>CM066034.1:181933974-183133974 GCA_033557465.1 Ichthyophis bannanicus
TGGCCTGGACAAGTCGAATCTTTCTATGTTGAGAGACATCTCTGCTCTTAAGAATCTTGTCTAGGTCCTTCATAGCCATTCTACGAAAAGCAATATGTCATCAAATTTCTTGACTGCTAGTCCTTTCTTTATTGATTGTTGATCCAAGTAAGTTAAAGCTGTCAATTATTTCAAGTTCTTCTCCATCAATGATGAACTTATTGATTTTGCCAGTTGTCAGGATCTTTGTCTTCTTAACGTAAATGTGCAGACCCATTTTAGGACTATATTCCTTGATCTTAAGAAGCAATGTTTCAAATTGTCTTCACTTTCAGCCAGTAATTTGGTATCATCAGCATAGCGAAGGTTGTTGATGAGTCTTCCACCAATCTTCATACCTCAGTTGTCTTCAAACAGTCCTGCTTCTCTAATAATTTGTTCTGCAAATAGATTAAAGAGGTAGGGGAAAAGTATGCAGCCTTATTGTACACCTTTGCTGATTTTAAACCATTCTGTTTTTCCTAGTTCTGTTCAAACTGTTGCTTCTTGATCAATGCAAAGGTTGTGCAAGAGAACAATCAGGTGTTCTGGTATACCAATGCTTCTTAGGCCAATCTTTACTGCGCCTGACTTTTGCCACAAGTCAATAACCGGACAGTGGCTCAATATCGTACACATCACATCCCAGTGCTAACCGGTTAGTATCAGGGTCCGAAGCCACGACACCTGCGGATATTCAGCAGCGCTAACTGTTAGTGCTGCTGAATATCCTGGACAGGGCATTAACACTGTTAGCAGGTCTGCTAACCATGTTAATCCCTCTTAATATTCTCCCCTTTGGATTTTTTGCCTTGTGAATCTACTGACTTCTGCTGTAGAAATTTACTGCAAAGATTTTTCTTTTGCTATGATCTTGTGTCAGAAATTCTACCACTATGGAACATTTGTATAGCTCTACAAGACGTTCGCAGCATTGCACAGACCCAAGTGAAAGACAGTCTCTGCTCATCAGAGCTTACAATCTAGTCAAGACAGACAATGCAGTAGCTGTAGACATAGGATACATCTAGGGAGAATGGTAAGGAAACATGAAGGAGATAGGAGAGTGTGAAACCATGTTTAAGTATGTTAAGTATACTATCAGAGATGTTTACCAGATCCTGCTATCAAACAATTTTTGTTAGACATGAACAAGTGCATACTCTTTTATCAGACATACGTACAGAGTATATCAAATACAAGCACTAATTCTCAGGAATTCTGAGGCACGTCTGCTGTAAGTAGGGTGTAGGATGTATTCATAAGTTCTCCAGGAACAAGCAGGAAGTCAGTCCTCACATATGGGTGATGTCTGTGCCAATGGAGCCCATGTGGAGCATTTCCCCAGCTTTCAAAAAAGGTCTTTGGGACATGCTACCATACATGTGTGGTCCCCTTCCCACCCAAGGGTGCCATCTTGCTCAGTCTCAATTTTAACGCAGAGCCCAATGAAGTCTGTCCAGTTTCCTTGGAAAAAATCCTTTTTATACCATTAAATATTAACTGTTTCCAGTTTGCATACCGGATCCTCTTCCCACCTTGAGCCGGCACTGTTCTCGGCTCTTTCCTCATTTTTTGATCGAGGCTTGCCTTGATTGGCATTTGCGCACTTTTTCACCCGGGGGTCATTGACTCCAGCGAGGTGTTTTTCCCATGTCTCCTGGTGGGTTCAAAAACTGTGACCGCAGCAGTCAAACCATGTCAGTCACCGACACTTGTGACTGCTGCTTACGCTGCTTGGGACCAAACCATGATAGCACCTCCGTGACCTGTGCCAGGCCATGATGCCTAAAACCAATAAAAAGAGATCGGAATTGCAGGGGAAACTGTTCCCAAGGTCCAACTTGGCACTTCCCCGACACTGAGCTCCAAGCCCAGCACTTCCCATGAGGCCTGAGCATCCTCAAAGTCCCACGGCGGCGGCTCCTCTGAGAAGACCTTGGACCCCAAGCAAAAGAAAAAAAAATCCTCGAAGTCTGTCGAGGTTCCACTGGAGAAACCCGGTAAGACCACTCAGAGGGACTCAGGCAACTCCTAGAAGCGTCCCACCAAGGCCCTTAAAAAGGATTCCTCAGCCGGCGGAGACCGTGCGAGATCCCTCGAGACCGTAGTTCTCATCGAAGATGCACTCGCGAGAGTGCCAGTGCCGGGCTCGAGATCCTCAGTGCCCGTGCCAAAAGCTGTGGAGCCTTCTGGCTTGGAATCTAGAATAGCAGCCATAGAGCAAAACATCACTGCTATCCTGGCCATGCAGCAGGCAATGATGGCTGGTTCGTTCGCATCATCTGCCCCGACGACCAGGCACCTGACTGTGGGGGTGTCCCTGGTCGTCGAGTCGAGCTCCGAACGCCATTTGCCTCGGGGAAGTCCTCGGTCCCAGTCCTGTTCTTTGGTCATCCGGTCCTCCCTGGCTAATTTCCGAGACTTATTCCTCAGGTCCTCGGGAGGCTCCTGGCCCTTTGGTATGGGCCTTGAGGCAAGGAGTCACAGGGCCTCGGATTTGTTGTCCCCCCTCGACTCTGAGTGGGAGACCGACGAAGCCTCCCTGGAAACTAGACGGCACTGAGATGTCCCCTCGGATCTGTTTCCCCTGGCTCTCGGGCACCATTCTCCTCCTGAAGATGTGGCCTTCCACAACATTTTCAGGGATATGGCCAGAGCCCTCTTGGTGCAAACCGAGGTGGAGGAGGATCCGCAAACTGAAGAACTAGGGATTCTCCAGTTCTAGTCTCCACCCAAGGAAACTCTCATGGTGCCGATGCAGCCAATCCTTGAGTGGCTACTGTTGAAAATGTGGAAGACTCCAGTGTCTGTACCGGTGGTCAGCCGACGCCTCAACACCATGTACCGTGTCAGGAAGGGGCCGGGGGGAAACCCTAGGGGAAACGTCCCATGTTCCCGGGGGAAAAGGGGCACTTCCAACAGAGTCACCGCTACCATTCCTTCTTGGGCCAGCAACAGGGTTCTGATCCTAAAAGGCAAGGCCAAGGAACTCAAAAGCTCATGACTCAGAAGCCCCAGGCCCTGGCTTCAGCCCAACCTGGGGAGAGCTTTTGACTCCCAGGGTAGGGCCTCCCCTCCCCCAGGAGACCTTCACCAGCCCACATGGGGCCGCCTGGCACTCTTTGCCTACAGATAAGCCAAGGTCACCTCAGACCAGTGGGTGCTGCAGGTGGTAAAGTAGGGATACCTCCTCCGTTTACAACAGGTACCACCCAAGTTCTTTCCAGGAGAGCCAGTACGACTTCTCCTTCACCAGATCCTTCTGCTCTCAGAGCTCGCAGGTCTGCTCATGGACAACATAGTGGAGCATGTACCCAAACATCTATGGGGGGAAAGGCTTCTACTCCAGGTACTTTCTTGTCCCCAAAAAACTGGAGGTCTCAGGCCCATACTAGACCTGCGAATCATAAACAAGTTTCTGGTGAGGGAGAAATTCAAAATGCTCTCCCTTGGAACACTGCTGCCTTACCTCCACTGGGGAGATTGGCTGTGCTCTTTGTTTTATTTATTTATTTACATTCTCTTATATACCGTGCTATTCTGCATCAGTGCGGTTTACATTGAACAAACTGAAATTACATTGAACAGGGCATTATAACTTGGAGATAACTATTTTACAGGGAACATGGGCTATGGAGGGTTAAGTGGCTTGCCAAAGACCACAAGGAGCATCTGTGGGACTAGATACCCCAGTCCTTCCAGCCCAAGGTTGCTGTCCTCTAGTGGGATTTGATGTGGCAATCTTCTAGAACTCTAGTGGGATTTGAACCCCCGACCTTCTGGCCTGAAGTACCTTGCCCCAACCACTAGGCCACTCCTCCACTCCATTTGGACCTAAAGGATGTGTACACTCACATTCTCATCCACCCTTTCCACAGGCAGTACCTACAGTTTATAGTGGGAGGAGGGCACTACCAAGACAGTGTGTTCCCCTTCGGCCTGGCCTCCTTGCCAAGAGTCTTTGCCAAGAGTCTTTACCAAGTGCTTGGCAGTGGTAGCCACCCACCTGCACCTACAAGGGGCTTTCGTCTTCCCCTACCTGGATGACTAGCTAATCAGGGGTGGCATGGCCTCAGAGGTCAGTCAGTCCACAGAGCGAGCAACTCTCCTACTGCAGCACCTGGGGTTCTTCATCAACTACCCCAAATCCCATCTTTCTCCAGCCCAAAGTCTGGAGTTCATAGAGGCTTAGTTGGACACGTTACAAGTCAAGGCCATTCTCCCACAACTGGCAGGAGAGGTACAATGTTGCCGGTCGGTACTGGCCCACCTCCTCCTCCACCTGCTGGGCCAAATGGCCTCAACGGTCCACATCACACCATTAGCCTGCCTACACATGTGGACAGCCCAATGATGCCTCTGTTCACAGTGGACTTAAGCCATGGGCAGACTACAGTAAAGGGTCAGAGTCATCCGCCAACTGGCAGAGTCCTTCACCTGGTGGCAAAACTTGCGCCACCTCCAGGCCAGAATGCCATTCCAGGCACCCACACTGCAGAGGACCCTGACAACAGACTACCCCCTCCTGGGCTGGGGGGTGCAATGCAGGGACCGCTGCACGCAAGGCAGCTGGTCCCAGGAGGAGTCGCTCTTGCAGATCAATCTTCTAGAACTCAGGGCACCCTTCCTGGCCCTGCTAGCGTTCCGTCACTGCCTGCAGCATCAACTGGTGCTGATCCAGATGAACAACCAGGATGTTGTGTTTTATATCAACAAGCAGGGGGGCACGGGCTTGTATTCTCTCTGCCAGGAGGCGGTTACCCTCCTCTCCTTTGCAGTGCACAACAGCATGCTCCTCTGAGCGGTATACCTACCAGGACAGGACCACTGCTTAGCGGACAGGCTGAGCAGAGTCCTTTGCCCACACAAGTGGCGCTTGATCCCCAGGGTGGTAAGAAGGCTCTTCCACCTTTGGGGCAGGCCCATGATGGACCTCTTCACCTCCCAGGACAATGCGCAGCTGCCCTGCTTCTGCTCGCGCCAGAGTGGCAGCAGATGCCTTCCTGATCTTGTGGTCAGAGGGCCTGCTCTGTGTTCCCACTGACCCCCCTCCTCCTCCACCTCGGTTTGCACTTGCCAAGATCCTATTCAAGGTCCAGAGTGAGAAGGCGTCAGTTATACAGATCGCCCCCAGGTGGTTCAGGCAATCTTGGTTCCCTTTGTTGCTTTCCCTGTCAGTAGCGCTCCCATTACCATTGGGTTGAGCTCTGGACCTCCTGTCCCAGGAAGAAGGCTCCCTCCTGCACCCCAATTTGGGGTTGCTAACACTAACAGCATGGCTGCTGAAAGGGTAGCGTTGGCCCCTTTCAACATCCCAGGAGAAGTTGAGGAGGTCCTAATGGCCTCCCGAAAATCCTCCACCAGACGAGCTTATGCCTTTAGGTGGAGAAGATTCTCTATCTGGTGTGCGGAGGAGGAGAATCCCTTCTCCTGCCTGGTGCAACTCGTACTCCAGTACCTCTTACACTTGTCACACACCAGGCTGAAATCTAACTCAGTGAGGGTACATCTGAGTGCCATAGCCCCTTACCTCCACCCTATCGAGAGAAAACCCCTCTCAAGCCAGCCCCTGGTCTCCAGGTTCCTTCAGGGTCTCCTGTTATCCAAGCCCCCTCTCTGTCCTCCGGCAGAAGAATGGGACCTCAACATGGTGCTCTCCCAGCTCACCAAACTGCCATTCGAGCCCCTTGCCACCTGTGATACCTATCTTGGAAAGTGGCCTTCCTGGTGGCCCTCACGTCCGCTTGAAGAGTGAGCGAACTCCAGGCCATGGTGGTGGATCTGCCACATACAAGGTTCTATAAGAACAGGGTAGTGCTCCGTACACACCCCAAATTCCTTCCGAAGGTGGTATCTCCTTTCCACCTCAACCAAGAGGTGTTCCTCCTCACCTTCTTCCTGTTGCCTTACGCTGGCAGGGAGGAACTAGTGCTTCCTACACTGGGCTGCAAACAGGTCCTGTCCTTCTACTTACAGTGGACAGGCACACCACAAAGCTCCTCAGCTTTTCGTGTCTTATGACCCCAGTAGACTAGGGCTCCCTGTGACTAAGCAAACTCTGTCCACTTGGGTGGTGGACTGTATTGCCCTTGCCTATCAGCAAGTTTGCCTCTTCCTTGACCACTGGATCACAGCACATAACGTGAAGGCAATGGCCATGTCGGTGGCTAACTTCCGCTCAGTGCCGGTGAGGGAAATATGCAAGGCCACCACATGGGCTTTGATTCATACGTTCGCAGCTCACTACTGCCTGGAGAGCAAGTCCCGCAGGGACAGTACCTTTGGCCAGGCAGTACTCCATAATAATCTCAGAGTGTAGGCAACTCCTGCCCTCTGATCCTTCTTTGTTCAGGTTACCGGAGTGTCGCTGGATGCTAGGGTCTTGCAGAGTTTCTCAGTAAGGACTCACCTTCTGCAACTCACGGCTACCCACTTGGCCACCATTGGTGCTGTCGTGGTTCGGTCCTCGGCAGCCGGGAGCTAGGGAGTCTCATATGTGAGAATTGACTTCCTGTTTGTTCCTGGAGAAAGCGTAGTTACTCACCGGGAATAGCAGGAATCGGTCCTCACAACCCTCCTTCCTCCCTTGGGAATTGCCTCCCTACTTTGTTTTAGTTTTACTGCTATCCTAGCTATGTCATCTGACTGAGCAAGATGGCACACTTGGGTGGGAAGGGGATCACGCATACATGGTAGCATGTCCCAAAGGCTTTCTTTGAAAGCTGGGGAAATGGTCCATGCGAGCTCCATCGGCACTGATGTCACCCATAAGTGAGGACTGATTCCTGCTGTTCCCAGAGAACACGGGTGAGTAACTATGCTTTTTCAAAGAACCGTCAGACAACAAGGTCAGGTAAAGGTCTAACCATTTAAGGTTGTGCTGGATAGCATTCAATGAAGCCTATAGACGGATAAGTCTGGATCTGTTGCTGGGCAAGTAGAGTCATAGATAAGTAGGCTTTGCAAATGGGCAATACAGGCTTTATACATACTTTATGTGTGGGTAGGTTTAAAACTCTCTTCAGGCTATTTTAATGAAGCATGCATTCAATTTTTGCTAAATAAAACACACAAATAAATCCAAAGTATAAGCTGAAAAATGATGTTCTGTGGCAAGAAGCTGGGAATTCCTCATATTGCTAGAAACAACTTTCAGCTTGTGAACAACTCCTTTTTAAGCTTCTCCAATCATTTTGGTTCTATGAACCACTGATCCCTGAGACCATTCTCCCTGTGGCTTTGGACTTTTCCTGTGTTCTCAGTTTAGTTCACTGATTGGAGCCTCTGATCAAAGTCATCCCTGCATTGGCCAGGTCTCTGAATGCCTCTGCATGTTTTGAATACCACACCAAGTACATATTATCCAGAAGAGGATTTAGCCCATCAAGAGGATACTCCACTACATCTCCTGTGCATGCTAAAACTAAACAAGCAATATTTTCTTCACAAGACTTTGAGGTACTTCTGGTAAAGATAATTGTTTTTTGAGGGGGCACGAACAAGGAAGAAGGAAGGATCCACCTATCACAATGTCATTTGGTTTATTAGTTATAGAGAATGAGAAAGCAGGGAGAAAATGTGGAGGAAGAGTGGGAAGGTTTCCTCTTGATTTTGCTATTTTTTCAGTTTTTAAAATCGGATGATTGGTTTTATTTTTATTTCATTTTTAAAAATTTTGTTGTTTGGTGCACAATTCATAGCAGTAACTGGTGAGGGGGTATCCAGGGAATGTAACCACCTTAAATTTAGCTGGTCAACTTTCACAAAAAAGCATACAAATCAAGTTTTAAAATGACCTGAAAATAAACCAAAAATGTTTCCATAGATCTTCCTTCTATAGCATATTAAGCATGCTATTGTGGTCTAGCATTATTAAATAAATACATCTATGGTGCAGTAAAATTATTTCCTTTAGACTTCCAATTTCATATTTAGATATCATATCATCAAGGGTTTCTTTATGGCTGTCAAATTACTTTCAAAAAGAGGGGTGGAGGAGAGGGGAAAAGGTTAGGAGCTTGTGGAAACATTCAAGCTGTGGCTAGGCTTTTTGTAACAGCTGTTATTTTAGTAAATTGGACTAAAGAAGCTCTGTACATTTAATTCTCTTTTCTAACAGCAAACATTAACCACTGGCTGCCAACAAGACCACCTGCAATGTGTTAGTCATTAGAAAGGTCACTGTTACTGAACATTTTAAACTGTGAATAGCTTCAGATTAAATTAGGTGTGAAAAAGGTTATTTCCTGTCAGTGATAAACTAAAACACCTGCTAGAGAGCTCAAATGAACTATGAGATTTCAACTCTACATGTTAAAACTCTTAAGAAATATGAAAACATTTTTAGCTAATAAGATCTGACTAATCCTTACCCAAAGCTGATTCTGGTGCTATTCTTGTCCGGTGATTTAATGCAAAGCTGCAGTATTTGAAAGAGACTGCAGTTCTTTATATCACTTAAAGATATTGTTACTTTTTTATTTATGAATTTGCAAATTATAAATCAAGAGCAAACTGGATACAGAAAAAGCTGTAATACTGCAAGGAAAAAGGGGGAAAACCTACCACTACTTTTAATTGTTAATGTTTCTCTTTAAATGCTCAAGAAAAGGAAGTCAGGTATTTATGAACAACTACCTAGGGCAGTGATGGCTAACCTTTTTGAGCCCGAGTGCCCAAACTGCCGCACAAAACCAAAGAATTTCCTCAAAGTGCCAGCACGTCAATTTGCATAAATATTTGCATAATGCTAACATACACTAACTTTTAGTAAACATGTCTCTTAATGAGTGTATGGATAAAGACAGACTAAAAGATTTCTACATTACTATAATCCAGTGCCAACCGCCAGGCACATTAGGAACTACTACAAACACTGCCCATTTAGAACCAATAGCAAACCCGCCGTATCCTAACAGCACTACCAGGAGTCACAAAGCACCATACCATACCTATCAAAAGGCAACACTGCAAATATTAAACCAATACATTTCAGAGAACAACAATACATGACCTACTGGGGAAAGAGAACAAGTGGCAATGTCAAAAAGGAATTACATAAACAGAATACCTCAGCTCAGTTACACAGTTGCAATTGCTCCAGCCACTTTCTTCTGGTTTCTTCATGTTTTCTGCTAACTCTCCATCATCTGCTGTCCATTTGTCCTTTCTTCTCTCTTCTAGTTTTTTTTTCCATTCTCTCTCTCTACATCCGCTTTAACATACTAATCTTTCTCCTTTTGCTCTTTCCTCATTCCTATTTCATCCACTCAAATTTTACCCCTCCATCCTCAATCCCCACTTACTCTCCCAATACCCGGCCAATTGTACATTTTTCTTCCCTCACACACAAAATATTTTTCCCCTCTCCATTTCATTCTCCCAGCCCCATCCCCTTCTAATCTCCCCCAACATCAGCTCCCTTTTAGTTCCAGCCCCACCCAGTATCCGCTCCCTTCTAGTCCCCTCATCAGTCCATTTCCAGTCCTAGCTCCCCCATCCATTTCCAGTCCTATCCGAGTCCCTTCATCAGCTCATTTCCAATACCAGCCTCCCATCAGCCCATTTCTAGTCCTTTCCTAGCCCCACCATCAGCCCATGTTAAATCCTAGCTCCCCTCCACTCAGCCCATTTCTAATCCAAGCCCCCCATGAGCCTACCTCCAGTTCTAGCCCTTCCATGAGTCCATTTCAATCCAAGCCCCCACCACAGCCCATTTCCAATCTTAGCTCCCCCAACACCCAATTCTCAGTTCTATCCTAGCCCATCCATCAGCCCAGTTCCTGTCCTAGCTCCCTCCCCTAAGAGCCCATTCCAAGCCCCCCTTCCCATCAGTTATTTGCAGTTCAAGCCCCCTTCCACTCAGCCCATTTCCATTCCAAGTCCCCCTCCCCATTAGCTATTTGCAGTTCAAGCCCCCCACTTCCCCTCAGCCCATTTCCATTCCAAGCCCCGTCCCCATCAGCTATTTGCAGTTCAAGCCCCCCCCTTCCCCTCAGCCCATTTCCATTCCAAGCCCCATCCCCAACAGCTATTTGCAGTTCAAGCCCCCTTCCACTCAGCCCATTTCCAGTCCTAGCAACCCCAACCCATTACCAGTCCTAGCCCCCCATAGCCCACTCCCAGTCCTAATCCCACCAGCCCATTTCCAGTCCTAATCCCCCATCACCCAATTTTCAGTTTAAGCCCCCCCATAGCCCATTACCAGTCCTAACCTCCCCATCAGCCCACTCCCAGTCCTAATCCCCCATCACCCAATGTTCAGTTTAAGCCCCCCCATAGCCCATTACCAGTCCTAACCCCCCATCAACCCACTTCCAGTCCTAATCCCACCAGCCCATTTCCAGTCCTAATCCCCCATCACCCAATTTTCAGTTTAAGCCCCCACATAGGCCATTACCAGTGCTATCCCCCCATCAACCCATTTCCAGTCCTAATCCCACCAGCCCATTTCCAGTCCTAATCCCCCATCACCCAATTTTTAGTTTAAGCCCCCCCAGCGCCCATCACCACTCCTAACCCCCCCAGCCAGCCCAGTGCCCATCACCACTCCTAACCCCCCCCAGCCAGCCCAGTGTCCATCACCACTCCTACCCCCCCCAGCCCAGTGCCCATCACCACTCCTAAATCCCCCCAGCAGCCCATCACTACTTCCAACACCACACCAGCCCCGCCCATCACTAATAGTAAGCCCCCCCAGCCCAGCCCATCACCACTCCTAACCCCCCCCAGCCCAGCCCAGTCCAGCCCATCACCACTCCTAACCCCCCCAGCCCAGCCCATCACCACTCCTAACCCCCCCCAGCCCAGCCCAGCCCAGCCCATCACATCACCACTCCTAACCCCCCCCCAGCCCAGCCCATCACATCACCACTCCTAAACCCCCCCCCCCAGCCCAGGGAAAATTAAAAAAAAAGAAAACCTGTCTGTTGCCGCTGTCGGGGCCGCCGCGGCAGAATCGAGCGTGCCGCGGGGCCCCCCTGTATCCGGCAGAGCCTGCCCTCCCCGTAGCAGCTCTCTCTTTGGAGCTGCAGTCAGACGCGCCGGCTTGCAGAGCGCGAGGGAAGAGTTTCTCCCTCGCTGCTCTGTTAAACCCGCGGGGGCTGATGGGAAGTTCCCATCAGCCCCTGCGGGCTTAACAGAGTCGCGAAAGGGAAACTCTTCCCTTCGCGCTCTGCAAGCCGGCGCGTCTGACTGCAGCTCCAAAGAGAGAGCTGCCAAACAGAGAGCTGCTACGGGGAGGGCAGGCTCTGCCGGGTACAGGGGGGCCCCGCGGCACGCTCGATTTTGCCGCGGCGGCCCCGACAGCGGCAGCAGACAAGTAAAATTGAAAAAAAAACAAAAAACCTAAATTGCGGACCTTCCCGCGTGCCAGCTGCAAGGCCTTCGCGTGCCACAGCTGGCACGCGTGCCATAGGTTCGCCATCGCTGACCTAGGGTATATATGGTAATTTTTCAACAAGGCACTCAAGGATCTTTGAGTGCTAGACACGGTTCAACTCTGCCATGTCTTGGAATGCAAAGAGCTGATGCCTTTATCAGCTCTACCTAATGGGTCTTTGATCAAAGTGTCTCTGTGCGGGCCATCGACAAGTTGCTGTGCCTAAAGGCAGTGGTGTCCATCCCACCGGACAAGTTGGGCAGGGGCAGATACTTTATCTATTTTGTGGTGCCCAAAAAGGACAGTTCCTTCTGGCCTATCTGGACCTCAAGGGGGGGGGGGGGGGGATCAACAAGCACTTGTGCATCTTGTGCTTCTAAATGGAAGCCTTGTGCTTTGTTCTTGAAGCAGTGCATCGAGGGGAGGTCTTGGCTTCTCTGGATCTGGCCAAGGTGCATTTTCATATCCCGATCTAGGTGGATCGGCAGCAGTATCTATGTTTTACCATGCTTGGATCTCACTTTTGGTTCATCGCCCTCCCTTTCAGACTATCCACTACCACAAAGACATTCTCCAAGGTTATGGTGGTAGCAGCCACAGTGCTGCGGTGCCAGGGTTTTGTGTCCATCCATATCTGGAGGACTGGCTCATCTGCACCCATTTCTTTCAGTGCCATCACAGGTGGCATTCCGAGTGGTGTCCTTTTTTGGAGAGACTTGGCTGGGTGATCAATCGGGGAAAGAGCCAGCTGATGCCTACCCAGTCCCAGAGTTACTGGAGCATGTTTCGACACTTGAGTGGGCAGAGTTTTTCTGCCAGAGGAGACAGTCAAAAGATTGTTGTATTGCCTGTCTCTGTTCTGTGCGCAGCAGGTGCCCAGAGTCTATGATTATCTTCAGCTTCTAGGATTAATGATGGCGACCATAGAGATGGTGCTGTGGATGCGTGCTTATATGCAACCGCTTCAGCAGTTCCTGAAGTTTCAGCGCAGGCTTATGCTTTCATTGATGGTGAGGCCCAGCCTTCTGTAGTGGCAGCAGCCTGGTCATCTGAGGAAGGATGTGCTGCTTTATGATTTCTTCTGGATTCTCCTGTAGATGGATGCCAGTTTCTCCGGCTGACGAGCCCATTGCCAGGACCATATGGCCTAGGGCCATTGGAACCACTGGAAAGCAGAGTGGTCCATCAACTGTCTCAAGGTGAGGGCCGACAGGTTGGCTTTTCTGTGTTTCCAACTCCTGGTCAAGGGCCAGGAAGTTCAAATGTTTTCAGATAACATTCTGGTGGTGGCTTCTATTAATTGACAAGGTAGCAAGAGGAATGCTGGAGTAGCTCTACAGATGGCTGTCCTGTTTACTTGGGCAGAGAAGAACTTCCTAGCCATGTCGGCTCGGCACATTGCTGGGGTGGACAATGTGGAAGCTGATTTCCTCAACTGGCACCTTCTGGATCCTGTAGAGTGGGAGTTGAATCAGGAGGCATTTCAGTTGATTCTGCGCCATTGGGTTTGCCCCGAAATGGATCTGATGGTGACCTGCTCCAGTGCCAAAATTTGACATTTCTTTAGTTGCCACACAGAGATGGAGTCTGAAGGTATTGTTGCCCTGACTAAGCCTTGGCCAAGTCAGCACTTGCTGTACATATTTCCTCCATGGCCCTTGATGGAGCATGTGCTTCCTCCTGGGCAGAATTGTTATGGTGGCACTGGATTGGCCAAGAAGAGTGTGGTTTGGAGACCTGATGCAGCTCCTGCACATGCCTCCTCTTTGGTTGCCTCCATCTCAGGGCCTATTGTGGCAGAGGCCGGCCATCCTGGAGGATCTGGCTCCCTTCTCACTTACAGCTTGGCTCTTGAAAGGGGATGGTTAGTGCATTATGGTATTATCCAGCAGTGGTCTATACTCTGCTCAGAGCCTGGAGAAGGTCTACCATGCTGGCATACATGTGGATCTGGTATCTCTTTGAGCAATGGAATGGTGCTCGGCAGTTGGCTACTGAAGGCAGCTACGGGGCCATCTCTGTTGGCCTTCTAAAGGATGACCTGGAGAAGGGCCTTTACCTTGACTCCCTGAAAGTTTAAGTGTCAGTTTTGTCCTGCTTCCGAGGTCCGGTGGCTGGTAAGTCTCTGGCCTTGCACCCGGACATCTCACGCTTTCTCCAGGGGGTTTGGCATCTGCGTCCTCCCCTTCGGTCTGTGATCCCTGCCTGGGATCTGTGTCTGGTGCTCAGGGCCTGGATGTAGATGCCCTTTGAGCTTTTGAAGTATGCTACTTTGAAGGATTTGATGCTCAAGCTGGTCACCTTGGTCATGATTTGTTCTGCAAGGCAGATTTCTGAGCTACAGGTTCTGTCTTGCCAAGATCCTTAACTTTCTTTTTCAAAGGAGGTTGTTTCCATTCAGACTGTGCCTTCCTTCTTGCTTAAGGTGCTTTCTTCCTTTCACGTGAACCAGGTGGTTTGCCTGCTGTCCCTCTTGAAGAAGCAGTGTCAGGGGAAGGATAAGGATCTGTGCCTTGTGGATGTCCGGAGGATGCTTCTTCAGTACTTGAAGGTTACAATTTCCTTTCGCAAGTCTGACCATTTTTTTTGCTGGCCCATGCAAGGGTGATGCAGCAACCAAGTCAAATTTGGGGCGCTGGATTAAGGAGGCCATTGCCTCAGCGTATCTGTTGCAAAACTTGTCAGTTCCGGTGGGTTTGTGTGCCCATTCTACTCGAGCACAAGGTCCTTGTGGATGGAGCAGAGCTCAGTAGCACCTGCAGACCTTTATCAGGTACAATGTGGGCATTACTTTCCACTTTTGTCAAGCATTACCAATTGGATCTCCTCGCACAGGTGGACACAGTCTTTTGGCTCAAGGGTTTTGCGAGCTGCTGTCTCTTCTTCTTACCCAGTGGAGTTGGAGCTTTGGTACATCCCACTTGTCTGGACTGGTCTAGCAGGATGATATAGAAGTTGTCATTTTACTTACCATTTAATGTCCTTTCCTTGAGTTCTGATAGACCAGTCCAGGGTCCGCCCCTAAAACGGAATTTGTTTTGTTCTTCTGCTGCAGTACCCTTGGGTCCTCTATGATTTTTTTTTCCACTAGGCTGTGCAGGTTCATCATCTTCTGACAGCTTTCTGTTTATGCTTTCCTGTACATAGTTTTTTACTGTTGATTATTCTTTCTTATCCATGATTGAGGTTGTGTGAGGCTTGCCATGTGTCTTGGATAAGTTCCTGGAGGAAAGGTCCATAAACCATTATTAAAGGGGACCCGGGAAATCCACTGCTTGTCCCAATACAAGCATTGTGGAACCTGTGTCTTCTGGGGAAACTGCTAGGTACTTGTGAACTAGATTGGCCACTATTGGAAAAAGAATACTAGACTTGATGGACCTTGGTCTGACCCAGTATAGCATATCTTATGTTCTCCAGGAACAAGCAGGAAGTCAGTTGTCACTTATGGGTGATGTTGGCACTGACGGAGCCCGCGCGGAGAAATTCCCCAGCTTTCAAAGAAAGCTTTTGGGATTGCTGCCATGCATGCGTGGTCCTCTTCCCGCCCAAGGGTGCCAACTTGCTCAGTCTCCCTTTTTCTGTGGAGACCTTCGGACGCATGTCCTCGTCCCTTGGAAAAAGTTTTGTTTTCCTCGCCTTAACAGGCTTTTATTTCTTTTTCCGATTGCACCGGTCCTCTACCCGTCCTCCCCTTGCTCTCTTTTTCAGAGCTTACGGGGAGAACTTTCCTAGATTTTTCCTCATGAACTTCGCGCCCTTTTTTCCTTCCTAACCGCTGGCCGCGTGGGTATTCGACCTCGCAGGGGCCGTTTTTGCCCCCATAGCCACCGGGTTTAAAAAATGCAATAGAATAGATGCTCTAGGATCATGTCGCTAATGGACACTCATGACTGTTGTCTCAGGTGTCTGGGAGCCGACCATGACCCAATCGCCGGCCATCGGACAGGGCTCACCGCCTGACTCAGATCCCTCTTCCAACTTCTCGGACTGGGAATCCGATGGGGACACATCCCCGGAGACCCGCACCCACCGGAATCTCCCGTCGGACCCCTTGCCGCCTGGTCTCCAGCCGCATTCACCTCCCGAGGACACCTCCTTTCTGGTGTTTATTCAGGACATGGCTCAGGCCCTCAACCTGGTCACCTAGGCCGAGGAAGACCCTCGTGCTGAAGGACTGGATATTCTTCAGTACGAGGCCCCGCCGAGGGAATCTCTCACTGTGCCGGTGCCGCCGATCCTATCTCGGCTGCTACTCCGCATGTGGGAGGCCCCGGCCTCGGTTCCCATTTGTGAGCAAGCGCCTTGACACAATGTACAAGGTGCAGCAGGGGCCAGGCTTCCAAAAGACCCAACTTCCACACACCTCGATGGTGGTGGAATCAGCCAGGAGGAAGCAGAAAAGCCCGAAATCCCATTCATTGGTCCCTCCGGGCCAGGAATCAAGAGCCCTTGATGCCCTGGGCCACAAGGCCTATCATGATTCCATGCTCTCTTGTCGCATCCAGGTGTACCAATTATATATTGGTATGTTCCTCCGTGACTTGGCAAAAGAACTTGGTGGTTTCTTCGTGGGCCTCGAGGGCGAGCCTCTCAACAGGTTCTGCGCTGTTGAAATCAGTGGCTGATTGCTCCAAGTATATCTCTCGCGCCTCCTATGATGGCTTCGAGACATCGGCTTGGATGGCGGCTGCAGGCATCGGAGCCCGCCGCCAGGCCTGGCTCCAGTCATCGGATTTGGAGCAGTGGGTGCAGGAGAAGCTCCTGGACGTGCCCTGCCACAGCGAACAGCTCTTTGGTAATACGATGCAAGAGAAGGCGGCTGAGATCGAGACAGAGTACGTCACTAGGACTCGTCTCTCTTGTAAGACCCCCACACTGCCTCAGAAGAAGCAGCCTACCAAGAAGCCCTTCTTTCCCAGGAAAGGCCTCCAGTACCACGGCTACCCGCCGTACCCGGCCGCCCCCATGCCTACCACTCCCACGCAGGGGAAGCCTGGGCAGGGCCACCATAAACAAAAGGGCTCGAAGGCCCAGATTCCAGTGGCCCAGATGCCGGCTCCCCAGCAACCCCTGCAGGGGTTTTGATGCCAGCAGCATAGCCCCTCACCCTCTGGCGATGCAGCGGCCAGTGAGGGGCGCCTGTCTTGGTTTTCCCCGTCGTGGGTGCTTATCACCTCGGACGCCTGGGTCCTCCGGGTCATCCGGGAGGGCTACCGCCTCCACTTCGACAGGCTTCCACCCCCTTTCTCCCCGGAGGAGCCTCCTCAACTCCCCGTGCACCAGCTTTTGCTGCAGCGGGAATTACACTCCCTATTTGCCCAGCGGGCATTCGAGAATGTCCCTCCCCATCTCCGAGGTCAAGGCTTTTATTCCTGGTACTTCCTCGTCCCAAAGAAGTTGGTGGGGTTTTAGGACCATTCTCGATCTCCGCAAGGTAAACAAGTTCCTGTTGCGGGAGAAATTCAAGATACTATCTCTTGGCTTGCTGCTGCCCTTCCTCCAGCAGGGCGACTGGCTATGCTCCTTGGATCTGAAGGATGCTTACGCCCATATCTTGATCCACCCCCAACGCAGGCAGTACCTACATTTCAGGGTGCAGGGAGAGCATTTCCAGTACAGGGTGCTCCCTTCGGCCTTGCATCCACCCCACGGGTCTTCATGAAGTGCCTCGTCATGGCCGCCGCTTACCTTTGGCGTCGGAGTGTGCCAGTCTTTCCCTACCTTGATGACTGGCTCGTTACAGGCTGTTCCGTCGAGAAGGCCCAGCAAGCGATGTCACACACTTTCCTCCTCTTGGAGAGCTTGGAGTTCTTGATCAACTACCAAAAGTCTCAACTCAAGCCAACACAGGCTCTCGAGTTCATTGGGGCATGCCTAGAAACTGTCCCCAGGCGCCCCTACTGGCGTAGGAAATAAGGGCGTCCGGTGACATTTAATTTATTTTAAGGAGTGGTTGAGCTAAAGGACCAGGAGGATTCTGGTCCTTGTAGTGCAGAACTCCTTATAAAGAACAGTCTACGCCAAAGTGTAGGGTAATAAGGCTTTATTTCCCCGGTCAACGCTTAGGTTCAATAAGACACAAAAGAAAATGAAGGTAATTCTTTCCTCTAACAAAAAGGTTCCACCATTATATAAACAGTTAAGGGTTGTAGGCTTCACAATTAACTGTTTATCTGGGTTAAGGCTTCTTTCAAATCAATAGAAATTAACATCAGGAAAACAAATGGTTATCAACTTCACCATATGCAGAGTTCTCTATACATCTAGCAAGGCAATCAAGCTAGTTCTTGAACAGAAGTTACATTCCATTGGTTCACTGTGAGGAATGGGAACACTGGTTTCACAATCAAAGTCCATTGATTCTGGGTCACTCCCTTCTTCAATGCTATGACTGTCTTCAGTATCTGCTAACTCCTCACAGGGGTTCTTCTGTTTCTCATACAACTTCCTTATCACACTGTTGGGAAGTACTTTTAAAAGGTTAGCTTTACTTCTTCTAACTTTCTGAGGCTTATCTATTTCCATAAGGTTTTCATCACTTAAACTTTCCCTTATAATGAAAGGCTTTTCATACCTTGGCTTCTGTAGGCTGCCACACCCAGGACTCAGCTTGCGACGTAGCTTCTCAGGCTGACAAGCTGTTCTGTGCACTGCTCTACAATCAGAGTTACCAGGAAAACCTGACGTGGATTTCCACTCTCTGTGTTTCTTGGCAAAAGTATCACTGTAGAAGGAATTTCCTTTCCTTGTGCCTTTCTGGTTTAGCATAGGAGACTTACTTGGGCTAGGAGAGTTGCTTTCATCAGGCAAGCTGCTTCTTTGGTTTGCTTGGCTTTGGACTCCGTTCCAATACCTTTGGCCTCTCTGGACTTTATCCCTTTGAGAATACCTCTTTTGGATTCTGTCTCCTTGAGTTGGCTGCACATGGAAGCCTTCCTCTTCCAGGCTTCTCTCACTGGTCCTGCTGCCGGTCCTTCTGACCTCACTCTTGCCACTTTCCCAGCACTTGCTCTTGCCTCCTCCTGTTTCTGTTCCTGTTCCTGTTCCTCCTATCTCACTGATCATCTGGTTTCCTTTATGAAGGGATTTCTGGTTTGCACGTTCTGAATTTGAGGACAGGTAAAACTGCTTGTTATTAATGTGATCAATGCTAGAGCACGTTGCTTCAGGTACTGTGTAATTGTTCATGCACCCTCTGGCTGAGCTGCGCTGGAACTGCGCTCTCTGCCTTTTCTGAGTTCCATGAAAATCAGGAGTTTTTTTCAACACTGTTTCTTTTCTAGCTCCAGCCTCATGACAATACTCAGCAGGCTATTGCCTTCTTGCTGGTGGACAGCTACACCCACCTCCAAGTTCTGGCGGCTTGCATTCAAAGCGCCCGCCAGGTCACCACTCAGTCCATGCTGCGTCTCTTGGGCCATATGGCTGTGACCGTACATGTGGTCCCTCACTCCCGCCTGCACATGCGGATGGCCCAATGGTGCCTCAGCTCCCAATGGAGTCAATTCCTGAACTGGTGGCAAAACCCCGCAATCTCCTGCGGGGATCGCCCTTCCAGGCCCTACAGCACGATGTGGTGCTGACCACGGATGCATCCCTATTGGGGTGGGGAGCCCATTGCGGGTCTCTCTGCACGCAGGGACAATGGTCGACGGTGGAGGCTCAGCAGCAAATAAACCTGCTTATGCTCCGGTCCATCTGGTGGGCCCTGAGGGCCTTTGAGGGTGTCCTCAGCGGGAAGTCGGTTCTGGTGCAGACCAACAATCGGGTAGCGATATTCTACATCAACAAAGAGGGGGCACAGGGTTGCACCCCCTCTGCAGGGAGGCAGTCCTCATGTGCTCCTTTGCCGCCCGACGGGGGATGTCCCTCAAGATGACGTACCTTCCGGGCCAGGAGAATGGCCTGGCAGACAGACTCAGCAAAATTCTTCGCCCCCACGAGTGGCGTCTGGATCCCAGAGTGGCAGGCTGGCTGTTCTCGTGCTGGGGCACTCCAGTGATGGATCTCTTCTTCAGCCCCCAGAACAGACAGCTCCCTCGCTTCTGCCGCCAGATGCTGCACCCGGGCAGGGAGGGCCCCAGTGCATTTCTCCTGGACTGGTCTTCCAGTCTCCTGTATGCATTCCCTCCATTCCCCCTCATTGCAAGGACTCTGTTCAAGGCCCAACAGGACTAGGCATCGCTGATTTTCGTGGCCCCCTCATGGCCTCAGCAGCCTTGGTTCCCACTCCTGCTCAGGCTGTCATCTCCACTAGGTGGGCTTATGCCTTCAAGTGGAAATGCTTCTCCGTCTGGTGCTCGGGTCACCAGATTGACCCCTTCTCCTGCCAGGTTCAGTGGGTTCTCCAGAACCTCCTCCATCTCTCGAGGGAAGGGCTGAAGTCAAACTCTTTTAGAGTTCATTTGAGCGCCATATCAGCTAATGATGTCCCTATCGAGGGAAAGCTTCTCTTGGGGCAGCCTCTAGTCTCCCGCTTCATGCGGGGCCTTCTGTTATCCAAGCCACCCATCCGTCCCTCGCCAGCGGAATGGGACTTGAACGTGGTTCTCATGCAGCTCATTCGCCCACCCTTTGAGCCGATGGCGACGTATTTGCTCCGGCACTTGTCCTGAAAGGTGGCTTTCCTGGTGGCTCTGACCTCTACTCGCCGAGTCAGTGAACTTCATGAACTCATGGCTTGTGCCCCTTACACCAGGTTTTATCGGAACAGAGTGGTCCTCCAGACCCATCCTAAGTTCTTACCTAAGGTCGTATCAGCCTTTCATCTCAACCAAGAGATAGTGCTCCTGACCTTCTTTCTGACGCCCCATGCTGATCAGGCATCGGCGGCTCTCCACACCCTCGACTGCAAGCGGACCCTCGCCTTCTACTTGCAGCATACCCAGACTCACCGCAAGTCTGACAGACTTTTCATTACCTACGATCCCAAATAGGCAGGGGCAAGCAGTCATCAAGTGCACCCTCACTGTTTGGGTGGCGGACTGCATCATTTTCGCCCATGGGCGTCCCTCTGGATCATCGAGTCACTGCTGATGGGGTCCGAGCTAAAGCGGCCTCAGTGGCCTCACTGCGCTCCATGCCCCTGATGGATATTTTTTGGGTGACAACCTGGTCTTCTACGAATACCTTCGCCACCCACTACTGCCTGGAGAGGGAGTCCCGCAGGGACAGTGCCTTCGGCCAGGCTGTACTCCATAATCTGTTTGGGGTATAAGCAACTCCTGCCCTCCTACCCTTCTTCACGGCTACCGAGGGTTTCGCCCCAAGGACTCAGGCTCCTTCAGGCTCCAGCTTCTGCTTATGGCCTCGCAGAGGCAATGTTTTGATCACAGGTTCAGTAGCCTGTAGCTAGGGATTCCCATAAGTGAGGACTGACTTCCTGCTTGTTCCTGGAGAAAGCGCAGTCACTCACCTGTAACAGGTGTTCTCCAGGGACAGCAGGAATCAGTCCTCACTACCCTCCTGCCTCCCCTGATGAGTTGCTACATTTTTGACCTTCCCTTGCCATTTGCTTGGTAGGGCTTGAGCTAAGGGACCTGACTGAGCAAGATGGCACCCTTGGGTGGGAAGAGGACTACACATGCATGGCAGCAATCCCAAAAGCTTTCTTTGAAAGCTGAGGAATTGCTCCGCATGGGCTCCGTCGGTGCCGACCTCACCCATAAGTGAGAACTGATTCCTGCTGTCCCTGGAGAACACCTGTTACAGGTGAGTAACTATGCTTTCTTATGTCTCCCATATTATTTGGGACGAATACTGAAGGGACCTCTGATGGCTGAGGTGAATAGACACATAGGAGTGATGTCATTCAAATCTGGGCTTTTCATTGGTTCTTTGTCTCCACCAATCTGCTGGTAGGGGAACACAGCTCACTTGTCTGGACAGGTCTAGCAGGACTCAAGGAAAGGACATTAACTGTAAGTAAAATGTCACTTTATTTATGCTTTTTTATTTTCTCTTGTGAAATTCTCTGCTCCTTTGCAGTAATATTGATGGTGATTTATAGATGTCACTTTTCTTACAGAAGAGCTTTTTGGGGTTAGAAAGCATTGGCCTTGCTTGAGCTAAGGTAAATATGGAACATTTCTTTATTAAAGTGTACACTTCAAGGTTTTCTTTCTTCTTTTTTTGGAGTTTTATAATGTGGCTCTACCTTGTTTTTTGTTTTTTTTTAAGTGCTGTTAGGTCAGTGCTGACACCTGGAGAACCAGCAGTCCCTGGGTTTTCTTGGCAAGGTATGAGCGGGAGTAGATTGCCAGGCCTTTTCTTCTGAGGCAATTGAGGGTAAATTAACTTGCCCAACATCACAAGGAGTGCCTGTGGGAATCGAACCCTTATTTCTTCAGTACTAGACTGTTGCAGTAATCACTAGGCTACTCCTCCACTTCAGCCTCTACCTTTATAAGTGCTTTTCACTCTGAATTTCTTTGCTTTCTGGGCTAAAATAAACCCTATGAGTTTATTCTTTTGATTATTTTTAACCATTTTTGAAAAGTCTTCTTTTTGTATTTTCACTTATTTGTTACCCTGTTTCCCCTTTTGCATTATTTGTCAGTGATATTTATCAGCTCCATCACAATTCAGTGCCTTGATACAGGTGTTCTGCCAAAACATGTTGAACATTTGAAGTGACATTTTGGAAAGCTCACCCAAGTGCAATCTGGGACGCCCAGGACAAAACATGCAGAAAAACTCCACAGATGTCTTTGCTTCGGCATGATTATAAAAAAACATATATGTCCTTGATTTGGTCTGCCCCACTGGTATCCACATAGACATCCATGCTACAAAAACGTGGAGCAGGGATGTCTATCACATGCTAATTTGCATACTGCAATGTACATTGGTGTGACAAAATGAAAACAAGCGCCGTCATTCCCCATCAATGTTTGTTGGCAACATGAAAAATATAGGGGATATGAGTGTACCTCCAACTCCACACCCTCTGGATGTTGGCTGGCAAAATGAGCACTTTTCTGCTGCTTATTAGTGCCTGGAGCAAGGATAAACTTTGATGCAGCTCAAGACGTGCAGAATATTTCTGAAATTGGGTGAGGACTTCCAAATTCTTGGGAATGCCCCAGACACACCTCCACCACGCCACCATTCATGGCTTGGACATTCTTGCGCCGGGGACAACTCCAGAGCCGGCTTCTAAAATGTCTCCAGATATTTCTCTGTAATTTGGACATCTGCGTGCCCATTTTCAGATGTCCAAAGCACAATGAAAAAAAAACCCCTTCATGTTTACTGTACATCACGTCCAGAGTTTCTATGTTGATATTTGGACTTGTTTTCTTTATACTTTTTGATTTTCATTGTTTCTAGTTGTCTATTGATTTGATTGATTTGTTTCCAGTTATTTATCGTGTGTTCCTGGTGGTAGTAACACAAAAATAATGAGCCTAAAGTCAGGCCCTGTATTTT
This sequence comes from Ichthyophis bannanicus, assembly GCA_033557465.1. Lineage (NCBI taxonomy): Eukaryota > Metazoa > Chordata > Amphibia > Gymnophiona > Ichthyophiidae > Ichthyophis > Ichthyophis bannanicus. Next base: position 181,956,809 of record CM066034.1, read on the forward strand.
TTAAAGGAGCCGGCCAGTGGCATAAATCCTCCATCCTCACGTCCTAATACACCCAACATTCAATCCATTCGCACCTTCCTCCCCAGCAGTCCAGTTTCATTCCCCTAGCCCCTCACACCACGTAGCAGTACAATTCCCTCCCCCTACCCACTGACATACCCAGCAATTACTAGAGGGATTATCCTGGTGGCTAGTGGAGGGCAGGAGTGATCCCTGGTCACTCCTGCCTCATTGGCTTGTAGCCTCAAAATGGCTCCCCTTGATCCCCTGTGGTAGTCTTGTACTACTACTGCTAGCGGGCAAGCTACCATATAAGACATGATGCCTAGAGTACCATGAGATACAACTAGGTGTTGAGAAGTGCCATTTTAAGGCCACCAGATGATGGGGCAGAAATGACTAGGAATTTCTTTTGTCTCTCCTACCCCTTCCCCGGCCACAAGGGAACCCCAGCTGTATGTATCAGTAGGGTGAGGGGTACGGGATTTGACTGTTGGGGGAGGGCTATGGGGGATGGTGATTTGACTCTCCAGTAGGGTCAGCGGGGTTTCAAGTGTGGGCACCAGCCCCTCTTAAAAGACTCCTTGAGAGCATCAGCCGCATATTAACAACTCGGTGCTCCTGGGGAGGAAATAAGCATCATTTCCATGAATAATATAGCTGCAAAGTTGAGCACAGGGTGGTTAATTTGATTTGTATAATAATGAGGTACTTTTCATGCATTTGCCTGTTTTGTATCTCATTATTTTGCTCAGGTTGCAAAAAAAAAAGTACACCTCTTCCCAATCCTCTGCCTTCCACTGTACTCACTATATTAAAATAAATTGTACTGACATTCCTAGTCCTGCATAAAGCAGCTATTAAAATAAATAAAAGATTTGGGGCATGAACGAGTTTGTATGGGATTGCATAAGTAATCTTGTATGTGCAATCAGGCTCATTGGAGAGGTGCAACCTGTGAAAAAAGCATAGAAGCACCATGCAGTACTTGTTCACAGATGCTTTGTTTATTCTGGTGGTTGGTGCAGTTCTTAGTTGGTTTGAAACTTCTTTTTGTATCCTCTCTTGTACTTTAGTCCCTTAATAAGAATAAACATAAAATAAAATAATAATGGGCCCGATATTCAAAAGGGCTTTTCTGATTAGCAGGTCCTGCTAACCAGATAATCTCTGGTAAGCACACTATTCAGTGTCTCTATAAGGATAGTGCCACTAAATATTTCCTTTGATTGCCATGCCACTATCTGGATGTATACCATAACACACAGCTTTTGAGATTAATAGAAAGGTTGTATAAGGGTTGAATATATACAGTACAGTGTAGGTCGTTGAGGCCAAAGAAACATCTAAGTTAATGATTAGGAGTGAATGTTAAGTTGTATGCTTGGTGAATGATATATTGATCAAACTCGGCAGTATTGATTTAACATTTAAACTGACTGAGTGAGGTTGATTAGGGAGAGTAGAGGATTGGTTAAGTGTTTGTGCATAGCCAATACTGATAGGGGTTAAAGGCACTTTGGTACGTATGTGTGGTGTCCATACTAGACTGGGGAGTTCTGTGCGCACCTAAATATGTTCAAAGGGTGTAGCATGGCAGTTTTGACAGTAAGAATTTTTTAAGTGCGGTTCTGGTTGGAATAGTTGGAAGACAGTAGTTGCTATATATTTAATATTTTGCTGAGTTCCCAAATTTGATCGGCCTGCTAAGGCTACTCCCCTCTGAGTTTACCCGATTTTGTTAAGGGCGTTCTACAAGACTGTCGGCAGTGATCCTGCCAAATACATATGGACTTACCTAGTGAGCAACTTTAATGATAACTTTTATAGTTCCCCAATTAAACATACAGTTGCCTTTTTATGGCACTGATGTTTCATCTCAGTGTAATTTGAGCACTATTGGTCATAGCATAGTTATTTTTCCATCTAGCTGTCTCCTTAGAATTTTTGAGTTTCGGGTTTGCATTTATTATTATACCTTCTATAGAATGGGTTTTTTAAGGGATTACTGCACAAGAGTAAGGGGATTTTATACTGATAATGTTTATCTATCTTTGAGGTATAATTCCCTGATGCAGCCTATGCGAAACACCATGAAAGATAAGTGCTGGCTGTTGGGTTAAAGTATATTTTTGAAGAAAAGAAATAATTGCTGATAAATGGAGGAAAGTTTTTCAGACCGATGATGTTGATATTTGAATAACCTTTGTATGTGATGTACTGAGGTCTTTTTTCCCTTTCTTGTTAAGAGTACAATATTTATAATAGAGGATAACTTTTTCATATTTTGAACTATTTGGATAGCAACTACACTAAAACAGGAGTGTAGAGTTTTAATAATACCTCAAATCAAATACCCCTCCCATACTCAGTTGAAGTTAGAATTCATTCAACTTCTTCCAAATATATATCGTACGGTAAAAAACAGTTTGGCTTTGATATATAGTTATGGTCGGAAGGAAAAATACCTCAGTACTTCTAGAACCTTATATCTCTGGCTCAATGCTCGTATGCGAATGGATTTGGTTCTCCAGTACTACATCATAATAATAATAGTGTCTCCCAAATTGATCCCCCTTCTCTCCCTCATATTACTCAAAAAATGAAAATATCTGCCATCAAGAGATACACTTCTCACTGCCATCACAAAAGTAGGATTAGCACATGATTCCAACTTCTTATCCCTCCTGTCTGTCAATTAGGACCGCTTTTACCTATTAGCAAAAGGGGCAGCTGCCCCGGGCCCCTGAACAATGGGAGCCTTGCTGCCCATAAATAAAAGCAGTCCTGATCATGGTCAGACAGCTTGTATCTGGGCTGCAATCATGGCCATGCCCTCATCTTCTGCCCACGGCGAACCCCATTCCTATGGGCAGAAAAGAAGGAAATAGCCGTGATTGCAGGAAAGATCCCTTCTGTCTGCCCATGGGAGAGGGAATCCCTGTGAGCAGACAGCTTGCATCTGGACTGCTATTGCAACCATGCTCTTCTCTTCTGCATGGAGGGGGGGGTGGGGGGGTGAATGAGGGCCACAAACAGGGTACCCCATTCTCTGAGGTTTGCCCAGGGCCCCATAAAGGTTTGACCCTGCTGTCAAATGTGGTGTGAACAAAAAGAAAATATATTATATCTCGGTCTTATCCTTGATCAGAACCTTACATTCCATGAGCAGATAAAAAAAACCCTCTAACACAATATATGCAAAACTACGTACCCTTTGGAACCTCCAACCCCTCCTAAACCCAGACTCCTTTTGCACTGTCTGCCAGGCCCTCACCATCCCAACCCTTGACTACTGCAATCTTATTTATCATGGCCTTCCTAAGAACAGCCTACATCCCATCCAAATGGCACAGAACGCAATAGCTCGGCTCATCACAAATAAACCCAGACGCTCACACATAATGCCAATCCTCTATGATCTACATTGGCTCCCCATTCAGTCCAGAGCTAAATTCAAAGCAATCACCCTCATTCACAAAATCATTTCCAATGAGTCAGCTCCTTGCCTCTCCTTGCTCCTACATCATTCAGCTCATCCCTCCCATCAGAACAAGAAGAACCTCATCTACAAACGCGCTAGTAATCCCAAAGGCATCAACTAAGTACACAATCGCTACATCAAACAGGGCTTTCAGTATCTATGCCCCAAAATGTTGGAACGCATTACCACCAGGCATCCGTGCGATTACTGACCTAACACAATTCAGAAAGGCTCTCAAATTCCATTTATTTACACAGTACTACCAGATTAACCTGACCCCTACCTAATTGTCCCTCCTCTTACCTCCTCGAGATAACATCTCAATATTAGCACACAACCTCACTGTACACATGTAGCATCCTAAATTCTTAGCATTCAATCTCATTGTACATATTTAATTAGTTCAGTTTGTTATCCAAGTTGTTACTCCTGTTCTCTGTAAAGACAAACATGTTATCCAAGTTGTTACTCCTGTTCTATGTGAAGCCAAACAGTTGTTATGGTCATTTTGTTTTATGTAAACCGTGCTGATACGAAATAGTGCGGTATATAAGAAATTGTAATAAATAAATAATAAATGAATAAATAACACGCCGCACCATCACCAAAAACCTTCTATCCATCCCAACATCTAAGAGAACATGTAGCCAAACTACCTGTAATCGTGCATTCTCCCTTTACGCCCCCTCTATCTGGAATGCCTTACCATATGAATTACGGAACTGTCCCAATCACTCCGAATTCCGGAAGAAATTGAAAACTCATCTCTTCCAGGAACACTTTTCCCTACTTACATAGCTCCCTCTAACCTCCTATATAATCCTCCATGTAAATAGCCCTTTAAGCCTCCATGTATATAGTTCTTAAGCCTCTGCAAGGAGTAAGTTTCTTGTTAATCATTTATACTGTGATCATTATTGTTACAATGTATTCAGTTGAAATATACTGTCTGTTATGTTCCTTGTAAACCGTCTTGAATTGTAGAAAGTCGGTATATAAAACCTGTTAAATAAATAAATAAACAAATATTATATTTTGAGTGGATTTCACATTTATGAGAGTGGAAGGTTCATCATTAGATCAGAACAAAAGAAAGGCATTTATATTTTGTGTGAACTTTTATGTTCTTGTGTATAGAAGAGGGTGGTAGCCGCCTTTCTCCAGGAACAAGCAGGAAGTCGGTCCTCACATATGGGTGACATTGGTGTCAACGGAGGCCTTGTGAAAGCATCTCTCCAGCTTTCAAAGAAAGCCTTTGGAGGTGCCACCAAGCATGCATGGTACCCTTTCCGCCCAAGAGTGTCATCTTGCTCAGTCTCCCTTTTTCCATGGGGTCCTTCAGATATCTGTCTGTTTTCCCCCGGAAAAAGTTGTTTTTTCTAGACCCGAGTTTCAAACTCTCTCCAGTTATACACCGGTACTTTACCCACCACCTGAACTCACTGCCTTGGCATCAAGTCTCAGGTCCCTTTGTTTTTTCCTTCCTTTTGGCGCCTTCGCGCCCTTTTTTTTCTCCATCTGGCAGCACCACGGGTCTTTGACTTTGTTGGGGTATTTTTTCCCCCATAGCTACCAGTGGCTTTAAGAAGTGTGTGCCGGGGGGGCGGAGCCTGATGTCCAGCGGGTAAGACGCTTCGCGTTGAAGCTCCCGAGAGGCCTACTTAGAATCCTGACTTAATACCTATACAAACTTACTATTTCGCTCCGAGCTGACCGGGGTACCTCGGGGGGGATGGCGGCCCATAAACCAGCGCGCTTGGACTTCGGGTCTCCTTCTTCTTCTCACGGAAAACGCTCCAAAACAGAGGTGTCCTCCCCACAGAAGATGGTTCCATTTCGTGAAAACCCCGAAATGCACCTGGAGATTTTAGAGGAAATACGCGGCGTGAAGGAATTGGTGCAGTCCAATGGAGAAGCGCTTCGAGCCATGCGAGAAGACTTTGGAGTGCTCCAGGACCGACTTGAAAGCCTCTCATTACGGCAGGACAACATGGCGGGGGTCCTCGACTCGCACGCGGTGCGCTTGGGCAAACTGGACAAGGCTGAGCGCCAGATACAGAATCTTCAAAAGGAGTTAGAAGATAGCAATAATCGAGCCCGTCGCAACAATGTGAGGCTCCTCGGAATACCGGAGGGGGTGGAAGCAGGAGATATAAGAGAATTCCTGCTCAAAACTCTTCCCTCCTTGCTGAAGATCACTTTTCATAGAGAACTGGAAATCGATCGTGCACACCGTGTTCCTACCCACATGGCGCTCAACCGAACGACCCCCCGGCCTATTATCTTTCGCTTGCTACGATATCAACAAGTGGAACAAATTTTAAATGCTGCCCGGGGCGAATCATCATTTGGAATTTGAAGGTCGCAAAGTCTCCTTCTTCCCTGATTTGGCAAAGCCTACCGTTGACCGTCGGAAGAAACTCCTTGCTTTTCGCCCTCGACTTCAACAGCTACAGGCTCGCTTTGGCCTGTTGTATCCAGCGAAGCTCCGAGTGACTCTCCACAACCAAACCAGGACATTCGAAGATCCTGATCTACTATCAACATTTTTAGACTCCAAAGAAGCAGAGCAGATGCGCTAATCCAAAAACTTGGACTTTTATCTGCCGGCTCTGTCCGCCATTTTGAAGGGCCCGATGCGGCGGTCATAGCCAAACACAGAGACTACCTGGACTTTCTTTCTTTCTCTATATGACTTTTTTGTTTTTTGGTCTCCTATCCCTCCATGATGTGTGCCTCGGTCGGATTCGGAGCACGCACAGTCCTACAGGTTATGTGTTTTTTCAATTTCGGCCTTCTCTGGGGTTTCTCCCCGCAGACACATGGTCGCCAGTAATTTCTGGGGTTTTGCTTCTCCTCTACCGCACTGCGGTTTTCTTTGTTAATGTGGGGCGCTTCATTGTATTATATTAGCTTACTTTCTTTTATGTCATGTGTACAGCCAGATACAGTCAATATGAGGGACATTGTGAAATTATGTGCGCTATCATGCTCAGAATTTTTAACTTTTCTGAATGGCCTTATGTAAAATCTTATCACTCAACGTAAAAGGCATTAATAGTCCACTCAAAAGAAAGAAAATCCTTAGCTATCTTAGCCATGAGCATGCTGATTTAGTGTTTCTTCAGGAAACGCATCTAAACTCTGCTGAAACACTGAAACTCAATGCTAAGCCTTACATGGTGGCTGCCTATTCTCCCGCCGTTTCCAAACGGTACGGGGTAGCCATCCTGGTTAAGAAGTCTTTGCAAGCTACTGTAATTGATACTAGCGCTGACAAGGAGGGTAGATGGGCCCGTGTACACCTTGAGGTTGGAGATAGTGAATTCACGTGTATTTGCATTTATGCCCCGAATGTGGACAACCCTGCTTACTATGCAAGTATTGCGCAGTTGGCATAGGCCTCTGCCAAGGCTCCATTAATACTTGGTAGTGATTTTAATCAAGTGTTCCATCAATCTTTTCTTCTCAAACAAGGCGCTCGTTGGCTGGAAGATCCAGTACCGAGTAGACCTGTGTGGCTAGACATAGAAGAGGACCTTTGCAAACCGATTCCTCTTACTTTTCTCCCTGGTATGACTCTCCCATCAGACTCCCACTATCCACCAATGCTTTTAGACACTTTAGGTGTCTTTAATACTCTTATGCAATCTTTAGACTCCCGACTCTGTCCGTTCGACAGGCTCCCGCTTTGGTACAATATTCGATTTCGAATACAAATAAGTCGATGGCGTGGAGCCCCTGGTACACTAGGGGCATTTGGATTCCTAGCCAGTTGTTCCATGATGGTCGCTGGAAAACTTTTACTGAATTGCAAATTGAATTTGGTCTCCCAGCGAAACACTACTTTCAGTCGGTGCAACTTCAACATTGCCTTCGGAGTGCTAAGGTACTCCCGCCATCGGCATCCCCTACACAAGGTTGATCGGAGACTTTCCGATCTCTCGGTAGTTCACCGGGTGTAGCATCCAATGTTTACAAAACCTTATGTAATGCTATAACTAGAGATACCCCTATAGTGCAGAAAGCATGGGAGAGAGAATTGCATGTGACTTTGACCTCGGAGCAATGGAGCCTTGTCTGGAGTAGAGTGACACGGGTTTCCCGATCCGCCTCACTCACTCAGACACTCTTCTTTCTAGCCCACCGGTGATTTTACACTCCTGACAGATTAGCCAAATGGAACACTACTCAGGGCAATAGTTGTTGGACACACCATGCGGCCATTGGTTCACTACCTCATGTTATGTATGAATATCCCGCACTACAGTATTACTGGCGTCGGGTCTGGGGTCGTATCCAGTCTATTTTGCACTTTCAAGAGCCCCTTTCTTGGAGGATAGTGGGACTTCGCCCAGTTGCGGGGATCCCCTCTCTTCCAAAAACGGCTTACCTCCTTTTGGACTTTATGCTTGGCATTGCTATTTCCCTAATTAAGTAATACTGGAAAAATAGCTCCCATCTGAGCCCCAATGAATGGTGGAATCATGTCTGTCTCTACAGTAAATATGAACAAATACCTCGTATGTTTGCTTCCCCCGTTTAGACTCCTCATCAACGGTCTAAATGGAAGATGCTCAATGATTATGTACATTCTGCTAAATGCTCTCATCTGACTGTCTAAATTTGTATATATCTCTGTCCCATGATTATTCTGTATCGTAGATACTCTTTTGATCGTTTTGATGTATACTCACTGTTAATTGGAAGCGCTCACATGCTGACATAATCGGCTAGAGAAGAAGCATGGGGGTGGGGGGTAATTGGGTTTGCTTTTCCTTATTGTATACTTGTTTTGTCTCCTTTGGTGTGTTGTTTCTTTTGTTTGTTGCAAAATGAAAATAAAAGTTTAAAAAAAAAAAGAAGTGTGTGCCAAGATAATGTCTCTCACCAAAACACATGACTGCTGCCTACACTGCCTAGGGCTGGGCCATGGCCCCACAGCTTTCACTCTGTGCAAAAAGATGTCCACCAAGGCCCTCAAGAGCCGTCAGCAGCAGCATGGCAGGTTCTTCCCGGAATCCCCAGCTCTGAAGGCCAAGGCCCCCTCTGAAACTGTGGAATCCTGTGACGCTACTGTGGACCCCGGTCGATGCCATGGCTCTTCAGAAAGGGGGTCTCCCTCGAGGGAACACAAGAAGAAGAAGAAACCCTCAAAGGCAGCGCCTCAGGATGGCTCAGATGGGTCGGGTAAGCACCGGCCAGGTCCCGCAGTCCACGACGGGTGTTGGAGGGATTGGAGCTGGAGTGGCTTACCAAGATCGACTGAAAGGAGTTGACCACAGATTGGTCTCGGTTACCAAAGCCTATCCTCATTGAGGACTCCCCTCTGGGGGAACTGGTGCTGGGCCCGAGTTCCTAGGTGCCTGCGCCGATGGCTGTGGAGCCTTCTGTACTCAAATCCATTATGGAAGTCCTGAAGCACAGTCTGACTGCCTTCATGGACCAGCAGCAGAAGCTGCTGTCTGATATTACCAGTTCCTCCGCCCAGACCACCGGGTCCTCGATGTTGAGGACTTCCCCGGAGGCCGATCCTCGAGATCATATGGCTCCGAGTCAATCATCATCCTATGTCTCGATCCAGGTCCACCTCAATGGGACAGAGGCCTTCCCCAGCTAGCGCTCATGGCACCAGCTGTGGAGCCTCCATGGGATGCGGGCAGGGCTCTGGTCCTGAGCCCACAAGCTGCCATTCCCTCGAGTCTTCTTCGGACTACTCGGACTGGGAGACTGAGGACCGAGAGTCCCCAGACACTCGATGCCACAGCAATGTCCCCTCGGACTCGCCATCCTTGGAGCCCTGGCATTGGTCCGCGCTCGAGGATGTGGAATTCCTCGACTTTGTGTGGGATATTTCAAAGGTCTTCGCATTCCTGATGGAATCGGAGGAGGACCCTCGGATGAAAGAATTAGAAATCCTCCAGTAGAATGCCCCACCGAAGGAATCGCTCACAGTACCCATCCCACCCATTCTGGAATGGCTAATGCTCTATATGTGGGAGACATAGGCATCAGTGCCGGTGGTGAGCAAACAGCTTGACACAATGTGTCGGGTTCGCTGGAGCCTGTGCTTCCAGAAGTCACAGCTGCTGCACAACTTCATGGTGGTGGAGTCGGCCATGAGTCGGCTCAAAAGCCAGAAGACGCACTACTCTGTGCCCCCGGGTAAGGAGGTCCACACCTTGGATGCCCTCGGCAGAAAGTGGTACTAGGGCTCGATGCTCATCGGGCAGATCTAGACCTACCAGCTGTACATGTGCATGTACTTGAGAGAGCTGGCAAAGGAACGCGCCATGTTCTCGGCTGGGCTCACTGAGGAACCCCTGCAGTGGTTCAGGAACCTGTCCAAAGCCATCCGTGAGTGCTCCAAATTCATGACTCGAGCAGCCTATGACAGCTTTGAGTCGGCGACTAGAGTAGCCATGGCGGGCATCGATGCCTGACGCCAAGCCTGGCTACAGTCTTCCAACCTCGAGCGATGGGTTTAGGACAAATTGGTTGATGCCCCATGTTAAGGAGAGAACCTCTTTGGCAAACCCATGATGGAAAAGGCCACCAAGTTGGAATCCAAGTTCATGGCGAGGACCAGGTTCTCCAAAAAGACCTCTGCCCTTGCCCGATGGAAGGACTTGGGTAAATAGCCCTTTTACCCAAGGAAAGGGGCTGCTTACAAAAGCTACCCACATTTTCAAGCCTCCCCAGCTTCCCAGCAGGGTCAGCAGGCTATGGGACATGGGCAAGGCCCATGTAAGCAGAAGGCTTCCAAGCCACAAGCCCCGGCTCCGGCCCAGCCAGGTGGGAGCTTTTGACTCATTGAGCATAGCCTCTCTACCTCAAGGAGGACAGCAGCCCACAGGAGGATGACTAATCCTGTATGCCCACAGGTGGCCAGCCATCACCACCGATTCCTGAGCACTCCAGGTGGTCAGGGAGGGTCAACTCCTCCACCTATCTCAGATACCTTTTCCTTTCTTCTTGGGAGATCCCCTCAGTTCTCCCCTTCACCGGGACCTTCTATTGAAGGAACTTGCAGGCCTTCTCGAGGACAAAGCAGTAGAACTAGTACCCCATCATCTGAGGGGCTAGGGGTTCTACTCCAGGTATTTCCTCATACCAAAAAGAACAAGGCACCTAAGGCCCATCCTAGACCTGTGCAATCTGAACAAGTTCCTGATGATGGAGAAGTTCAAGATGCTCTCCCTTGGAACACTGCTGTTTTACCTCCAGCAAGTAGATTGGCTATTCTCCTTGGATCTGAAGGATGCCTATACCCACATTCTCATTCACCCCAGCAACAGGCAGTACCTTCAATTCATGGTGGGGGCGATCACTGCCAGTACAGGATTCTACCCTTTGGCGTGGCCTCCGCCCCCAGGTCTTCACCAAATGCCTGGCAGTAGTAGCTGCCTTCCTCGGTCTCCAGGGGGTATTTGTTCTCCCTACCTCGATGACTGGCTCATAAAAAGAGTCACAGCCACTGAGTTGCAGCAGGCCACAGCACATACATAAGAACATAAGATATGCCATACTGGGTCAGACCAAGGTCCATTAAGCCCAGTATCCTGTTTCCAACAGTGGTCAATCTAGGTCACAAGTACCTAGCAGTTTCCCCAGAAGACACAGGTTTCACAATGCTTATATTGGGTCAAGCAGTGGATATTCTGGGTCTCCTTTATTAATGGTCTATGGGCCTTTCCTCCAGGAAGTTGTCCAAAACATTTTAAAACCTAGCTACACTAACAGCTTTTACTACATCCTCCGGAAGCAAATTCCAGAGTTTGATTACCCGTTGAGTGAAAAAATATTTTCTCTTATTAGTCTTAAATAGGTTACCCTGTAGCTTCATTGCATGCCCCCTAGTCTTTCTATATTTTGATGGCGTAAACAATCGATCTACGTTTACCGGTTCCACTCCATTCATTAATTTATAGACCCTATCATATCTCCCCTCAGCCGTTTCTTTTCCAGGTTGAAGAGCTCTAAACTTTTTAGCTTCTCTTAATAGGGGTATCCTTACATCCCCTTTACCATTTTGGTGGCTCTTCTCTGTACCTTTTCTAATAACGCTATATCCTTTTTAAGATAACGGTGACCAGAATTGCACACAATATTCAGGGTGCGGTTGTACCATGGAACAATACAGAGGCATTATAATATCCTTTAATTTGTTCTCCATTCCTTTTCTTATGATACCTAGCATTGTATTTGCTCTCTTTGCTGCCGCTGCACACTGGGCGGAGGGTTTTAACATGTTATCCATGATGACACCTAAAATCTTTTTCCTGGGTGGTGGTTCTTAATGTGGAACCTTGCACTGTGTGACCATAGTTTGGGTTTTTCATGTGCACATTAAATTTCATCTACTATTTGGATGCCCAGTCTTCCAAATTATCAAGATCCTCTTGCAATTTTTCACAATCCTCATGGGTTTTAACAACTTTGAATAGTTTTGTGTCATCTGCAAATTTGATAACCTCACTCGTTCCCATTTTCAGGTCATTTATGAATATGTTTAAAAGCAGTGGACCCAGCACAGATCCCTGGGGTACTCCACTATTCACCTTTCTCTATTGGGGAAATTGGAAGTTTAACCCTACCCTCTGCTTTCTATCTTTTAACCAGTTCCTGATGCACAATAGTACACTGCCTCCTATCCCATGACATTTTAATTTTTCCAAAAGTCTTTGATGAGAGATCTTGCCAAAGGCTTTCTGAAGTCCAGATATACTATATCAATTGACTCACCTTTGTCTACCTGTTTATTCACGCTTTCAAAAAAACAGATTAGTAAGACAAGACCTTCCTTGGCTAAAGCCATATTGGCTGTCTCCCATTAAGCCATTACTATCTATATGTTCAGTAATTTTGTTCTTTATGATGGTTTTTACCATTTTTTCTGGTACTGATGTCAGGCTCATTGGTCTGTAGTTTCTCGGATCACCCCTGGAACCCTTTTTAAAAATTGGCGTTACATTGGCCATCCTCCACTCTTCAGGTATTACAGATGATTTTAATGATAGTTCACAGATTACTAATAGGAGGTCTGCAATCTCATATTTCAGTTCTTTCAACACCCTTGGATGTATACCATCCAGTCCAGGTCATTTGCTATTCTTCAGTTTATCAAATAGTTGTAATACATCTTCCTGATGTATCGTTATTTCCTTCAATTCTTCCGCACCTTTAAATACTATTTCAGTCATGGGTAACATCCCTACATCTTCCTCAGTAAAGACCGAAGCAAAAAATTCATTCAGTCTCTCCGCTATGGCCCTTTTACCCCTCTATCATCTAATGGTCCAACTGACTCTCTCACAGGTTTTTTTGCTACGAATGTATATGAAAAAGTCTTTATTATGCGTTTTTGCTTCCACAGCAAGCTTCTTCTCAAATTTTCTCTTTATCTGCCTTATCAATGCCTTGCATCTAACTTGCCAGTGCTTATGTTTTTTCCAGTTTTCGTTATTTGGCTCCTTTTTCCATGTCCTGAAAGATGCTTTTTTGGCAACAACAACCTCTCTGACCTCACCTTTAAACCATGCTGATAGTTTTTTGGACTTACTTCCACTTTTTTTAAAGCATGGAATACACCTGGTCAGGGCTTCCAAGATAGTATTTTTAAAAACACCCAAGTTTGATGTAAATCTTTAACCTTTTCAACTGCTCATTTTAGTTTTTTTCTTAACCGTTTTCCTAATTTTATCATAGTCTCCCTTTTGAAAGTTAAAAGGTAGTACTGTGGATTTCCTTACTATCCCTCCTCCATTTATTAAATCCAACGCAATCATGGTATGATCATTATTGACATGTGGCCCCAACACCTTTATCTCTTGCACCAGATCTTGTTCCACTAAGTACTAGGTCCAAAATGACTTCCCCTCTGGTCAGTTCAGGATCCAGCTGCTCCAAGAAGCAGTCATTTATTTCATCTAGAAACTTTATCTCCCTAACATACCATCCAGGTCCTGCAACATCTGGGGTTCATGATAAACTAACCTAAATCCCACCTCTTCCTGATGCAGTGTCTGGAGTTCATAGGAGCAAGGCTGGACACTCTTCAGGAAAAGGCCATCCTTTCCCTTCGACCAGGCTTGACCACCTCAGGGCACTGGCCGGAGATGTGCAACACTGTCCCTCGGTGTTACTCTGGCTTTTACTGTGCCTTCTTGGACACATGGCCTCAACGGTCCATGTCACCCCAGATGCTCGCCTGCAAATGAAGGCCTCTCAGTGGTGTCTTCGGGACCAGTGGACACAGGCCACGGGCCATCTCTAAGACAGGAGTCTCAATGACCTGCCAGTTGGCGGAATCTCTGACTTGGTGGCAAAATCCCTGACACCTGCAGGCAGGGATGCCCTTCCAAACCCCAAGTCCTCTAAGGGTCCTCACTATGGACACCTCCCTGCTGGGATGGGGAACCCACTATGAAGAACTCTGCAGCCAGGGTAGCTGGTCTCAAGCTGAGGGCAACCAGCAGATCAACCTCCTGGAGCCTTGGGTAATATATCTGGCCCTCCAAACATTCTGTCACCGCCTGAGACACCAACTGGTGCTGATCCAAACAATCAGGTGGCAATGCTTTTTGTGAACAAGCAGGGGGGGCACGTGGACTCGCGCTCTCTGCCGCAAAGTGATGACACTCTGCTGCTACACAGTTCTACTCCTGCAGGCAGTATAACTACCAGGCCAGAACAACAATCTGGCGGATAGACTGAGCAGGGTTCTCCAGCCACACGAGTGGCAGCTGGACTCCAGAGTGGGGAATCGGCTCTTTCAGCTCTGGGGGATCCCATGGGTGGACCTTTTTTCCAGCCCAGACAACTACCAGTTGCCTCACTTCTGTTCCTGACAGCCACACCCGTCCCGGGAAGTGGCAGATGTGTTCCTCATCCCTTGATCAGATGGCCTCATGTATGCCTTCCCACCCACGCCATTGATTGCCAAAACACTCTTCAAGGCTCTTTGCGTCAAGGTGTCACTGATTCTGATGGCTCCACAGTGGCCCAGGCAGCTCTGCTTCCCGCTATTCCTCCAGTTGTCAGTGGAGACTCCAATCCCTTGGGAAACTCCACAGGGATTTTGTCTCAGGGGGGCTCTCTCCTGCACCCAAACCTGGGGTCCTAGCACTGATGGTGTGGCTGCTGAAAGGGAGACCTTAGTCCTTTTCAACCTCTCAGGAGAAGGGAGGAAATCCTGCTGGCCTCCTGTAAGACCTCTACCAGAAGAATTTATGCCTTCAAATGGTGCAGGTTCTTGGTCTGCTCGGTGCAGCTAGTGCTGCAGTACCTTCTTCATCTCTCACAATCCGTCTCAATGCACATCACTATCCTGTTGAGGGCAAGCCCCTTTTGGTCCAACCACTGGTAACCCACTTCTTGAGAGGATTCCTTTTGTCCAAACCCCCCGTTCGCCCTCCAGTGATAGAATGGGACCTCAATGTAGTACTGGCACAGCTCATTCGCCCACCATTTTAGCCTCTAGCTATCTGCCACCTGAGGTACCTCTCATGGAAGGTCGTGTTCCTGGTAGTGCTCACCTTCGCTCACAGGATCAGCGAGTTCCAAGCCCTGTTGGCAGAGGCATGGTATACAAGGTTCTTTTTTTTTTTAAACTTTTATTTTCATTTTGCAACAAACAAAAGAAACAATACACCAAAAAAGACAAAACAAGTATACAATAAGGAAAAGTAAACCCATTACCCCCCACCCCGATGCTTCTTCTCTACCCGATTATATCAGCATGTGAGCGCTTCCAATTAACAGTGATTATACATCAAACGAGCAAAAGAGTATCTACAATACAGCATGATCATGGGACAGAGATATATACAAAGTTAGACAATCAGATGAGAGCATTTAGCAAAATGTACATAGTCATTGAGCATCTTCCATTGAGACCAATGAGAAGGAGTCTGAACGGAGGAAGCGAACAGACGAGGTATTTGGTCATATTTACTGTAAAGACAGGCATGATTCCACCATTCATTGGGGCTCAAATGGGAGCTAATTTTCCAGTATTACTTAAGTAGAGAAATAGCAATGCCAAGCATAAAGTTCGAAAGGAGATAAGCCATTTTTGGGAGAGAGGGGATCCCCGCAACTGGGCGAAGTCCCACTATCCTCCAAGAAAGGGGCTCCTGAGAGTGTGAGATAGACTAAATACGACCCCAGACCCGACGCCAGTAATACTGTAGTGCGGGATATTCATGCATAACATGAGGCAATGAACCAATGGCCGCGGGACGTGTCCAGCAACCATTGCCCTGAGTAGTGTTCCATTTGTCTAATCTGTGAGAAATGTAAAAACACCTGTGGGCTAGGAAGAAGAGGGTCTGAATGAGTGAGGCGGATCGGGAACCCGTGTCCCTCTACTCCAGATAAGGCTCTATTGCTCCGAGGTCAAAGTCACATGCAATTCTCTCTCCCATACTTTCTGCGCGATAGGGGTATCTCTAGTTATAGCATTACAGAAGGTTTAGTAAAATTGGATGCTACACCCGGTGAACTACCGAGAGATCGGAAAGTCTCCAATCAACCTTATGTAGAGAATGCCGATGGCGGGAGTACTCTAGTGCACCGAAGGCGATGCTGAAGTTGCACTGACCAGAGTCGGGAGTCTAAAGATTGCATAAGAGTATTAAAGGCACCTAAAGTGTCCAAAAGCATTGGTGGATAGTGGGAGTCTGATGGGAGAGTCATACCAGGGAGAAAGGTAAGAGGAATCGGTTTGCAAAGGCCCGCTTCTATATCTAGCCACACAGGTCTACTCGGTACTGAATCTTCCAACCAACGAGCACCTTGTTTGAGAAGAAAAGATTGAGGGAACACTTGA
Organism: Ichthyophis bannanicus; assembly: GCA_033557465.1. Classification (NCBI taxonomy): domain Eukaryota; kingdom Metazoa; phylum Chordata; class Amphibia; order Gymnophiona; family Ichthyophiidae; genus Ichthyophis; species Ichthyophis bannanicus. Next base: position 181,973,125 of record CM066034.1, read on the forward strand.
GTAAAAGCGCCACCAAGTATTAATGGAGCATTGGCAGAGGCCAAGGCCAACTGCGCAATACTTGCATAGTAAGCAGGGTTGTCCACATTCGGGGCATAATGCAAATACACGTGAATTCACTATCTCCAACCTCAAGGTGTACACGGGCCCATCTACCCTCCTTGTCAGCGCTAATATCAGGTACAGTAGCGTGCTAAGACTTCTTAACCAGAGTGGCTATCCCGTACCATTTGAAAACGGTGGGAGAATAGGCAGCTACCATGTGAGGCTTAGCATTGAGTTTCAGTGTTTCAGCAGAGTTTAAATGCGTTTCCTGAAGAAACACTAAATCAACATGCGCATAGCTAAGATAGCTAAGGATGTGCTTTCCTTTGAGTGGACCATGAATGCCTTTGGCGGTAAATGATAAGAGTTTACATAAGGCCATTCAGAAAAGTTAAAAATTCTGAGCAGGATAGCACACATAATTTCACTATGTCCCTCAAACTGACTGTATCTGGCTGTACACATGACATAGGAAAAATAAACTAATATAATACAATGAAGCGCCCCACATTAACAAAGAAAACCGCAGTACGGTAGAGGAGAAGCAAAACCCCAAAATTACTGGCGACCATGTGTCTGCGGGGAGAAACCCCCGAGAAGGCCGAAATTGAAAAAACACATAACCTGTAGGACTGTGCGTGCTCCGAATCCGACCGAGGCACACATCATGAAGGGATAGGAGACCAAAAAACAAAAGTCATATAGAGAAAGAAAGAAAGTCCAGGCTATTTCTGTGCTTGGCTATGACCGCCGCATCGGGCCCTTCAAAATGGCGGATAGAGCCGGCAAATAAGAGTCCAAGATTTGGGATTAGCGCATCTGCTCTGCTTCTTTGGAGTCTAAAAATGTTGATAGTAGATCAGGATCTTCGAACGTCCTGGTTTGGTTGTGGAGAGTCACTCGGAGCTTCGCTGGATACAACAGGCCAAAACGAGCCTGTAGCTGTTGAAGTCGAGGGCGAAAAGCAAGGAGTTTCTTCCGACGGTCAACGGTAGGCTTTGCCAAATCAGGAAAGAAGGAGACCTTACGACCTTCAAATTCCAAATGATGATTCGCTCGGGCAGCATGTAAAATTTGTTCCACTTGTTGATATCGTAGCAAGCTAAAGACAATAGGCCGGGGGGTCGTGCGGTTGAGCGCCATGTGGGCAGGAACACGGTGTGCTCGATCGATTTCCAGTTCTCTGTGAAAAGTGATCTTCAGCAAGGAGGGAAGAGTTTTGAGCAAGAATTCTCTTATATCTCCTGCTTCCACCCCCTCCGGCATTCCGAGGAGCCTCACATTGTTGCGACGGGCTCGATTATTGCTATCTTCTAACTCCTTTTGAAGATTCTGTATCTGGCGCTCAGCCTCGTCCAGTTTGCCCAAGCGCACCTCGTGCGAGTCGAGGACCCCCGCCATGTTGTCCTGCCGTAATGAAAGACTTTCAAGTCGGTCCTGGAGCACTCCAAAGTCTTCTCGCATGGCTCGAAGCGCTTCTCCATTGGACTGCACCAATTCCTTCACGCCGCGTATTTCCTCCAAAATCTCCAGGTGCATCTCGGGGTTTTCACGAAATGGAACCATCTTCTGTGGGGAGGACACCTCTGTTTTGGAGCGTTTTCCGTGAGAAGAAGAAGGAGACCCGAAGTCCAAGCGTGCTGGTTTATGGGCCGCCATGCCCCCCGAGGTGCCCCGGTCAGCTCGGAGCGAAATAGTAAATTTGTATAGGTATTAAGTCAGGATTCTAAGTAGGCCTCTCGGGAGCTTCAACGCAAAGCGTCCTACCCGCTGGACATCAGGCTCCGCCCCCCGGTATACAAGGTTCTATAAGTATAGGGTCATGCTATGTCCTTTCATCCTCAACCAGGAGGTGGTGTTACCTACCTTCTTCACAAGGCCTCACTCCAGCAGTGCAGAGACCATCCTTCGCACCCTGCATTGTAAGAGGGCCCTGTCTTTCTGCATTTAGCGGACCCAGAGCCACCTGAAGGCTTCTCAGCTTTTTGTTTCTTATGACCCCAGTCGGCTGGGGGAAGCGGTAACCAAACGGACACTGTCCACCTGGGTGGAAGACTGCATCGCTCTAGCCTATGAACAGGCTGGGCTCACGCTGGATGACCGGGTCATGGCTCACAGCATCAGCCCCATGGCGGCCTCTGTGGCAAACCTATGCTCCGTCCTGTTGCTGGACATCTGTTGGGCCAACTGGTCTTCAGTCCATACCTTCACAGCTCATTATTGCCTGGAAAGGGAGTTCCAACGGGACAGTGCCTTCAGCCAGGCTGTGCTCCGTGATCTTTTTGGGGTCTAGGCAACTCCTACCCTCCGACCCTTCTGTGTTCAGGATATCAGAGTATTGTTTCCCATCGGACTCACAGGTCCTACTGTAGTCTGAATCTGCAGACTCAATTTGTGCTGCTCACAGCTCCCCCTGAGGGCGACCAAAGCCTTTTCTATGGGCTTTTAGTAGCCTATAGCTAGGGAGTCCCATATGTGAGGACTGACTTCCTACTTGTTCTCGGAGAAAGCGTACTTGCTGACCTGTAACAGGTGTTCTCCAGGGACAGCAGGAATCAGTCCTCACAACCCTCCCTCCTCCCCTTGGAGTTGCTCCTTACTACCTTTTGTTTTTACTGTCTTTAGCTATGTCATCTGACTGAGCAAGATGGCACCCTTGGGCGGGGAAGGGTACCATGCATGCATGGTGGCACCTCCCAAATGTTTTCTTTGAAAGTTGGGGAGATGCTTCCACGAGGGCTCCATTGGCACCGATATCACTCATATGTGAGGACTGATTCCTGCTGTCCTCATAGAACACCTGTTACAGGTAAGTAACTATGCTATATGTAGGATGATCTATGATTCTGAGCGGGTAAATGGTTGTTACCAATAATTATAGTTTTTGATCATTAAATATATCATAAATAAAGTGTTTACATATTCCGGTATTGATTGAAAGAGTATAATTATAAAATGTTGGTTTAATTATTAGTGGCTATTTAAGCCATGTAGTATTTTGTATATATGTGCTTGTGGTAAATTGGGGTTGCTTTGTTGCTCTGTTTGTAAAGTCAGCAATTATCCAGATAGTGGCTGCACTGCCATAGTTACTCCCACAGACCCCCCTCTTTCACTGACTAGATAGTAATTGGGCAGGTCTGTGGAGATATTTAGCAGCACTATCTGGATAAGGCTTTTAAATCTGCCCCTAGGGCTCTCTTTTAGGAAAATATACACAGAAATGGTTCCAGTTAAGGAGAAAATCCCCACAAGGTGATTTTTAACACTTTTAACACCAAAATTCCCTAGGAAGTAATCAAGATGATCTCCTCTATCGTTTGTTTCAGTCCCTAACTGAAAGAAGCACTTTAACGAAATTTATGCACAGCTCAAAGGTAGTGCAAAAGCTGATAAGGATTTTTTTTTTAATATACAATATTCCTATTGTAAAATGAATACTATGAGGCTCATATCTATCTTCTGCAGTAAGCATGTTTTTAAATGCCAGCCATGACAATTAAATTAAAAACAGACATTCAGCACCAGTATCTGGATATTGATTGGCGCTAAAGATCCGAATACAGCACTGGCTGCCAGGCACTATCTGGGAAACTGTGACTTTCAGCCCTTCCTTGCTATCTGTATAGCAATTAGGACAGTTTTTTGCTGTCTGATGTATGTGAATGACTATCCAGATTTCAGATTTGGAAATTGCTACTATCCAGATAAGCTCCCGTTCCACTCCCATGTGCTCCTGGTCTGCCCTGGCACAATCTGAGGAGTGCCAAGGTGGCCTGTGATGATATTCAGCAGCACTATCTTAATTATTCTGCTGAATATCATAGTCATTGGGGCTTATGCATCAGGGAGCATTAAGGTAGGCACCAGGGTTCGAAAGAGGGATGAAGTCTTCGGGGGAGTGGCTAGTGTGTGATAGAGGGTCTGGGGGAGTAGGGTGGGGGTCCTATCAATGTGGATTCGTGGGGGGGGGGGGGGAGAGGGAGAACCAGGGCACTGAATGTGCACGGTGAATGGAGGGGAAAGGGACCTACATATTGTTTGCTTCTCATGCCAGTTCCTTTGAGAATATGCCCAGGAACATGAGTCTGCAGATTAGTGGCTTGATGCTCTCAGCTTTGAGTTGGTGTTATTTTCCAGGAATGATGCAACTGCAGTGTTCAACACAAGTCTTGTTATTTGATTTGAATAAGAATGATGTGTTTTGCATATATTTGCATGATTTGCTTATCATTAGGCAACTCATGTTGGGGTAATTTAATATGTTATGATTAAATAATGCACATTATTGCCCTTTTACAAATCACATTGCAACAACAGTAATGAATAGTATATTTATAAATTACCCATAGTTCATACATTGATCCACAATTTTTTCCTTTTTTTTTAAACATGATACATTCATAAATATGTTGAAATATTCATAAATCATAAAACCTCACACATATACATATATGACAATTTATTAATAAAGTTACAATTAGAAAATACTATCAGAAAATACAAATTTAAGACAAAATTAATATACAGTTTAATCTAATTAAATCCAAAAGATTACAATCTTTTGGATTTAATTGGATTAAACTGTATAGGAGGGATCAATGTTTAGTGGGCTTGGTGAAGGCTATTCTTTGGATTAAATTGTATACGAGGGATTAACATTTAGTAAGGGTTTTGTGAAAGTAATTCCTTGGATTAATACATTTTGTTAAATTAATGCTATATTTAAATACAATGATATGAATAAATATTGGGGGTAATGTTGCATTTTTTAGCTATGTGCTGTTTATGAGTTATAAATTGTGTCTTAAATTAGTATTTTCTAATAGTATTTTCTAATTGTAACTTTATTAATTAATTAATTTATTTATTTATTTAATAGTTCTTCTATACCGCTCTATTTTAGATCAGAGCGGTTTACATTTAACATCAACTATACAACACAGGGAACTTTGAGTTGTATTTACAATAAACAGGGAGATCAACTTGGAAGTAACTGGGGGAAACTATGTACATTCTATAACTCTATACATTGTATTACACTGGTACCTGATTTCAGGCAGAATATATGTCATATATGTATATATATGGTGTGAGGTTTTATGATTTATGAATGTTTCAACATATTTATGAATGTATCGTGTTTAAAAAAAAGGGAAAAAAATGTTTGGATCAATGTATGAAATATGCCACCGGGACCTTTGGATCCTATTTTGCATACTTTTCGTCAGTTGATACTAGCTGATTTGACATCTTTAGAGAAAAAATATCATAATCAGCCGAAAAATCTGTCATCTAGTGATTATGCAGCTTTACAAGAATTAACCCATATGTCTACTATAGTGATCAAACGCGCTGACAAAGGTGGTGCGGTGGTTGTTATGAATGCTATTGATTATGAGAATGAAGTGCGGCGTCAGTTGAACAATGTTCATCATTATAAGCTTTTACCATCAGATCCTACTGAGGCATTGCAGGCTCGTATTCAGGTGGAGGTTGTCCGAGCACATGAACATAACTATTTGACCAGTAAAGAAAAATCTTATCTTCTTTTACAATATCCGAAAGTACCTGTGTTTTACATTTTGCCAAAAATTCATAAGAGTTTGGTATCCCCTCCAGGGCGTCCTATTCTGTCAAGTAACGATTCCATCTTAGAAAGGGTAGGGGTGTTTTTAGATTCATTTCTGAAAGAAGAAGTTCCAAAGATTCAGTCATATATAAGGGACACTACTCATCTGTTGCAACTTCTTGAAGAAGATGGTCGAATAGAAGAAGTGAGGCTAATGGCCAGTTTAGATGTGGCTGCCCTCTATACATCTATTCCTCAAGATGAGGCTCTTCAGGTTTTACAATATGTATGGGAATCACGTCAACTTCCTGTAAGGGTACCTACCTCTCTATTGATGACGTTAGCAGAATTTGCTTTGAAGGAGAATTATTTTTTATATGGGGACTCATTTTTTCAGCAGATATCGGGAACAGCGATGGGCGCTACCTTTGCGCCTTCATTGGCGAATTTATTTATGAGTCATTATGAGGAACGTTTTATTTATTCATCACAATATGCTCCATACATAGTACGTTGGTATCGATTTATAGATGATATATTCCTTTTATGGAATGGGACTAAGACTCTTTTAGAAGAATTCTATGCCTACTTAAATGATTGTCATTCTGCCATTAAGTTTGATATAGATATTCAAGAGAGAGAGATACATTTTCTAGATGTCAAGATTTTCAAACAGCAAGATCATTTTGTTACTACTCTTTACACTAAACCAACGGATAAGAATACTCTGTTGCATTTTTCTAGCTTTCATCCTTCACATTTGAAATGCAGTCTTCCTTACTCACAGTTGTTGCGGTGTCGTCGAATATGTACTACTAATGAGGAATTTAAATATCAAGCTAAAAAGATGATGGATAAATTTGTAGATCGCGGATATCCCTTACCAGTTTTACATCGTGCTTATAGAAGAGCTAAAAGTAATCATCGGGAGTGGTTATTGAATCCGGTTAGCAAGGTACGCCCTGTGGACTCATCTACTACAATTACTTGTGTGTTACCTTATTCAAGTTTGTCTTCTCGGATAGCCACTATGATACGGAAGCATTGGCATCTTATAAACCGGCATCCTCAGCTTTCTTTATGCAAATTACAGATGGCGTATAGCCGTGGACGTAATCTTAAAGATCGACTGTGTCCAGCAGTATCAAGGCAAGCCACTGTGTCTTCTGAGACTATGATAGGTCATTATGCGTGTCAAAAATGTTCATATTGTAGCATTATGAGTACTTTTATTTGTGAGAAGTATCAGCGACAGGTCAAACAGTTGGCTGCTACAACATGTAATACTGATTATGTCATTTATGCTATTTGGTGTAAGTGCGAAATGTTATACATAGGAAAAACAACAAGGGCCCTTCGGACCAGATTGGCAGAGCACAAATACAGCTTGAAGAAAGCACGTTTGGATACCCCGCTAATACAGCACTGTGTGGATTTAAGTCATCAGTTTCAAGATTTACGTTGCACGGTGTTGGAAGCAGTGCCCTGCCATCTTCGTCGAGGAGATCGCAATAAATTGCTTTTACAGAAAGAGCAGCGTTGGATTTTTAAACTTAATACTTTATATCCAAGTGGTTTAAACGACCGTATTGAATGGACATTATTTTTTTGATTTTTTTGATAGTTGGGGTTATGCGACTAGTTTTTAGCGAAGGGGAAGGTCACTGTGCAGTTCTATTAGTATTTAGTATTAAGAGTGTCTGTGAATGGGGGATGTAGTGACGTCAGTGGTTTTGAAGAAATTTGATTGGTGCAATCTCCGTTAAGTAATGCGTCATACGTTTATTCTGTGCTAGCGGGTTATTGAAAGAAGTCATTGTGGAGTGTGTATTTTGGACGGCGAAGCTCCTGAAGAAGCCGATTATGGCGAAACAAAAGCTTTTGTAACAATGTTTGTGAGTGACGGCGTGGGTGAGAATGTATGGTGAATGACTGTGAATTTATTGAACTGGGTTTGGATGAGACTTATCCTATTGGTAAGTAAGTGGTTAGTGAAGATTGGTAGTTGGAATATTTAGTAGTGTTGGGTATAGGAAGGAGGCATGACCGGTGATGTAAGCGTCTGTCAATACCCTATGGTGGAATACGCCATATGAGGGGTTGGGCCATCTGAGGTCAATATGCCTATGGTTGATAATTGAAGTATTTGAGTATCGTTTAGACAGTGTTTGCACTTTAGGTGGTTTTGAGAGTTTTTGTGTTTGGGTTTGTATATTGTTATAATTTATAAATATACCATTCATTACTGTTGTTGCAATGTGATTTTATATAAGCTTTAATTATTTGCAATTGGTGGCTCTTTTTTGTCCATTATTGCCCTTTAACTTGATTTAAGCTGGAAATAATGTACTTTATTCCCATAACATGCTTTAGTAACTACCTCCCTAAATCTTTGCTTAGTTGAGTTAGACCGCTTTGAATGTTGATCTCTTTGTGTGCTACTACCCTTCAGTGCACATTCATTATATTTTTTTGTGATTTATGTGAATGAGCATGTGTGCATCTAAATAAGGTGGCCACAATTTTATAAGTAGACATGTTGCCTCAATACAGTGTACTTTCACTCTGGGCAGGTCATAGGCAGGATGCAAAGTTACACATGCAAGTTGTACAGTACTATAATATCTCCAGGAACAAGCAGGAATGTAGTCTTCACATATGGGTATCGTCAGTACCGACGGAGCCTGTGCGGGAACGCTCCCGAGCATCCAATAGGAAAGCTTTTGGGAGCATCCCACTGCGCCTGCGTCACTGCCTTCCCACCTTTCCAACTCTTCCTCTTCAGTTTTTCGGTTTCCGCGGAGCCGACAGGCAGCAAACCCTGTCACCGTAGAAAATTTTATTTTTGTGGTCGCGTCTACCTTCACCATCGACGCCTATACCGGTACCACCGGTCTTTTCTTCATTTTCTTACTTCTTTTCTTAAAAAAAAAAAAGAAAAAAAAATCTTCTTTTTTGAGAGTCTGTCCCCTCTAGGTGCCAGGCACCATTTTGGCACTAGGCCCTCTTTTCTTCTAAAATGAATAAACCATTTAGTGGTTTCAAAAAATGTTTAAAGTGTAGCAGTACCATGTCTGCTACTGACACCCATGACTGGTGTCTTAAATATTTAGGTCCTGACTATTTACCATCAGAGTATCTCCTCTTTTTAACATCTTTGTTAGTGATATAGCGGAAGGGCTGTCGGGTAAGGTTTGCCTCTTTGCAGATGATACCAAAATCTGCAATAGAGTAGACACCCAGGAAGGTGTAGATAACATGAGGAGGGATCTAGCTAAGCTTGAAGAATGGTCTAGAATTTGGCAGCTGGGATTTAATGTTAAAAAATGTAAGGTCATGCATTTGGGCTGCAGCAATCCAAGGGAGCAATACAGTATAGGAGGTGAAGTACTTTTGTCCACTAAAGAAGAGCGGGACCTAAGCGTAGTTGTGTCTGATGATCTTAAAGTAGCTAAACAGGTAGAAAAGGTGACGGCAAAAGCTAGAAGGATGCTTGGGTGCATACGGAGAGGAATGGCTAGCAGAAAAAAGGAGGTGATAATGCCTCTGTATAAGTCTTTGGTGCGACCTCATTTGGAGTATAGTGTGCAATTCTGGAGACCGCACCTTCAAAAGGTTGTGAACAGGATGGAGTCGGTGCAGAGGGTGGATACTAAAATGATTAGTGGGCTTCATTATAAAGCATATGAGGACAGACTTAAGGATCTTAATATGTACACCTTAGAGGAAAGGCGGGATAGAGGTGATATGATTGAGATGTTTAAATACCTCTGTGGCATAAATGTTCAGGGAGAGAGCCTCTTTCAATTGAAAGCAAGTTCTGCTACAAGGGGACATGGGATGAGGGTGAAGGGAGAGAGATTCAGGAGTGATATGCGGAAATATTTCTTTACGGAAAGAGTAGTGGATCCGTGGAATAGTCTCCCAGTGGAGGTGGTAGAGATGAGGACAGTAACTGAATTCAAAAAAGCATGGGACCAACACAGAGGATCTCTAAAGGTAAAAAGTGGACTGTTGTAGTTGTTGATATGGAAGGACAGACTAGATAGGCCATGTGGTCTTTTTCTGTCATCATGTTTCTATGAAAGATGACCAAGAGAGGCCTGCAGAACAGTGCTGCAAAACCCAGCACCGTCTTTGCCGCAAATGTGATGTCCGTTGCATCGACGTCTTCCAGGGCTTCATCTTCATCCCATGGATCTCAGGTAACTAAACACAGGTCTTCCAAGACCGGCCGGTCCTCAAAGGGTAGATCTCCTTTGAAGCATCGAGATGCTGCTAGCGTTGCCCTCGAGGAAAATATACTGGCAAAACAGCCCTGGCGGGAGGCTCCTGCCTCCAAAGCATTAACAGAGCTTCAGGACATTCCCAAAGCTTCCATCTCGGGGGAACTCCTGGTGCCATGTTCTGGTGTCGTGGCCTGTTCCACCAGTACCGACATCCAGGCATCGGTAGGGCCTATGGATCGGCGCATCCTAACCATCGAACGCAGTCTAGCGGCTCTCTTAGCAGCCTCGGTACCGCTGAGTCAGCTTCAGACGGTTCTGGAGTCATCGGTACCGGTACCGACCGCACCTGCTTTAACCGATGTGCTTCCCCCCATGCTGGCTCTTGAATCAATATCCGGTATCGAGGGCCTGGTATCGAGACAGTCCGATGTTGACTTTGATCAATACCGGCGTCAAGCAATGCAAGAGTATCCGGCGCGGAGATATTTCGAGTCCTCTGATTCTGAAGACTCCGCCGGTACTGGGGTGATTCTACCAGGGGATCCCTCTCCTTCTCCTCAGCAGAGGACATGTCTTTTCAGGATTTCATACGTGATGTAGCCCGAGGGCTTTCAATCACGGTGACTCCTGAGAAGGAACCGAGAGCAGAAGAACTAGAAATTCTTCAGTATCCGGCAGCTTCTAAAGAAGCAGCTATCTTCCCATTCATCGAATCCTGCATGACCTCATGTTAAGGATGTGGGAAGCCCCTTTAACGGTGTCTCCACACTCTCGAAGGCTCAATGCCATGTACCGAGTTCCACAGTGTCCTGGTTTTCAGAAGACACAATTACCACACTATTCAATGGTAGTGGATAGGGGCGGCTCAAGGCAATCTGCTGCCTGAGGCGAAGTATGAAAAGGTGCCCCATCCCCCACATTAGAGGGGGCGGGGCTTTTTCAGAAATCTAATCAGAGACTGAACCAAACCAAAAAGCCGATTAGATTATATGGAGGAAATGCAAGATGTTTGCACACAGGGCCATATTTATTTATTTATTTATTTAAAAGCTTTTCTATGCCGCACTCTTTAAAATCAGTGCGGTTTACAATTAACATTTCCGTGTACAGAGCAGGGAGGGCCTGCTTTGTGCTTACATTGAACAGGTGCAGTAACTTGGATTTATAACTGGGGTAACTATAAACAGGCTAAACCCTTTGACGCAATGCCATACAACGGCATGGCTGGGTCTCAAAACTATGTACAGATCTGCTGCAATCGCACCCTGTGTGACTTGCAGCTCAGATGCACATCCCCCTCCCCCCCCATACCTCCGTCCAGCGCTGCCTGATCTTTCCTTCTGCTGCCGCCCTCTGTTTTTTTCACTGAGGTGCCGGCAGCAGGGAAAGAGCAGGCAGCGTTGGACAGAAGTATGGGGAGGAGGAGGGGGCATGCGCCCAATCTGAAAGGCGCCGGCACTTTAAGAAAATCTGTCCCTCCCTACTCTGACATCGAGTCGGAGAAGGGAGGAACCAGACCTGCTTAAAGTGCTTCAAAAAGGCTTGGGGAGTGCATTTTGTCTGCCTGCTATTGTCCTGCCAGCGGCGGCAGGGCAACAGCAGACAGTCGAAATGCACCCCCCAAACCTTTCCGCCCTGTGCGGCTGCACCGCTTGCATGGGGCTAGTTTCGGTCCCTTTTGCACACCAAGGAACTAAAAGACAGCAAGAACCAACAGCACCATTTATAAAACTAAATTATAACTCATTTTCATTTTGTTGTTATAAACTGTGTTATGGTTCTTGCTTTTTCTTTTTCAACATATATTTTGCATCCACAGTAGGTGCAGAGCAGAACCAGGACATTCACCCACAGAACTCAATATTTAAAAAGAAATCTGATTCCTATCATCTCACTAACAACAACCACTATTCTCCAGTACCAGGCATATTGTGAACTAATACAAAACCCTACAACAAAGAGCAAACCTACCATACCATACCATACCATACCATATCAGCGCAAACTTCCAAAACTCACATAAGGAGCCCATCCAAAAAAAGCATCACTGTAAATACTACAGTGGGCCCTGGAACATCCATACACCTATTTGAAAAGCTGAACAAGTCAAATTACTACAGTACAGTATAGATCTTTATGTACAAACTCCATGTTAACAGAACACCTGACCTTAGTCAAACACTCGCAACATCGACCCTCACCAAGTACAGAATAAGTAACCACAATCTAAAGTAAAAATAAAAATATGTAGACTAAATTTAAATTGACACCCCAAGAAGCCAGAGTCCACATGCAGTGCAATATCAGATAAATAAGAGATGCAGTTCCCCAATACTGTGTAAAATATAAAAATAGCACAAAGTCTAATAACTAAAATGAAATAAAATTATTTTTTGTACCTTTGTTGTCTGATCATTTTATTCTCTGATCATGCTGGTCCCGATCTGAGGCTTCAGCTTCCCTGTCTTCTCTTAGCTCTCTTTCTATGGTCTATGGTCCATCTGCCATTTCTTATTTCTTCTTTTGTTTTCTTCACTTCCTTCCATCAGCCCATTTCCAGTTCCAGTAACCCTCCCCGGTATCAGCCTCCTTTCCAGTCCTTCCCTCCCAGTACCTTCCAATGTCAACCGCCTTGCATTCCCATGACTTCAACTGGTGTACATTCCCTTCCAGTCCCCCTCCTTCCCCACTGTCCAGCCCCTTCTAGTCCAAATACCATCCCAGATATCAGCTCACGTCCACTCTCAGTGCCACCCCCCCCCAGTCAGCTCCCTTCCAGTCGCCCTACCCTCTGTCCATACCCCTTCCAGTGCTACTTGCATGTCAGCCTCCTCCCCATTACCCAACCACCTACCACTCCCATCCCCAAATGTCAGCTCTCTTCCAGTCTCCCTTCAGTACATCCCAGGTGTCAGCTCCTTTCCAGCTCCCTCCTTTTCCCGTGTCAGCTCCCTTCGTACCCCCTCCTTCACCTGGCAGACCCTCTCATTATCCGCTCCCTTCCAGCCCTATTCTACCATCCTCCTGCATCAACCCATTTGTAGCCCTAGTCCCTAGTTTTCTTCCAGGGCCAGCAGCATTCTCCTCCCCTCCCCCATTAGTCCATTTCCAGTCCTATCCCCCCTCAGCCCACTCTAGTCCTAGCCCCCAAATCAGCCCATTACCAGGCCTAGCTAATTTCCAGTGCTAGCCTCCCATCTGCCCATTACCAGTCCTAACCCCCCCAATAAGTCCATTTCCAGTCCTAGCCCCCCAATCAGCCCATTTCCTGTCCTAGCCCCCCCAATCAGCCCATTTTCTGTCCTAGCCCCCCTAATCAGCCCATTTCCAGTTCTAAACCCCCATCAGCCCATTTCCAATTCTAGCCCCCCTCCCGATCATTCCATTTCCAGTTCTAACTCCCCCATCAGCCCATTTCCAGTCCTATCCCCCCCCCCGATAGCCCATTACCAGTCCCAGCCCTGCTCCCAATCAGCCCATTTCCAGTCCTAGCCCCATAGCCCATTACCAGTCCTAAACACCCCCCGTCAGCCCACTTCCAGTCCTAACCACCCCATCATCCCATTTCCAGCCCTAGACCCCCCCATAGCCCATTACCAGTCCTACCCCCCATCAGCCCATTTCCAGTCCTAGCCCCCCATAGCCCATTTCCAGTCCTAGCCCCCCCATAGCCCATTTCCAGTCCTAGCCTCCCATAGCTCATTACGAGTCCTAAACACCCCCCATCAGCCCACTTCCAGTCCTAGATCCCACCCATTTCCAGTCCTGGAGCTTAAACACAAAGCCAGCCAGTGCGGAGCCTTCCCATGCAGCGGCGTCCTGCCCCCAAAGGAAATAACTTCCTTTGCATACAACTTCCTTTGGGGGCGGGACGCCGCTGCACGGGAAGGCTCCATTTAAGCTGATCTCGCTAGCACAGCTGCGGTTCCAAGAAGCAGGAGCCGCTGCTGCTATAGGAAGGAGAGGTGAGTCTGCCACTGCAGAGAAGTGGACTCGGCAGCGGCAGCAACTTGAGCATTTTTATTTCCCTGGGGCCCAGGACTGGAAATGGGTGGGATCTAGGACTGGAAGTGGGCTGGTGGGGGGTGTTTAGGACTGGTAATGAGCTATGGGAGACTAGGACTGGAAATGGGCTGATGGGGGGTGGCTAGGACTGGAAATGGGCTATGGGGGGCTAGGACTGGAAATGGGCTGATGGGGGGGTTAGGACTGCTCTAGGAAGAAGATGTGAGTCTGCTGCTGCTGAGAAGCGGACTCGGCAGTGGCAGCAACTTGAGCGTTTGGATTTTCTTTTATTTTTAATTTTTGAAGGCGAAGTGAGGCGGCTGTTTTGGGGGCATTTTTTGACGCCTTTAAAACTTCGCCGCCTCACTTCGCCTGGTAGTGGAATTGGCAATGCGTAGGATCAAGAGTGCTAAAACACATTCTTCCAGTCCTCCAGGCCAGGAAGCAAGGACTCTCGATGCCTTTGGGTTTCGATGCTTTCAATCCTCGATGCTATCAGCCAGGATCAGCTCCTTTATATGGGAATGTTCCTTGAGGAGGTTACAAGGGATCTAGAACTCATGGTTCCACTTCTGCCTGATGATAAAAGAACAGACTTTCTCACTCTGGTCAAACATGCCCAGAATGTGTCTAAGTTTATGAATCGTGCAACCTTTGATTGCTTTGAGTGCATTAGCAGGACCTCTGCTATTTCCATTGGTGCACATCGCATTGCCTGGCTTCAGGCATCAGATTTAGAACAATGGGTGCAAGATAAACTGGGGAATATTCCTTGCACAGGAGAAAAACTCTTTGGCAAGGATTGGCAAGACAAAGCTAATCAGCTTGAGTCTGAAATTACAACCTTGAACAGATTATCAAGGGTTACAGCCAACCCAGCAAAGAAAAAGACAACTGAGAAACCCTTTGTCAACAAGAAAAATAAATTCTACCCATCTTACACCCAGGCTGTCCACTGTCCAGTTCATGCTTCCCAGAAAGGGCAACAACAGTCCAGACAGCAAAGGAAGGCACAAGTCCCCAGAGCTCAACTAGCTCAGCAGACTCAGCCTCCTCAGGGGCTTTGACTCCTTTTTAGAGAACTTGGTCACCCTGCCACTGAAAGGTCCAGAACTTCACACCATCCCTGGCAGACTTTGTAATTTTGCCAGAAGATGGCATCAAATAACACCAGAAAACTGGACTCTTTCTATTGTATGAGAGGGGTACAAACTCCATTTTCACAGTATGCCCCCTCCTACCATCACAAGACAGTTCAATTCTCAGGGCCCTTCCACCACTCTCTTGTGTCAGGAGGAGGTCACCTCACTACTTGCTCAAGGGGCAATAGAAGAGATACCCATATCCCAACAGGGCATGGGTTTCTACTCCCCCTTCTTCCTCATACCAAAGAAAACAAGGGGATACAGATCCATATTCCCTTAAGACCTTCTTATTCATGGAATACTATGACCAAGCAGCCTATGAACTCCATTAACCATGCATAAATTGATAAGCACAACCACGCATCAATGTAATGATAAGCTCTACCACTTTGTCCCTTTGTAAATTATGTCATTCCTTATTTAATGTAAACCAATTTCATGTAACCCACCACTTTGATTGAAGGAAAAAGTGGTATACAAATATGGCTAAATAAATAAATAAAAATATTGAACCTCAGAGAGTTGAACAGGTATCTGTTCTGAGAAAAATTCAAGATGATCTCCCACGGAACACTTCTTCCATGCATTCAGAGTCAGGATTGGCTATGTTCTCTAGATCTAAAGGATGCATATACACATATTCTCATTCATACAGATCACAGGAGGTTTCTTCAAGTCCTCTTTCAAGGAAGACATTACCAGTACAGGGTTCTACCCTTTGGACTGGCTTCCGCTCCAAGAGTCTTCACAAAATGCATGGCAGTAGTAGCAGCATTCCTGAGAACTCTGGGGATATTCTTCTTCCCCTACTTAGACGACTGGCTCATCCGGGCATCAACAGCTCCAGAAGCCAGCTTTGCTCTCTCCCGCACAGTGCAAATCCTGCAGTACTTCGGACTGGTCATAAACCTCCCAAAATCTCATCTCACCCCTTCTCAGTCCCTAGAGTTATAGGGGCTTGACTAGACACAAGGTAGTCAAAGGCTTTCCTGTCTCACTCATGTTGTCTTCGAATACTCCAGCTGGCATCTCAAGCAGCTATGAAAACTCTAACTGCTCGAGAAATGCTTCAGCTGCTGGGGCATATGGCATCCACTGTCCGTGTGGTTCCCTATGCTTGCCTTCACATGCGAGCAGCCCAGTGGGCCCTATCCTCTCAGTGGACACAGGCCTCGGGTCGCTTGACGGACAAAATCAGAAACTCGAGACGTCTCATTTCGTCCCTAAAGTGGTGGCAATCACTGGAAAATCTTCTTGTATGCTCTCCTTTCCAGCAGCCACCTCACCAAGCCACCTTGACGACAGATGCATCCAAGTTAGGCTGGGGGGCCCACTTGGACAATCTCTCCACTCAGGGTCTATGGACCCAGCAAGAGGCTTGTCTTCACATAAACCTCCTGGAACTCAGAGCCATCTTTTATGCTCTTCAAGTCTTTCAGGCCCACCTCAGCTACAAGACAGTTCTGGTCCAGACCGACAGTCAAGTAGCCATGTTCTATGTGAACAAACAGGGTGGGACGGGATCTCTAACATTGTGAAACGAGGATCTTTGCCTTTAGGCCATCGCCAGAGATCTTCAAATCCACCTACTAGCGGTGTATCTTCCAAGCACGCAAAATCTCTTGGCAGACAAACTCAGTCGAGTACTGCTGCCACACGAGTGGTCTCTTCATCCAGAGCAAATTGCTCGAATTTTTCAGATCTAGGGAACTCCAGATATAGACTTCTTTGCAAGTCCTCAGAATGCCAAACTTCCCAGTTCTGTTCCAGAATTCCGGCTCAGAACTGTCAGGCAAGGGATGCCTTCCACCTCCACTGGAGTCAGGACTTCCTCTATGCCTTCCCACCCTTTCCCCTCATTCCCAAATGTTCAATCTTCAGAGGGGCCATATGATCCTCATAGCTCCACACTGGCCACGACAAACGTGGTATCCTCTGCTTCTACGTCTCTCTCAAGCCAAACCTCTGGAGTTGGGATATGCTCCAGATCTTCTTTCCCCGAATCCTCAGTCTCTACACCTCTGGGCATAGCTGCTGAGATCCTAGAATTCCAGGATATCAACCTTTCTCAACAGGTAAAAGATATCCTTTTGGCTTCAAGAAAACCTTCCATAAGGTGGGCCTATGCCTTTAAGTGGAAAAGGTTCTGCATCTGGTGTTCAAAAAAGGAACTTAATCCCTTTTCAGTGCTGGTGGAGGCGTTACTGGAGTATCTCCTCCATTATCATCCTCTGGGCTTAAGACCAATTCAGTAAGGGTCCATCTTAGTGCCATTGCAGCTTTCCATAAGCCCTTGGATGGACAACCTGTTTCCTCTCAACCGCTTGTATCAAGATTTATGAGAGGTCTACTCTTATCAAAACCTCCCATTAAGCCACCACCCGTGGCATGGGATTTGAATCTTGTCCTTGGGCAGCTCATGAAACCGCCCTTCGAACCCTTAGCCACTACATCTCTAAAGTTTCTTTCCTGGAAGATAATCTTCCTAATTGCTCTCACTTCTGCACGACACATCAGTGAGTTACAGGCTTTAGTGGATGATCCTCCTTATACAAGGTTCCACCATGATAAAGTAGTTCTTAGGACTCATCCTCAATTTATGCCAAAGGTGGTTTCGCCTTTTCATTTAAATCAATCACTTTACCTTCCTGTATTCTTCCCTAGGCCTCATGCCTCCAATGCAGAAAGGAATCTTCACACTCTAGATTGTAAAAGAGCCTTAGTTTTTTACCTTCAGAGGACTAAGCAACATAGAAAGTCTTCCCAGCTTTTTGTTGCCTTTGACTCTAGTCATCTTGGACTACCAGTTTCCAAGCAAACTTTGTCTAAATGGATTGTGAATTGCATATCCTTTGCATATGAGAGTAAGGGACTTTCTCTCGAAGGTCATGTCACAGCTCACAATGTGAGAGCAATGGCAGCCTCTATGGCTAACCTTCACTGTGTCCATCGACGACGTTTGTAGAGCAGCCACTGCTTAGACAAGGACTCCTGTTGGGGTGCCTTGTTTGGCCAGGCTGTTCTACAGCATCTCTTTCAAACTTATAACAACTCCTACCCGCTGTCCCGGGTTTCGATGCCTGAGATCCATGGGAGGAAGCATGACCCATCTCAACCTGGGTTTCGCAGCTTTCTGGGGTCATCTCCCTGACATCTCTCAGCTGGGGAGTCCCCATATGTGAAGACTACATTCCTGCTTGTTCCTGGAGATAGCGTAGTTACTCACCTGTAACAGGTGATCTCCGGGAACAGCAGGAATTAAGTCTTCACAACCCACCCACCTCCCCTTGGAGTTGTCTTTCTCTCTCTCTCTGTTTATTTCCTTCTCTCCTTTGTCTCAGCTATAAATTCAACTGAAGAGGGAGAGTTGGAAATGCGGGAAGGCAGCGACCCAGGCGCAGTGGGATGCTCTCAAAAGATTTCCTATTGGATGCTGGGGAGCGTTCCCGCACAGGCTCTGTCGGTACCGACGATACCCATATGTGAAGACTTAATTCCTGCTGTTCCCGGAGATCACCTGTTACAGGTGAGTAACTACGCTTTACACGTGTGATCATTGATCGTCCCTTAAATTAATATGTGTACGTTCATTCTTACACCGTATTTTTTTTTTTTAATTATTTATTTATAAGTTTTAACAAATTTTAACAAGCATATCATCTTGTAAAAGAAACATAGAGTTGTAAAGTTATAAGCACAATAAGCAAACATATCATTTTACAAAAATATAAGTAAACAATAATACAACTACAAAATTAGACCCCTACAAACCGGGGACGGAGTTATACATTTGAAGGGGAGTACAGGAAAAGGGAAAAAGAAAAGGCACTAATCGGGGCCCCAGCGCTCTTTTACATTACGTGTTCTATCTTATATCATACTGCTTCCCCTCCTGATTTAGTCCCAGTGGAAACTTTTTTAAGGTCAAGAAAGGACCTTAGTTGCTCAGGTACAAAGAAAATATATTTAACCCCTAGAAAGGAAATAAAACATTTACAAGGGTACCGTAAGCGAAAGCTAGCTCCCAATGCTATAGTTTCCGACCGCATTTTCAAGAACTGACGTCTACGCTCCTGTGTAGCACGACTCACATCTGGAAAAATCCGTATGCATTCGCCAAAAAAGGGAACAGTTAGTTTCTTAAAATATAATGACAACACTCTGGAAAGATCAGATTAAAAAACAAACGATACCAATAAAGTAGAACGATTCTGTACTTGGAAAGAAGAGCCCTCAAGAAAATCAGTAAGATTAGCTGGAACAGTAACAATAGGATCATCTGACTCAACTTTCTTTACTGGAAGAAAATAAGCTCTAGTTATAGGAGGAAATACATCAGCAGGAATATTAAGCACCTCAGACATATACTTCTTAAAGCTATCAATAGGAGATATATTCAACAACAAAGGAAATTTAAGATTCTCAGATTTAAAGCTCTAAACTTATTCTCAAACTGCTCAAGTCTTTGATGGATAATTACATTATCTTTAACCAGTTGATCTGTCACAGATTTAAAGTCACTAACATCTTTGGTAATCGCCATAAACTTCTCAGAGGTATCTTTTTCAAAACTTGCATATTGCGTTGAGTTGTGAGCCACTACCTGGACAAGCGTAGAAACATCAGCGGCACATTTAGAAACAGTTCCATCCAACTTCAACAACATGTTCCAAATAGAGTCCAAAGATATTTCACCCGAGCGTTGCTGTGGAGGATCCTTTAGGGATGTGCTCAAGCAAGAAACATCTACCGCTTCCGAGGGAGCACAAAAAGCCTGCTCACCAACAGCCTTAGGACCTTCCTCGACATTAACCAATTGAACAGATGAGGGGAGAAGCGGCGTTGAACAAGACGCAGGCAAGCCCAAAGCTCCACTTTCCTCTCCAGGGACAAGCAGAGCGATATCCGCAGAGCCTGAGACCACAGGCTCCGACTCCAATTGAGCCGCCGGACACGGCTGTGGGATGATCGTAGAATGCTCGGCAGTAACCGCCTCCCCATTCAGCGGTTTCTGCAAAGAGCCCACAACAGCCTTTTCGAGCGCCAGAGCTTTCAGGAGAAGCGCGTCTATCTGTTGCTGGCAAGCCGCAGGTGAAGCACCCTTCACCGGCTTGGTGGGGGGGTTCCCGCGCCGCTTAGGAGGCATAGGGAAAAGAAACCAAAGGAAACAAGACGCCACACTCCAATCACGCCGCCATCTTAACTCCGCCCCCTCACGCCCTCTTACACCGTATTTTAAAGAAACAAGTACATGTTCTTGAATTTATAAACTAGGCATAAATTACATGTGTGAAAATGAGTGTCAACTAGGCACCAGTTTATTAAATCACCCTCTAAGAGGGTAGTTCTATAAACTCCCCTTATTGTTAGTGTTCACAGCAATCATTTTCAATCAATCCCTCAGAGCTCTTTGTGTGAGTAAGCACAAATATTTTGCATTTCCATTGACCAAAATAGTATGGCTAATAAAAACAGAAAAAGAGTTTGGGCTATAGGGTCATACATAGGGTCAATTCTATAAAGTAAAGTTCAAGGGCATACTGTCACACCTGAACCTACTCACAGCAGTCACACCTGCTGTTGAACAGGTGTAAATGCCCATGCCTATATCGGTCAGCAACATGTTAGTTATACTATTCCATAACTTACACATGTAAATTTAGGTTCCTCCCAAGCTCCTCCCCTGTGCATACCCAAACTGAAACTGAAGTAGATCTTACAGTTTCTCTTACAAAATTGCAATTGCTTAAAGTAAGCATTAAGTGCCCAGTAACCATGCATAAATGCTTTAGAAAAGAGACTTATATGTATTTCTAGCATGTACCTTTCCACGTAACCTTTATAGAATCAGCTTCCATAAAAGTGTGCCCAAAGGTACGTGTCATCTGCAAACATAAGTCACGGTATTCTAGTGAATTACATTTGAGGATGGGCACATATGTGCATAAGAACATAAGATATGCCATACTGGGTCAGACCAAGGTCCATCAAGCCCAGTATCCTGTTTCCAACAGTGGCCCATCTAGGTCGTACATACCTAGCAGTTTCCCCAAAAGACACAGGTTCCGCAATGTTTTTATTGGGTCAAGCATTGATATCCTGGGTCCCTTCTTAATAATGGTTTATGGACCTTTCCTCCAGGAACTTGTCCAACCCTTTTTTAAACCCAGCTACACTAACATCCTTTACTACATCCTCCGGTAACAAATTCCAGAGTTTGATTGCACGTTGAGTGAAAAAATATTTTCTTTTATTAGTCTTAAATAGTTTACCCTGTAGCTTCATTGCATGTCCCCTAGTCTTTCTATATTCTGATAACGTAAACAATCGATCTACGTTTACCCATTCCACTCCGTTCATTAATTTATAGACTTCTATCATATTTCCCCTCAGCCGTCTCTTTTCCAGGTTAAAGAGCCCTAACCTTTTTAGCCTTTCTTCATAGGAGTATCCTTCCATCCCCTTTACCATTTTGGTGGCTCTTCTCTGAACCTTTTCTAATAACACTATATCCTTTTTAAGATACGGCGACCAGAATTGCACACAATATTCAAGGTGCGGTCTCACCATGGAACGTATAGAGGCATTATAATATCTTTTGTTTTATTTTCCATTCCTTTCCTTACTACGTGTGCGTACATCAAGCAATCCCTATTCTGTAAGTACATGCAAATATGCCTGTGGGTGGGCATGCAAAGGGCTGGGACTGGGGTAGAGCAGAGGCAGAGTGTGGGTTTACGCATGTAGTTTATAGAATATTATAACTTACGCCCGTGTCTTCTAAAATCTAGGCACAGGCATTTACATCTACCATGGGGCAGACAAGGGATTGTGGCTAATGTGCAGGTGTTGGGGTCCTTTATGCCCTATTATATAAAGTAAAGCATCCATGTACTTTAGCTTATAGAATCAGGATGCCAGGGCATGCATATTCACCTGAGCCTCAGGCATGCGGTTGTAGAATTACTCTCATAATGTGTATGCTTATGCATTCTGCTTAGAGATTCAGCTCCAAGTCACAATCATGACCTCTTAAACAAACCTTTTCATGTCCTAGGTATCTGAAATTTTATAAGTAGCTCCACTGATATAAATAATCAGGTATAAGAACACATAACTTTAGAAGTTTCCTACAAACTAAATTACAGTATAGTAGGTTTATCAAAAATGCACAACTAATTATAGTGACTAATTACACAAATGTAAGTCACTAGTTATGCCTCCTGTTTAATTGGACAACTTTGAACTGACTTGAAAAGCTTACAATTTGAACACCAATATTTAAACAGAAATAAAAATCTGTTCTAAATTTCAAAGGTATGTCAAAAAGTGTTTTTTTTAAATTTTCAAATCAGTTTGGTTGCAGAATATTAAAATAGATGCTTTTTTTGCCCAGTGATTTCATTTCTGCAATTTCAGTAAGAGAAAAAACATACAAACAAAATATTTTGTAAAGAAAAAACATTTGCCAAAGAATGAAATCAAATTTGGTAGACATTCTACAGTATCTTTTGCAGAAGATTGATTATGCTTTCAATGGAGGGGAAAGAATTTGCTTAATGGCTTCCACACTGAGTGGAAACTAATTACCTTCAGATACCTACACTTCTGCATGGACGTAGAGGCGATCATGTATAAGGGGGAGGAGGAGAGTATAACGAGAGACAAAAATGACAGAGGGGAGGCTATTAAGGGGAGGAAACGTAGAAGGGGATGGGGAGTGTGAAGGGGAGGGAGAGCAGGGGAGGGGAAAAGAAGAATATAATGGGGAAAGGAAAATGGAGGAGGATGAAGATGAGTGAGAACACCCTTAAACATATATCCAGATACCACACTACACACCAGCCCATGTAAACCCTGAAAAATTCAACATCTCAAGATCTCCATCACACAATGCTTTTACTGGATTTTCAGACATGCTTTTGACTTTACATTCAGTTTAATAAAAAATGTTAATGTGTATTAGAACATTTTATTGCACATAAATCAATTGCATGCACCTCAATTTGTAGGTTAATGAATTGATTTTGCATGCACTAGAATTCAAGTTCAAAGATGTTTTTATCCCTTGCTTAATATACATTTTTAAGTGAGTTCCATTAAAACATATATATTCTAAAACATTAATAACATAAAACAGAATGCATTAAAATCAAACCAGCTTAAACCAAAAGCAATGACAATAATGCCTTCAATTGTTTATGAAAAACTGCATAATCCTTTTCTTGGCTTAACTCTATAGACCAAACTCTTTTTCTGTTTTTTATTAGCCATACTAATTTGGTCAATGGAAATGCAAAATATTTGTGCTGACTCACACAAAGGGCTCTGAAGGATTGATTGAAAATAACCAAGGTATTCAGATCACTATTTGTCTGTCCATTCTTCACATGAAATATTGGCAGCTAGCATAGTTCTTTCAATTCAGGTGTGATGTGATTATGTTTTCGCTAACTATAGATCTATCATGCTGAAACAATTTTAAAAGCATGCTAACAAATGTGCATTCCTAATAAACATCAAAAGTTGAAAGATAAGGCACCGAGGTGGCAATTTGCATTACAGATTACAGTATATCCATTCTTTACTTCTTCATTCTTAATTTGGTAAGATTGGACTTCAGGATGGGATAGGTAAAAAACTCAAATACTGCAAACGGGTGAGGTGCGCAAGGCTGTTGTATCCAAAAGAAAAAAAACTTTCAAAAACTCGAAAAAGGATCTAAATGAAGTAAACAGGAAACAGCATAAACAGTGGCAAGTTAAATGCAAAGCATTGACAAAGCAAGCAAAGAGAGAATTTGAAAAGAAGTTTGTGCAAGCAAAAGCATATAATAAAACTCTTTTCTCCAGGAACAAGCAGGAAATCAGTCCTCACATATGGGTGACGTTGGTACCAACGGAGCCCGCGCGGAGCATTTCCCCAGCATTCAAAGAAAGCTTTTGGAAATGCCACCACGCATGCATGGTCCCCTTCCCGCCCAAGGATACTGGGCTGCCTTCCAGAAGAGATCATCCAGCTTCTGCTTACAACTCTGGATATCCTTGGAGGACTGAGTAAGATGGAACTTACTCAGTCTCCCTTTTTCCGCAGAGCCCTTTGGACATGTGTCTCATCCCTGGAAAAGGTTTTTCAAATTATAACTCTGTTTTTGCTTTTCTGGCCTTCGCCGGTCCTCTTCCCGCCATCCCGAACTTCACTGCTTAGGCTTTGGTCTCGAGATTCTTTTTTCCCTTCTTTTTCTCCCTGTGCTTTCACACCCTTTTTAACCGCTTGCCATGTCGAGGATCTTCAACCTTGCTGGGGTCCTTTTGCCCCGATGACCTTCGGTTTCCAAAAAATGTAATAGGTGTTCTAAAAACATGTTGCTCATGGGCGCCGATGACTGTTATCTCAAGTGCCTGGGAGCTGACCATGATCTGGAGCAATGCTCCCTCTGGAAGAAGATGTCCTCCAAGGACATCCAGAGTTGTAAGCAGAAGCTGGATGATCTCTTCTGGAAGGCAGCCCCAGTTTCCCCGGTAGCCTCCCGCTCTGTGGTCCCGCAACCCCTGGAGTCCCCTAAAGCTCCTCCTCAGGCCTGGCAGCACTCCGATCAGGGGTCACCTGAGTGCGAGCGGAAGAAGAAGAAGAAGGCTGTGAGGTCACTGTTGGGGGAGCCAGACAGATGTGAGCGGTCACAGTCCCTGTCTCTCAGCCCCCCCTTCACAGATCCCAGAGTCAGAGAGGGAGCGGCCCAGAAAGGTACTTCGAACTAATACGGAGGCCTCCGGCGATGGCACCCGTTCTCCTGGCGAGAATCCCCTCTCCTCCTCGACTCCTGATACGGCGTCAGTGTCAAAGGGCCCCACTCCCGATTGGGAAGCACGAATGCTGCCTTGGAATGCAGCGTTTCTGCATTCCTCACTGCTCAATAGGTGCCGGTGCCAGCCCCGCGGACACGCGCTTTGAGACTGCAGGGACCTCAATCTCAAGGACTCCCTGGGCCACTGCAGTGACCCATGAGAGCCAAAGGCCTCGCGAGGGTCCTCGGCAAGGGTCTTGATCTCTGGCCTGGTCCTCGTGTGTGAGATCTTCACAGGTGAGCGCCTCTGGCTCCAGGCAGGCTTTGGCCCTGGGAGCCTGGCGCGGGACACTGACCCTTCTCGGTCCACCCGACCCCGAGTCCTCCACAGACTACTCGGACTGGGAATCTGATGGGGACATCTCCTCAGAAACCCGATCCCACCAGGACCTTTCCTCAGATCCCTCTCCACCAGTCCAGAGGTGGCGGTCCCCTCCCGAGGACACCTCCTTCTTGGAATTCGTCTGGGATATGGCGTGGGCCCTGACACTCGCCACCGAGTCAGAGGAAGAGCCCCGCACAGAGGAACTCAATATCCTTCAATATGAGGCTCCCCCAAAGGAGACCCTCCTGGTCCTGGTTCCCTCCATCCTCAACAGGCTCCTCCTCTGCATGTGGGAGATCCCGGCTTCCATCCCTATTGTTAGCAAGTGCCTGGACGCTATGTACAGAGTCCATCAGGGGCCAGGGTTTCGGAAAGTCCAGCTTCCCCACACCTTGATGGTGGTCGAATTGGCCATGCAGAAGCAGAAGAGCCCGAAGACTCATTCTTCGGTCCCACCAGGCAGAGAGACTCTTACCCTCAATGCCCTTGGGCACAAGACTTACCAGGACTCCATGCTGGTATGCCGCATTCAGGTTTACCAATTGTACATTGGGATGTTCCTCCATGACTTCGCTAAGGAGCTCAAAGGCTTTGCGGCGGGCCTTGACGGAGACCACCTCTGCCATTTCCAGGCCTTCTTGAAGTCTGTCAGAGACTGTTCTACCTCTCATGGGCAGCATATGACGGTTTCGAGTCCTCCATCCAGGTGGTGGCTGCTGGCATCGGAGCCCACCGACAGACCTGGCTCCAATCCTCATACCTGGAACAATGGGTCCAGGAGAAACTACTAGATGTCCCTTGCCTTGGGGAGCAACTGTTTGGCAAGCCCATGGAGGAAAAGGTAGCGGAAATTGAGACGGAGTACATGACCCGAACTCACTTCTCCTGAAGTACCTCCTCCCTCCCCAAGAAGAAACAGCAAAGCAAGAAGCCTTTTTCCCACCGGAAGGAGCTCCCGTATAGGGTTTACCCACCCTACCCGCTGGCGTCAACCCCCGTCCAGGGCGGCCAGGGAAAAGGCACAGCCATCGCAATCCGAAGGGGTTTTGATGCCATCGGCATAGCCCCTCGTTCGCTGGCAAATCAGCTGCCGGTAGGGGGGGACACCAAGTTCCTGGAGGAAAGGTCCATAAACCATTATTAAGAAGGGACCCAGGATATCAATGCTTGACCCAGTACAAGCATTGTGGAACCTGTGTCTTTTGGGGAACGGCTAGGTATGTATGACCTAGATTGGCCACTGTTGGAAACAGGATACTGGGCTTGATGGACCTTGGTCTGACCCAGTATGGCATATCTTATGTTCTTATGTCTACTTCGCCCACCGATGCCTGGGTTCTCCAGGTCATACGGGAGGGCTATCTCCTCAATGTGGACCAGCTCCCTCCGCGGTTCTTCCCCGGGGAGCCACGGCACCTTCCTCTGCACCAGGCCTTCCTGACTCAGGAGCTAGTAGACCTCCTCGAGGACAGGGCGGTGGAACCAGTCCCACTGCACCTCAGAGGACATGGTTTTATTCCCAATATTTCCTCGTCCTGAAGAGAACAGGGGGTCTCAAACCCATCCTCGACCTGCGCAACCTAAACAAGTTCCTGGTGTGGGAGAAGTTCAAGATACTCTCCCTTGGAACACTGCTACCCTACCTCTAGCAGGGTGATTGGCTATGCTCCTTGGACCTAAAGGATGCTTATACTCATATCCTTGTCCATCCCAACCACAGAATCTACCTCCGCTTCATGGTACAGGGGAACCACTACCATTACAGTGTGCTCCCCTTTAGCCTTATTTATTTATTTATTATTTTATTTATTTACATTCTCTTATATACCGCGCTATTCTGCATCAGTGTGGTTTACATTGAACAAACTGAAATTACATTGAACAGGGCATTATAACTTGGAGATAACTATTTTACAGGGAACATGGGCTATGGAGGGTTAAGTGGCTTGCCCAAGACCACAAGGAGCACCTGTGGGACTAGAAACCCCAGTCCTTCCGGCCCAAGGTTGCTGTCCTCTAGTGGGATTTGAACCCCCGACCTTCAGGCCTGAAGTACCTTGCCCCAACCACTAGGCCACTCCTCCAAATATTGCGCCTGCCCCACGGGTCTTCACAAAATGTCTGGCTCGTGACAGGAGGGCATGGCCTCCAAGGTTTGTCGGGCCACAGACTGCACCATTCACCTTCTGGAGCACCTGGGATTCATGGTCAACTACCCAAAATCCCACCTCTCTGGTGCAGTCCCTGGAGTTCATCGGGACCCGCTTGGACACTGCATGCCATGGCCTTCCTTCCCCAGGACAGGGAAGATGGCCTCGTGTTCCTGGTGTCCAACGTGCAATGCCGCAGTGTGGTCTCGGCTCGGTCGATGCTTTGCCTTCTCGGCCACACGGCCTCCATGGTCCATGTCGCATCCCACGCCCACCTTAACATGCAGGCAGAACAATGGTGCTTCTGCGCACAGTGGACCCAGGTAACAGGCCATCTTTGAGACCTATTTGACCACACCCTGCCTGGTGGAGTCGCTGACCTGGTGGCGGGATGCACCGAACCTGCTTCAAGGCATGACCTTCCATACCCTAATGCATCAGATGGTATTGATGACAGATGCCTCTGTTGAGCTGAGGGGCCTAGTGCAAAGAACTGTGCACACAGGGGACTTGGTTCCCCGAGGAGACTCGGCAGCAGATCAATCTGCTGGAGCTCCGAGCCATCCTCCTCATGCTCAGGGTCTTCCTGCACCACTTGCAGCACCGAGCGGTCCTGGTCCAGATGGACAACCATGTCACAATGTCCTACGTGAACAAACAAGGGAACACCAGCTCTTATAGCCTGTGCCTGGAGGCAATGGCTCTGTGCTCTTTTACAGTGAGCCTGGGCATCACCCTCCGAGCCACCTATCTCCTGGGCCAGGACAACGTCTTGTCAGACTGGCTAAACAGGGTCCTACAGCCACAAGAGTGGCGCCTGTGTCCTCGGATGGCACAGTGGCTCTTCCAGCATTGGGGGATTCCAGACCTGGACCTCTTTTCCAGTCCTGCAAACTCATAGCTTCCGCGGTTCTGTGGCCCCCTCCCTCACCCGGGCAGGGTGGCGCCAGATGCCTTCCTCCTGTCATGGATCACCAGTCTGCTGTAGGCCTTCCCCCCGACACTGCTCATTGCTCGGAACCTTCTCAAGGTCCAGTGGGATAGGGCCTCAGTGATCTCGTGGCCCCGAAGTGGTCCAGGCAACCGTGTTTCCCTCTCATATTCCACCTCTCAACGGAGCCCCTGGTTCCTCTAGGGAACTTGCCGGGACTGCTGATGCAGGAGGGGAGTCTGCTGCTTCATCCCAATTTGAGGTTTCTCTCCCTCACAGCTTGGCAGCTGAGTGGGTCGCCCTAGCCTCCTACCATCTCCCTGTGGAGATCAAGGACATTCTTCTGGCATCATGGAAGGATTTGACCAGGTGAGTGTACGCCTTCAAGTGGCGCCAGTTCTCGGTGTGGTGCTTGTAGGTCTGAGCGGACCCGTTTTCCTTCCCCACCAGATTGGTCCTGCAGTACCTTCTTCACCTCTCGCAGGCTGGGCTGAAGTCAAACTTGGTCAGGGTTCACCTGAGTGCCATCTCAGCGAACCACCACCCCATCAAGGAGAAACCCCTCTCGGGGCAACCGCTGGTCTACCACTTCATGCGGGGCTTGCTTCTTTCCAGGCCCCCCATCCGCCCTCCATCTGCAGAATGGGACCTCAGTGCGGTCCTCATGCAACTCACCAAGCCACCCTTTGAGCCCATGGCTTTGCTTGCTGCAGCATCTACTGATAGTGCCCCATAGGAACCGCAAACCTGAGATATTTTTGATGTTCCTGCCGTATCGGGATATGGAGATAAGCCTCCGTCAGATCTAGGGACGTAAGAAATTCCCCCGCTCGGACCGCCACTATCACGGACCGCAGAGTTTCCATCCGAAAATGGGTCACCCAGAGATACTGATTCACGCGCTTCAGATCCAAGATCGGCCGAAAAGTGCCTTCCTTTTTTGGCACCACGAAATATATAGAGTACCGACCGTACCCGCACTGATCCGCTGGAACCGGCCCAACCGCCTCGAGCTGAATCAGCCGCTGCAGAGTGTCCGAGACCGCCTGCAACTTGGCCGGAGCTGCACAAGGAGATCGGACAAAGGAATCTAATACAGGGCGGTGGAGCTCCAACACGTACCATTCGCGAATGACCTCCAGGACCCACCGGTCCGACGTAATCTGGACCCAGGCAGGGTAAAAGTTCCGCAACCGACCTCCCACGGGAGCTACCCCCACCTGAGCCCGCCTCATCTCATTGCGCCTTTTTAGGGCCCAAGGACTGGTAAGGGGCGAACCCCCTTCCTGCTCCCCGGAAGCCCCGAAACCCTTGACCTCTAACCGGGAATCTCCCCCGCTGAGACGGGTCAAACCGAGAGGATCGAAATCTACGAAACTCCCTAGCGGTCCCTCTGAACCCCGCAGAGGTACGACCCTGCTTTGGCTTATCCTCCAGGAGCCGACCGCCCTTGGACTCCCCGAGATCCTTGACCAACTTCTCCAAATCCTCCCCAAACAATAGCTTACCCCGAAAAGGCAGCTTACTGAGACGAGCCTTAGAGGAACTGTAAGCCGACCAATTACACAACCAGAGGTACTGCCGAGCCGCAACTGCCGAGGCCATACTCTTAGCCAAACCGCGGATGAGATCATAATGGATATCCGCTAAGTACACCGTCCCGGACTCTAGCCATGACGCATCATCCAAGCGCCCCTCCAACTGTTCCCCCTGCAATCTTTGGGACCACCGTAAACAGCCCCGAGCCACCCAGGCCCCCGCTATGGAGGCCTGCATGGAAAGGGCGCAAACATCGAAAACCTGTTTCAGCAAGGAATCCAACCTCCTGTCTTGCACATCCTTCAGCGCTGCGGCCCCCTCGACCGGAATCGTAGTTTTCTTCGTAACCGCCGATACCGCCGCATCCACCTTCGGGGAGCAAAACAGCTCTCTATCCTGGTCTGCCAGTGGATAAAGGCGAACCAAGGCTTTGGTACCCTTGAGGGCCGCCTCCGGCACGTCTCATTCCTCCTGGATCAGATTTCTAAAGACCCGATGTAGGGGAAAAACTTTCTGGGACGACGAACCGCCTGCAACAGTGGATCCTCCAAGACCTCATCTGTTGCCGGTTCGCCCACTGGCATGTTGAGGGTCTTGAGAGTCTCCGTGATCAGGGCTGGGAGCTCTTCACGACGAAACACCCTGACCACCCGACTCTGCTGCTTGGAGTTAAGCAACTCCTCCTCTTCCAACTCCTCATCCTAAATTACCTCCATTTCCTCGTCCAACTCTGCGGGCTCCTCGCCGAGGAGCGAGGCCGCACCCTCAACGCCGGCCCCCTTACACTTCTTAGCCGCAGGAGCGCCTTCCGCTGGACTGTCCAAGGGCCCCGACCTCTTCTGCCCCTGGGATCCCTGCAGAGGAACCGGCATTGCAGGCTGGAGCAAGGCAAATGCCTGTTGAAGTAGCGTAAAGAAGTTTGGTGGGATCACTGGAGAAGCTCCCCCCTGTTCCAGTCCTAGAGATGCAGAGGAACCTTCTCCCGA
Organism: Ichthyophis bannanicus; assembly: GCA_033557465.1. Taxonomy (NCBI): domain Eukaryota; kingdom Metazoa; phylum Chordata; class Amphibia; order Gymnophiona; family Ichthyophiidae; genus Ichthyophis; species Ichthyophis bannanicus. The sequence continues at coordinate 182,003,896 of CM066034.1, forward strand.
GGAAGGTCCCGCCACCGGCTCTGCCTGGCCTAGGGACGGAGGCAACGAGCCTTTCCACCAAAGTCTGCCCCGGCACCTTATCCATCTCTTCTGCTACCAGCGTACAAGCAGAACACACACCCAAGTCCTGCACAGTGCTGCGCCTCAAGCCACACACCAAACAACGTGGCTTAGAAGGCATAGCCGAGTCCTGGGAACCAAACCCCCCAACTTGCTTCCTGCCTGCGTTCTACCTCCTACAGAGGCGGGTAGCATCCCCTGAACTGACCCACACTAGCCCAGCCGTGTGAAAACTTGCAGGCTCTGCTATAGCCTTTAATCTGGGCTTTAGCTCCTTTTTTTTTTTTTAATATCCAAGCCACCCCACAGAGGTGCCCAGACAGGGGGGAATATGGCCTTGCAAAAATGAGGCCTTTAATACCGCCAAAATCACCTGCACAGGAGAAGACAGATACCAAACGCGGCTCCTAAAATGGCCGTCGGCTCCTTTCCCGCACGAGCACACGCGGCTGAGACAATCTTCCCCTAAGCACTGCAGCTCTCACCCCTCCAAATGAAAGAAATGAGAGGAAAATAAAAGAAAAGAAAGTAAAAGAAAACAAGCGCCCAGAAAAGCGGCGCTACCACTCACTGTGTCCGTCCTGTGCTGTAGTGAGTCACACCGGTGTCAGAGCTCAGCCTGCCGCGGCTTCGGCTCCAACGCTGCCAACCGCCCAATTCTGCACCCGGAGTCCTCGGGTACCCGGGGCACTGTGACTGAGCCTGCCACCTGCTCCTCACCCCTATTAGCGGGTTCGGGAGCAGGGAGGCTAACACCCCTACGTCTCTGCCTTGCTCGTTTAATCGATGGGGAAAATAGCACAGAGGGGAAGGAAGGAGGGAGGGGGGTCCAGGGAGTAGGATGGAGAGGGGAAATGATATTTTGTGTGGGAGGGAAGAAAAATCTACAATTGGCCAAGTATTGGGGAAGTAAGTGTGGATTGAGGATGGAGGGATGAAATTTGAGTGGATGAAAAAGGAATAAAGAAAGAAATGGAGGAAAGAGCAAAAGGGGAAAGATCAGCATGTTAAAGCAGATGTAGAGAGAGAATGGGAAAAAACTAGAAGAGAGAAGAAAGGACACATTGACAGCAGACAATGGAGAGTTAGTAGAAGACACAAAGAAACCAGAAGAAAGTCATGGAAGGTGGCCTTCCTGATGGCTCTCACCTCTGCCTGGAGAGTCAGCGAACTCCAGGCGCTGATGGCCGAGGCCCTGTACATGAGGTTCTACAGGAACTGTGTGATCCTGCGTACTCACCCCAAGTTTCTCCCGAAGGTTGTCTCAGATTTCCATCTCAACCAAGAGATAATGCTGCCCATCTTCTTCCCGAAGCCCAAGGAGACCAGGTGTCAGCGATTCTCCCCATGCTGGACTGCAAGAGGGCTCGCTCCTTCTACCTGCCGTGGACTCGGGACCACCACAGATCCAGACATGTCTTTGTCTACTATGATCCCAGCTGCCTGAGGCTGGCGGTCACCAAGTGAACCTTGTCCATTTGGGTGGCGGACTGTACCACCTTGGCCCAGGCCCAGGCTGGGCTTCCCCTTGATAGCCTTGTCATGGCACACAATGTCCGAGCAATGGTGACGTCAGTCGCTAGCCTGCGCTCGATGCCACTGGCAGACATCTGCCGGCTGCCACCTGGTCTTCCACTCACACCTTAGCGGTGCATTGCTGTCTGGAGAGGGAGTCCTGTCGGGACATTGCCTTCGGCCAGGCTGTACTCTGTAACCTATTCAGGGTTTAAGCATCTCCTGCCCTTCAACCCTTCTTGCTCTGGCTATTGGGAGCGTGGCCACCCAGGTACTCGGGTCCTCGGGCTGCCTTCTTTTTCAGCTGGGGAAATGCTCCACGCAGGCTCCATCATTTCCGACGTCACCCATATGTGAGGACTGATTCCTGATGTCCCTGGATAACACCTGTTACAGGTGAGTAACTACGCTTTCAGGTACATCCAAAGCAAGAAGCTTATGAAGCCTATGAGGGAGTCAGTTGACCCATGATAGAAGGCTAAAATGAGCATTACGGGAGAACAAAGCCATAGTGGGAAATGTGAAGACACATTTTACAGTGGGATGTGCATCTGGGACATCAAAGCCAAAACGTCTGAAAAAAAGCAGCACATGCAAGTTCAGGCACGATTTCAGAAATGTGAACGTGCCCAATATAGACGTCTATAGAACCATCTACATAGATGCTGGGCAGACTGGATGGACCATGCTGGTCTTTATCTGCCATCATTTACTATGTTACTATGTCCTTAGGATAGCATTTCAGAATGAGGACATCTAATAGTCTAATGGTTAACGTAGTGTGTTAGGAGCAAGGTGGCCAGGGTTGAAATCCCAATGTGGGCCTTTGTGATCATAGGCTAGTCATTCAATTCTCCATCTTCTCTATACTCTCTGGATGCTTTAAGGCCACAACAAGCTCTTTCCTGATGCCTGCTCGTGCCTGGAGCAAGTCTAAGCATGAACGAGCCTGTGGACGTTCCCGATGTTTCTGAAATTGAACGGGGATGTCTAAGTTCATCGCACCTCTCCACAATGTACCTTGCTTAATTGGATGTCCCCACATCGGAGACGTCTCTGAACATCAATTGCAGAATAGCTCCGGAGACGTCTCTATGATTTCGATATCCATGTGCACGTCTCCAGATGTCCAAAATCATGACTAAGACTTTTAAAACAACTCCCTAAATGAATTCTTTGCATCAGTCTTTAGACTAGAGAATTGGAAGAATAGCCTAATGGTCAAAGCAGTAGGCTGACAATAAGGGAAACCTGAATCTTCCCAAATGTTGTCCAAACAATTCCAAAAAATTCACCAGAATACATAGGAAAGGAAAAAAAACCCTCAGTGATAGCCCAGTGGCTTGATAGCTGCTATGGGTTCACACCATCACATATCATCATTAGTCAAAAGGCCTTCCTTATTTTTTTTATTTAAATTGTCTTCTCTTCAGTTTTTTTGTAAATCTTCTTCATTTATTTCCTTTCCAATCCAATCCATATCTTCAAATTCAATCCAAATAGTACTTAAAACATCACATGTGCAATTTATAAATAACAGGATACTTCTCTTTGTTTTATATTTACATATTGTGTCTCCACTATATGTCAGTATCTCCAATGCTGTCAGTGTTTTGCCATATTGTTTCTTCTGGGAGATCTAACTAGAAATCAATTAATAAAAAGCACATGTTAATATCACCCGGCCTTTCCATGTTCACCTACTCTCTACTCTATATTCAACAATCATTCATACAGCTGAGTTCTACAAAGGAAACCTTTCCTATATAAGTACTGCTACTTAATCTTGCAAGACATAAAGTCTTCCTCCTTCATTCCAAACCTACTTATATTCAACTCCTACTCATTCCAGGGGCGGCCTAAAAAAGGTATGGGGCCATGTGTGTGGGCCTCATTTGCATGAATATTTGCATAATGTTAACGTGCACTAACTTTTAGCAAACATCCCTCTTAATGAGTGTATGGATAAAGAAAGACTACCAGATTTCTACATTACTATACTCCAGTACAAACCACCAGGCACATTAGGAAGTACTACAAACACTGCCCATTTAGAACCCATAGCAAACCCGCCGTATCATATCAGGACTCACAAAGCACCAAACCCTACCTATCAAAAGGCAACACTGTAAATCTTAAATCATACATCTCCTACTGGGGAAAGAGAACAAGTGGCATTATCAAATAGAAACTACATAAACAAAATACCTCAGCTCAGTTACACATGCAGAACATAGACCGTCACCAAATAAAGAACAAGGGATCATAATTTAGAAATAGGAAGACGATAATTAAACTGGGAACCCCAAAAGCCAAACTTGGAATGTACAATGACACTGGAGAAATAAAACTATAAATTAATTTTCTCTTGTACTAAACAAAACGCAAAGACGTTAACAATGCACATTTCCCAGAGCTGACATATTACAGTTAATAAATTGAAAATAATAATGTATTTTTCTACATTTTGTTGTTTGTGCATTTTACTTTTCAGTTGCAATTGCTCCAGTCACTTTCTTCTGGTTTCTTTGTGTCTTCTACTAACTCTCCATTGTCTGCTGTCAATGTGTCCTTTCTTCTCTCTTCTAGTTTTTTCCCATCCTCTCTCTACATCTGCTTTAACATGCTGATCTTTCCTCTTTTGCTCTTTCCTCCATTTCTTTCTTTATTCCTTTTTCATCCACTCAAATTTCATCCCTCCATCCTCAATCCACGCTTACTTCCCCAATACTTGGCCAATTGTAGATTTTTCTTCCCTCCCACACAAAATATCATTTCCCCTCTCCATCCTCACTCCCCCAGCCCCATCCCCTTCTAGTCCTCCCGCAATATCAGCTGCCTTCTAGTTCCAGCCCCACCCAGCATCTACCCCTTCTAGTCCCATTCTCCCATCCCCCCACATTAACCTATTTCCAATCCTAGCCCCCCATCAGCCATTTCTAGTCCTATCCTAGCCGCCCATCAGCCCATTTCCAGTCCAAGCCCCACATCAGCCCATTTCCAATCCCAGCCCCCCTCATCAGCCCTTTTCCAGTCCTGGCTCCCCATCAGCTATTTCCAGTCCTATCCTAGCCCCCCATCAGCCAATTTCCAGTTCTAGCCCCAGCATCAGCTATTTCCAGTCTTAGCACCCCCCCCCCCCAAAAGAGTCCCGCGGCTGTCCGACTGGCTTTAGAGGACTCCCTGCAGGCCCCAGCTCACCTCTAACTGCAGCCAAAGTGAAGAGCACCTTTTTTCTTCACTTCAGCAGCTGTGTTCTAATATAGGCCGCTGGCGCATTAAATGCCGGGAAATGGGAAATTCCCTTTGACCACTGGTGTGCCAGAAGCCTATACTAGAACACAGCTATTGAAGTGAAGAAAAACAGCGCTCTTCACTTCGGCGGCTGTCAGAGGTGAGCCAGGGCCTGCCGGGAGCCAAAAAACCCTACCAGTGCCGAATATGCGAGATGATATTGGTGCTGGGCCCTGTGCGAACAATATTCTCGCACAATGGACGGGCCGGCCCTGACTCATTCAAACCGCCATACAAACCAAATATTAATCACCATCTCTTTCATCCAAATACACTAAAACTATCATCTGACTTGCACCTTTTAAAAATACATATTTTTCAGTCTTATCCCACACTGTTAATATTCAACAACCAAACTCATTCACAAATGTTATATTTACTTGCTTATTACAAAATGTCATAGTATATGATGGCAGATAAAGACCAGCAGGGTCCATCAAGTCTGCCCAGCAAAATGGCATGAGTAGATGCACCTGCCGCTCCATGTAGGTCACCCCTTCCCATGCCTTTGTTTAGGGGTGTATCCACCGCTCCGTGCAGGTCACCCCTATTTGATGAGATATAAGAGATAGTTAAGTTTATTTCGCTTTTTTTTTATATACCACATTTCCAGTCGTCAATGCGGTTTACATGAAACAATTTAAACATAGAAGATTACATAGAACAGGGAGTGTTAACATGGAGCTAATCTATTAACAAAGATATAAGCATTAATATTTAGCTTATGTAGGTGGTTGACCGTGTAAAACAAGGTGACGTATGTGTGCAATGGAATATAATAATGCTCATGCTCTAAATTGCTAGTAAGCTCAATGGCATTCACTCCTAAGACCAAAAAAGCTTTATCCACTCTTGATCACCAAGTGAAGATCTTTCCTTTATTCTGAAAGTGCTTGTTGCTGGAAATAAATGAAGAATTATGTTATGTGATGGTGTGAACCTCTAGCGGCTATCAAGCCACTGGGCTGTCACTGAAATCTTTATTTCCTTCCTTATGTATTCTGGTGAATTTTTTGGAATTGTTTGAACAATGTTTGGGAAGAATCAGGTTTTCCTGTTTGGAGATGTAGAAGTGTTTATTTTCCAAGGCAATTTTTTTAGATTGACTATGAGGAAAGCCAAGTTTGAATCCCACTGCCACCACTTGTGATCTTGGGCAAAATATTTAGCCCCCCCCCCCCCATTGCTTCAGATACAAATTTAGATTTTAAGCCCTCCAGGGGCAGAGAACTAAATGTTACTTACCTTGAACATCTGAGAAATGTAGGAACTAAATCCAATCTAATTCCCTTATTGAAAATGATGTAGGGGAGATAGGTATACCAGAAATGATATTTAAAGGTAATGAATCAGAGGAAGTTAAACAAATGTCAATGAACCTGGAAGCTGTAATAAGTCAACTTAACAAATTAAAGAGTAGTCAATCACCTGGACCCAACGGTATAAAGCCAAGGATGCTGAAAGAACTCAAATAGATTTGCATTCTTGCTATTTGTAACCTATCACTAAAATCTATAGTACATGAACCTTAGAGAGTGACCAACTTAGTGCCAATTTTTAAAACAGAGATAATCCACTTTTGTTCGGTATTGTTTATCTAGATTCTCTACCCCCAATTTTGTGGACTAGTGTAAGCAACAGTTTAGAATTTCTGTTATGGACTTTTTTCTCTTCTTTGTTTTGAAGGCATGCTGCATACTCCTTTTCTGTACAAGTTAATTCTTGGTTATGATTGTATAAATTGCAGAAATATAAAATTTAAAAAAACAGAGATAACCGTGGAAACTACAGACAAGTGAGCCTGATGTCAGTGCTAGGTGAAATGGCATAAACCATCATAAAGAACAAAATTACTGAACATATAGTCATGGTTTAATGAGACAAATCCAACATGGATTTGGCAAAGGGAAGTCTTGCCTCACCAACCTGTCACATTTTTTTGAATGTGTGAATAAACAGGTAGATAAAGGTGAGTCAGTGGACATGCTGTATCTGAATTTTCAGAAAGCCTTTGACAAGATCACTCAAAAGAGTTTTGGGGAAATTATAAAGTCATGGGATAGGAGGCAGTGTCCTATAGTGGCTTGAGAGCTGTTTAAAGATAGAAAAGAGAAAATAGAGCTAAATGATTGAGTTTTCTCAATGGAGAAAAGTGAATAGTGAAATTGAGGGGGGGGGGGTACTATTCCTATAGAGCCCAATTCCAGAACATGCACGTCCGGCTCGGGGGACACGTCCAAATTGAAAATGGGCCCAATTTAAGCATGATTCCGCCACCACAGGGATCGACACACCTGCAATTTTGGAATAGGGAACATATACGTTTTTGGTGCGGCATGAACAAAGCACTATGGAGTACAAATGGCTTTGCGCTTACCATATTCTGAAAAGATGGGATGTTTTAGATCCCGTCCATCTCCGCTACATGCCCGCAAATGGACACGCCACCCTGTAAAATGTTCATCTTCTAAGCTGCTCCTCTCACTGTCAATGTTGTGCTGATGCAAACCACACATGAATACTGATGATACATAAATGTTGATATAAACTAGACTATATATACCAGTCTGTTGCATGCCCAGAACACTGCAAAGTAATCTCAGTATACTCTAAGGGCCCAATTTTCAGCTGCCCGTCGTTTGAAGAGCTATGTGCTGATAAAGCACACAGCCCTTTCTGCCGACCTCTAAACCAAATATTCTATGCTGCGGTGATGGCATTGAATATCTGGTGATCGCCACAGGGTCAGGAAGCCGCTGAAACTGACCGGGCAGCAGCGATAATGGCTGCTGCCCGGTTAGTGATTGGTGCCTTAAAATAGGCAAGGGATTTCTTCGCCTATCTTTAAGGTACCGATGGCTAACCGGGCAGCATGCAATATCGCCGCTGCCTGGTTAGCGCCATTCCCCGTCTCTGCTCCTCCCTGCCCCGTTTCGCTCCCAAACACCCTGATGCTGACCGGATAGCATTGGGGCGTGGAGGGGCCATAGATGGGAATATTCAATGGCACTAACCGTGTATAGGCTGTTGAATATCCCCATCTAAGGCATTTACACAGTTTACTAGGCTGTAAACTGTGTAAATGTCCTTCAAATATCGGGCCCTAAGATAGTATAAAAGCAGGTAGAAAGTGATATGTTTGTCATGACATCACAACATACATGGCCATAGAAGACAAACTTAGTTATGCTTACATTGGTCATCTCTGAAAACAGTCTGTACGATGCTAAGTATGGACCAAAACAAATCAGAAGAGGTTCTCTAAAGCAAAATGTCAAAACATATCCATATCACTAATAAGGCACCGTCAGAATGGGAGCATTCAACAGTTCACACAGCACTAAGACACGCCCAAAGGCACCATCATCACTCTCTACAAATGTGCACATTTTTAGAGACCAATGATGGTGCTTCTGGGAATGTCTTAATGTTGTTTGTTGTCATTCTGAGGGTTCCCTTAGTAGTGATGGAGATACGTTTTTACATTTTACTATAGAGAACCTCTCCTGATTTATTCTGCCCAATCGCAATGGCACCTGGTGACCTTGCGGTCATCCCTATGGTTCATTTACTGGCCAGGCATTCATGTCCCCCCAGATTTGCGTCTGAGCACACCAGATCCTCCCATGCAACATTCAAACCACACACACACACACACACACACACACATGCACACTCTCACTTGCAGTCACAAATTACATACCACTGCCAAAACCATGCCCTGCACCTATAAACAACTGCTGTGATGACATAAATGCATGGCTTCTCAGGACACCACATCTGATCTGTATTTACACCACATATGATCTGTATTTCTCAGACAAACATGATTCTGCTCCATACTACCTCACATACCATCCCTACATCTATTTTCCTATTTTTCCAAACACTGGAATTGTTAAGGAAGCCGAGAATAGCCCCTTTAACACAAACAGCAAATGTCTGCATAGTGCTTTGTATTTCTGTAGGGGCTTTTTTTTATTGTTCCTGAACCTTGCAAATGTCCCTAACCTGTGCATTCTATTCTTTACAACTGCATCTTGTGCCTCCCAGAGAGCAGCCACACCAGTTCAATACAGACATGTCACAGCCATTCATCTCTATGGGACGTGTTGAAGATCAGAGCAGATATTTTTCTAAATCCTGGCCTTACTCCATGTTGCTGCTGGTATTACATAGGCATCCGTGGGAAATACTCAGAATGTACTTGGACTTTTCCTGAATATCCTTTCTACGGCTCCGTGACTTGCCACACCCATGTTCTGAGATATTTGTACTAGCGCTGTGTATGTGCTGGGCTTCGTGGTTTCGGAATACGGTTCTAGAAGTATTAGCAAGAAAAACATCCATCCCGCACATCTAACCAGATTATTCGTGTTCTGGAATGTCCCTCTTAGTGAAAATTTGTGTGAGATGTTTGTTGTGGTACAATAATCTAAGAAAGTGTGAGCACATGTATACTTTGTTTTCTAGTACTAAGAAAAACTCTGTGTGTAAAAACGACTTGCAGGAATTTGTACAAATGTGGAGAGTTGGGTTGGAAGAAACAAACCTAGTAGAAATAATGGATGGATTGGACTGCAGCATACAGAAAAAAATAAATAAGGAACATTCAGTATTATCCTTGTTTGGAGTAAATCCCAAATGAAAAATTCTTTGGTTGTAATACATCTATATTGGTGTGTGCTCCTTTGTGAGCTTTTAATCCAAGCCCTTGCTTTTCCAGCAAAAACAAGTTCTTTTTCAGGACATTGCTATGTCAAAAACATAGGTCTGTGAAGGTTAAATTAAAATTAATGAAAACAACTTCCAAGTGCTAGTGCCCTTAGTATTTTCACAGCTGCAGTAAGTCAGAAGTTTGCCAATTGCTTAAATTGTAAAAGTCTACCACTCAGCTTGAGTATTATCCTACAAAGTATACACAAATGTGTCTTTAAGTATTCTAATAAAAATGTCTTCAGGTTTAAAATCTTACCCAACTTCTATTTCAACAGAACAAATGTGCACTATTAGCACATGAAGAGGTATTGCCTAGTCTAATGGACTTTCATAACATTATAATTACAAATCTGAACTGGTCAACAGGTCCTCCTTTTCATGTTCTCTTAAAAATAGAACACATTTTGTTATACTGTACAATTATGTACTGTTCAAAAATTGGGAACAGGAAGTGAAAATGTTTCCATGATATTCAATTTTACTTGCTGATAGAGTGAAATATAATGCCTTTTAAACTGTCTTTTTTTCTGAGTTACTCAATTAATCTTGATAAGTCAAAAATGTTTGCACTGTACTTCCAAATCCCCCCCCCCCCCCCATATTTCAGAGCACACATTAAATAGATATCTTGGGGCATATTCCCAAGGTGTAGTGTGTGATATCAGCATCATGCTAAAGTGTAGCTTGGGGATAAAAATCTTTTGCTACCCTTGCAGCGCAGATCAGGGCAGAGAATGGGCAAGTTAAGGGCGTTGTCGCCCCAGTGCAGATAGTGTGGAAATTTGTAGCACTCCATGCAAGTACCGTGGTTGCAGCTAACTCCACCTTAGCAGGTGGTGTTAGTTGTTCCTGCAGCTGTTTTACCATGGTGAAGCGTGGTAAATTCAGAGGGACAGCTATACCCACCACCATGCAGGTAGCTTCAGCCCCGCACTAGTAATGTGGCCCACACCCACATCACCAGTGCAGGGCTTAGTAAACATGTCCTTTATGTTATACCTGATTTTTTATATTCTTTTTGGGTCAAATTAATATTTGTAATTCTTTTCCAGCTTCAGCAATTTTGAACTGTATATTGCTTCTGGAAGCTATAGAGTAAAGTTTTAGAAGTCCTCTTGGTTGTGATACCTTTTATTGGCATACCTTTTATTGCAAACTTCTGAATTGTGGTCTCTCAAGGATAGATGTTAGTTACCACAGGATGGATGGTGTATGTGCTGCATATCAACTTTCTCTCTTCCATTCATTGCCCACTAAACTACACTTTCTCTGTGGACAAGCAGGAATGTGTCCTCATCTATGGAGTGACATTCCTGATGGAGCCCCTGTGCAGGATCGCTTCCCAACTTCTATTGGAAGTTTTTGGGAGGCTCCACCACACCTGCGCACCTCTTTCCTGCCTGCCGCAGTGGCACCATCTTGGGATCAGTTTTTCATTTTCCGTGGCAACCCATGGACATGTTCCTGATGTACTCCGATTTGGACTCTCAACAGGGCAGTTGTGGAGTGGATCTTTCAAGAGTGGGGTAGATCTCTTCGCCACATCACACAATTCCCAGGTGACCTGGTTCTGCTCCAGAGTCGCATCCAGAAATCGGCTGGCATTGGATGCCTTCCATATTCACTGGGGAGTGGGCCTACTGTACTGTATGCCTATCCATTCCGCTTGTGGTGAAGACTTTGCTGAAGCTGCAGGCCGGCAGGGATACAATAAACCGTACTGGCCCTGGCAGCCACGGTTCCCCTTGTTGCTCCAGCCCTCACAGCATGGATGCTGAGCGGGTGGTCCTCTCTGAGTTCAACCTTCCTGAGAAGGTTTAGGAGTGTCTCCTGCCCTCCCCCCCCCACAGGACTTCTATGTGTAGGTCCTATGCGTTGAAGTGGTAGAGGTCCTCCTCCTGTTGTGCAGACTGAGCTCTGGATCTTCTCCTATGCACAAGTTGCTGGAGTATCTCTTGCACCTCTCAGACTCTCAAGTCCAATTCAGTCAGAGTCCATCTGAGTGCAATTGGGGCCTATCATCGCGGTTCAGCGGGGAAGCCCATCTCAGCTCAGCCACTGGTGGCTCACTTCATGCGGGCTTGCTCCTATCTAAACCTCTGGTTAAGCCCCCACCAGTGGCTTGGGACCTTAATGTGGTTCTGGCGCAGCTCGCTTCCTGCCCTCTGAAATTCCTGACCTGGAAGGTCTTGTTCCTGGTGGTGGTTTTTTTGGCACACTGAGTTAGTGAGCTCACCCGCCAAACACCATGTTCCACCATGCATCCGTGCTTCCTGCCAAAAGTGGTCTCTATGTTCCACTTCAAGCAGTTGGTCATTCTACTGACTTTCTTCCCCAGGCCTCAGACCAATAGAGAGGAAGTGGTGCTGCACGTGTTGGACTGCAAGCGTGCCCTGGCCGCCTACTTTGAGCGCACAAAGGCCCACTGTTAATCCACTGTTTGTCTCCTTTGACCCCCTAGTAAGCTAATGGCTGCCATCTCCAAATGCACTCTGTCGATTTGGTTAGCAGACTGCATCTCTTTCGCTTCTGCCCAGGCAGGCCTGAGCCTTGACGGTCATGTCACGGCTCACAACGTACGTGCCATGGCGGCGTCAGTGGACAACTTGCACTCAGTCTCCATGGAGGAGTCCTGCAGGACTGCAATGTGGTCTTCTGTCCATACCTTCACAGCTCATTATTTTCTGGATGGGGATTCCCGACATGGCAGCAACTTCAGCCAAGCCATGCTCTGGCATCTCTTTGGGTGTTAGGCTCCAATTCCTTCCCACCAACCCTTCTGTACATCCAGGCTACCAAAAGGTATTTCTTTGGTGATGCTGTATGCTGACGATGCGGAATCAGTCGAGTCCCGAGAAGGACTACCTATGCTATTTCTCTCATTCTCCAGTTTGGTTGCCTCTTTTGGGCTTTTTCATCGCCTCGGTTTTCGGTAGCCTGTAGCTTGGGAATCCCATACATGAGGGCTTACTTCCTGCTTGTCCATGGAGAACACATAGATATTCACCTGTAGCAGGTTTTCTCCATGTACAGAAGGAATAAGTCTTCACAACCCTCCCATCTTCCCGAGGAGTTGTTTCTGGCTATAGCTTTGATATTGTACTGGAGAAGATGGTGCTGTGGCAGACAGGAAGGCAAGCATGCATGCAAGATGGTGCCTCCCTAAAGCTTCTAGTAGAAGCTGAGGAGTCTTCCGATGCAGAGCTCCATGAGTGATATCATCCATACTTGAGGACTTATTCCTGCTGTCCATGGAGAACACCTGCTACAGGTGAGTAACTATGCTTTACCTCAAGTCCCACCTTCAGTCCACCCAACAATTTGAATTCATGGAAGCCCTGCTCAACACAACTCAATTGAGACCCTTCCTACCGCATGACTGACTTCACAGATTGATGGCACTTATGAGAGAAACTCAATTGAGTCAGCAGGTATCTGCTCGCAGGATGTTGACTGTACTAGGCCACATGGCCTCTACAGTATGTGTCACACCCTTGACATGCCTCCAAATGATGCAAGCTCAGTGGACTCTGAGGACTTAATGGACCCAGGCCATAGGGATCATCTGTATGTCACCACCCTCTCATTCAGTCATTGTACTGGTGAACAGTCCACCACAATTTGCTCAAAGGTCTTCCTTTCCAAATTGCTCCATCCTATAATGTTCTGATGACAGACGCATCAAAACTGGTGTGGGGAGCTCATCTCGATGGGTTGCATATCCAGGATGATTGGTCCATCTAAGAAAGTCTCCATCAGATCAACTTCTTGGAACTAAGAGCACATCAATAAGCAGGGAGAAAAGGGTTTGCACCTCCTATTTTGGGAAGCAGTTAGGTTGTAGAAGTTTGCTATTGCACATGGGATAGACTTAAAACACTCGGGCAGATAGACTGAGTCAAGTCCTTCATCCACACGAGGGGATGTTGGAAAGGGAGGTTGTGACTCGCATCTTTTGAGAGTAGGGCACCCCCTCGATAGATCTGTTTGCTACCTCATAGAATGCCCAGGTGGATCAGTTCTGCTCCAGAGTAAGATTACACAGCAGATTAGCATTGGATGTTTTCCTCCTGCATTGGAGCTGAGGGTCTTCTGTATGGATATCCTTCAATATCTCTCATTGCAAAGAACCTTCTGAAGCTCAAAACAGATGAAGGCATGATGATTCTCATCACTCTCTACTGGCCCACACAGCCTTGGTTTCCTCTCCTTCTGTAGCTCTCCAGTCAGGAGCCACTCCAGTTCAGCCATACACCAGATCTGGTATTGCAGGATTGCGGGACGATGTTGCACCCTAACATCCAATCCTTGGCCCTCACGGTGTGGATGTTGAGAGGCTGATGTTGTCTGATCTCAGCCTGCCAGACGATGTAACCAAAGTTCTTTTGGCCTCCAGAAGAACCTCTACAAGAAAGTCTTACTCTTGCAAATGGAAGAGGGCCAGGCCCTAGATCCTTTTGTCTGTTCCACATAAAAACTACTCAAATATCTTCTAAACCTCTCCCTGTCTGGACTTAAGTCCAACTCTGTCAGGTTCCACCTCCAGTGCAATTGGAGCTTACCATCGAGGTGTGGAAGGAAAGTCCATTTTGGTACAGCCTTTAGTTGTTCGCTTTATGCAGGGGTTGCTTCTTTTGAAACCTCCTTATATGCCTCCTTCAGTGTCTTGGGACCTCAATGTGGTTCTAGTGCAGCTCATGAAAGTTCCCTTTGAGCCACATAATTCTTTTCCTCTGAAGTTCTTGACCTGGAAGGTATTGTTTCCGGTGGCGGTCACTAAAACACAGAGTGTGCGAGCTTCAGGCCCTAGTAGTTCATCCGCTTTATACCAAATTCCACCATAATTGAGTGGTCCTCCATACTCATCCTAAATTCCTTCCAAATGTGGTATTGGATTTCCACCTTAATCAGACAGTTGTTCTTTCATCATTTTTCCCAAAAGCTCATGCCCACAAAGGGAAAGCTGCGTTGCACACGTTGGACTGCAAGCGAGCCTTAGCCTTCTACTTGTAGCAGAAAAAAACCCATAGAAAGTTCATCCAGCTTTTTGTTTCTTTGGACACTAATAAGGTAGAGGCTGCTGTTTCCAAATGCTGCCTTTCAATTTGGCTGGCAGTCTGCATCTCTTTCGCTTATGCCTCGGCAGGCCTGAGCTTTGATGGTCATGTCACAGCTCACAGTGTCAGAGCTATGGCTGCATTGGTAGCTAACTTACACTCGGTCTCCATAGAAGAGATCTGCAGGATTGCACCGTGGTCTCCAGTCCACACATTCACATTGACCTACTATCTGGACAGGGATTCACGACCTGACAGAAACTTCAGCCAATCTGTATGCTGGAATCTGTTTGGGGATTAGAATCCAACTCCATCCCCCCTAGGCCCATTTTATTCGGACTAGGCTACCAAAAAAAAAAGGGGAAGGAGAATCATTCATTTTGTACTTAGTTGGTAGTTGAATGGTTATGGCCTTTCGCCATGCTGCAGTTGAGTGTTGCTCCTATCGGGCTTCTCAATGGCCTCCTCAGTTTTCAGTAGCTTGGGAGTCCCATACGTGAGGACTCATTCCTGCTTGTCCATGGAGAAAACGTATTTACTCATCTGTAGCATGTGTTCTCCATGGACAGCAGAAATTAGTCCTCTCAACACTCCCATCTCCCTGAAGAGTGGTCTTCTGCTACAGCTATATCAGACTGATCCAAGATGGTGACACAGCAGCAGGTAGGAAGGAGACATGCAGGCATGGTGGAGCCTTCCAAGAGATTCCGATAGAAGTTGGGGAGCATTCCCGTGCAGGGGGCTCTGTCGGGGATGTCATCCCATACATGAGGACTATTTCCCGCTGTCCTTCGGGAACACTTGCTACAGGTGAGTAAATACATTTTCTCATACACTCTTTGTCACATATGCATACTATCACCTTCTCCCACTTATCTTCTCCATATATATTCCCAGGTGTTTTTAAGTAAAAAGCAGGCAGAGTTGAAAGATTGCAAGTTATCCCTCTCTCTCATCTGATAACCAGAATTAATATGAATGAAAAACAAATTTTGAAATGCCTGTTTGAAAATGACAGAAGTCCAAACAATAAGATGGGAGAACTATAATATTTAGCACTGAGTGAATGGTTAGATATATTTTATTTTATTTATTTATTTAACAACTTTTATATACCGCACTATTCATAATCAGCGCGGTTTACATAGAACAAGAAAACATCAGACAAGATACAATTATCTGTTTTTTGTTTACATATAACAGGAACAATAACTTGGGTAACCGGGGTAATTATTTACAACAAATAATAGTCAGTGTAACTATTTACATTTGGAAGACATATTGTATAAATTGGCATCTCAGAGATTTGATGGAAGAAAGATAACAAATTAGACATTATGATACCAGGCTACCAATATTACAGTGATTGGGTAGATCAAATTAGTGGAGGGGTAGTGTTATATGTTTAAAGAGGGTATTGAATCAAACACGATAAGCGTTTTGCAGGAAACAAATACATTGTTGAATCTCTATGTATAGAAATTCCATGTAAAAAGAGGAAAGGAATGGCGGGGGGGGGGGGGGGTATATTACTGTCCACTTGGCCAGAATAAACAGACAGATGATGAAATGCTAACAGAAATTAGAGAAGCTAACAAACTATGCAACACAATAATAATGAGTGATTTCAACTACCCCAGTGTTGACTGGGTCAATGTCAGATCAGGACCTACTAGGGAGATAACGTTTCTAGATGAACTAAGTGGCTGCTTCATGGAGCAGCTGGTTCGTGAACTGACACAAGGGGAAGCTATTTTAGACCTATTCATTAGTAGAATGCAAGATCTGGTGTGAGAAGGTAAAATTGTTGGGGCCACTTGGCAATTGTGATCATAACATGATCATATTTGATTTAATAATTAGAGGAAGGATAGCAAGGAAATCCACTGTGCTAGCATTTAACTTTAAAAAGGGAGAATATGATAAAATGAGGAAAATAGTTAAGAAAATATAATAGAAGCAACTGCAAAGGTTAAGAGTTTATATCAGGTCTGAACGTTGTTTAAAATTACTATCTTGCAAGCCCAGAACAAATATATTACATGCTTTAAGAAAGGTGGAAGGAAGGTCAAACAATTGCCAGCATGTTTTAAGGGTGAGGTCAGAGAGGCTGTTATAGCCAAGAAAGCATCTTTCAGAAAATGAAAAAAGGAGCCAAATTATGAAAACAGAAACTACCAAAGGCACTGGCAAGTTAGATGCATTCATTGATAAGGCAGGCAAAGAGAAAAATTGAAAAGAAGCTTGCTGTGGAAGCAAAAAAGCATAATAAAAACTTGTAAAAGAATGTTCATAGCAAAAAAACTGTGAACATTTGATGATAGAGGGGTAAAAAGGGTGCTAAAGGAGAACAGGGCATAATGCAGATACCAAATGAATTCTTTGCTTCAGTCTTTTCTGAAGATGTAGGGAACTTGCCCATGCCAGAAATGGTCTTTAAAGATGATATAGCAGAGGAATAAATGTTTATTTATTTATTTAAAAGATTTTCTATACCGCCTTCTCCTTTAATCAAGGCGGTTTCCACAGCAAACAGTCATAAGAGTGGTTCAAGTGTGTTCATGCAGTGATACAGATTGTGTGTTTGTGTTGGTGTATATTAGATTCGTTTGAGCTATTTATATTATGAGCTATATACATTCTTATGTACAAGGACTATTTACATTATGACCTATCTACATTCTTATGTACAGGGACAGGGGAAGGGGGTCGGTCTTTTGTTCTTGCTTTTTGAGTAGATCATGCAGCTTCTGAAAGTCTTTGAGGTCTGTTTTTAGTCTTAGTTCATCTGGGAGGGTGTTCCAAATTGCTGGTGCAGCCAGGGAAAGGGCTCGTTCTGCTGTGTCCTTGCGGACCTTGGTGATGTCTTTTGGGGTGTTAATGCGATTGGAAGTGCCTCTCCTCCTTGGTCGTATGCTTCTGTCTGGATGTATGAGTGTATGTAGGCAGAGTGCTGATGACTGTTGTTTGATCTTGAAGATGTTTATGACTGTCTTATATTTGATGTGTGAGCTGATTGGGAGCCAGTGGAGGTCTTTCAGTATGGGTGTGATGTGTTCATGTCTTGTTGTGCCAGAAATTATGCGAGCTGCTGTGTTTTGTGCCAACTGTAGCGGTCTGAGAGTTTGTTTTGATAGACCGAGGTATATTGGGTTGCAGAAGTCTAGTAGTGGGGTTATTAGTGCCTGGCAGACTGTACAGAAGTGCTCTGGGGCGAGGAGGGGCTTGAGGCGTCGGATAATTCTCATCCTGTGGTATGCGCTTTTGATGGTTCTGTTTATGTGTGATTGTAGATTCAGTTCCTTGTCCAGGGTTACTCCGAGGTACTTTACTTCCGGTTTTATGGGTATGGTTGTGTCTTTTATCTTGATGTTGTGTGGAGGGACGTAGTCAGTGTTTCGAGTGATGATTAGTGCCTCAGTCTTGCTATAGTTTATGGTGAGGTTGTTGTTTTGAAACCAGCTGGTCATGTGTATGAGACAGTTTGTTATTTTGGAGTAATCCGGGTTGTCAACTGTGATGGGTATGTATATCATGATGTCATCGGCGTCGATTGTGTATTGTATGTTGTGTTCCTTCATGATGTCGCATATTGGCTGGATGTAGAGGTTGAACAAAAGTGCTGATAAGGCTGATCCTTGTGGTACTCCTTGATCACATTTGGCCATGTCAGGTTTTACAGCTGCTTCTTGGCACATAGAGATTTTTAAAAATTGCCCTTTTCAGGTAGCCCTTCACAGGAAGAATTAAGGGGGTTATCTTCTTTAATCCCCCATTTCCACCTTCAAATTGAAATGAATTAAAGATAGCAGATTCTAGTTAGACATTGACATAGACCCTGTAGATAACATTGAAACACATAGGCAGGGCTAGTGTAAGTGTATTGGACACCCTAGGCAAACCTTTAGCCTTACATTTCCCCTCCCTCCCTGAAATTTTCATAACTGAGCTCAAACAATCATGATTATGCCAACAATATCCCTCCAAGAACAATCCTATAAAAATTCATAATACAGATTGTTACTAGTAAAGTGTATCCAAGTGCTTCTTGTGGGGAAGTTGTTACAATAATTTTCGCTTTGGTTCACGTGGTGATATTTCTCAAATGAATTCAGTCATATGTGCAGGGCCAGTGCTAACCATTAAGCAAACTAGACCTGTGAGCAACTGTCAGTACTCACATAATTTGAATTCACCAGTGAATGATGGCTGTAATGTTTAAAATGGCCACATTAACTCCCTGTTCCATTTTCACAATGGTGAAGACAAGAGCTGTCTGAGACCATCAGAAAAGCCATTATCACCAAACAATACACTTCAAAGGGGCCAAGGTCATCTCCAAAGATCTTGAGATCTCCTTGTCTAGAGTTTGAAATGTTATTAAGAAGTTTTCTGCTCATGGAACTGTCAAGAATCCCCCAGGACATGGTGGGAAGAGGACAATTAATCCAAGAAGTCTTTGAAGGTTAGTGTGAACTATTGGAAAAACACCACATACAACATCCAAAGAACTTGAGGACCTGGAGCAATCTGGAGTGGTGGTTTCAACCCACACCATATGCCATGGGCTAAATAAAAAAGGACTTCATGGGTGAAGGCCAAGGAGGGATCCTACTACTCATAGACAGACATAAAAAGGCATACCTGATCTTTGCCCAAACCATCTTGAGAAACCACATTTCTTCTGGAAATATGTTCTGTGGACAGATGAAACCAAACTTGATCTCTTTGACAATGCAGACCAGCGATACATTTACAGATGAAGAAATGATGCTTTTAAGGAAAAAAACACTTTTCCTACAGTTAAATATGGTGGAGGTTCCATAATGTTGTGGGGTTCTTTTGCTGCTTCAGTAACTGGAGCCCCTTATGTATTAAAGGAATAATGAAGTCAGAGGACTACTAAGGTATTTTGGAGCAAAATGTACTACCTAGTGTCAGAAGCATAGGTCTGGGTCGAAGATCATAGGTCCTCCAGCAGGACAATGTCCCAAAACATACATCCAAAAGTACAAAAGAATGGTTAAAAGGAAAAAATGGACTGTTTCAAACTGACCAGCAATGAGTCCTGATCTCAATCCAATCACACGTTTTTGATACCGGGGAAGCAACTCTAAGTGACGCCTTTGTTCCTGGTGAAAAGGTTACCGTGGATGAGCAACTGCTTACATTTCGTGGCCGTGTTCCATTCAGACAATATATTCCCAGCAAACCTGGGAAATATGGCATAAAGCTATGGATATTGTGTGACAGTGCAACGTCATATGTTCTGCGTCTTCAAGTATATACAGGAAGGGAACTTGGACAAAACAGGGAACAGAATCAGGGTGAAAGGGATGTGCTGCAACTCACTGAAGGATTGACGCGATCTGGCAGAAATGTTACTGTTGACAATTTCTTCTGCAGTTTATCCCTGTCACGGAAATTGCTAGAAAAAAAAATGACACTTTTGGGGACAATTCGAAAGAACAGAAAAGAATTACCTCCAGAATTTGTAACAGCAAAGGGCTGAGAGGTATTCACTTCACTGTTTGCCTTTCGCGATGACGCCACTCTGGTTTCCTATTGCCCGAAGAAAGGAAAAGTGGTTGTTCTTCTGAGCAGTTTGCATGATCAAGAAGAAGTAGATAAGACACCTCCAGACAAAAAACTATGCATGATCTTGGACTATAGTTCTAGTAAAGGTGGAGTAGATATGGCAGATCAAATGTTG
Source organism: Ichthyophis bannanicus (assembly GCA_033557465.1). Lineage (NCBI taxonomy): Eukaryota > Metazoa > Chordata > Amphibia > Gymnophiona > Ichthyophiidae > Ichthyophis > Ichthyophis bannanicus. The sequence continues at coordinate 182,024,254 of CM066034.1, forward strand.
CGCACGTATACCACAAAACGAATGACAAAACGCTGGCCAGTGACAATCTTCTACAACATGTTGGACATCAGTGCTTTGAACGCCTTCATTGTTTGGCTGTCACTAAATCCAGAATGGCAGTCCAAGTCAAAGCACAGATGTTGTCTATTCCTCTTGGAATTAGGAAAGCAGCTGCTTCAGAGTAATTGCAGCGAGACTTCTTCCAGCATTGAAGAAGCCACTGATGCTGTTTGCAATGTCAGGATCCCAAAGTAAAGGGCAAGGTGTCACTGCTGTTCCAGAGAAATTGACAAGAAAAGCAACATAGTTTGCACCTCCTGCAAGCACAATAGTTGCAAAGAACATTCAGAAATTGTCTGTGTCTCATGCAAATGACTGTAGTACTTTACTGTGTTCATCAAGTGCATGCAAAAACTGCTTTCATGGCAACTCTTTTTCATGTAATTTTATAATAAAGCATTACATTTCAAAACATTTAACCTTCATATAATAAATAATTAATTCGGAATAATATTTTGTCTGTTTAGTTTAAATGTTTCATGGTTAACAATTAAAATCTGTCATGGGGTCATTTATGACCCCAATGGTATTCAGTGTATGTGCAAAAAATCTCGGTAATTCCAGGGTTAAAAGTATGATGTCCAATACAGATTTTACATACTTTAATTTTCTGCCCCAGAACTTGCTTATTAAATGTTTTGCTGTATTTATATCTAAGGCAGAAAACAAATATTCAGTGTTTGAAGATTTTCCTTGTATTCTCTGAAATAGGTTTCAGCAGCAATGTTTTATGACTTTGTTAAAATTAATATTGCAGCACATTTATGCACTTCAATGCAGAGTGCTTGTATGAGTAAAATCATTCTAACAGTATTTTGTTTTCTACAGTAATTATGCATCTGTCCAGCGATTCTTATATCTACCTGGACCGAAAAGATCTATTCTAAAGGGTATACACCAGTGCAAGTGACTAGTTCACCTAGAGCCACACAGAAGAAATGTTACATCAGCAGTTCTATTTCATTGTGCAAGTTGGGTACAATGCTCTTCTAGAAAAAGCTTTGTTCAGGATTTAGCAAAATAGCAACATCTGTACCCAGAACTCCGAGAAGGAAGCAAGAAGCAGCCAGCACTTGAGAATCCATTGCAATGCAACACGTTCTCTTAGCTAACTCAGGTGCACTTACTTGGGAAAGTTCATGAAACTGCATTCAGTCCTGATTAACACTGCCCTAGGATCGCAGCTCAAGTTGATACCACTTCACAAACCATCCAGCAACTCACGTTGCACTTCCTGAACACAGCTTTAAAGAAAGAACCCAGCACATAATTATTCAGTCCCAAATATACAAACGATGCAGAAACAGAGAACAAAAGTCTAACAGCATAGTAAGAGAATCTTTAAGTAAAGGATGGACAGCCAAGAAAAGTTTTGCATAGATTTGGTTTTCTAAAAGGTACAAAGAAAATTGAAAACCAGTAGAGCTGACTATCCATCATGTCTTTGCTGTGATGTCATAACAGAGTTGCCAGTTCACTGGGTTTTCAATTCTGGCCCTGCCAGCTGAGGTTGTGCCAGCAGCTTCCATGAAACCAAGGTAAGCAGAAGAGTTGGCTAGTCCAGCAGACACCTACGCAGGCGCGTCCTGGTAAATTGCTGGCCAGTCCAACACATCTTGTATTGCTGAGTCAAGGGGCAAAAAAACAAAAAATAAAAAATAAAAAAACGGGCAATACTAATGTGTAAATGAAAAATTTAAAAAATCATTTCCCAGTAGAAGCAAGTTTAGAAACAGTAGAACTGCAGTCTATCAGAAAGTAATAAACACAAGAAAAGATGGGCTCACAGTTGGTGATGGTTAACACAATTCACTCTAGTCTAACATAGACTTGTGGGTAGCTAATTTATACAAAGAGGGTGGTCTTCTAATCATGAAGCTGCAAGGAGGTAAACTTAAAAGCAACGTCAGGAAATACTTTTTCACTAACAGATGCTTGGAATGCCCTCCCAGTAGAGGGAGAGGGCAAACACAATGAGGGAATTCAAAATGGCAAGGGACAGATACAGTGCAAGAGGATGAAATCAAAACAAACAAATATTTTTTGAACTTCAACAAATAGAGGGTGACCTGCATGGAGCGGCAGGTAAAACCACTCTAACCATCTTACTGGGCAGATTAAATGGACCATACTGGTCTTGATCTACTGTTATATACTGCGCTACTATGATTGTACTGTGTGTGTGTGTGTGTGCATCCATGAGGGATGAAGGGATATAAAAGAGTTTTGTGCATCTCTTTCAAAATTATAACAGCGTTTTCTTCCATTCCTAACTGAATTAAAAAAAAAAATCTCATGGCAAATTTATGACTGAATGGGTTGACATGTAGTCAGGGCCAGCCCAAGGGTTTCTGCTGCCTTAGACTAGCCTGACCCTCGCCACCCTGGGAGTGATTGTTTCTGATGATCTTAAGGTGGCTAAACAAGTAGAAAAGGTAACAGCAAAAGCCAGTAGGATGCTTGGGTGCGTAGGGAGAGGAATGTCTGTATCCAGGAAGGAGGAGATAATAGTGCCTCTGTATAAATCTTTGGTGAGACCTTATCCTGGAGTGCAATATGTAACTGTTATGTTTCCAAATTAATTTAACCCTGGTCATTGTAAAGCTGTTACTGTTGTAATGTAACTGCCTCAAATGGAAGATGAGGCAGTATAAAAGACCTGTTAAATAAATAAATCAATAAATAAAATAGGGATATAAACAGAATGGAGACTATGCAAAGGGTGACTGCCAAAATAGTCCATGGACTTCATCTTAAGTCACACGGGGATAGACTTAAAGATCTCAATAGGTATACTTTCGAGGAAAGGCGGGAGAGGGGTGATATGATAGAGACATTTAAATACCCTGTGACATAAATGCACAGGAGGGTCTCTGCAACAAGTGGGCATAGGATGACAGTGAAAGGGGATAGACTCGAGTAGCATGCAGAAATATTTCTTTATGGAAAGAGTGGTAAATGCATAGAATAGACAAGCATAGTATCTGAATTCAATAAAGCATGGGAGAAACACACAAGATCGCTTAAAGTTAAAAAAGGAATTGTAATAGTTGGTATGGAAAGGCAGGCTCGATAGGTCGTATGGTCTTAATCTGACGTGATGTTTCTATGTAGACGTGTAAGTGCCCATTTTCATGCATAAATGTTTAAACTATTACATGCCTTCTTCACATGTACTGTATATCTAAGCAGCGTTTTATAAAATTTACCCATAGATGCCTATGGCCCTTATTTTAGGAACATCTCTATGTATAAATAGCAGCTTTTAAATGTGTAGCTTGGCTACACATGCAAATAGCAGTTTTAAAAGGCTACTACTTACATGTGGTGATCCATACCATTCATAGATTTTCAGGTGGTGTGATTATGCAACGAATAGGGAGTGGTTTGGGTGGGTCTAAAATATCAGCATATATTCCCTGTTTGAGGAATAAATATGATATTACAAATTCTCAACACTGTTTTTTATATTTGCTCTGAGGCTCATACAAGTGCTAGCTTGAAAGGGCAGGTTGAGAAAGAGAGGCCATGCCACTCACATCCTCTAACACCCCATACCCTTGCTTTATCCCCCATCATTAGTCACACGCTCCTAAAAGCCCCCAGACATTAGTCACCTTCTCCTGATCCTCTGACATAAATCACCCTCTCTCAGCACCCCCAGACATCAATCACACCCTGCTGATCCACCCCAATATCACCCTTTCATTATCCCCCCAATCACCCCCCAAAGATAAGCCCTTCATCCCCTGATGCCATCCCCGACTCTTATTTGGGGGTCCCTGGTGTCCAGTGAGGAGCAGGATTGATCCCCAGTCACTCTTGCTCCATCACAATCCTGAATTTCAAACTGCACCCCTGACTCCTAGCAGTAGTTTTGTGGTACTCCTACTATGAGTCAAGCTGTCAAATAAGGGCAAAGTTTTAAGTGGATGGTGGTTCACTTTTATTATAGAACCAGAAATATGTATCTCAGTTTGTGTTAGCTACAACCAAGTATCCAAGTTGTATTAAGTAAAATAATTGATACGTTTATTTTTATATCAACTATTGGATTTAGCTTACAAGTTAAGTGCTATGTTTACTAAAGGGCCATAAGGGAGCAAGAGTTATTGAGCATTAACGGCAGTGAAAAGGGTTTTTCCATGCTAAAAAGGCTCTGGGTGTGTAGGAAGGCGTTAAGGTGTCGAGTATGCACCTTAGCATCCGAAAACGGCTGCAACTCTAAAACTGGATAAAGGGAGCAGCAAGGGAAGCCAATCAGAAGGTGATGGATGGAAGGACTGGTGGGAGCTGATGGACCTGCCAGACCTGTGGGCACCCTAATGTGGCAGCCAGTAAAGTGAATGAGCATGTGGGAGGCAGGGGTACCGATGCACAGGAGGGGGCCAATGTAATATGGTGCAATGTCAGTGTGTGGCATAGGATGGGGAACACATGGCAGGATGTGTGCAGCGACAGGAGGACAGAGTAGAAGTGGTGACGTGCAGATCAGGCACAGGAGAGGTGTGTGTGAAGAACCAAAATGTGGAAAAGAGTACCATTGTAGGCCATGGTATAGCAGCCTCCACAAAAGACATAGAAACATAGAAACATAGAGCTGATAGAGGTGGATGGATTGACTGGATGGTGGTGGAGGAGAGGGTGGTATGGGCTGGCAGCACTGATGTGCTGTAGGTGCCATCCCCAACGTATCTGTACTGTGTGTGAAAATGTGCACCAGTGCCACTTGGAAGGCCTGCTACCAGACATGTGGAACTCACATCTGTCCTAGCCCACACAGCCATCATACAACACCTCAGACAAATGTGCAGATAACAACTGCACAGGTATCATTCAAACCGGGCAAATGCGGTACATATGGACATGAGCTGAGACCTGCAGGTGGATATCCGAGGGGTAGAATGTGTCCCCATGTACTGTAGAGATGTAAGGGAGCCAAAGCTGTACAGTAACAGACTTGATGTCAAACATGACTCATGTTTCCCAAGTAGGTTGCAGCTGTATGCATGTAATTGCCTGGTAATATACCGCTGAAGCAGTGCAGTCATGTCGGGGTACATCTTACCGTTAATTTGTAATGTCTGATGATAATCAGGGACTGTACCAACCTGCGGTCAGCTGAGCCATTGGTGGGTTAAGTGACCTGCGCAAGGTCACAAGGAGGTGTTGTCAATTCATGAAGTTTGTGGCAGACATATAATAGTAACTCATTCCGAAATGTCACACCTCAAACTGTGGTATCTTGGCTCCCAAGCCATTGCCATGACTATCATGCCATGCCTCCAAGCAGGGTCCTGGCATCTGCAGGGTGAACATGTCAAACCCCCTGCAATGGGCTGTATCAGAGGCAATAAAGCCATGTTCGCAGAAGGCCATGATGAGGAATAGCATGTTTGCTGACCCAAAGTGTCATCAGAATGCATAACAAAGTAGAAGGATGAGTGTCTGCAAGTCACAGTAGTGCCAGAACAGTTACAGGCAGGGAAATGACCTGAGTAGCACAGAGATCCAAAATGTACAAGTGGGAATCGAACCCCTGTCCCTTGACATATGAAGAGATTGTACTAACCAGTAGGCCACAACTCTACACCTTGCTATACAGCAATGTCTGGATTCAAAGAGGCTGCAGGTCATTGCCTAAACTGCCTGCTGTGTGTGCTGGTATAGGTGAGCTTCTCCGGTATAGGTGAGCCTCTCCAGTACCAATGAGACACTGCACGGGTGGAACAGTAGTCTGCATTTGATCACCAAATGGAGAATGCACTGATCCATCACATCTGCTCATTAAGACGCACTGACAGTGTGTGAGACATGCACAGAACGGCTACAAACTGGGCTACTGAGTGGTTATAGCAGTTACCTTGAGGGTGAATATAGGTGCCCAACACCTGGTCCCCAGAACTTGTATTGCTAGAGATAAGAACATAAGAACATAAGATATGCCATACTGGGTCAGACTAAGGTCCATCAAGCCCAGTATCCTGTTTCCAACAGTGGCCAATCTAGGTCATACGTACCTAACAGTTTCCCCAAAAGACACAGGTTCCGCAATGCTTCATTGCATGTCCCCTAGTCTTGCTATATTCTGATAACGTAAACAAACGATCTACGTTTACCCGTTCCACTCCATTCATTAATTTATAGACTTCTATCATATCTCCCCTCAGCCGTCTCTTTTCCAGGTTAAAGAGCCCTAACCTTTTTAGCCTTTCTTCATAGGAGTATCCTTCCATCCCCTTTACCATTTTGATGGCTCTTCTCTGAACCTTTTCTAATAACTCTATATCCTTTTTAAGATACGGCGACCAGAATTGCACACAATATTCAAGGTGTGGTCTCACCATGGAACGATATAGAGGCATTATAATATCTTTTGTTTTATTTTCCATTCCTTTCCTTATGATACCTAGCATTCTATTTGCTCTCTTGGCTGCCGCTACACACTGGGCCGATGGTTTTAACATGTTATCCACGGAGAGTCAGCTGGATATCGAGACCGGTGCGGTGTGGCAGTATCCTCCATCTGATTGGCTGCAGCAGAGTCTTCCCGACTGCCCCGGCTGTTCCTGGCAGCATATTTCAGCGTCGGCTGCCTTGGAGAGTTGAGAGTCAGCTGGATATCGAGACCGGTGCGGTGTGGCAGTATCCTCCATCTGATTGGCTGCAGCAGAGTCTTCCCGACTGCCCCGGCTGTTCCTGGCAGCATATTTCAGCGTTGGCTGCCTTGGAGAGTTGAGAGTCAGCTGGGTATCGAGACCGGTGCGGTGTGGCAGTATCTTCCATCTGATTGGCTGCAGCAGAGTCTTCCCGACTGCCCCGGCTGTTCCTGGCAGCATATTTCAGCGTCGGCTGCCTTTACGGCCGCGGTCGCGTGCCCGAAGGGGGCGCGACCAAAGGGGGAACGCCCCTTTGGTGCCCCTTCAGTGCCACATTGGTGCCTTGGTGCCAATTTGGGGCCTTGGGCCCTTGTCGCAGTTGGTATGCCGCGAGGCCATGCGAAGAGGAAGAGTAAAAAGCTCCAGGGAAGTCAAACTGGCCAACAAACTGCTACTGCTACGTCTACTCCTTTAGTTGTTACAGGGCCTATGGATCATCATGTGGTAGTTCTTTCACAGGCTCCTTCCCTAGCTCAGTGCTCTTCGTCGCCTGGTTCGGGCATAACCCTAAGTTCCATCGAGAGGACTCCTCCACCTAACCCCGGATCTTCTCAAGTGTCTGGTGAAACATCTTCTTCTTCTGGGACGTCTTCCTCCTCTGGAGAGGAAGATGAGATTCCTGTTTCTCTTTCTTCTTCTTCACATGAGGTACTTTCATTAGCTCCTATTTCTACGATTACTGGCTTTGAGGCTATTAGTGTTCCTCAAATTGAAAATCCGGAAGCTGTTACTCTTGGGGACATTTGGAAACAGGTTACAGCAACTAATTTAATGTTATCTCAATTTATGAATCAAACGGCTGTGTTTTCACAACAGGTTTCCTGTAAATTTCAAAAGGTTGAGGCAACTATTAACCAGCTGTCTCAGCGTGCTGATCAGTTGGATACGCAGTTGGTTTCATTACAGTCTGCTAATATGTTAGCCTCTAAGGATACCTTATCGTTTTATCAGCAGTTAGAAGTTTTGGATAATGCCTTTCGGGCAAAAAATCTGCGTATCCTGAATTTCCCTAAGATTCGTTTATTGACATCTGTTTTGTTATTTCGTCAATATTGTAAGGAAATACTGGCCCTACCTAATGCCGATACTTTTACGTTAGATAGGACTTTTTATTTGTCTGTTCCGGCGACTTCTGGGGAACTTGGTGAGCCGCGGCAGGAGGAGGGACCTTCTTTGAATTTAACTGAATTTTTGGAGCACTCTCAGACTCCCATCTCCACCCGTGCCACCTTGGTGGTTACTTTGGCAAATTATTCAGATAAGTCTTCTATCTTGAAGGCCTTTTTTCCTAAGAAAGATTTTCTTTTTTATGGCCAAAAGATTTCTATTTTCCCGGATGTCTCCAGACAGACACAAGCTCGTAGAAAGTCCTTCCTGCAGCTGAAGGCTAAGGTTTTGGCTGCAGGGGGTACTTTTCGTTTACGGTTTCCATGTAAATGTTTTGTGACTATTCAAGGAATTAGTTTTGAATACTTTGATCCTTCTTTGTTGGAATCTCTTTTGGTTTCTCTATCAGCTTGAGTAATAGTATATTCTACTGATTGGATTATGAAGTGTGGTTGGTTGGGTGGTCGTAGCCTTATAGATTTATATCCCGGTTCTCCTTTTCAGCTGTTCTCTCCTTGTTGTGGGTGGAGAAGTGGTATGTTTATATAAATTTTCTTTTTGATTTGTGTGTGTAATATTCTTATTCATACCATTTGTTTCTTCATTGTTTATATTCATTGGATGTAATAAATTGAAAATTCAATAAAAAAAAAACAAAAAAAAACATGTTATCCACAATGACACCTAAATCTTTTTCCTGGGTGGTGGTTCCTAATGTGGAACCTTGCATTGTGTAACCATAGTTTGGGTTGTTCTTCCCTAGGTGCATAACTTTGCACTTGTCCACATTAAATTTCATCTGCCATTTTGATGCCCAGTCTTCTAATTTATCAAGATCCTCTTGCAATTTTCCACAATCCTCTTGGGTTTTAACAACTTTAAATAGTTTTGTGTCATCTGCAAATTTGATAACCTCACTCGTTATTCCTCTTTCCAGGTCATTTATGAATATGTCAAAAAGCAGCGGACCCAGCACAGATCCCTGGGGTACACCACTATTCACCTTTCTCCATTGGGAAAATTGGCCATTTAGCCCAACCCACTGCTTTCTATCTTTTAACCAGTTCTTGATCCACAGTAGTACACTGCCTCCTATCCCATGACTCTTTAGTTTTGCCAAAAGTCTCTGATGAGGGACCTTGTCAAAGGCTTTCTGAAAGTCCAGATACACTATATCAACCGACTCACCTTTGTCCACCTGTTTATGCACACTTTCAAAATAAACCTAACAGATTAGTAAGACAAGATCTTCCTTGTCTAAAGCCATGTTGGCTGTCTCCCATTAGGCCATGACTATCTAAATGCTGAGTAATTTTATTCTTTATGATGGTTTCTACCATTTTTCCCGGTACTGACGTGAGGCTCACCGGTCTGTAGTTTCCCCTTTTTAAAAATTGGTGTTACATTGGCGATCCTCCAATCTTCAGGTATTAGAGATGATTTTAATGATAGTTCACAGATTACTAATAGCTGGTCTACAATCTCATATTTCAGTTCTTTCAACACCCTTGGATGTATACCATCCAGCCCAGGTGATTTGCTATTCTGCAGTTTATCTAATAGTTGTAATACATCTTCCCGATATATCGATATTTCCTTCAATTCTTCCGCACCTTTAAATACCACTTCAGTCATGGGTAACATCCCTACATCTTCCTCAGTAAAGACTGAAGCAAAGAATTCATTCAGTCTCTCCGCTATCGCCTTGTCGCCTCTTAGTGCCCCTTTAACTCCTCTATCATCTAATGGACCAACTGACTCTCTCACAGGCTTTTTGCTGCGAATGTACTTGAAAAAATCTTTATTTCGTGTTTTGCTTCCACAGCAAGCTTCTTCTCAAATTCTCCCTTTGCCTGCCTTATCAATGCCTTGCATTTGACTTGCCAGTGCTTGTGCTGTTTCCAGGTTTCATCGTTTGGCTCTTTTTTCCATTTCCTGAAAGATGCTTTTTTGGCAACAACAGCCTCTCTGACCTCACCTTTAAACCATGCTGGCAGTTTTTTGGACTTCCTTCCACTTTTCTTAAAGCGTGGAATACAGCTGGTCTGGGCTGCCAAGATAGTATTTTTCAACAACACCCAAGCTTGATGTAAGTCTTTAACCTTTGCGACTGATCCTTTTAGTTTTTTCTTAACTATTTTCCTCATTTTATCATAGTCTCCCTTTCGAAAGTTAAAAGGTAGTACTGTAGATTTCCGTACTATCCCTCCTCCACTAATTAAATCAAAGGCGATCATGCTATGATCACTATTGCCAAGTGGCCCCAACACCCTTATCTCTTGCACTAGATCTGGTGTTCCACTAAGGACCAGGTCTAATATGGCTTCCCCTCTGGTCGGTTCATGAACCTGCTGCTCCAAGAAGCAGTCGTTTATGTCATCTAGGAACTTTATCTCCCTAGCATGTCCTGCCGTGACACTGACCCAGTCGATATCGGGGTAATTGAAATCACCCATTATTATTACTGCACTGTAACGTTTGTTAGCTTCCTTGATTTCTTTGAGCATTTCATCATCCATTTGTTCATTCTGGCCCGGTGGTCAATAGTACACCCCCACTGCCATCACCTTCCCCTTTTTACATGGAATTTCAATCCATAGAGATTCTACAGCAAATTTTGTTTCCTGCAAAACTTTAATCCTTTCTGACTCAATGCCCTCTCTAACATAGAGCGCAACCCCTCCACCAATTTGATCAGCTCTATTATTACGATATAGTTTGTACCCAGGTATCACAGTGTCCCACTGGTTGTCCTCCTTCCATCATGTCTCTGATATTCCAATCATATCTAACCTCTCATTTAGTGCTATATATTCTAACTATCCCATCTTATTTTTTAGACTTCTAGCATTTGCATACAAGCATTTTAGAGACTGTATTTTATTCATAGTAAGATGGTCTCTGTCGGCTGTGTGGCAGGTCCACATCACTGCCAGTGTGTTATGCTAGTCAGATTCTTTCCTGCACAATTGCAGCATGCTGTAGTTGCCAGTCACAGCTGAGCCCTGTGTCCTGCCCCTGTTGGACAGGGACCCTCCTAGAACAGTGCATGTCAGTGTCCAGTGTTTAAAAGCTGTTGTCATGGATGACAAATGCAGGGAGGGTCTCTAGGCTTGTGTGGGGCTGCAGCTACTGTCCTGCCATGACTGCAGTGAGTAGGCCAGGAACAACTGCTGTCCCAACCGTCTAGGACTAACAATCTACCACAGCAGGCTCTGTCAGACTGCCTGCCACTTAGCTGAGTCAGTCATGCACATACTAACTGCGGCTTGTGAGCACACAATGCATTTGCACAGAGTGACTGTGTGAACCTTGGCTTGGGGTTAATGGCATGGACACCCAGCATTTGGCTCACTGATTGGGATCCCCAAACAGAGATTGCACCCACATCAATGAAGCCAGGCACTGTATAGCACCATGTGGATACATAGCCATGCCACGATCACTGCTCGGTCAGAGTGAGAGTGCCATCTCAGCATGACATGCAGTGACCACCCAGGATATGCACATGGCAGCCATTGACCCTACTGCCAGGGCAGATACCTCCTCGCCAGTATGTTCTGTGTCAGACCATACCCACAATCCTCTGCTCCTCGCCATGCACATTTGCAAACTAATGCTGGGAACAGTTTAGGTAATGCAAGGCACAGTGAAGTGCACAAAGCCACAGAACAATGGAGAGACATACACCTGCACACGCACATTGCTGTGCTGTGAAAAAGTGGGGATGGTTGGCATTCCTTCCTGCCACATTAGTCTCCATATCAGCTCAAGCATTGTTAACATGGGCTCATTGTGCAGGCGCTAGTAGCATGCCCTGACATTAATGCCTGTTGGCACCCACACAGTGTAAGGTACTATTAGCCTGCCTCTCCATCCAGCTGTGGATAGTGGAGCCTGTCTGTATGACTGATGGATGTTTGTACCCTTGCCGGCCAATTCATTGGGGGTTTTACATGCTGGTGCTGTACCTGCACTGTAGATTCAAGTTTAGCCACAGGGACATGCAATACATGATTCACAGCTGGGACTTGAACATGTGACCCTCTCATATACATACCGACTGTGTGTGCTGAGTCACAGTGTTGTCACATGGATACAACAGTCCCTAGGGCTGACATGTTTCCCATCAGACAGACCTTTCCACATGTTGCAATGCACATGGCACACAGGACCAGGACATGGCTCTGGTCTGCTGCAGGCGGGTGCTGCTGCCCCTACCACCAACATCCCCACACCATGCTGACATGCTTGTGTGCTGTCAGTGGTAGTGGTGTGCAGTCCCAGATGGCCACAGCGTATACACAATGTCATAGGTATGAACTTGCATGTGTCCCCCAGGGATAGAATACCAAACACATAACTGCTCTGTGTGCACATGTATGCCTAGTACAGCCATCTCTCTGCCTGGATGTGGGAAGTGGTTTTGACGTGCTTGAGTGTATTGTACTCTGAACGTCTGCATGTGCAGGATGTTACTCATCTGTGTGACATACCCCCACAGGCCTGGCATCTTGGAAAAACATGCATTCCCGAAGCCCCCAAGACATAAATACGAATGAGAAATGACAGCTGATACAATATAGATCATAAACCCAACCCCACATGGCCCGAACCACACAGGGAGAGCACAGTGCACCATAATAACCAGGCCCCAGTCAATGGTGTCGGCTGCACTTGGTAGAAACCCTGGTCCTGTTGCTCCCTGCCACTACAGCCACTGCTGCCCCCCACCAGCATTTGCAGATCCTGCCTCAGGAGGGAGAGGCGAGCAGTAGCAGAGACCGTATCTCCAAAAGCTGCTGTTTCTGTCTGCATCTTTTGTAAATACCTCTGCTGCTGCTGCCCAACTCACTGCACAAAAAGGAGTAGGCTGTGGCAGTAGGCAAGGGTGGTGTGGCTGCATATGTGTGCTGCTGTTGCCGCAAACCATGACTGGCTGCCTTATCTGCCCACCTAGTTTGCATAGTGGGTTTGGCGACCCTGCCAATAAGGTATATAATACTGGACATATACACATGTATGTTGGGTCATATTGTGCAGCAAATGGTACATAGCAGTACAAACTTGCCCCACTGAGACATGCATTGTAATCACTGCCAGTATGTCTGACAGAGCTAGGGATGAACCCTCATCATGCCCACGGAACCAACAACAAACTCTGAAGTTACCCACATGATGCACAGTTCTGCAGGCCAATGCATATATGCCTCATTCATGCCTCTTGCTTAGTGGTGCAGTCTTTCTGCACTTGGCACACCAGATCCTCCTGTGTAATGCATGAATCCACGTACCCCAACCCCTTCCCACACACTCTCGCCTATGGCTAGTAACACATACCCCTGCCCACATGCTGTACTGCTTCTGTCAGCAACAACTGGTCCACCATGATGGCATGTAGTCCAAAGCTACTTCAGCAATAAGACCTGTTGGTAACCAAGGCTGTACTCCTTCAGCACAGCCAGCAACCATCAGCAGAGCTGTGATCTATGGTATTGCTGCTCCTGTTATCACATTAGGGGTGTCATCCCCTTTACCAACCTTATCACCATCACTCTCCTCTGCTATTGGACCTGTACAACTATGACATGTGTTTTTCCAGACTGCAGACACATAGGCGCACAAAATATTTGTTACATCCATTCTACTAGATGGGATGCAGTGCCAAGGAGAACAGAATAGTTCTACAAGTCCAACGCTTATTCCACGTTTCTGCAGAAAGAATGTGTAGATATGTGTGCACGTACATATGAGGCTGTGGAATATGCCTTGTATGTCTCCATGACTGGCCATGCCTCCGATCCTCCCATCAACGCAGATGTCCAGGTATCCCTGTGCAAGAGGCCTAAACCTGCATGGTGTGATAATTCCAGAATATGGTTTGGGACTTCTGTGCCTGCAGACACATATACGGTCATGTCGAAATGAAGTATTTGTGGTTTGTAATAACCCCCATAATGTCTACCATGTGTATCATACATCTGCTGGGTCCAAATCTATGACTCTCTGCAGTGCCCTACAACAGAGGCAACAAAATTGTCTTGTCACATATGCATGATAACAATGTGTGTGGTGCACATATACAGAAATAAATTGTGTAATTTCTATAGCCCTACATGCTGAACTACAAGTGTGACTGCAAGAATTGTGACAAAGGTTTCACACCACACTGAGTCAAGCATGTTGGATATGAAATGTGGTCAGCTGTGTTCACAAGACAGTGCTGTAACTATTATGCTATGCCCCCACACCACAGGCCAGAGCAGATCATAGTAATAAAGTCATTATATGTTCCAGCATGCAATGTATGCTCAGGGTCTCAGAACATCAGCACTCCACTATGCTGTGGAAGCATGTCCACTACATTTGTGATCTAGGCAAAGATCTGCTATCTGTGTTATGATCAAAAATCCAATTCATGTACACTGTGTCAGTCAAGCAGCATTATCAAGTAACTTCACAGCATTCTGAGCAGTAGGGTTTTTACATGAATGAACCACAAGTAATCCACTATACATGTTGACAGCCATATACATACATAACAGCAGCCTTGTGAGTATGGTAAAGGACCAATAAAATCAATCTGCCAAATTTGCGTAGGAAGTAAACCACGTTTCAGTTTATTATGAGCAACAACAGGAAGAGACAGATGCTTAATGTGCTGACACATGGAGCACTGTTTGATAATCACGCTACATTGTTCTTTGGTGAGGGGAATTCCTTGTGCTTTTGCCTAGTTAAGAGTGGCATCTTCTCCAAGGTGTCCATTGAGGGTATGGCACCATTGAGCAATTGCTTCTGAGGTTCCGGAGAGTGGGTTGGCCACAGTCACAGTATTGGCCATGTGGCATGAAGCCTCTGCATCTACTTGGGAATTGTAAAGGGATTCAAGATTTTCATGGTGAACATGAGCATCAACGTGCTAAACTGTTATCTCTTTGATTTGGCTAGCTTGCATAATCTGTTCTGATAACCCTTGTCCCATGTGTTTCAAAATTGTTTTTTCCAAGTAGGTAGCCAGATGGCCATGTCAGTCGCAATAGCCCAAGAATCTGTATATATGTGAGCTACCGGCGCTATCTGCATTATGGCCATGTAGACAGCATATAATTCAGTGTATTGACTGCTATTGCCTATGCCTGATTCTATGAGTAACTGACCAGTTTTAGGACTTAAGGTGGCAGCTTTCTACATTCTATTACCTCTGATTATTTTTGCAGAACCATCGGTAAACCAGGCATATTTCTGTTGCTCGGGACTTAAATCTGCATAAGGGACCTCCCCAATGGATGGTAGAAATGGTTGTGTCTGGCACTGACACCTGCGCATGTGGGGCCATGGCGCTTTGGTTCATGCAGCTTGCTGACATCAGCAATCTCAGATTTGGTTTGCTCCTGAATGTACCATTTCCATTTAATGATACAACTCTCCTGGGCATGTCCAGTGTAATGGCTCTTAGGAGTAGCATTCACCCATGTCATAAGGGAAATTCTGGACACATTTGGACCTCATGCCTCAACGTAATCGCCTCAGTATCCACCAAGGCCCAATAACAAGCCAGGAGCTGCCACTCAAAAGCAGTGTATTTCTCTGCTTCATCCAACAGTCACTAGGTCCAGAATCCTATGGGAACCCATTTCCCCTGTTGTAACTGCCACAGACTCCAATCCACATGTATACATGAGGCAGATATCTGCAATTCTACTGGGCCATCTCAGATCGGCCACAAATTCAATGCTTTATAGCATCTTGAGCAGCCCTAAAGGCCTTGGTATATTCACTAGTCCAACAGAAATCTGCCTTCTTGCGTGTAATTTTACAAGAGTTGTAAAATTTGTGATAGATGTGGAATGTGCTGCCTCCAAAATCCAAACAACCCTGCAAATTTTTGCACGCCCTGTTTGGTAGCGGGAAAATCAAAATTCAAAATCTTTTGCTTTGCTTTCTCAGTAATCTGTCTCTTCCCCTTATTCCATACAATTCTCAGAAATGTAACTGTTTGTATGGGTCCCTGCATTTTCTTTTCATTTATTTCCCATCCATTATCCCTCATGTTTCAGCAATCTATCAAGGTATTGTTGAACCTGTATCATAGTTTCTGTGTGTATCAATATATCATCAATATAGTGTGAAACCTGTATTGTCTTCCTTCTAAAATACATCCGAATACTTCGCTACTGCATTATGACAAATGGTATGTAAATACCCTTGGGGTAGCCGTGTGAAGGTATATTGTCTACCCTCCAACGTGAACGCAAATTGATCCTGAACCGGTTCCAGTATGGGAATAGTAAAAAATGCATTAGCCAAATTAATTATAGCATACCATTTACCATTAAGCCTTTGTACATTCTCCACTATAGTTACCACATCTGATATGGCTGCTTTGAGTGGAGGGGTATACTTGTTCAATTCCCAGTAATCCACTGTCATTTGCCATGACCCTTCTGCCTTATGCACTGGCCATATTTGATTGTTGAATGCAATCTGTGTAAATCACAGTACCCCGGCTTTAACTAATTCATCTATTGTTTGCTTAATTTCAGCATGTCCCCAGGAATTTGATATTGCTTCATATTGATTACCTTAGTTACTGGAGGTATCTGTACTTCATAATGCAGCTTTCCTACAGTCACTTCTTGGATATTGAATTTCCGTACATCAAATTGGTACTTTCCTCCTGTAATATTAAAACCCATCCCCTTTAAAATGTCAATGCAAATTATATATTCTGGAATAGGAACAATCCAAACCGAGTACTTTTTCATGAGTGTATCTCCTATTTTTAATAACAACTCTACCTGAGAGGTTGGAGTAACTTCCCCCCCCCCCCCAGCCCTGCATTAGTATATCATTTCCCCTGAAATTTGGATGGATTCCCATAAATCAAAGTGGCCTCTGCCCCTATATCAACAAGAGATGAAATGTGTATTTCGCCCCAACGCCAATATATTATAACAGGCACATAAGGGCACTGGTCAACCTTCACAATTACAGGGGCTTAGACTTTTTCCTAATCAGAATGGAGATGCTGTTTTGACTGCTGCTTATCCAAAGATAAGCATGTCATTTTACATACTTCTCTTAAGTCTTTCCCAAGGATACAAATCATCTGAGGCACTGGGTTCTACATCCCCCTTTTTAACCTGTGGTCCTACATTTCTTACTTTCTGCTTATACAATTTCCACAGTTCTCCAGTCTCTTTCAAATTAGTTTCTTAGCCATGCCTGTTTTCAATAAAGCCTGAAACATCTCTTTTCTAGAGACCCTTAGCTGAGATGAATTATGGGGATTCTCCGAATCACAATTATCATTTCTGTAAGGGGGATGTTTCCTCTTAGGCATTCCTGTATTCCTCAGTTCTGCCAATTGTTTCATTTGGCAAACACCTGCCGAACTGGATCCCCCACTCTAGCTAAAAGTAAAGTCGTCATTACTTGGAGGTACCGCTGAGGGGTGGTTTGTAAAATCTTACTTTGTACTGCACTAGTCAAAGGCAGTTCATCTACTTCATGTGCCTGGCTGGTGGAAATCGCTAACTTCATAGTCTCTTCTTGCAGTCTTTCTATGCCCTCCCTCAAAGAATACCAAGGGGCAGTAGTATATGGCCAATCAGAATCTGAAATGTATTTTGAATGCATCCCTGTGCCATCAATGTTAATAATGTGGTGGCAGAATTGGGAGCTCCCTTATCATTATGGCCAGTCGCCCAATCTCAAATATATATCCACAGAGAGGCCGATTCTGAGTGGGGAACATCCTGACCGTCCAGACAGCCAAAAGATGTACGGGGCCAATAAGTACTCTATTCCACAGCTGTGGGAGATATACATTCCTACGTTTGCAGAATCAGGGCACTTAGACTGCCCGGCATGTCCCCTGTTCCGATGCAGGAGACATCCCATGCATTGTCCAGCCAGCCCTCTCAACACTCTGGTTGGTGTGCCAGTGCTATGGTGTCCCATCACTATGGCACCTGCATGACTAGCAGGAGTCTTCAATGGCCTGGATGATGTGCTGCTCCATTTCCCTGTCATCCGACCCTCAGCGGGGGGCTCCTGCTGTGGGTGGTCTGCTACAGCAGTGCGATTAGGCTGGGGGGGGGGGGCGGTCTGTAGCATGCACTTATTCCACTCTCTGGTTGGAGTAGGCTGGGCAACTAGGAGAGTGCCAGGGGATGTACAGAGGCAGGAGCTGAATTTTATTTATTTAACATTTCTTATATACCACCTTTCATGATATCAAGGTGGTTTACATTGAACAAACTGAAATTACATTGAATGGGGCATTATAACTTGGAGATAACTATTTTACAGGGAACATGGGCTATGGAGGGTTAAGTGGCTTGCCCAAGACCACAAGGAGCACCTGTGGGACTAGAAACCCCAGTCCTTCCAGCCCAAGGTTGCTGTCCTCTAGTAGGATTTAAACCCCTGACCTTCTGGCCTGAAGTACCTTGCCCCAACCACTAGGCCACTCCTCCACTCTATGCCTCTATGTCCTGGCAGACTTGCCTCTATGTCCTGGCCAGACTAACCCTCCTCCACACCCCCTCACTCTGCATCTGCACTGCTCACTCCTGCCCCCATCCAGCACTCTCCACACAAACCCTCTATTCATGCAGGGAGCGCTGAAGTCAGAATAGCGTGCTGGGCCTAAACGGGGGGCTGGGTGTCCAACTCAGATGTCCAACCCCACTATTCGGTGTGCAGAATCGACCCCAGACTGTACTATCTTGGCTTACATCTACAAATTTAACCACATCTCCTATATCCAAATTTACCTAGTACCTCCATCTGCCAGATGCAGTACTCAAGTTATTAAAGGTTCATTTGAGTGCTGAGAGTATCAAGATAACAAGTCTGTAATTTCCTGAGGGTAAAATCCCCCAAGGTTTCATTAACTTCTGGTACCAAATGATTAATAGCCTGTCCATTAGCTTCAAGAACCATATTACCCTGATCATCCTTCACTTCTTCCAGCACAAAGGAAGCCTTTTGTCCTGACGGGTAGCGGGAGCCAATTTAACCAGCTCCTCCATATCGCTATCTTCTAACTGCACAGGCATAGAATCCCATATATCTCCATCCCATGTTTCAGGATCCCAATCTATTCCTGCTTTTGCAATTATGGCATATACTTTTTTCTTATTTACATGTCCACACCGTTTTCTGTACTTGTACTGTATTGTGCGACGCTGACAGCCATCCGCTCCGCTACATGTTGGTAGGTATCTGCTTTATCCAATAGCAATTTATTTTGACATTGAAGAACGGTAATTTTGGACTGTAAATCCGATATCATTTTCTCTTGCTCTACCTTTTCCTGAATCATCCTATCTTTTTGCTTCACTTATTTCTTATATGCTGTTAACAAACACCATCCTCGGCAAGCAACCACCTCTGGTTCCCCTGATTTAGGGAGAGGAATCTGTTCGAACATCGAAAGCAACTGGGGTGTTTCCCCATCGCCCATGGCATTCGACCAGTCCTTTGCCAAACCTCCCTAGCTAGGGCACTAAACTGTGCGTTCTTCCATCTCGGGATAACTTTGTCTTCAGTTTGCTGTTAAGCGTGATATCCCACCCTCATTACCAAATTTGTCACAAGTCCTTTTGAATATCACTCTTAAGTTCAAAATAAAGACACAACACTATGCGCTAGCGGTTACAAAATATATTTATCAAAATATCATCAAACCAAGCATTTTCTTCACAGTCCGTTCTTCCTCAGCTGTGAAAGCCCAGCAGACAGTGAGGACTGGAACCTGGTTCAGGATTCTTCATGCTCATTAGTGGAGGGGGGTGCTCACAGCTCTAGTTGGGACTTTGCAGCCTTTTATACACTGCAACAGTCCAAGTGACTCCTAGTTGGTTGGCAAGGTTCATCACTGAATGTTTCCATATTAGGCCACATGCCAAAAACCTTCCTTGATCAGACTCAGGCTTGCACATAGTAGTTCAAATATAGTTCAGTCTCCCCTTCTGATTCTTTTACATTCCTTTATTCCTATATTAGTTCCTTGTGTGAATTTTGGAAGTTAGTGCTCTTATAGAATGGTAGATTTGCTCTATGGGTCCTGTACTATGGTTCTTGGTGTGGCATCAACTATATAGGGTGTTGGTTGGGGGGGTAGTGGAATATGGATTGTTTTCAAGATTTGCAATTGTGTGTTCTTTATCCTGTCAGTTTGAAATTTTTAAATATTTTGTCTCTTCAGATTCACGGAAATCTTAACTTTTTTGGGAGCATTTCAGTTTTAATTTTTTTTAGTAGCCTGATAGCTTCACCACTGCTGATTTCTGGGCTTTTCCAGCTCTAGGACAGTCTAATCCAGCCTGGGCACTATGATCTTGATTTCATGGCTATTGAGATTAGTTTTTCTTGATTTATATTTTCCCTTCTCCTCCTCATCATTTAGCTGGTCATAGTACTAACCAAATAAATCTGGTACACAGATATTTATAATTATTTCTTATTTGTGAGTGTGTGAAAATGGTTTTAAGTTAATTTTTTTCATGATTTTTGCTACGATTATTTTATTATAGCATCTGTTTTAATCAATTGTGTATGTATGTTTGGAAACTATGTAGGATTTTAGATGAGCAGTATATAAATGTTAAAATAAATAAAATGAATTAAATTTATGCAAATGAGGCCCAATGGATATGTAAATATTTATGCACATGAGGCCCCACAGAGTGTCTCTAAACATGGTCCTGCATTACCCTCAGGCCGCCCCTAGTCACGAGATCATTTTTAAAGTTGCAGTTTGGGACAATTAAAAATTGGGTACATTTTCAGCATCGGTAGCAATTGTAATAATTCAAACATCACATTGCCAACATTAAAATTATTATGAGGGGAATTTTAGAAGGGACATCCATGTTAAATTGGGGACGTCCAGGACAGGATGGGCAGAAAAATGCCAGGGATGTTTACGTCTCCATCTGATTTTAGGAACATAGATACCCCCAATGTAGATGTGCATGCAGGTGGCCACTTAGATGTCCCCATTAGAGATGCTTGAGTTGAGAATGTCCATCTCAGGCAAGCTAGTATAAAGAGAAATCCAGCAGCATAGCGAAATAAAAATATGAACTCCCATTCCATGTCAGTGTTAGTTGACATAGTGTGAAATACAGGGGGTATTAGAGTAGTTTCTTATCCACATGTTTCAAGTGTTTGCCTGACAAAACAAGCACTTTCCAGATGCCTGTTCATGCTTGGACCAAGTTTAACTTTAGACATGATTTGGGATGTCCAGGGCATTTCTGAACTGAGGTGGGGACATCCAGGTTCTTAGGAATGCCCTAGCTCAGCGATGGCGAACCTATGGCACGCGTGCCAGCTGTGGCATGCGAAGGCCTTGCAGCTGGCACGCGGGTAGGTCCGCAAAAAAGAAAAAGCTGGCTCTGGCTGCTGCCGCGGACGCGGCAGCTGCAGAGTGCAGTGTCCCGCGGGGCCCCCTCCGCCCGCTAAGCCCCTCTGCAAGGGCTTTCAGATTCGCGAGGGAGAGCGTCTCCCTCGCGTCTCTGTTAAGCCCGCAGGGGCTAATGGGAAATTTCCCATCAGCCCCTTTAGACGCGAGGGACTGATGGGAAATTTCCCATTAGCCCCTGCGGGCTTAACAGAGACGCGAGGGAGAAGCTCTCCCTCGCGAATCTGAAAGCCCTTGCAGAGGGGCTTAGCGGGCGGAGGGGGCCCCGCAGGACATTGCATTCTGCCGCGGCAGCGGCAGCAACCAAAGCCAGCTTTTTTTTTTTTTAAATATGCCATGGGGGGGGGGGTTAGGACTGCTAATGGGCTAGGGGGGGTGTAGGACTGCTAATGGGCTAGGGGGGGTAGGACTGCTAATGGGCTAGGGGGGGTAGCGGGTAGGACTGCTAATGGGCTGGGGGGGGTAGGACTGCTAAGGGGGGTAGGACTGCTAATGGGCTGTGGGCTGATGGGGGCTGTCTGGAAATGGGGTGATGGGGGGTTAGGACTGGTAATGGGCTATGGGGGGGATAAGACTGCTAATGGGCTTTGGGCTGATGGTGGCTGTCTGGAAATGGGGTGGGGTGATGGGGGTTAGGACTGCTAATGGGCTATGGGGGGGGCTAGGACAGGAAATGGACTGATGGGGAGGGGTTAGGACTGGATGGGCTGTGGGCTGTTGGGGGGGTTAGGACTATTAATGGGCTATGGGGGGTTAAGACTGGTAATGGGCTGTGGGCTGATGGGGGGCTGTCTGGAAATGAGGTGATGGGGGGTTAGAACTGCTAATGGGCTATGGGGGGGTTTAGGACTGATAATGGGCTAAGGGGGGGGGGCTAGGACAGGAAATGGACTGATGGGGAGGGGTTAGGAGTTGAGGTGGGCTGATGTGGTTAGGACTGGTAATGGGCTGTGGGCTGATGGGGGGGTTTAGGACTGCCAATGGGCTGTGGGGGCTGACTGGAAATGGGCTGATGGGGTTAAGACTGGAAGTGGGCTGATGGGGGGTTAGGACTGGTAATGGGCTGTGGGCTGATGGGGGGCTGTCTGGAAATGAGGTGATGGGGGGTTAGAACTGCTAATGGGCTATGGGGGGGGTTTAGGACTGATAATGGGCTAAGGGGGGGGGCTAGGACAGGAAATGGACTGATGGGGAGGGGTTAGGAGTTGAGGTGGGCTGATGTGGTTAGGACTGGTAATGGGCTGTGGGCTGATGGGGGGGTTAAGACTGGCAATGGGCTGTGGGGGCTGACTGGAAATGGGCTGATGGGGTTAAGACTGGAAGTGGGCTGATGGGGGGTTAGGACTGGTAATGGGCTATGGGGGGGTTAGGACTGATAATGGGCTATGGGGGGGTTAAGACTGGTAATGGGCTTTGGGCTGATGGGGGATGTCTGGAAATGGGGTGATGGGGGGTTAGGACTGGTAATGGGTTATAGGGGGGGCTTAAACTGAAAATGGGGTGATGGGGGTTTAGGACTGGAAGTGGGTTGATGGGGGGCTAGGACTGGTAATGGGTTGGGGGGTTGCTATGACTGGAAATGGGCTGAGTGGAAGGGGAGGCTTGAACTGCAAATAGCTGATGGGGAGGGAGCTTGGAATGGAAATGGGCTGTGAGGGAAGGGAGCTAGGACTGAAAATGGGCTGATGGAGCAGCTAGGATAGGACTGGAAATGGGCTGTTGGGGGGAGCTAAGATTGGAAATGGGCTGTGGTGGGGGCTTGAATTGAAATGGACTCATGGAGGGGCTAGAACTGGAAGTAGGCTCATGGGGGGGGCTTGGACGGGAATTGTACTGAGTGGAGGGGAGCTATGATTTGACATGGGCTGATGATGGGGCTAGGAAATGACTAGAAATGGGCTGATGGGGGGCTAGGATTGAAAATGAGCTGATGAAGGGACTCAGACTGAAAATGGATGGGGGAGCTAGGACTGGAAATGGGTTGATGCAGGGACTAGAAAGGAATGGATGCTGGGTGAGACTGGAACTAGAAGGGAGCTGATGTTGGGGGAGGATTAGAATGGGATGGGGCTGGGAGAGTAAAATGGAGAGGGGAAAAATATTTTGTGTGGGAGGAATGAAAAATCTACAATTGGCCGGGTATTGGGAGAGTAAGTGGGGATTGAGGATGGAGCGGTAAAATTTGTGTGGATGAAATAGGAATGAGGAAAGAGCAAAAGGAGAAAGATTAGTATGTTAAAGCAGATGTAGAGAGAGAGAATGGAAAAAAAGACTAGAAGAGAGAAGAAAGAACAAATGGACAGCAGACGATGGAGAGTTAGCAGAAAACATGAAGAAACCAGAAGAAAGTGGCTGGAGCAATTGCAACTGAAAAAAAATGCACAAAAGGTAGAAAGATATCTCTTTATTTTGAATTTATTAACTGGAATATGAAACCTCTGGGAAATGTGCATCATTAACGTCTGTGCTTTGTTTGGTACAAGAGGAAATTAATTTATAGTTTTATTTCTACAGTGTTGTACATTCCAAGTTTGGCTTTTGGGGTTCCCAGTTTAATTATTGTCTTCCTGTTTCTAAATTGTGATTCCTTGTTTGGTGATGGTCTATGTTCTGCATGTGTAACTGAGCTGAGGTTTAATTGACGTGCTGGCACTTTGAGGAAATTCTTTTGTTTTGTGCGGCAGTTTGGCACTCGGGCTCAAAAAGGTTAGCCATCACTGCCCTAGCTACATTTCCACCATGCTGCTGTTCAAACGTTGATATCCTTACACTGGGGATGTCCACAGACCAGGCTTCTAAAATAGCTCTGGAGACATCTCTATGATATGGATGTCTACATGCCTGTTTGCAGATGTCCAAATTATAAATAGCACTTTTAAAATAACACACTATGTATATTGAGTCATGCTGTCACTATCCATTTAGTTTAGGCCTGCTATTCAGCTAAATTATCTAGATAACAGCCCTCTTACTGTAATTTGTGCCTGCAGATGACAAGAAGGGGCCTGAAGGGTCGGGAAAAGCAGAGTCCCCCTCTGGGCAATGCTCCGAGTCTATATCATTGGTTCCATCATCGGTCCAATGGCCTCGCTAGAACACGCTAAGGCATCGACATCAAGGAGTGCTTGAGCTCACTTGAACCTGCAGCAGCTTTCAATTGACATTTACGTGGAGCCAAGGAAAGAATCGACATCAACCCTGTCGACATCGAAGGAGGATCGGTCCAAGCACTGGGCTAAAGCATCGGCATTGGTGCCCTTACCGATGTGATGCTGGGAACAGCCCACTAAGGTGCCCCAGAGGAAGCAATAGACTCCCCAGAGTGCTCCAGGAGTGCCATTCATCTCCCTGATATCTGTAGCTTTGATGCCCCTGAAGGGATGCTGAAGACGGTGGCAGAAGTTATTCCGGACCTGAAGCCTGCGGAAGCGGCAGCTCTAGAGGAATGCCTCTGGGCCCTCAAGGGCCACATGTCAGCAGTGCTGGCATAGCAGCAAGCTAGCCCTTCAATTCTCATGGCATCGTCACCGCGCATCATACAATTGATACTCGAGATCCATGCACTGGCTAAGGCTGCAGCAGCATTGGGGCTTTGGTTGGAGTCAGTGCCAGTTCTGACCATTATCTCCCTCTCCAGTTTATTGAGGTTCAATGTTCCAGTGAAACCCAGAAAGCACTTGATGCCGCCTCCATCCTGTCGATGCTCTCCCTCTTCGTGCAGCCGGTGTAAGCACCGAGAAGAGTCTCAATGATACTTCGACATTCTCTCGGAGTCAAACTCAGATGGCTGGGTGACCAATGTGGAATTGAAGGCCCTATTGGACAGCAGGTCTCCTGAACTTCTGTTGGACCCCCTCTCCTCTACATGAACAGTGGAAGTCTCCTCCCAAGGACATGTCCTTCCAGGAATTTGTGAGGGAGAAGGCCAAAGTCATCCCATTTTCCCTGGAGTCAGAGGATGAGCCCAGGGCGGAGGAGCTGGAGAACCTCCAGTACCCTTCAGCCCCCAAGGAGGCGGTGAGGGTGACAATACACTGGATCTTGCAGAGGCTGCAGGTGAGGATATGGGAGAACCCCCTCATGATACTCGCTGTCTGCTGGAGGCTGGACTCGATGTATTAAGGCCAGAAGGCCCCAGTGTTTGAGAAGCCTCAGCTCCCATACCACTCTCTGGTGGTGCAGTCTGCCCTGAAGAGATTCAAGAGCAATAAGACACACTCCTTGATGCCTACGGGTAGAGAAGCACAGACTCTGGATTCCTTTGCCAGGCAATGCTGCCAGAGCTCCATGCTAGTGACTAGAGTTGTGTTGTACCAACTGTACATGAGTATGAGGAAAATGTAGGGATGTTACCCATAACTGAAGTGGTTTTTAAAGGTGATACTGCAGAAGAATTGAAAGAAATATCGATACACCGGGAAGATGTATTACAACTATTTCATAAACTGAAAAGTAGCATATCACCTGGACCGGATGATATACATCCAAGGGTGTTGAAAGAACTGAAATATAAGCTTGCAGATCTGATATTAGTAATCTGTGAACTATCATTAAAATCATCTGTAATACCTGAAGATTGGAGGATCGCGAAAGTAACACCAATTTTTAAAAAGGGTTCCAGGTGTGATCCAGGAAACTACAGGCCAGTGAGCCTGACATCAGTACTGGGAAAAATGGTAGAAACCATCATAAAGAACAAAATTACTCAACATGTAGATAGTCATGGCTTAATGGGAGACAGCCAACATGGCTTTAGACAAGGAAGATCTTGTCTTACTAATCTGTTATGTTTTTTTGAAGGTGTGAATAAACAGGTAGACAAAGGTGAGTCAGTTGATATAGTGTATCTGGACTTTCAGAAAGCCTTTGACAAGGTCCCTCATCAGAGACTTTTGGCAAAACTAAAAAGTCATGGGATAAGAGGCAGTGTACTATTGTGGATCAGGAACTGGTTAAAAGATAGAAAGCAGAGGGTAGGGCTAAATAGCCAATTTTCCCAATGGAGAAAGGTGAATAGTGGTGTACCCCAGGGATCTGTGCTGGGTCTGCTGCTTTTTGACATATTCATAAATGACCTGGAAAAGGGAATAACGAGTGAGGTTATCAAATTTGCAGATGATACAAAACTATTTAAAGTTGTTAAAACCCATGAGGATTGTGGAAAATTGCAAGAGGATCTTGATAAATTGGAAGACTGGGCATCAAAATGTCAGATAAAATTTAATCTGGACAAGTGCAAAGTTACGCATCTAGGGAACAACAACCCAAACTATGGTTACACTATGCAAGGTTCCACATTAGGAACTTCCACCGAGGAAAATGATTTGGGCGTCATTGTGGATAACATGTTAAAACCCTCCTCCCAGTATGCAGCGGCAGCCAAGAGAGCAAATAGAATGCTAGATATCATAATGAAAGGAATGGAAAATAAAACAAAGGATATTATAATGCCTCTGTAACGTTCCATGGTGTGACCGCACCTTGAATATTGTGTGCTATTCTGGTCGCCGTATCTTAAAAAGGATATTTCCTGATCGTGTCCCCAGTCTAGTCCCGAAACCTCTGGGTTCCCAATCTTATCTAACAGCTTGGAGACTGAGAAACTCCGCCTTTTTTGTGACATCATCAGTATAACTCTCCGGTGCCCGCCTCATGCCACCAGTTACCTCAGTCTCCAAGCAGCTGGATAGTTGGGAGCCCGGGGGTCCCGGGCTCACTGGAGAAACAACTGGGGCTTCTTTAGTGAAGTGAAGATATTTTATTAGAGGTTTTTTGCTTTTAAGGTCTGTTGCTTTAAATGTTGGAGCACTCCAGCTCTCTAGCTCTGGGTCCTCCTCCTCCCCCTTCCCCCCCCCCTTTTTTCTCTTCGGGCCTCTGTAGAACGGCGCATTAAACTGGGGCCGGCTGCTTCAGAAGTTTTGCCTGAGGCGCAGCAGAGTCCCGGTTCAGATCAGGGGGTGCAGGGCTACTTACAGAGCGTGCCGGCGCCGTGCAGAGGACTTTGCCTGCCAGCGCACCCGGCTGCTCTTGCCCACCAAATGGAACCTGTGCGGTGAGTGTTCTTTGGGGGGGTGATTTCTTCCTGCTCAGGGGACTCAGGGGCTGAGAAGAGTTCTTCTCATCGGGCCAGACAGGGCCTTTTCCTGCGCACGCTTCTGCGGTATGTTTTCAGGGGCCGCGGCTCCGTTTCTCTCTGTCAGCGCACTTTCGCGCCTTTTTTGCCTCGCGGCCCTGCCGCGTGGCGGTGGCACGGCTGCACCGTGGGTCCGGGTATTTAGTTTCCCTTGTCTTCCCAGCTGGGCTCCTACTTTATTACAACGTTTAAAAACAAAATAAAAAGCAAAGAGAAGCGAAACAGTAATTTTAAGTTCCAAGGGGGCAGTTCCAAATGGCTTAAGGGCAGAGAAACTTCAGGATCCCTGGGTTCTCTGCTTGTCTCCCTACAGCTCCTGCTTAGGGCCCGTGATAAGCTTTAAAGCGTCCCGGGGCCGCTCAGCGCAAGCACCCGGGCTAGTCTTTAGGCAGACAGATTGTGCAATACTATGCCCTCCAAACCTCTTTGCGTCGTGTGCGGGGCGCGGAAGGGCACAAACGCAGGGGTCTGCAAGGAATGTGTGGGAGAGGCCCGGGAAATGGACAAACTTTCCCCGCAGGCAGTCAAGGCTCCAGGGTCCTTGCCGGAAGCCTCGGCTCCCCTGATGCCGGAACTAGCGCAAGATGAGCCAGTGCCAGGGCCCTCTTCAGGCTCGGGTGCCCCCTCTTCTCCTGCGGGTTTTCCCAAGGAACTTTCCGCCATCTTCTCACAACAGTTTGTAGCGCTGCTTCAGCACTCGGCTTTCAGTAATATTTTGCAACAGAGTCTGCTGGGCGAATCCAGCGGAGCCAGGAAGTGTCCGGCGTCTCCGCGGATGCCGAGTTCCCCGAGTAGGAGCAAGAAGCCTCGCGGAGACGGGGACCTGGGAGACACCTCAGGATTGTCGGAGGGCCCTCTGTCGGATGAGGACAGCCGTAGTGTAGGTTTAGAGGAAGAGTTAGAAGATGGCTAGATTTCAGAAAAAGAGGATCAGGCTGGGGTTGTGAGAGTGTTCAGGAGAGAAGAGCTGCCGGCTCTCATTGTGGAGACGCTTAAGGCGCTCAATATGCCGGAGCCTGGGGCAGCGGAGGATGAGGCGTTGGAGGATCCGTTGTTACAGGTTTTCAGGAAGACTCAAAGAGCGTTCCCTGTGCACAGGGTATTTCAAGAGATGATTCAGGAGGAATGGAACATCCCTGAAGCACCTTTGAAAGGCGCGAGGGTGATGGGACGGTTGTATCCCTTATTAGACCGGGACAAAGAGGTGTTCAAGCCTCCCAGGGTGGACGCGGCGGTCTCGGCAGTAACCAAGAAAACGACCATCCCTGTGGAGGGTAGTGTGGCCCTCAAGGACATTCAGGATAGAAAGCTGGATATCTTGCGAAGGCAAGTGTTCGATGTCAATGCCATCTCCCTGCAGGCGGCCATTTGCGGAGCTTGGGTTTATAGAGCTTGTCTGTGTTGGGCTCAGCAGGTCCATGAGGGCCAGCCGTCTCCTTTGGTGGGGGAAGCGGCGTGGCTGGAGTCAGGGGCAGCCTACCTGTCGGATATCCATTATGACCTTATGCGGGGGCTGTCCAAGAGTATGGCGTCGGTGGTGGATGCGAGACAATATCTATGGTTACGTAACTGGGCGGCCGATAGTTCGTCGAAGTCTAGGTTGAGTAAGTTGCCCTTTAAGGGGCGTCTGCTCTTTGGTGAGGATTTGGACAAACTGGTCAAGGACCTCGGGGAGTCCAAAGGCGGAAGGTTGCCAGAGGATAAGCCCAAGGTTGCTCGTGGGGCGCCGGGGGCCCGCGGTCAGTTTCAAGATTTTCGCCGCTTTCGGTCCTAAAGGGCTCCTTCAGGTCAAAGGGGGCGCTTTCCCTACAGAAACCAGGGTTTCAGGGGATTCCGGGGAGCGGGCAGAGGTTTTGGTTTTTCTTCCTCCTCCTCCTCCCTTAGCCTTAAAAAGTCACAATGAAATGAGGGGGGCCCAGTCACCCACCATTCCCGTGGGAGGGTGTTTGCAGGGGTTTTATCCCGCCTGGGCCCGCATTTCATCGGATCAGTGGGTGTTAGAGGTTGTTCGGGAAGGCTACACTCTGGAGTTCTTGCGACCAGTGCGGGAAGCCTTCGTGCAGGCTCCCGGCAGGGCAGTAGCAAAGTGTGCGGCACTGCGGGAGACGGTGCAAAGGTTGCTGGACCTCAGGGCGATAGCGCCCGTGCCCGTAGAACAGTCCGGGTGCGGTCGATACTCCATTTACTTTATTGTCCCAAAGAAGGACGGGGGAGTTCGGCCGATCCTGGACCTCAAAGGAGTCAACCGCTGCCTCCAGGTATCACATTTTCACATGGAAACGCTACGCTCCGTCATAGTGGATTTGTCGGAAGCTTACCTTCATATTCCCATACAGCCGGAACATCACAGGTTCCTCAGGTTTGCAGTTCCGTTCGGGCATTTTCAGTTTCAAGCGTTGCCCTTCGGTCTGGCGACCGCCCCAAGGGTCTTTACCAAGGTCATGGTAGTGGTGGCGGCGGCTCTGAGAAAGGAAGGTATTCTCGTGCATCCTTATCTGGACGATTGGTTGATCCGGGCGAAGTCGCAGGACGAGAGCGTGCGGGCCACGGCCCGGGTAGTAAGCTTTTTAGAGAGTCTAGGTTGGATAGTCAATATGTCCAAGAGTCGCTTGCAGCCTTCCCAGAATCTGGAATACCTAGGGGCGCGGTTCGATACACGGCTCGGGAAGGTGTTTTTTACCGAAAAGAGGGCGCTAGACTTGCGGAATCGGGTGCGGAGGTTCCTCAAGCTCAAGACTCCCTCAGCATGGCATTACCTGCAGTTGTTGGGCACAATGGTGGCAACGATAGAGACGGTGCCGTGGGCATGAGCTCATATGAGACCCTTACAGAGGGCTTTGCTACGCCGGTGGTCGCATCAGCGAGACTCTCTTTCCCGGAGGCTGGTCTGCCCAGAGGAGGCCCGTCAAGCCTTGCTCTGGTGGTTGCTTCCTGAATCACTGGAGAGGGGGAAGCTCCTGGAAGCTCCAGCTTGGGTGGCCGTGATGACAGATGCCAGCCTTCTGGACTGGGGAGCCAATTGTCAGGGCAACTTCGCGCAGGGGCGCTGGGACGCTCAAGAAAGCACGTGGGCAATCAACCGGTTGGAGCTCAGAGCGGTGTCGCTGGCTTTGCAGGAGTTTCGGCAGTTTCTCGGCAGGAAAGCGGTTCGAGTGTTGTCGGACAACGCGACGGCGGTGGCCTACGTCAACAAGCAAGGCGGCACCAGCAGCGTGTCTTTAGAGGCCGAGGCCAAAGCTCTTTGTGCCTGGGCGGAGGCCAACCTTCTGGATCTGTCGGTAGCCCATGTAGCGGGGGTAGACAATGTGGAGGCCGATTTCCTCAGCCGGGTGAAAGTGGATCCCGGAGAATGGGTCCTGCATCCCGAGGTGTTTGGGATGGTGGTTCACAGGTGGGGCGTGCCAGCGATGGATCTCATGGCAACCTTCGAGTCGGCGAAGTGCAGTCGTTTCTTCAGCAGGCGCAGGGAAAGAATGTCCGAAGGCTTGGATGCCCTCTTGCAAGTCTGGCCGGCGGAGCAGCTACTGTATGTATTCCCGCCGTGGGTGCTGATCGGCCGTGTCCTGCAAAGAGTAGAGGGATTCCGGGGTCATGTAATCCTGATTGCGCCGGACTGGCCACGTCGCCCCTGGTACGGGGACCTGGTGAGGTTGTTGGTGGCAAAGCCCTGGCGTCTCCCCGACAGAGCAGATCTGTTGTCTCAGGGGCCGCTAGTCATGCCTCACGTTGGTCGGTTCTCTCTTATGGCCTGGCTCTTGAGAGGGCGCGGTTGACCTCCCAGGGGTAGTCTTTGGCGGTTATCTCTACCTTACTGAAGTCCAGAAGGCGTTCGACTTCGTTAGCGTATGTTCGCATCTGGAGGATCTTTGAGGCCTGGTGTAGTGATCGGCAGTACCAAGCGCTGCGGGCTTCTCTTCCGCAGATTCTGGAATTTTACAGAATGGTTTCGAGAAAGGCTTGGCAGCGGCTTCGTTGCGAGTCCAAGTGGCTGCTTTATCTTGTTTCAGAGGCAGGCTGGCAGGTCAGTCGCTGGGTGTCCAGCGTGATGTGAAACGATTTTTGAGAGTGGTGTCTCTGGTTAGGCCTCCGGCTCGGCAAGTCTTTCCCAAATGGAGTCTTCCCTTCGTTTTGGAGGCGTTAGAGGGGGAGCCTTTTGAGCCGCTGGTTCAGGCGTCGCTCAAGGATCTTACTCTGAAGGTGGTGTTTCTGGTGGCAGTCTGTTCGGCTAGACGAGTTTCCGAATTGCAGGTGCTTTCCTGCAGAGAGCCCTATCTTTCCTTCTTTGCGTCTAAGGTCGTGTTGCGACCGGTGCTGGCTTTTCTACCGAAGGTGGTTTCGGCGTTTCATGTCAACCAAGAAATGTCCTTACCGGTGTTGCCCAGAGATAAGAGTGAATCCTCGGCGGACAAGCTGCATCTTTTGGATGTCCGGCGGGCTTTAAAGAAATATCTCAGACGAACGGAGTCTTTTCAGAAGTTGGACAGGCTCTTTGTGCTTTTCGCAGGGCAGAGAAAGGGCGAAGCGGCCTCAAAGGCATCTATTGCACGTTGGATTAGAGAGGCCATTGAGTCGGCTTATGTATTAAAGGGCAGAGTAGTGCCGGACGGTGTGAGAGCACATTCCACGAGGGCGCAGGCTACTTCCTGGGTGGAGGCTCGTTTGGTCTCGCCGGTGGAGATCTGTAGGGCGGCGACTTGGTCGTCCCTCAATACCTTTGTTAAGCACTACCGTCTGAATGTACAAATGGCAGAGGAGACCTCATTCGGATCAGCGGTTCTTCAGGCTGGTTTACCAGGTCCCTCCCGTGGTTAAGTGTGTTTCACTGCTCTGGTATGGACCCAGAGGTTTAGGGACTAGACTGGGGACACGATCAGGAAGGTGAAATTAGACTTACCTGCTAATTGTTGTTCCTGGAGTGGAACCAGTCTAGTCCCGTATTCCTCTCGGAGTTCTTTGGCAAACGTATGTCTGGACTTTCTCTCAGTTTCACAGGTAAGCTGTGTTTTCTCCATTATTGCTGTTGGGGCTGAATCTCCTTCCTTGGGGAAAGGGGTTGGACTGCTCCGACTTTCTTTAGGCATAGTAATGAAGGGGGTGTTATCTTAGTCACAGTTGGTATATTCCTATATTTGGTTTCGTTTACTGTAGTTTGCATATTGTCTTACTTGTTTCTCCGCTGAGTCTGTTTTGTCAATAGGTTACTGGTGGCATGAGGCGGGCACCAGAGAGTTATACTGATGATGTCACAAAAAAGCGGAGTTTCTCAGTCTCCAAGCTTCTAGATAAGATTGGGAACACAGAGGTTTCGGGACTAGACTGGTTCCACTCCAGGAACAACAATTAGCAGGTAAGTCTAATTTCACCATCGTTATTAGAAAAGGTTCAGAGAAGAGCCACCAAAATGGTAAAGGGGATGGAAGGATACCCCTATGAAGAGAGGCTAAAAAGGTTAGGGCTCTTTCATCTGGAAAAGAGACGACTGAGGGGAGATATGATAGAAGTCTATAAATTAATGAACAGAGTGGAACGGGTAAACCTAGATAGATTGTTTACGTTATCAGAATATAGAAAGAGTAGGGGACATGCAATGAAGCTACAGGGTAAACTATTTAAGACAAATAAGAGAAAATATTTTTTCACTCAATGTGTAATCAAACTCTGGAATTTATTACTGGAGAATGTAGTAAAGGCTGTTAGTGTAGCTGGGTTTAAAAAAGGTTTGGACAAGTTCCTTGAGGAAAGGTCCATAAACCATTATTAAAAAGGGACCCAGGATATCAATGCTTGACCCAATACAAGCATTGTGGAACCTATGTCTTTTCGGGAAATAGCTAGGTACGTGTGACCTAGATTGGCCACTGTTGGAAACAGGATACTGGGCTTGATGGACCTTGGTCTGATCCAGTATGGCATTTCTTATGTTCTTATGTTCAAAGACGGGGAAGCTGTAAAACTAGAGGACATAACATGAAGCTGCAAGGGGGTAAATTGAAAGGCAATGTCAGGAAATACTTTTTCACTGAAAGAGTGGTGGATGCTTGGAATGCCCTCCTGATGGAAGTGGTAGGGGCAAATACAGTGACAGAATTCAAAATGGCATGGGACAGACACAGTGGAATCCCTTTACAGCAACAGGATAAAATCAAAATAAATTGAACTATCTAATTTCTCAACAAATAGGGGTGTCCTACACGGAGCGGTGAGTTCACCCCTAAACAAAGACATGGGGAGGGGTGACCTGCACTGAGCGGCAGGTGCACCTACTCTTGCCATCTTACTGGGCAGACTAGACGGACCATACTGGTCTTTATCTGCCATCATTTACTATGTTACTTTGTTACTATGGTATACCCATGCTTCTTAATATGGCCCAGAGTTTCTCATGGTTTACACAGTCAAAAGCCTTGCTGTAATTGATACATATAGATATTCTTTTGTCTTTTCAAGGATCCATCTCACATCTGCGATGATGTCTCTCATTCCTCGCATTTCAGGTATGGTTGTAATCTTTGCTGAATAATCTTGAGTACAATCTTGCCGGCATGTGGGATCAGAGTGATTGTGCGATAATTTCCACAGTCAGTTGGATCACCTTTCTTCAATATTGGTATAAACACGATCTTTTCCAGTCAGTTGCCCATGATGTTGTCTTCAAAATTTCCTGGCAGAGCCTTCTAAGTGTGGTAACAGCTGCATCTGATTGCTGTAATACTTTAATGGGAATACCATCAGTGCTTTGTTCTTTGGTAAATCACTCAGAAATAAATCCCAATGTGAGAGATTAATAAATACCCTGTCAGAAAATCTCCCAAAAGACTCCCTAATGAAACCTTATTGTATCTTTTTGTCGGCCCGCAGTGAAGGAGGTTTAGATGAGCTTCAAAACCACACCAGGCGACTGCGGACCATTTTAATCACCAAACAGTTCTTTAGTGAAATATGTAAAGAAAGTGAAAACTTATCTTAAAACATGAAGAGAAGAGACTCAAATTCTGTAGAATGTCCAGATTCAAAATCCCAATTTAAATGACACGACGTGCACGTTTCGGGGTCAAACAGCCCCTGTATCAAGTACTCTCCCACAGGTCAAAAGAAATTTGTTTCTTCTCTTTGTTCTTTGGTAAGGCTTTCAATGCTGCTTCGACTTCTTCTTCATCACCACTGGTTCCTGATCATAAGGTACAGGTTGAAACGACTGTTTGTCCACTTGATCTTTACGGTATAATGATTCTGTATATTCTTTCCAGCTTTTCTTGATCTCAGCATCATTCAACATGGATCCTTGAGCATCTTGTAACATTCCAATTCGAGGCTGGAATTTTTTCTTTAACTCCGGTAGCTTTAGGAAAGCAAATCTTGTTCTTCCTCTGATAGTTTCTGATTCAATTTCCTTGCATGTGTCATTGTAGTACTTCTCCTTGTCTTGTTTTGCTGCACATTGCAAATCTCTGTTGAGTTCTGAGAGTGCCTCTCTTTCTCCTCTGGCTTTAGCTTCTCTGCATTTCTGGGCAATTTTCAGAGTTTCTTCATTAATCCATTTTGGCCATTTTTGCTTTTTCATCTTTTGTAGAGGAGACTAAACTGTGTAAATGCCTTTGAATTTTGGGCCTATAGTGTCTACTTGTCCTTATAAAATATTATCTTACGTGGTGGATCTAACATCTACATCGCAGATGTGAACATTTACATGACTCTTGGAATTAATTTTTAGGTATGCACTTACAGTATTTTTTAATCTACTTGCTTAGGTGTGCATTTTGCTCAAACTCTGCTTCTGTGCTTATTTACCCCAAATTGTATGTTGCCATAATAAGGTCAATATTCAAACCTCACGATATTTAAACCCATGGTGGTCTGTCATGGAATTTAAATAGCCTCCAGATTTTCAGTGGCAGTATCAAGATAGTGGCTGCCACTGTATATCTGAATTGTGCAGCCACTATCCAAGTAAATCACCACTATCTGGATAAGGGCAGCGATTATCTGGTTAGTGGCTGTTCCATGCTTGCTCCACCCATGGAGTACCGTGGCGCTGTCCAAATAATGATGGAGTGGTCTCTGGAGATGTTCAGCAGCACTATCCAGTGCTCTGTGGTTATAACCAGATAAGGGTTTTGAAAAATGACTCCAATATCTTTTCGAATTTTCATTTGTGGAAAATCAGAAAGAAAACATTGTACTAATGCAGCACAATATGGTTACATTTCTTATGCATCATAGATTTGCTTTTTAACACTGAATTTCAGGCACTTATAACCCTGATATCATTGCTATGGAATGGACTCCTGGATTCCACTTTGAGAGGGCTGGAATTGTATGATATGTGACTATAAAAATAAATGGCACATTATCATAATGATCTCTATGAAGTAAAGAACTCAAAAATCTATTTTTCAGAGAGATAAATATAAATGTTCAGCTTTAAGCAGAAGCAAAGGTTCCTTATATAGGCAGTAGAAGTCATTGTGTAACTTCTAAAATATATACATAGGTTTTTCTATCAATTTATCACTACTGAATTCAATATTGGTATTTTACATGCTTCTTTGCTACAATTACTACAGCTCAATTATGTTCTGTTATATGTCAGCTATACCACAGTCTAATTTAATCTTCATTACACATTGCCATATTGCAATTATACATGCTATCGGAGTGTTAACACATACTTAAACCTGTTATTCCTTTGTCACTGATTTACAAAGAGGTACCTGAAAAGAAACAGATGTCATAATTACATGCTTATTCAGTTCATTCTATACTAAACCTCAAAGTAAATTGCAGACGAGGCAGGCATGTCATGAAATTAATGTAGTGATGGTGCACTAATACTAAGATTCATTATAGTTTGGCAATTGGCTGTGGCTCTGGAATGTGTGATAAAATTATATTAATACCACACCCTAATGAGATTAATGAATTTGCACAAGGAAAAGAAGAATGTCTTCTTTTGTGAGACTATCGAAACAATAACCTATAGGTAATTAAAAAGAATTAATCAAATGCTCTACAACCTCATTTGTATTAAATTAATTTGTCTGGCTCCATTTCTAAAAATTAATCATGCCTTACAAATTACAAAGTACTTCCAGGCCACATGAACTATGGTAGATGTACAGACATTGAAGATTATGAACTATCAAGGTGGTCCCTGCAGGTTCATATTAATTAAGACTTAGCAGTTTGGAAAATCGCAGCAATATTTTATGATTCATGTAATTAAACTCCATAACAAAATGTCACAATTGCTAGTTATTTCTGTGCTGGTGATGTATGTCTGAGCCTTATTTCAAAGGAAACAGAAGTAATGAAATATTCCTAGATAATCAAAGAAAAAACATGCTAGTCATATTTCATTGATCACAATCACCCATGTCATTTTGCAGTTTTTATGTCAGTATTCTAAAGACCACCACTTGGTTATATAAATATAATTAATTAATCAGAATTAGATTTTCTTATAGTTGTATTTTTTTTCCTACCAAATATAAGACTTCGCTAAAAGAAAAATAATAATTAGATGAAAAGGTTTGAGGTTGCCACAGGAAGCACCTTATTTTGGAAGCTAATACTAACTGAGGAACTGTACCCTTCATAAAGTTTCCATTTTATCTGATATATCTTCTCTTGAAATAAACAGACCAGGGGGTTAATATTAAAACAGTTTCTCCATAGACAAACGGGAAGTAAGTCATCATAAGAACATAAGAACATAAGATATGCCATACTGGGTCAGACCAAGGTCCATCAAGCCCAGTATCTTGTTTCCAACAGTGGCCAATCTAGGTCGTACGTACCTAGCAGTTTCCCCAAAAGACACAGGTTCCGCAATACTTGTACTGGGTCAAGCATTGATATCCTGGGTCCCTTCTTAATAATGGTTTATGGACATGTATCGATGATGTCCCGACGGAGCCCCGCGTCAGAACATTCCTCAGCTTCCACTGGGAGCTTTTGGGAGACTCCACTGTACATGTGCGCCTGCCTTCTTGCCTGCCATGGCGCAATCTTTTCCAGTCTTCTTTTTTCCGCAGTGCTCCTAGGACATTTTCCTGCTATCCTTGGAAAAAGTCATGCTTTTCTACCCCTTTTCAGATTATTTCTTTTAAAAAAGACATTTCTAGTCTTTCCGCCTGTCGCCAGTAGCATCGGCTGCGGAACTGATGCTTGTTTTACTTTCTTTTCTTTTTCGGCCTTCTGCATTTTTCCCACTGCTGACACCATCAAGCTCTTTGACTTAGCCATGGCCATGTTCCTGGACATGTGCTGCCAGCCTGAAGGGCTGAAGGGCCAAGAAAACAGAGGAAGTTTCTATTTGGGCCATCGGATTCAGCATCAGCATCAATGTCCTTGCAAGGCTCCACAGAGGCATCATCATCAAGGGGACTGTGATGGTTTGCTGCTGAGTACGTGGGAGAATCCCCTCAAGGTGCCAGTCTCAGCTCCCACACAACTCCATGGTGGTGGAATTGGCCATGAAGAGGATCACAAGCAGTAAGACACATTCCTTGTTGTCCCCAGATAGGGAGGTGAGAACCTTAGACTCCTTGGAAGGCGGTCCTTCCAGGGATCCATACTTGTGGCCAGGGTCCTCTCATACCAGCTGCATATTTATTTATTTATCTACATTCTCTTATATACCGCGCTATTCTGCATCAGTGCGGTTTACATTGAACAACTGAAATTACATTGAACAGGGCATTATAACTTGGAGATAACTATTTTACAGGGAACATGGGCTATGGAGGGTTAAGTGGCTTGCCCAAGATCACAAGGAGCACCTGTGGGAGTAGAAACCCCAGTCCTTCTGGCCCAAGGTTGCTGTCCTCTAGTGGGATTTGAACCCCTGACCTTCTGGCCTGAAGTACCTTGCCCCAACCACTAGGCCACTCCTCCACTCTGTGATGGGGATGTGCTGAAGTGATGTCAACCAGGTCCAGCATGATGTCAATGAGGAACATGCATATGAACATGTTCCTCATTGACATCATGCTGGACCTGGTTGACATCACTTCAGCACATCCCCATCATGGGCCATGTCAAGGACTGCTCCAAGTACATGGTCCGGGCGACCTATGATGCCTTTGAATCAGCCAGCAGGGTTGTGGCTATGGGCATTGGGGTATGCTGGCTTGTCTGACTCCATTCATCGGACCTGGAACAATGGGTCCAGGATAAGCTGGTGGGCATGCCTTGCAGGTGAGAGAACCTCTTCAGAAAGCCAGTAGAGGACAAGACTAGATATATCAAAAAAGAGCATGTCACCCACTCCAGGTTCTTGAGGAAGACCATTGATCGATCTTGGAAAAAGTACCAGGGCAAGAAGACCTATTACCAGTGCAAGTGACAGTTCTACCCGAGGCCCCAAAGTTCTAAGCCAAAGGTGTAGGCTCCTTGCTAGCAGCAACAGGAGAAGCCTCAGAAGGCCCAACCTACCCCACAGCCCAAGCCTGTTGTGGGATTTTGACTGGTTACTTCAGAGCATAGCCAATCTGCTAGAGCCCGAAGGGGTACACCCTCTGATGGGGGGGGGGGGCAGCTTATCCATAACACCAACAAATGGCCTCTCATCATCCCGGACGCATGGGTGCTGTGGATAGTCCGCAGCAGCTACATGCTGCACTTTGCCAAGCTGCTGCCTCTTCCTCCTAGAAGGGAGTATCCTCTGGACCCACTGCATCACAGCTTGCTAAGAGAGGATGTCTCCACTCTCTTCACCAAGCTCGCCATTGAGCCAGTGCCTTTGGCTCAGGTCTGGTGGGGATTCTTCTCCAGGTACTTTCTGGTCCACAAGAAGATGGGGGAAGGGGGTTTGGCCCATCCTAGACCTCCGAGACCTCTACACCTACCTGGTATGAAAGAAGTTCAAGATGGTCTCACTGAGGACCCTGTTCCCTTACCTGCAAAAGGACGATTGGATATGCTTCCTGGATCTCAAGGATGCATATACACACATACCGATCCAGCCCACTCACAGAAATATACATCAGATTTGTTCTGGGGAATCATCTCTTCCAGTATTGAGTACTCCCTTTCAGACTGGAATCGGTACCCCGAGTCTTCATGAAATGCTTTGCAGTGGTGGCCACCTGTCTTCAGACCCTGGGGGGTCTTCATCTTCCCCTACTTGGATGACTGGCTCGTAAAAAGCTCCACTCTGGATGACATTTGGCAGTCAACTCACCTGATCATCCAGATACTCGAGCAGTTGGCGTTCATGATCAACTACCCCAAGTCTCACCTCCAGCCCTTGAGCAGTTGGAGTTCACAGGGGCCTTTCTCAACACCCCTCGGCCTCTGGCTTTTCTCCCAATGGATCACCTGCAAAGTGACAGCAGAGGTGCTGCACAACAGCTTGGGGGATGCTGAAAGTCCTTGGCCACAAGGCCTCGACATTACGTATCAGTCCTCTGGCTTGCCTGTTCATGAGATAACCTCAATAAACCCTGAGTATGCAGTGAAAACAAGCCACTGGCTGCCTTTGGGACTGAGTGGTGGTCACTGTGCCTCTCACCCAGTCCCTGCACTCCCTCTTACGAGAAACAGGAAATGCTTATTCTTGCCATTAGAAACTCCGAGACCCAGCAGTTCAAAAGTTAGCAGAGCCACAGGAACAGAGAAATGTTCCCGTGGCTGCTTTCTTTTTTGAAGGACAAATCGGAGCAGACATGGGGGGAAGGGCTGAAAGGGAGCAGACACAGGAGGGGAGCTGGAAGTGAGCAGATATGGACTGGGTCTGAAAGGGAGCAGACATGGGGGCTACAAGGGAGCAGACATGGGAGCTGGAAGGGAGAAGACATGGGGTGGAGCTGAAAGGGAGCAGACACTGGGGAGCTGGAAGGAAGCAGTCTGGGGGAGCTACACGGGGGAGCAGGAAGGGAGCAGGCATGGGGGGAGCTGGAAGGGAACAGACACTTGGGGATGGGGCTGGAAGGTGGCTGGGTAATGGGAGGGGGTTGGAAGAGAACTGACGGGAAGGTGGGGGTTGGAAGGGAGCGGAAAAAAGGGGAAGGAGGAGGCTGGTGGGAAGGTGGGGGCTTGAAGGGAGCTGCCACCCAGGGATGGCACTGGAAGGCAGATGGACAGAGGAGAGGGTGACTGGAAGGGAACTGACACAGGAGGGGGCACTGGGACTGGAAGTTTGCTGATACCTGGGATGGTATTTGGACTAGAAGGGGCTGGACGATAGAGGAGGAGGGGGACTAAAAGGGAATAGACACCAGTGGCAGTGCTGGGAATGCAAGGGGGTTGACACTGGAAGGTACTGGGAGGCTGTAAAGGGGGCTGATACTGGGGAGGGTTACTAAGACTGGAAAAAGGCTGATGGAAGAAAATGAAGAAAACAAGAGGAGAGACAAGAAATGACAGATGGACTATAGACCATAGAAAAAGAGCTAAGAGAAGACAGAGGAAAACAGAAACTTTAGATCAGGACCAGCATGATCAAAAATCACCAGACAACAAAGATAGAAAAAATAATTTTATTTTCAATTTAGTGATTGGACTTTGCGCTATCTTTATATTTCAAACAGTATTGGGAACTGCATCTCTTATCTGGTGTGGCATTGCATGCAGAGTCTGGCTTCTTGGGGTTTCATTTTACTTTTTGTTTACATATTTTTATTTTTACTTTAGGTTGTGGTCACTTATTCTGTACTTGGTGAGAGTCTGTGTTCTGAGTGTGTGACCAAACCCAGGTATTCTGTTAATATGGAGTTTGTATGTAGGGATCTGCACTGTAGTAATTTGACTTGTACAGCTTTTCAAATAGGTGTATGGATGTTTTAGGGCCCATTGCAATATTTATAGTGCTGCTTTTTTTCTGGATAGACCCCTTATTGTATGAGTTTTGGAAGTGTATGCTGATATGGTATGGTAGATTTGATTTTGTAGATTTTCAGTGACTTTTGCAGTGTTTTATATTAGTTCACAGTATGCCTGGCACTGAAGACTGTTGTTGTTAGTGAGATGACCATAATCAGATTTTTTTTTTTTGGACTATCACAGCCAGTTTGTACGATGCTAAATATTTATTGCTAAATATTTATATTTTGGTTATGCATTTGCTCTTTTGCTGCAATTTTCTTACAACACTGGATTCGAAGGAGAAATACTAATTTCGCTTGTGAGAGTTCACAAAGTGGTTTTTGGAAAAA
Source organism: Ichthyophis bannanicus (assembly GCA_033557465.1). Taxonomy (NCBI): domain Eukaryota; kingdom Metazoa; phylum Chordata; class Amphibia; order Gymnophiona; family Ichthyophiidae; genus Ichthyophis; species Ichthyophis bannanicus. Next base: position 182,065,810 of record CM066034.1, read on the forward strand.
GGAGGGTAGGGTGCAACCAACATTAATAATAATGAGGGAGGGGCACCGATTTATAGGTTGCAGGGGGGCGCTAGAAACCCTAGCACCGGCCCTGGAGAAAGGTGAATAGTGGAGTACCCTAGGGATCTGTGCTAGGCCTGCTACTTTTTAACATATTTATAAATGACCTGGAAATGAGAATAATGAGCAAGGAGATCAAATTTCAAGATGACATAAAATTATGAAAACACAAGAGGATTGTGAAAAATTGCAAGAGGACCTTTATAAACTGGAAGACTGGACATCCAAAAGGTAGATGAAATTTAATCTGGACAAGTGCAAAGTTATGCAGCTAGGAAAGAGCAACCCAAACTACAGTTACACAATGCAAGATTCCACATTAGGAACCACCACCCAGGAAAAACATTTAGGTGTCATCATACATAATACGTTGAAACCGTCTGCCCACTGTGCAGCCACGGCCAAGAAAGCAAATAGAATGCTAGGAATAATAAGGAAAGGAATGGAGAATTAAACTAATTCAATGCCTCGTTGGATTCGGGAGTGGTGCCAAAGGACTGGAGAGAGGCTCATGTGCTGCCTTGACACAAAAGCGGAAGTAAGGATGTGGTTGAAAACTACAGGCCGGTTAGTTTAACTTCGGTGGTGAGTAAATTATTGGAAACGCTGCTGAAAGAGAAAATAGTGAGGTTTCTGGAGTCCAGCGGATTACAGGATCCGAGGCAGCATGGATTCACCAGAGGCAGGTCTTGTCAGACAAATCTGATTGATTTCTTTGACTGGGTGACCAGGGAGTTGGACTGAGGGAAAGCCCTAGATGTGGTGCATTTAGATTTCAGTAAAGCCTTTGACACTTTTCCTCACAGGCGACTTATAAACAAACTGAGCACCCCAGAGATGGACCCTAAAGTTACTGCTTGGGTTAGAAATTGGTTGGATGGGAGGCGACAAAGAGTACAAGTAAATGGAGCTCCCTCTGAGGAGAAGGGATCTGTCCTTGGTCCGATTCTTTTTAACATCTTTGTTAGTGATATAGCGGAAGGGCTGTTGGGTAAGGTTTGCCTCTTTGCAGATGATACCAAAATCTGCAATAGAGTAGACACCCAGGAAGGTGTAGATAACATGAGGAGGGATCTAGATAAGCTTGAAGAATGGTCTAGAATTTGGCAGCTGGGATTTAATGTTAAAAAATGTAAGGTCATGCATTTGGGCTGCAGCAATCCAAGGGAGCAATATAGTATAGGGGGTGAAGTACTTTTGTCCACTAAAGAAGAGCGGGACCTAGGCGTGGTTGTGTCTGATGATCTTAAAATAGCTAAACAGGTAGAAAAGGCGACGGCAAAAGCTAAAAGGATGCTTGGGTGCATACGGAGAGGAATGGCTAGCAGAAAAAAGGAGGTGATAATGCCTCTGTATAAGTCTTTGGTGCAGCCTCATTTGGAGTATTGTGTGCAATTCTGGAGACCGCACCTTCAAAAGGATGTGAACAGGATGGAGTCGGTGCAGAGGGTGGCTACTAAAATGATTAGTGGTCTTCATTATAAAGCATATGAGGACAGACTGAAGGATCTTAATATGTACACCTTAGAGGAAAGGCGGGATAGAGGTGATATGATTGAGATGTTTAAATACCTCTGTGGCATAAATGTTCAGGGAGAGAGCCTCTTTCAATTGAAAGCAAGTTCTGCTACAAGGGGACATGGGATGCGGGTGAAGGGAGAGAGATTCAGGAGTGATATGCGGAAATATTTCTTTATGGAAAGAGTAGTGGATCTGTGGAATAGTCTCCCAGTGGAGGTGGTAGAGATGAGGACAGTAACTGAATTCAAAAAAGCATGGGACAAACACAGAGGATCTCTAAAGGTAAAAAGGGGACTGTTGTAGTCGTTGATATGGAAGGACAGACTAGATAGGCCATGTGGTCTTTTTCTGTCATCATATTTCTATGTTTCTATATTATAATTGTTCCATGGTGTTGACCGCACCTTGAATATTGTGAGCAAGTCTAGTCGTCATATCTTAAAAAGAATTAGAAAAGGTACAGATAAGAGTTACCAAAATGATAAAGAGGATGGAAGGATACCCCTAAGAGGAAAGGCTTAAAAGGTTAGGGCTCTTCAAATGGAAAAAGATGGCTGAGGGGAGATATAATAGAGGACTATAAATTAATGAATGGAGTGGAATGGGGAAATGTAGATAAGCTGTTTACTCCATCAACAAGTAGAAAGATTAGGGTATATGCAAAGAAGCTACAATGTAACCCATTTAAGAGTAATAAGAGAAAATATTTTTTCATTCAACGCATAATCAAACTCTGGAATTCATTACTAGAGGATGTAGTAAAAGTTGTTAGTGGGGCTGGGTTTAAAAGAGGTTTGGACAAGTTCCTAGAGGAAAGGTCCTTAAACCATTATTAAAGAGAACCCGGGATATCCATTGTTTACCCCGGGACAAGCATTGTAGAACCTGTGTACCTTTTGGGAACCTGCCTGGTACTTGTAACCTGGATTGGCCACTGTTGGAAACAGGATACTGGGTTTGATGGACCTTCGTTTGACCCAGTATGGCATTTCTTATGTTCTTAGGTATGTTTCAAATGATTTTTCTGTAAATTAGGAGGAGAGGGAGAAGATCTTCAAGTATCAAAAAATTCAGTCAGAGACCAAGAATATGTGGCAGAAATATACAGAAATATTTCTTATCATATTGGGAGCCAGAGGCCTGATCTAAAATAATTTTCAAGCAAATCTTGATAGGTTACCTAACATGTTACATCTTATGAACTGCAGAAAGAGGTTGTCTTTGGCACAATGCAAGCATTATGGTGAGCATTAACAATACATTTAAAAGACCGAGATCATATTCTATAGATCCAAGCTTAGGAGAGAGGTTCATTGCAGTCATTAAATGAGCAAAACTAGCCCGTTTGGAGACCTTGCCTCAACAGCACACAGTTTCATCACTGAACCATTGGACCATCCAGCAAATTCTCTTCCTAATATTGTGCTTCATTGGAAATGTGTATACATTTTTCATAGCTGAATAAAATTATCATTCAAGGCATTTAAAAATAATCTTGCTTCTATCCGATTTAAAGTCTTAGCTTGATGTTCAGTGATAATGGCTCTAGAGCAATCAAGTTATGACAGGTTTAGGACTAATAGGACTATGAGGAAAATCTGCTTTCCGACAAATGATGATAAAGTGAAATCTTTAAGCAATAATCAAACATAACAAGCAATATTACATAGGCAGTCTTTCAGAAGTGACAAGTGTGAAGAACCTGCCGAGACGACATACAGCTGTGAAGACTCTTATGATTTAATTTCCTATGTTACATCAATCAGGGTAGAATAATAATAAAAGTCAACGAAACTTAAATCCTGAGTGTATACTTTCTTGAATGTAGTATAATCCAAGAGGAAATTCTTTGATTTTCAATTAAAGCTAAAACTAACTGTATGGTTTGTAAGCAGGGCACCCTGAACTTGTACATCATCTTAAATTCCCCCCCCCCCCCTTCCTGAGAGTTATCTCCAAATTGGAACTTTGGAAGATCTAGTATCTCATGCAAATCAACATATTTCTTTCTTGAAAATGTGTGTTTATTAAGTATTTTCATTTTATTTTTATACTGTTCTTTGACTATCTACTAACTTTCTTTATAAGGCTAGTATCTAAAACTGGTTAACATCCATGTCAGTTTTGTTGGAGGGTTTTCGAGTATTTGAGAATACCATGATTCTGTAATCTTTCATTTAAATGTAGTATTAGAGGCTGTAGTTAGTGCTACAAAGTGAAACTGAATTTTGTACTAAGGTTAGGCAGAATAGATTTATTACCATTCTCCATTTTAAATTATGATCTTGACTCCAGAAGCGATTCAAGATAATCACTATGGGGATCAATCCAGAATACGAATAAGGAGTTTGTACATGCGGCAGGGATGTTTATGTCCCGAAAACATCCCCAACCGTATTCTGAAACACTGCTGTCATGCATATCCATGGCGCTAGCATGGGGATCTCAGAATGTGCCCAGAAGGGATGAACGGGGGCATGGACAGCATATTCATGAAAGGTCCTTGTATGTATTATTTCCTGGAAACGTCCACGTTATTCTTGTTGAAATGTGGAATGCGGCCCATATTGAAGAATGGCTGTGACAAGTATGTTTCAAACTTCTGTGACTGCAGTCTGGAAGTGCACAAAATGCAATTTTAAGATACAGAAAGCAGAGGTAAGCTATAGACATTAATAAACACCCTTACAGAAATATTATGAGCAGCAATAAAACTTATTCTGCCTATGCTTAAATATGCTGATCGTGCTAAAGGAGCCAATCAAGAGGGCCCTAACAATTCCCATGTTCTGAAAAATGGGACTGCTGATGTAGGGATAGTCTGGGTGTGAACATAAGATATGCCATACTGGGTCAGACAAGACCAAGGTCCTTCAAGCCCAGTATTCTGTTTCCAACAGTGGCCAATCTAGGTCATAAGTACCTAGCAGTTTCCCCAAAAGACACAGGTTCCACAATGCTTGTATTGGGGCAAGAAGTGGATATCCTGGATTCACTTTAATAATGGTTTATGGACCTTTTCTCCAGGAACTTGTCCAAACCTTTTTTAAACCCAGCTACACTAACAGCTTTTACTACATTCTCCGGTAGCAAATTCCAGAGTTTGATTACACGTTGAGTGAAAAAATATTTTCTTTTATTAGTCTTAAATTGGGTACCCTGCAGCTTCATTGCATGCCCCCTAGTCTGGAGTGGAACGGGTAAGCAATAGATCTACGTTTACACGTTCCACTCCATTCATTCATTTACAGATCTCTATCATATCTCCCCTCAGCCGTCTCTTTTCCAGGTTGAAGAGCCCTAACCTTTTTAGTCTCTCTTCACAGAGGTATCCTTCCATCCCCTTTACCATTTTGATGGCTCTTCTCTGTACCTTTTCTAATAACGCTACGGTGACCAGAATTGCAAACAATATTCAAGGCGCGGTCGCACCATGGAACAATACAGAGGCATTATAATATCCTTTGTTTTATTCTCCATTCCTTACCTTATGATACCTAGCATTCTATTTGCTCTCTTGGCCGCTGCTGCACACTGGGTGGAGGGTTCTAAGATGTTATCCATGATGACACCTAAATCTTTTTCCTGGGTGGTGGTTCCTAATGTGGAACCTTGATTCGTGTAAGCATAGTTTGTGTTTTTCTTTCTTAGGTGCATAACTTTGCACTCGACAATAAATTTCATCTGCCATTTGGATGCCCAGTCTTCCAATTTATCAAGATCCTCTTGCAATTTTCCACAATCCTCATGGGGTTTAACAACTTTGAATAGCTTTGTGTCATTTGCAAATCTGATAACCTCACTTGTTATTCCCATTTCCAGGTCATTTATGAATATGTTAAAAAGCAGCGGACCCAGCACAGATTCCTGGGGTACTCTACTATTCACCTTTCTTTATTGGGAAAATTGGCCATTTAGCTCTACCCTCTGCTTTCCATCTTTTAACCAGTTCCTGATCCACAATAGTACACTGCCTCCTATCCCATGACATTTTAATGTTGCCAAATGTCTCTCTTGAGGGACCTTGTCAAAGGCTTCCTGAAAGTCCAGATACATTATATCAACTGACTCACCTTTGTCTACCTGTTTATTCACACCTTCAAAAAAACATAACAGATTAGCAGGGGCAGCCCAAGGGGGTTGCGGGGCCATGTGCGGAGACTCGGTGCGGGGCCTCATTTGCATAAGTGGCCTTATTTGCATAATGTTACCATACACTAACTTTTAGTAAACATGTCTCTTAATGAGTGTATGGATAAAGAAAGACTAAAAGATTTCTACATTACTATAATCCAGTGCCGACCACTAGGCACATTAGGAACTACTACAAACGCTGCCCATTTAGAACCCATCCTAGAAATTACACCCCTGGGAACCAACCCAATGTATCCCATACAAACTTGATTCCCCTATAATATATCACCAAAAATTACCCCAATGTGTAACAGCCCTATCGATTCTAGATCCAACGAAGCCCTCCAGTGTATATGTATTTTTGTCGGATCGTTCACCATGAGAAGAAATTCTTCCTCTCTCGAGGCGAACCCTCCATTTTATGAGCAGTAACCTGTTTTTTGCCTGAACCTCGTTTTTTCTGTGCGGAGTAGTTCACCTGTTTGTCATCTGTCCAAAGGAAGAACTTCAAGGTCTTCGTCTTTGAGTTGGCGGAGCTGTCGTGGACACAGTGGAGCTGTCTCCGTTCTTCAACAGCTAAGTCCTCTTAAGTTAACGTCCATTGTTGGAGGGGGACTGTTGAGCTGGTATGCTTGTTTTTGTGGCCCGTTGATCAGGGGTGATTCAATGTCCTTTTTCACAACAATTTTTATGCTGACGACAGCAAGTGCTGGTTTTGTCGGTTTAGGCCGATGGTAGGCCTGGTAATAAATTGATTAAAATGGAGGGTTCGCCTCGAGAGAGGAAGAATTTCTTCTCATGGTGAACGATCCGACAAAAATACATATACACTGGAGGGCTTCGTTGGATCTAGAATCGATAGGGCTGTTACACATTGGGGTAATTTTTGGTGATATATTATAGGGGAATCAAGTTTGTATGGGATACATTTAGAACCCATAGCAAACCCGCCGTATCCTGACAGCATTACCAGGACTCACAAAGCACCATACCCTACCTATCAAAAGGCAACACTGCAAATATTAAACCAATACATTTCAGAGAATACTGGGGAAAGAGAACAAGTGGCAATGTCAAATAGGAATTACATAAACAGAATACCTCAGCTCAGTTACACATGCAGAACATAGACCATCACCAAACAAGGAATCACAATTTAGAAACAGGAAGGCAATAATTAAACTGGGAACCCCAAAAGCCAAACTTGGAATGTACAACAACACTGTAGAAATAAAACTATAAATTAATTTCCTCTTGTACCAAACAAAGCGCAGACGTTAATGATGCACATTTCCCAGAGCTTTCATATTCCAGTTAATAAATTCAAAATTAATGATGCACATTTCCCAGAGCTTTCATATTCCAGTTAATAAATTCAAAATAAAGAGATATCTTTCTTCCTTTTGTGTATTTTTTTTCATTTGCAATTGCTCCAGCCACTTTCTTCTGGTTTCTTCATGTTTTCTGCTAACTCTCCATCGTCTGCTGTCCATTTGTCCTTTCTTCTCTCTTCTAGTTTTTTTTCCATTCTCTCTCTCTACATCTGCTTTAACATACCAATCTTTCTCCTTTTGCTCTTTCCTCATTCCTATTTCATCCACACAAATTTTACCCCTCAATCCCCACTTACTCTCCCAATACCCGGCCAATTGTAGATTTTTCATCCCTCCCACACAAAATATTTTCCCCTCTCCATTTTACTCTCCCAGCCCCATCCCATTCTAATCCTCCCCCAACATCAGCTCCATTCTAGTTCCAGTCTCACCCAGCATCCATTCCCTTCTAGTCCCTGCATCAGCCCATTTCCAGTCCTAGCCCCCCATCAGCCCATTTCCAGTCCTAGCTCCCCCATCCATTTCCAGTCTGAGTCCCTTCATCAGCTCATTTCCAATCCTAGCCCCCCCATCAGCCCATTTCTAGTCATTTCCTAGCCCCACCATCAGCCCATGTCAAATCCTAGCTCCCCTCCACTCAGCCCAATTCCAATCCAAGCCCCCCCATGAGCCTACTTCCAGTTCTAGCCCCTCCATGAGTCTATTTCAATTCAAGCCCCCACCACAGCCCATTTCCAATCTTAGCTCCCCCCAACAGCCCATTTCCAGTCCTATCCTAGCTGCTCCATCAGCCCATTTTCAGTCCTAGCTCCCTTCCCTCACAGCCCATTTCCATTCCAAGCCCCCTCCCCATCAGCTATTTGCAGTTCAAGCCTCCCCTTCCACTCAGCCCATTTCCAGTCCTAGCAACCCCCCAACCCATTACCAGTCCTAGCCCCCCATCAACCCACTTCTAGTCCTAACCCCCCATCACCCCATTTTCAGTTTAAGCCCCCCCTATAACCCATTACCAGTCCTAACACCTCATCAGCCCACTTCCAGTCCTAACCCCATCAGCCCATTTCCAGTCAGCCCCCCATAGCCCATTGCCAGTCCTAACCCCCCATCAGCCCACAGCCCATTACCAGTCCTAAACCCATCAGCCCACCTCAAGTCCTAACCCCTCCCCATCAGCCCATTTCCTGTCCTAGCCCCCCCCCATAGCCCATTATCAGTCCTAACCCCACCATAGCCCATTACCAGTCCTAACCCCCCATCACCCCATTTCCAGAAATCCCCCATCTGCCCAAAGCCCTTTTCCAGTTTTAAACCCCCATAGCCCATTACCAGTCCTAACCCCCCCTACAGCCCACCTCAAGTCAAGTCCTAACCCCCTCCATAGCCCATTACCAGTCCTACCCCCCCCCCCACCGGCTCATGGAAAATTTAAAAAAAAAAAACCTGGCTGCTGCTGCTGCCGCCGCGGCAGCAGCAGAATGGAGTGTCCCACAGGGCCCCCTCTGCCCAGCTTAGCTCTCCCGGCCTGGCTGAGCCCCTCTGTGCCGGCTTTCACATACACGAAGGGAGAGTGTCTCCCTCGCGTCTCTGTTAAGCCCGCAGGGGCAGATGGGAAATTTCCCATCAGCCCCTGCTTCCCGTCAGCCCCTGTGGGCTTAACAGAAACGCGAGGGAGACACTCTCCCTTCGCGTATCTGAAAGCTGGTGCAGAGGGGGCCCTGCGGGACACTCCATTCTGCCGCTGCCGTGGCGGCGGCGGCAGCAGCCAGCTTTTTTTTTTTAAATTTAATTTTTAAAAAAGCAGAATGTTCTTTGCGCGGGGCCCCCTGAAACGTGGGGCCCTGTGCAAAAAACATTCTTGCTCAATGGACGGGCCGGCCCTGCAGATTAGTAAAACAAGACCTTCCTTGGCTAAAGCCATGATGATGGTCTCCCATTAAACCATGGCCATCTACATGTTCAGTAATTTTGTTATTTATGATGGTATCTACCATTTTTCCCAGTACTGATATCAGGCTCACCGGTCTGTAGTATCCCAGATCACCCCTGGAACCCTTTTTAAAAATTGGTGTTACATTGGCCATCCTCAAATTTTCAGGTATTACAGATGATTTTAATGATAGTTCACAGATTACTAATAGTACTGTAGGTCTGCAATCTCATGTTTCAGTTCTTTCAGCACCCTTGGATGTATACCATCCAGTCCAGGTGATTTGTTACTCTTCAGTTTATCAAATATCTGTAATACATCTTTCCAGTGTATTGATATTTTTTTCAATTCTTCCACAGCATCTCCTTTAAATACATTTCAGTCATGGGTAACATTCCTACATCTTCCTCAGTAAAAACTGAAGCAAAGAATTCATTCAGCCTCTCCACAGGGAAAGCATTCTTTGTTTGGGTAAAAAATGGAGATCATATTTTCAGCCTGGTACCTCATGCTATTATGTTATGTCATAGCTGTTATGTATAGGTTCAGGGCATGTTTTTGGCAGAATTATGCTTTTTTTGACAGAAAGAGAGAGAGTAAGTGTATGTGGTTTGAGGGGTACATGGAGACATCTGGTGTGCTCATCTGCAATTCAGGAGAGATATGAAAGCCTGGCCAGTACCTGGACTGAGTGGATGTCTGCAGCGTCACCAGGTGCCAGTGTGATCGGGCAGTCAAAATCAGCGAGGGATCACTATAGCTAAATATCAAAACATATCCCTGTAAATAATAAGGGCATTCAATAGTGAAAACGACACTAATGCATGCCCATGATGCACATTTTGTGAGACCAATGGTGGTGGTGTTGAGCATTCATTAGTGCTGTTGGCACTGCTGAATGCTCTTATTCTGAGGGTTCCTTATTATTGACAGGGATACGTTTTGACATTTAGCCATAGGAAACCTATGCAGATTCCTTCTGGATTATTGTTCACATGGAATTCTAAGATCAGATATTGTTGGCAGCGTGATAGGGCAGCCATACAGCCACTGTACCAGGCACTGAGAGACATGACTGATGTTGTGCCAACATTCACCAGATTGTACTATGTAGCTTACATCCCTATCCAGTCCAGGATCTATGAGAGCTGCGAGAGAGGTGATATATCTGGAGTCTGGCTACTTGGTGTGATGGCACAGGGATCTCCCCTCCCATGCATGCACAGGCCTGACTAGGGGAGCAGTGGCACAAAGCTGACTGTGGGAGGCAGACAGGGTTGCCCCACAGATAGCAGATGTATACAGACCGACATACGCCACGATGGAATAGGTGCAGCTGTTGTGAGAAATGCCAGTACCCAGATAGCTGGGCAGCAGATGCAATAGCCAGAAGGCTCTACTACTACTACTACTGATCATTTGTATAGCTCTACAAGGTATATGCAGCGCTGCACACACGCATGTAAAAGGTTGTTCCTGCTCAGCGGAGCTTACAATCTAGTCAAGACAGACAACATGGCAGCTAAAGACAGGATATATCTAAGGGGAATGGTCAGGAAACACAAGGGAGCTTAGGTGGATCAGATCCAACAGCGGCAACAAAGAGGTGAGCGCTCAGCCTGGATTTGAGAGAGGTCAGAGAAGCCTGATGTACAAACTCGGGTAGTTTGTTTCAGGCCTAAGGAGCAGCAAAGTGAAAGGAGCGAAGTCTGGATTTTGCAGTAGAAGAGAAGGATACAAATAGAAACAATCTGACAGAAGAGCGGAGTTCACGGGGAGGGGTGTAGGGAGAGGTAAGATGGGTATGGTAGTGCAGAGAAGCAGAATAAGTGCATTTATAGGCTATAGGCACAAAATGGGCATACATTTGTTGCTCAGCAATATTATGCATCTTTTGGGGAACTGCAGTGTTAGTTCCAGGTTTTGAGCACTTGGTAAGGGTCCATCCCTAGCAGTTGAAAGCATGTTTATAGAGATGACCAGGTCAGGAATCACTGAGGCCAGGTTCCTAATGCCACATACCATTTGATGTGAAGTATGTCCTGACATACATGTTCATATTTACATTCTCGTATACTATATTTGTGTGCACTGGGATTACCTAGCACTTTTCAGGGCATGAAGAGGACTGGTATATGGTCTAGATTGCAGCAGCTGTCATTTCTCATTGGTATTTGTGTCTAGTGTGCATCAGCAAACCACTGTCTGTGATAAGCAACTTAGGAGATGCATGTTTTTCCTGAGGGGCATGGCATCCGTGGGTACATCGCGGGGACGGGCAGGATTCAAAACATGAAACCTTTCAGAATAAGGTGGGCGCAGGGATGTCCATAATATTTACCTGTGTCTGCTAATATTGACGGGGACGTGTTTCTCCATTAGATTGCATGGCCCACACCTGCACCCATGCGGGGGGCATGCGCCGGATGCATGCATGGGCCGGCTGAATAGCGCTTGCCCATGCCACACCGAACATGTCTATCTCCCTGATTCCGGACTTGCAGGCACGTCCAGACCCATGGATGCGGAATTAGGTTGAAATGGGGCCCATTTTTAATTTAGATGTGTTCGCGGGCCGGATGTGCACATTATTGGATCGGGCTCTATATGATTAAAAATCATACATGCTAGAAATATTCTCTTAAAATCACTGTTTTAATAGCATGACATTTCTTTCTGCCTCTTTAAGCTTTAACATGTTTTAGGGTCTTATAACATGCAAGTCTGTTATTAAAGATTCTACTGAATTATTCAGGGATAAATCAAGATGTGAAGACACCTTTCTTGAGACAGAAAATTGGCAAACACTCTCTAAGATGCCTTACAGCCAAAAGAAATCTTGCTGCAGCTGTTCTATTTAACATAAAATTGATGCCATAAAATTCTTACCCGACTAGAACACAGTTATTTTTTTTTAACTGTACTATACTATTCTAGTAACTTATTTGACTGCAATATTAAGAATATTCCAAATAAACACAAGGGTTCAGTTCACTAACTAATTCAAGGTATTTCCTTGCACTGAGAAGGTAAAGGAACAACTGAGACATACTTTGAGTTGTGTTTTTCAAGATTTAATGGATGAGGCAAAAAGTGAGGGTATGCAAAGGAATTTTGGGTCCTATATTCAGCAGGATAATATCCAGTTAAAGTTAATTGGATAGAATGTGAGGACAAGATGGCCTGACATTTGTCACACCACTGATTGTTCAGTGTATCTTGTTGGCTAGGCAGGTGACTCTTGTCTCTCTCACTACTCTATTTCTGTCCCTCCTGAAGCTATGTGCTTGGTCAAAGAGGATGACCTTAGCAATAGAAGTACCTGCCTTCAGTCAAAAGTATACCAGTAGCCATGCTCTCCTACAAGAACCTCCAAACATGCTCAAAGCTAATCAGATAATTTATTATGTTTAGGATAGCTATTTATGCAGATAAAGATAATTTATAAAGGCAGTGGGGCCCAGTCCCAGCAGCAAGGGTAACTTGATGCCTGACATGGGGTCATACCCTCTCCCCTAATTGGGCTTGATGCATAGGAAGGATAATAGGGTAGGCTAGGTTCAGGTAGGATAGTAAGGTAGATGGAAGGAAAAGGGAGAATGGTGAGGTTAGAGAGCTTGGTGGTTTGAGGATTGGGAAGGATGAAGGGGGTAAAGGGGAAAGTGGGATTTAGATTTGAAAAAATCCCTCATCACATATGGAAAGGGATTTCATTGGTGTGGGATAAGGTGATGTGGGAAGCTTGGGGAAGGCAGGCAACCTTGGCGCTGTTCTTGTCCTTCCTCTTCTTTGCCGGGTGATGCAGGGGATAGCTCCATTTTGTTCCTTGTTTCTTTGATAGTTTGTTGTGTCCCTTTTACTCAATGGCTTTAATCGTGCCACCAAAGTATGAAAGAACGTTTTGGGGCCAGCGGTCCTTTCAGCGACTCCTTTTTCTGCTGCGGTGGCGAGTCTGCCTGTCTCAGCTGCCCAGGTGTTCTGCCTGCTGCAGTGCTTAGCTTGGTGGCTATAGAGCCTCCTGTGGCAGCCATCAATGCAGATGCAGACATTCCAGCTGCTGCTGCGGCGGTCTCTGTTGCATTGCCAGTGGTGGAGACCAGGCCTTACACTGAGGAGGTTTTTCCAGGGCCATGTGCCTATGAGGGAAGGGTTAGGACAGCTATAATAGTTGGTGATTAAGTCTTTAGGCAGGCAGACAGCTGGGTGGCCCTGCGGGCTTAACAGAGACGCGAGGGAGACACTCTCCCTTCGCGCCTCTCAAAGCCTGCATGGAGGGAGGAAGGGACGGACGGACGGACCAACTGACCGACCGATTCACCTTGCAGAGGGGGCCCCGCGGGTCAGTCCATGCTGCAACGGCAGCAGAGGGGGCCCCGCGGCGGCAGCCAGCAGTTTTTTTTTAAAATTAAATTTTACTTTAGGCCGATGGGGGGGGGGGGTAGGACTGGTAAGGGGCGATTGGGGGGGGTGGGGCTGGGACTGGAAATGGGCTGGGGGGTTAAGGCTGGAGGTGGGCTGATGGGGTTAGGACTGGTAATGGGCTGTGGGCTGTTGGGGGGGTTAGAACTGGTAATAGGCTTTGGGGGGGTTAATACTGGTAATGGTCTGTGGGCTGATGGGGGCTGTCTGGTAATGGGCTATGGGGGGGCTAGGACTTGAAATGGGCTGGGGGGGTTAAGGCTGGAGGTGGGCTGATGGGGTTAGGACTGGTAATGGGCTGTGGGCTGTTGGGGGGGGGTTAGAACTGGTAATGGGCTTTGGGGGGGGTTAAGACTGGTAATGGGCTGTGGGCTGATGGGGGCTTTCTGGTAATGGGCTATGGGGGGGCTAGGACTGGAAATGGGCTGGGGGGGTTAAGACTGGAGGTGGGCTGATGGGGTTAGGACTGGTAATGGGCTGTGGGCTGTTGGGGGGGTTTAGAACTGGTAATGGGCTTTGGGGGGGTTAAGACTGGTAATGGACTGTGGGCTGATGGGGGGCTAGGACTGGTATTGGGTTGGGGGGTTGCTAGGACTGGAAATGGGCTGATGGGTGGCTAGGACTGGAAATGGGCTGATGCAGGGACTAGAAGGGAATGGATGCTGGGTGTGAGGCTGGAACTAGAAGGGAGCTGATGTTGGGGGAGGATTAGAATGGGATGGGGCTGGAAGAGTAAAATGGAGAAGGGAAAAATATTTTGTGTGGGAGGGATAAAAAATCTACAATTGGCCGGGTATTGGGAGAGTAAGTGGGGATTGAGGATGGAGGGGTAAAATTTGAGTGGATGAAATAGGAATGAGGAAAGAGCAAAAGGAGAAAGATTAGTAGTATGTTAAAGCAGATGTAGAGAGAGAATGGAAAAAAACTAGAAGAGAGAAGAAAGGACAAATGGACAGCAGACGATGGAGAGTTAGCAGAAGACACGAAGAAACCAGAAGAAAGTGGCTGGAGCAATTGCAGCTGAAAAAAGTGCACAAAAGGTAGAAAAATATCTCTTTATTTTGAATTTATTAATTGGAATATGTCAGCTCTGGTAAATGTGCATCATTAACTCTGCGCTTTGTTTAGTACAAGAGCAAATGAATGTATAGTTTTATTTCTACAGTGTTGTACATTCCAAGTTTGGCTTTTGGGATTCCCAGTTTAATTATTGTCTTCCTGTTTCTAAATTGTGATTACTTGTTTGGTGATGGTCTATGTTCTGCATGTGTAACTGAGCTGAGGTGTTCTGTTTATATAATTCCTATTTGACATTGCCACTTGTTCTCTTTCCCCAGTAGGTCATGTATTGTTGTTCTCTGAAATGTATTGGTTTAATATTTGCAGTGTTGCCTTTTGATTGGTAGAGTATGGTGCTTTGTGAGTCCTGGTAGTGCTGTTAGGATACAGCGGGTTTGCTATGGGTTCTAAATGGGCAGTGTTTGTAGTAGTTCCTAATGTGTCTGGCAGTTGGCACTGGATTATAGTAATGTAGAAATCTTTTAGTCTTTCTTTATCCATACACTCATTAAGAGGCACGTTTACTAAAAGTTAGTATATGGTAACATTATGCAAATATTTATGCAATTGAGGCCCCTTATGCAAATGAGGCCCCGCACACCCCTTGGGCTGCCCCTGCTGGGGGCCCACAATTTTTGTTGGCGTAGGGCCTCACTCAAGGTAAATCCGGCCCTGGGTGGACATGAGGATTGCCTGGCAACATGCCTGCCTAATGCAAAGGTAATGGACCTCATGTGCCACCTAGGCAAAGTTTTAGATAGCACTGGGGAGTAGTCTGCTGTCTTGGTACATGTTGATACCAATGACATAGGAGAGAGTGGTAGGGAGGTGCTGGAGTCCAAATTTAGGTGTTTAGGTAGAAAGTTGAAATCTAGAACTTCCAAGGTAGTATTTTCAGAAGTGATTCCTGTTCCATGTGCAGGACCCAAAAAGCAGGCAGATCTCCGGAGTCTCAATGCATGGATGAGATGATAATGATGCAAGAAAGAGGGGTCTTGGATTTGTTAGGAAATGGGCAACTTTCTGAAGAAAAGAGGGGCTTTTCTGAAGGGATGGGCTCCACCTTCCCAGGATGGAACTAGGCTGCTAGCATTAACCTTTTAAAAGGAGATAGAGCAGATTTTATACTAGGTAATAGGGGAAAGCTGACAGTCGCCCAAGAGCACATAGTTCGGAGTGATGTATTGACAGAGAGCTTCCAATAATGGCAAAAGTAACCCAAATGCCCTTAGGTACAGAGCAGACAGAACTTAAAGATTCCAAATTACCCCTGCCTATCGATAACCAGATTAATAGCAATAAAACCCAGCCTCTAACATGCTTGTATGCAAATGCTAGAAGTCTAAAATAAGATGGGAGAGTTATAATATACAGCACTAAATGAGAGGTTAGATATGATTGATATCTCAGAGACCTGGTGAAAGGAGGACAACCAGTGGAACACTGTGATCCCTGGGTACAAATTGTATTGCAATGATAGAGTAGATCAGATTGGTGGACATTCTGCCTCCTGCTCGTCAGGACCGAGGTCATCACCGCCGAGCCTGCAAGTGTCGGGGCAGATGGCACCGGGCCCCTCGATGCCTGAGGAGCCCCATGAGTCCTCCTCGGAGGTCTCTGCTTGGGAGACCGAAGACAAGGATGAGGAGACCCCAGACACTCGGCATCATCGGGATGTTCCCTCTGATTCCCCGGTATCTGAACCTCGGAGAAGGTCCCCACTGGAGGATATGGGCTTTCTGGACTTTGTGCGAGATATGTCCAAGGCTTTGGCGTTCCTGGCAGAGTCTGAGGAGGATCCTTGAGCTGACAAGCTCGAGATCCTCCAGTACGAGGCTCCCCCTCAAGATGCTCTTACAGTACCCATTCTTCCTATCCTGGATCAACTTATGCTCCGCATGTGGGAGACGCAGGCAACAACGCCAGTAATCAGCAAGCGGCTCGACTCGATGTATCAAGGCCGCCGGAACTCTGGCTTCCAAAAATCACAACTGCCATACAACTCCAAGGTTGTGGAGTCAGCCATGCATCGACTGAAGAGTCAGAATATGCACTCCTCAGTGCCCCCCAGTAGGGAGGCCCGCAACTTGGATGCCCTCAGCAGGAAGTGTTTCCAGGGAGCAATGCTGAATTGTTGGATCCAGGCGTACCAGCTGTATATGGGCATGTACCTGAGAGACCTGGCAAAAGAAATCGCCAGATTCTTGGCTGGTCTCTCTGAGGAACCTTTTCAGTGCTTCAAGGGCCTGTCCAAGGCTATCCGTGAATGCTCCAAGTTCATGTCTCAGGCGGCGTATGACGGGTTCGAGTCGGCAGAATGGGTAGCCACAGCAGACATCGGTGCATGCTGCCAAGCTTGGCTGCAGTCATCTGACCTTGAGCAATGGGTTCAGGACAAGTTGGTCGATGTCCCATGCCAAGGGGAGTACCTCTTTAGAAAGCTCATGACCGACAAGGCCGCAGAGCTGGAGACCGAGATCATGACAAGGACACGGCTCTCTAAGAAGACCTCTGCCCCTTCTCGTAAGAAGGGCTCGGGTAAAAATGCTTTTTAGCCGAGGAAGTCCACTGCTTACCGAAACTACCCCCCTTACCAGGCCTCCCCAAATCCCCCACAGGAGCAGCAGGCCAAGGGACAGGGGCATGGCCAACGTAAGCAGAAGGCCCCCAAACCCCAGGCTCTGGCTCCGGCTCCGGCCCAGCCTGGTGGAGGTTTTTGACTCCTACAGCATGGCCCCTCTTCCAGCCGGAGCTGGGCAGCCCACAGGAGGCCAGCTTGCCTTGTATGCCCACAGGTGGGAAGCCATCACCACCGATTCATGGGCATTCCAAGTGGTCAGAGAGGGATATCTTCTCCATCTAGCCCAGGTGCCTCCACATTGCTTTCCAGGAGAGCCTATCAGGACTCCCCTTCACCGGGGCCTTCTTCTGAAGGAGTTGGCAGGACTTCTCGAGGATCAAGCAGTGGAACCGGTGCCCCACCACCTCAAGGGCAAGGGGTGCTACTCCAGGTACTTCTTCATGCCAAAAAAGACAGGGGGCCTAAGGCCCATCCTGGACCTGCGCAACCTCAACAAATTCCTAGTGAGGGAGAAGTTCAAGATGCTCTCCCTTGGAATATTGCTGTCTTACCTCCGCCAGGGAGACTGGCTGTGCTCCTTGGACCTAAAAGATGCTTGCACTCATATCCTAATCCACCTAAGCCACAGGCAATACCTACACTTCGTGGTGGGGGGCAATCATTACCAATACGGAGTACTCCCATTTGGCCTTGCCTTGGGCCCCAGGGTATTCACAAAGTGCCTGGCAGTAGTCACCACCTTTCTCAGGCTTCAAGGGATCTTTGTCTTCCCTTATCTTGATGACTGGCCCATCAGGGGCACTTGAGCCCCCGAGGTGCAGCAGGCCACAACTCGCACCACTCAGATCCTGCAACACTTGGGGTTTGTTATCTTTGCCCGGCACAAGAGGTAGAATTCATTGGGGCAAGGATCAACACCCTTCAGTCAAAGGCCTTCCTGCCTGCAGACAGGGCAAGCAGACTCATGGCCTTAGTCAAGGACATAAAGCACCGTTCCTCAGTGCTAGCAATGCACCTTTTGCGCCTCCTCGGGCACATGGCCTCCACGGTCCATGTCACTTCGGATGCTGGCCTCCACATGCGAACTGCGCAGTTGTGCCTCAGGGACTAGTGGTCCCAAGCCACAGGACATCTCCAGGGTCAGAGTGACCGGGCATTTGATACAGTCCCTGACCTGGTAGCTCTCGCCCCATCACCTGGAGGCAGGGATGCCTTTCCAGGTCCCTCACCACTCGAGGGTCCTCACCACAGATGCCTCCCTGCTGGGCTGGGGAGCTCATTGCCAGGGATACCACACACAGGGGGTTTGGTCCCAGGACGAGAGTGCCCAACAGATCAACCTGTTGGAGTTGTATGCAATCTATCTCGCCCTGAAGGCTTTCAGGCAGTGCCTGAGCCACAGGTCTGTTCTAGTGCAAATGGGCCCTAGATCTGTGCTTTTATGCAGTCTGGCAGGGGATTCTCCTCAGTGTATAAAATTTGATTTTCATTTACCTTTTACACCTCAAATATCCCATGTATGAAAAAAACCAATCTGTGTGCTTCGTTGTTTTAGAGCCATCCAACCTTTCTTGGAACCAGCTGCGCAGATAAAAGTAGTAATTCATACTGTGATTATTGCAATATAATTTATATTGGTTTACCGCGTTATCAACTTTAGTGTTTACAAACAATGCAAAATGCAGCGGTGCATACTTTAGCCCGTGCACATTGCTGTGATCATATTACACCACTGTTTTTAAAATACTATTGGCTCGCAATTGTTGAATGACTTGATTTAAATGTAATGAGCAGTAATTTGTAATGAATTCATGATTTAGCTCCGGATTATTTGTCATCTTTAGTAACTCTCTATGCCCCAGCTAGACCTTCGCGGTCATTACATGGTTTTTGTCTAGTGATACCATCTCCGGCTGCTATTAAGTATGAATCTATTAGGCATTTGGCTTTGTTTGCCATAGCTCCTTTACAGTGGATTAGTCTTCCTACTGAGCTACATATTACACTGGATTTAAAAAAAACTTTAGATGATCCTTAAAGACCTATCTTTTCAGGACTGCTTTTGATGCAGTCTTTGAAAATTAGTGGTTGAGGGGGCTCTGTTTATGGTTGAATAGAGTCATATATGTTTAAGATACTTCAGTATCGTTTATATAATTTTGTGTTCTTGTACTGATTGCTGGGCGGTGCAGAGGAGAGTTGTTTGTTGCAACTGGTTATTCAATAGTCAGCTGGGGATTTAAGCTGTTAGGCTGTGATCGGATGTAGGTGGGATACGTGAATTTCCTGCCACAGGGATCTTTACCCCAGATTGCTAGCCTCTGCTAGTAATATGGCGAGGCCGATGGCAGGACTGTAGAGGGTGATGAATGTTATCCGGGGGGGGGGGGGGGGGGTTGTATGCTTGTCAGCATAAGTTATTGTTGTATGCTTGTCAGCATTTTGGCTCAGGTTGTTATATGTTCTCTTTCCTTAAATTCAAATAAAGCTGTGACCAGATGTTTTTTCCAAGTTCCTGTGTTGAATTATTTGTGGGTGTGCAGTTATTGGAAAAGAGGGGTGTAGGGTAAAAGGGTGGGGGGGGGGGTAATCTGGTGCAGGGTGAAGTATGACGCCTTCTTTTACAGGCTACCCCAGTTACCAGATAATATGGAATACTAGCATGATCGAGTTTTCCTTAAGCCCCACCCCCAGGATACCTCACATTCCTACCAATGTTAACTGGTTTAGAGAGCCCCTATATTTTTAGAGAAATTTATCCAGTTAACTCCCAAAATTAAATGGATACATCTTTTCAAAATCAATTATTCTTTTATTTGGATATATTATCATATTTCTATGACATTCTCACAGAAATGCTGATATTTTACATCTCTGTTGGAAAAAAAATCAAAGCTATAGCTACTATCGTTACCTTATAAACATATACAGGAGTAATTTTATAAACGTTTCCATGCATAAATGCTGATTTCTATTCAGAAAAGGCCTCTCATAAAATTAGATCACATCTAGAAGTAGGCACAGTGCAAGATACCACATATCTGTAAAGCAGATTTGCTCAGAGTAGGCATTAGGGAAGAGCGTAGGCGGTCATGATTTATGTGCATATTTCCTCACCTTCATTGTAGGTATGATTTCTACTGGATTTGTGCTGGTATTTTCTAAAGGCACAGATGTGTTTGTGTCTTTAGAAACTAGATGAAAAATAGCACATTCCTGCCCTATTAATCTAGGAACCCCAGGTAAATGCTGTTTTATAAAGACTAATGTATGTAGCAGCATGGAAGAGTAGGGTAGTGGTTAGAGCAGTGGTCTATCCACTGGCACATATTGGGCAAGTCATTTAACCCGCCATTGACTGAGAAGAAAGGACTGGAAATCTGCTTCTAGTCACACCTTGGCAAGAAAATCCAGGGCCTGCTGGGTCACCAGGAGTCATCATTGACTTGACAGCACACATTGCATATGGCAGAGAATGCTTCTTGAATTTAGGCAGTATAACTTACATCTGCTAGTGAGCAGGTATAAATGTTCAGAAATGCTTTATGCACATATGTGTTTTGATTCAGGTAATTTATTATCTACATACATATTCTGCCCAGACCATACCCCCAGCTACACCAACCAGCAAAGTACGCACCTTCATGCCAAGGTGCAGAGTTTTACACCAGTCTGTTTTTATACGAGGTCATTTATACATGTGTGGACACATGCACATAGCGATGACTTTATAAAATTACCTCCCTTGTGTATAATAGGGACATAAGATGTTAATGATTGTAACCCTACAAATGACATTCTCCAGGACCAAGCAGGAAGTCAGTCCTCACTTATGGGTGACGTCGGCGCCGACGGAGCCCTCGCGGAGCAATTTTCCCCAGCTTTCGAAGAAAGCCTTTGGGAATTGCAACGCGCATGCGCGGTCCCCTTCCCGTCCAAGGGTGCCATCTTGCTCAGTCTTCTTTTTTCCGCAGAGCCCTACAGACGTAGTTTGTGATCGCCGCTGAAAAAGTTGATTTTTTCGTTGTTTTTTCTCGGTTCGACGCCGTGTCCTTTTCCCGCCCGGCCTCGATACTCCAATATCGAGTCCGTTCACATTTTTTCGATTTTTGTCCTTTGTAACGGGCGTTCCCGCCACTTTTTTTCTTTTTCCCTGGCAGCACGATCTTTCGACATCGCAGGGGCCTTTTTCCCCTGATGGCTGCCAGCGGGTTTAAAAAGTGTGATCGCTGTACCAGATTCATGTCTCTTACCGACACACATGACTGCTGCCTCCGTTGCCTCGGACCCAATCATGACTCGATGAGTTGTGGTCCGTGTAACAAAATGTCCTCGAAGGCATTGAGGAGTCGGCAGTCACAAAAGGAACGAATCTTCTCTGACTCCGCGTCCGGTAGGGCCCGGACCTCGTCAGAGGCTTCGACGTCTCGTGACTCCAGCCCCGAGCATCGTCGGAGTTCCTCTGAGCAGGGGTCTCCCGCCCGGGAACATCGTCGGAAGAAGAAACCCGTGAGGGCGTCGTCGGAGGACGCTCCTGGTCCCTCGAGGGCCAGGTCGCATAGCCCCGTCAGCCGCCCCGGGTCCTCGGAGGCGGAGAGGTCTTCGAAGCATCCTCGTCTCGAAGTGGAGTCTCCTGGACACGTGAGTACTGTAGTCCTCGTGGACTCGCCTCCGAGGGAGCCGACGTCGGGCCCGATGCCGTCGGGGCCCGAGTCGGGGGCTGCTGGGTCTTCTGAGTTTGGTCTCAGATTGACGGCCTTGGAGTGCAGTATCGCTGCCTTCATGGACCAGCAACGGGCATTGATGACTGGCCTCGCCAGTGCATCTGCCCCGACCACCGGGACGTCGACGTCAAAGTCGACCCCGAAGGCCGAGCCAATCCTCAAGTCCATACGAGCTCGAGTCGATCCTCGGCCAAGGTCTCCCTCGGCCTCCCGTTCGGGACCGAGGTCGTCGATGCCGGCCTCGGCATCGGGGCGGAGGTCCTCGGCACTCGCCCGCACAGAGCCACTCGATTCCTCCACGGAGGAGTCGGGCTGGGACACAGAGGAGGACGAGTCACCCGGGTCTTTTCAGACTCGGTGCGTCCCCTCCGACTCGCCTGAGTTGGAGCCCCGGTGACGCTCCCCCCCCCCCCCCCCGGAGGATACCCGGTTCTCCGATTTCGTGAGGGACATGGCCAAGGCTTTGGCCTTCCCCGCGGATCCGGAGGAGGAGCCTCGAGCCGAAGAGCTCGAGGCCCTCCAATATGACTCTCCCCTGAAGGAGGCCTTTACTGTACCGGTTCCTCCGATGCTGGAGCGGCTGCTCTTCCGCAATGTGGGAGAGCCCGGCCTCGACGCCGGTGTTAAGCAAGCGGGTCGATTCCATGTATCGAGTCCGTAAGAGCCCCGGGTTCCAAAAGGCACAACTACCGCACCATTCCATGGTGATGGAATCGGCCATGCATCGACTTAAGAGTCAAAAGATGCACTCCTCGGTGCCTCCGGGTAAGGAGGCCCGGAACCTGGATGCCCTCGGTAGGAAGTGCTTCCAGGGCTCTATGCTTGCTTGCCGAGTCCAGACATACCAGCTATATATGGGCATGTATCTTCGAGACCTGGCAAAAGAAATTGCCGGGTTCTCTGCTGGTCTCTCCGAGGAATCTTTGCAGAGGTTCCAGGCCTTGTCCACTGGTATTCGAGAGTGCTCGAAGTTTATCTCTCGAGCAGCCTACGATGGCTTCGAAGCATCGGCTCGAGTAGCCGGAGCCGGCATCGGTGCTCACCATCAGGCTTGGCTTCAGTCATCCGACCTCGAGCCATGGGTGCAGGACAAGTTGGTCGATGTCCCCTGCAGAGGTGAAAACCTCTTTGGTAAGCCCATGGCTGAAAAGGCGGCAGAACTCGAGTCCGAGACTCTCACCAGGACTCGCCTATCCAGAAAGACCTCTGCCTCTTCACAGAAGAGGAAGGGCTCGGGGAAAAAGCCCTTTTACCCGAGGAAGGTGTCAGCCTATAAACAACACCACCCACAATATCAAGCATCAGCAGCTCCCCATCAGGGACAGCAGGCTAAGGGACAGGGTAATGGGTCCCGTAGGCAGAAGGCCCCCAAGCCCACTACACAGGCCCCTGCTCAGCAGGGTGGGGGTTTTTGACTATGCCGGCATAGCCTCTCCCCCTCCGCGGCCTTCGCTCAGCACGGGGGGCCGGCTGACCCACTTTGCCCACAGGTGGTCAGCCATAACATCCGATTCCTGGGTGCTGCAGGTAGTTCAAAAGGGCTACCTCTTACATTTTCACCAGGTGCCTCCCCCTACTTTCCAGGGGAGCCTCCAAGACCCCCTCTGCACAGGGACTTACTCCTTCAGGAGCTGCAAAGTCTGCTTCAGGAACAGGCTGTGGAGCCAGTGCCCCAACACCTGTGGGGTCACGGGTTTTATTCGAGGTACTTCCTGATACCAAAAAGAACAGGAGGCCTCAGACCCATCCTGGACTTACACAACCTCAACAAGTTCCTGCAGCGGGAAAAGTTCAAGATGCTTACCCTTGGAATCCTACTGCCCTACCTCCAGCAGGGAGATTGGCTATGCTCCTTGGATCTAAAGGATGCCTATACTCACATCCTCATTCATCCGGACCACCGGCAATATCTAAGATTTGTGGTGGCAGGGAATCACTATCAGTACCGTGTACTGTCCTTTGCCCTCTCCTCCGCTCCCAGGGTGTTCACGAAATGCCTGGCAGTGGTGGCAGCCTTCCTGAGGCTTCAAGGCCTCTTCGTCTTCCCCTACCTGGACGACTGGCTCATCCGGGCACAGTCTTCCCTAGAGGTCACTCAGGCCACTCAATGCACAGTGGCTCTGCTTCAGCACTTGGGCTTCGTCATAAACTTCGAAAAGTCCACTTTGCTGCCCTCTCAGGATCTCGAATTCATAGGAGCACGGCTGGACACTCGGCAGGCTCGTGCCTTCTTGCCTCTGGAACGGGCCAACAGGCTCATAGCTCTGGCCGGCAGGTTCCACAGCGCGTCACCGGTCTCTGCCAGACAGCTCCTACAACTGCTCGGTCATATGGCCTCCATGGTCCATGTCACTCCGAATGCCCGTCTGCATATGAGACCTGCTCAGTGGAGCCTTCGCACTCAATGGCATCAGGCCACAGGGAGACTGACGGACTTAATACAGGTCTCCGACCGCCTGGTCTCCTCTCTGCAATGGTGGCTTCACCTGCCCAATCTGGTACTCGGCATGGCCTTTCAGTCTCCACCTTCCCAAGTGCTAACGACAGATGCCTCTCTCCTGGGATGGGGAGCGCATTGCCAGGGAACATGCACTCAAGGCCTTTGGACACCTTGGGAGGCTGCTCAACAGATAAACTTCCTGGAGCTGCGGGCGATCCGCCTAGCTCTGCGGACCTTCTCTCACCTCACTTCTCGTCGGTCTGTACTGGTACAGACGGACAATCAGGTTGCCATGTTCTACGTGAACTAACAGGGAGGCACGGGCTCCCTCCTTCTATGTCAGGAGGCTCGGAGACTGTGCTCTTGGGCAGTCGACCACGACATCCTCCTCAAGGCTGTTTACCTGCCCGGGCAGGAAAATTGCCTGGCCGACAAACTGAGCCAGATTCTGCAGCCACACGAATGGAGTTTGAACCCCGTAGTTGTCCAGCGGATCTTCCGCCGGTGGGGCCTCCCCACCGTGGATCTCTTTGACAGTCCTCTAAACCGGCAACTTCCCAGGTTCTGTTCCCGGCACCCGCATCCTCTCAGAGTAGCGCCGGATGCTTTCCTCATCTCGTGGTCCACGGGCCTACTGTATGCCTTTCCTCCCACGCCACTTGTGTCCCGGACGCTGTTCAAAGTTGTCCAGGACAGGGCCTCCATGATCCTGGTAGCGCCCAGGTGGCCGAGACAACCCTGGTTCCCTCTACTCCTACAGCTAGCGGTGGACACCCCTCTTCCTCTGGGGTTTCAGCCCAATCTCCTGACCCAGGATCAGGGTACTCTCCTGCACCCCAACCTCCGGGCCCTTCACCTGATGGCCTGGCTGCTGAAAGGGTAGTCCTATCTCCGCTCTTACATCCTCCGGAGGTGGAAGCTGTCGTCCTGGCGTCTCGGCGACCTTCCACCCGGAAATCTTACGCCCTTAAATGGCGTCGCTTCTTGGTCTGGTGTTCTCAGCACTCTGAGGACCCCTTCGCCTGCTTAGTATCGGTGGTACTGCAATATTTGCTTCACCTCTCCGATCTAGGCCTCAAATTCAACTCTGTCAGGGTCCACCTCAGTGCTCTCTCTGTACATCATTCGCTGGTGGAGGGCCAGCCTCTTTCCTCGCACCCCTTGGTGGCGCGTTTTCTCAGGGGCCTTCTTCTGCTTAAGCCTCCGTTGCGCCCTCCAGCTCCTGACTGGGATCTCAATGTGGTCTTGCAAAGGCTTACCTGTCCGCCTTTTGAACCCATGGCTACCTGCCCTCTGCGTTTCCTCTCCTGGAAAACTCTCTTCTTGGTAGCCCTTACCTCCGCTAGGCGCGTTAGTGAACTACAGGCCCTAGTGTCGGAGCCCCCATACACTAGGTTCTACAAGAATAGGGTGGTCTTACGGACTCACCCTAAGTTTCTTCCAAAGGTGGTCTCCCCTTTTCACATCAATCAAGAGGTGGTTCTTCCGACCTTCTTTCCCAGGCTGCATACCAGCCGAGCTGAAACTGTTCTGCATACCCTGGACTGTAGACGAGCCTTATCCTTCTACCTTGACCGTACGTGAGAGCATAGAAAGGCTGTCCAGCTTTTCGTATCTTTTGACCCCAATCGCTTGGGCGTACCTGTCTCTAAGCGTACTTTGTCCATCTGGGTGGCTGACTGTATCGCCTGGGCTTATGGGGCAGCCGGCCTCTCCTTAGAGAGTCAGGTCACAGCTCACCGTGTCAGGGCGAAGGCTGCGTCAGTGGCTCATCTCCGCTCTGTTCCGTTGGCAGACATCTGCCGGGCCGCTACTTGGTCTTCAAGCCAGACGTTTGCGGCTCATTACTGCCTGGAGAGGGAGTCCCACAGGGACAGTGCTTTCGGACAGGCAGTCCTCCACAATCTCTTTGAGATCTAGACAACTCCTACCCTCCGGCCCTGGTGTTGGGCTACCGGCCGGATTCGTATTCAGAGAAGATTCCTTCCTTCTGTACTGTTGAGCTGGAGGGAGCTCATTTTTCGGCTTGAGGTCTCCGGTAGCCTTAAGCTCGGGAGTCCCATAAGTGAGGACTGACTTCCTGCTTGGTCCTGGAGAAAGAGTAGTTACTCACCTGTAACAGGTGTTCTCCAGGAGCAGCAGGAATCAGTCCTCACAACCCTCCCTCCTCCCCTCGGAGTTGCAGTCATTCTTATCCATTGTTTTGCTAACTTTTTTGCTGTCTTTTCGCTATGTCATCTGACTGAGCAAGATGGCACCCTTGGGCGGGAAGGGGACCGCGCATGCGTGCTGCAATTCCCAAAGGCTTTCTTCGAAAGCTGGGGAAAATTGCTCCGCGAGGGCTCCGTCGGCGCCGACATCACCCATAAGTGAGGACTGATTCCTGCTGCTCCTGGAGAACACCTGTTACAGGTGAGTAACTACTCTTTCTATTGAGAATATATTAATGGAAAGTCCTAGTAGATCATTATAATGCCTGTTGACATGGTGCAGAAACTGAAGAAAGACTTCAGAATGATCATGTCTGAGCTCAAAATAATAAAATGGTGTAGTAAACTGGTGGGCCAAGTTAGAGGGATGCTATGATGAATAGAGAGAGGGGGTAATCAGGTGATAATATCTCTTTAAAGGTTGCTAGTGAAACCTCACTAGTGGTTGCTAGTGCTGGAAGTTGAACCTCTGAAAGGGTTTAGACAGGCTGGAGGTGGTGCAGAGAAAATCTATCAAACTACTATAGCTTCTATACTGCAAGCACTATTAGATGAAATGTAACCTCCTAAACATGATAGAGAAGGATAAAATAGAGGCAAATACCTCAAATGTGTATATATATTGTAAAAGAAGCATAAGATTTTCTTTAGAAAGAATACTGTAGAGCAAGAGGTCACTGTATGAGGCTCCATGGGGTTAGGTACTGTAAAAATATCAGAAAATATTTATTCACAGGAAAGATGGTAGATACATGGGATATCCTCCTAGCGGAGCTGATAGAAAAGCTAGTGGTCAATCAGGATGTATGATATTGTCCAGGAATGGAAATAGGCAGGCTAGTGGTCTAGTGGTCTTTTATTAGCCATCATGTTCTATGCAGTTAATAGCTGTAATTAGAGCTTCTGATTTTAGGATTTAATCCATAAGCACTGTTAATACATCCTCAATACAAAAAAATTAAAATAGATAACTATTGAATAAACATTAGGGATGTGCATTTGCTTGAATTGATATGGGAAATATCAATAACATGTCTTATTTTGTTTCATATCATCAAACAGGTAGCCTTGGAGTGGGAAGGCAGGCAGATATCTTACAGAAGAGCCGTAACTTCTACATGGGGGTTGGTTTTAGCCAGCCTGATCTTAATTCTGCTGAAGAACTTCCTTTCTATTTCTTGATCAGCCTACCATTTGTCTGGTATGGAGCTATATGGAAAATGCTAATTGGATTTTTTTTGCCTTGTTAATCTATTGATGCTTGCTGTAAAGATTTACTCAAAACAATTTTCTTTTGCCATTTTCTTGTGCCAGAAATTCTGTGAAGCCATGTCTACTTACACTATGATATTTACCAAGCCTAATCTAGGTCCAATTAGGGAAGATCAAACAGGATATCAGGATAAATTTATATGGATACTATTTTCATTTGTCAACTAGTTTGTAATTTTGAATTTTTTGAAGCATAATTGGTGACAAAAGGGGTTTGATAAATTCAGTTAAATAAATGAAAAGTTAGATTCAAAGGGAATAAAAATGTCATGTCCCAATTGTTCACAGTGAAAATATGGAAAAAAATGGAAAATTTACATGATTGCAACATATTTTTAAAACAGAATTTGATAAATGAGCCTCAGACAACCATGAACCATATTTAAGACATAAGGCTAATTAAAACAGTAAGTGCATCAAAAAAGCAATAACCAGAATATTGTTTATGAGAGAGTGTCCCCTGTCTCAGGCAACTACTGGATTATATGTGGAATTAAAGACTTAATTTGAGAATACATCAGAACAACAAAAATGTAGCTAATTGTAAACAATATTATTCAAAGTCCAGCTGACTCCCTCAATGTAGAAACAGAAGTTAACCTCATCCTTCCATTACTGTAAACATATTAAAGGCTATTTATTGTGATTACGTGTGTGGCCTGTTGTAGCCTAAATAGGAATATTTTTGTGACTGAGAGATGTAAACAAAAGATAACACTAAGATCATTATTAGATATAAAATCTAAATATTAATTTTAATAGAAAGGTTAGGAAATTGGAAACTACACACACTAAAGTCATTGCAATAACATTGAATCCTTGTAAAATGCCAAAGCTTCAAAAAGATTAAGAATACAGGTGGCATATAGCAATAGTTTAGATATGCTGACACATGAAATAAACAATGCCTTTTATACACAAAAAATGTAGATTTTAATGAAACACAGAATATAGTGTATAGTGCATGATTAGGAAGTGAAATTTGTTCTTCATTAAATTAACTTCAGATTCTGACTTTTTATTGTCAGGAAACCAATGACTTCAAAAGATTATCTTAGGTAAAATCACAATGTAGATCTATATATCAAAATAAATATTGATATTATTCATGTGTAGGGTGAGAGAACACTTGCACTAAATTCTTCTACATATGGAGGCTAATTTTATAAGGGGCCCCTAGCTAAAGAGTTTTTAGGGCACCTAGCTTAAGCATATTTTATAAATATAAGTAGTTGCCTACATGTCTTTATACTTTACTAGCAAAACTGAGCAGATTTCACACCTTATGTTAAAGCATAGACACAGCTGCAAGCCCTAGAACTGGGGTAAATACCCATACCATTATCTTTCCAGAATGTGTGTAAAAAGGCAAATTTAGATATGTGGCGATCAGACTTCAGCTGTCAAGTTCAGGACAGACAATTCCAGCGGTATTTTAGAAACAATTCTGCTAAATGTGGAGTCTTTTCTGACATAGGTATAAGGATGTGTACATGTGTATTTGCCAGTGCATTGAGCTGGATGAGACATTTTACAAAGCTACACATGGGAAAAAAAATCAGTGGAGGCAACCCAGCAACTTACACAAATTACATGTACAAATTAGTATATTTTGCAAATCCATATGTTTAAATGCTGCCAACTACAGAGACTGCTATCTTTAATTCATTTTGATTTGGAGAGGAAATAAATAATGAAGGATTAAGAAGGATAACCACCTTAATCCCTTCTATAAAGGGTTGACCAAAAAAAGCACTTGTTAAACACATATATGTGCCAGGGAACAGCTATTTTTGGTCCAACACATGTAACCTCCCTTATCCTGGGGAGGCAGACTGGTGGAGGACCAGGTCACAGAACAATTATTATCCTGGCTCTCTCCCTCTGCTTCATTTAGGAGGGTATTTTAAAAGCCTTAGTCACAATTTGGATGCCTGAAGACGTGCATGCGGGCATCCAAATAATAGAGATGTCCCTGGAGACATTTCACAAATGTCTTTTAAAAGACATCTCCAGTGCAGTGATAGCCAAGTAGGCAGAAGGTATGGTGGAAGCATGTTTAGAGCCTTGCAATGGACTTAGACATCCCTGCTTGATTTTAGAAACGTCAGGGACATCTGTGATCCCGTCCAAGTTTAAATCTGCTCTAAGCAAGAATAAGTATCAAGAAAGTGCTTGCTTTGGCCATAAAAGATCCATCCCCAGTACTCTCCACAATCACATTGATAATAGCAGTGGGATTTTAATCCAAGCTTCCCTGGTTCTAGCCCACTGCTTGGACCATTAGGCTATTCTTAGACATCCTTGCTCTAATATAGTTCTATTCCAGGGATGTCTATGTTGACAGCCCCAGACATCCATATCAGGCATGCCCATGTTTGTGAAATCATGCCTGAACTTGGACATGCCTACTTATTTTTCAGATAATCTGGCTTGAATGTTCCAGCTTGCACTTAGACATTTGTAAAATGTGCCTTTTAGTTAGCACACACTCTTATTTCTAGGGAAAAGGGGAAATCTCTTCAAGGCCCTTTGTGCATGAATTAAAGAGTTTCCTGACTCTGAGTTGGATGTACAAATTCTCTTTATTGCAACAAAAATATCCAATTCAAACAGTAACAAGCAGTTGAATTCTGTACAACAAATACACAGTCTTTGGTAACACAAGTTGTATTCCTTTGAATTGTGTCTGAATCAGTTCTGCTGCTGGCAGAAGGATCCTGAGTTAGGGTTCCTAACCATTTAGCTGATTGCAGTGTCCTTTCTCCCTCCTCACTATTCCTTACAGTTCTCTGTATACCTTGTAAGTATTTGCTCCCACTGTGCCTCATTTCAGCAGGCAACTCTTCTGTACAGTAAACTCCTCAGTTAGGCTTGGGTAGAAAGGCAGCTCTTTCAGTCTCTCTCCAGACTTAAGCAGAAGATGGATAAAACCTCTGGCAGGCTCTCCAATCTTCTGAAGTAGACAATTCAAGAATCAAGAGCTACTTCCACACAGGGCACAAATAGGCTAGATCACAAATAGAGCCTTGTACACACAGCACAACACAACTTAACAGCCAAAAGGATACTCCTATGCATTAAGGTTATATAGAAGGCAGGCAGGAATGCAGGGAGTTTTTACCACATTATGGCATGTAGGAGAGGCTCTATAATGAGGCAGCTGCCTCAAGCGGCAAAATTGTGCCCCCAAAACAGCCGCCTCACTCCGCCTTCAAAATAAATAAAAAAACGGTGGACAATCTGCTTTCGCTGCTTTTCGGCAGCAGCAGAATCAACCCCCTTCCAGCTCCCTCTTCTCCCCCCTAGTGTCTGCTCCCTTCCTGCCCCCACCTCTCCCCCCATGTCAGTCCTGCCTCCTTCATCCCCTGGTTGCCATGGCTCCTGTGTCTTACAGAGCCGCGACTGTGATAAGGCTAGTAATTTAAAATAAAAGCAAAACTGGTACGGAGAGTTGCATATCAGAGGCCGGAAGGCTCCACACCGTTTTTGTTTTTATTTTAAATTACTAGCACTATCACAGCCACGGCTGCCAGGGGAAAGAGGGGGGCAGGAAAGGAGCTGACATGGGTGGAGATTGGGGCAGAAATGAGGGAGGAAGTTGGGGGCTGGAAGGGAGCTGAGATGAGGGGGAAGGTGAGAACTGGAAGGGAGCTGACATGGAGGAAGGAGGGGGCTGGAAGGGAGCTGATATCTGAGGATGGTACTGGAGGGGGACTGGAAGGGTAATGACACTAGGAAAGGGAGGAGGGAGGATTGAAGGGAGCTGACACTTGTCAGCTTTCTTCCAGCCACCCTACCCTCTGTCCATCCACGTTCCAGTGCCATACCCACTAGCCAGTTCCCTTCAAGTCCCTGTCCCTTCCAGCCTCATCCCTATTATCCTGCCACCTACCAATCCTGCCCCCAAGTGTCAGGTCCCTCCAGTACCACACTCTTTTCCAGTCACCCTATCCTCAGTCCATCCCAGTAGGTGGATGGGTAATAAGGAGGTGGCTGGAAGGGAGAGGGCACTGAGACTGGAAGGGAGCTGACACGTGGGGATGGCACTGGAAGGGGATGGACAGAGGGTAGAGTGACTGGACGAGAACTGATATCTGGGGGTGGGACTGGAGGGGGTGGGACTGATAGGTGGCAGGGTAATAGGGAGGAGGCATGTCGGGATGGTACTGGAAGGGGGATGGACAGACAATAGGGTGGCTGGAAGGAAGCTGACACATGGAGGGGGGTGCCACTGGGAGTAGAAGTGAGCTAATACCTGCTATGGTATTTGGACTAGAAGGGACTGGATAGTGGGGAATGAGGGGGATTGGAAGGGAATAGACACCAGTGGCAGTCCTGGGAATGCAAGGGGGTTGATATTGGAAGGTACTGTGATGGGGAAGACTGATAAGGAGAGATTAAGGTGGCTAGGTAAGAAGGGCATGCAGAATAGAGGGCATGGTAGACAAGGAAAATATCTTGAATTGTATGTGCTATTAAACTGGGAGCCAGTGGAGGGAAATAAGTAAAGGAGACACATGATCAAAATGATGAGCATTGAAGATATGTTTGGCAGTTGAAGGCGACAGAGGGAGAAAGACCAGACAAAATGGAATTGCAGTAATCTAAGTGAGTGATGATAAGGGCAAGAACAAGTTCAGTAAGCTGAGGGACAGAAAGGGAAGAACAGATTAAGCAGATAAGATGTAAGGCAAAGGAGTATGAATGGGAAATAGAGTTTAGGTAAGGCTTAAAGGTAAGCACAGAGTATATAATAATCCTCAGAGACTTAATGGATTCAGAGAAGGTTTAAAGGAATAGCAACCATGACAATGCAAGGAAAGGAGAAAGCAGAGGAAGAGGAAAAGACAATGGATTTGCATTTGAACCCATTTAGGAGGAGATGATGGTCAATAAGCCAGTGGTGTATTTCCTTAAGACATGATTATAAAGGGGAAATGACAGTAGCTGAAGCCTGAACTGTGAAAAGGATTGGAATATCATTAACATATATAAACAGAGTGCGCCCAAGAGATTGGATGAGGAGTGAGAGTACTGTGATGAAGATATTGAACAGAGTTGGGATCAAGGCAAATGAGGGGGAAGAGCACAAATCTGAAAGGACCTGGAATGGATGACCAGAAAGATAGGAAGCAAACCAATTAAGGACGTTCACGTAGGTCAATGGAATCCAGCTGGTAAAGCAGGAGAGTGTGATTTACCAGATCAAAAGCAAAAGAGAGGTCGTATGACAAGGGTGATGGAATTTCCATGGGCTAGGGAAGTCCAGATATCACTGAGAAATGCACAAAGCAGAGACTGTGTGCATTGACCAGGGTGGAAGCTGCCTTGATGGGCATGTAAGGTGAGAATTTTATCAAGAAAGGGAGAGAGCAGGAATAGGACAATATCCTCAAGAAGTTTAGAAAGAGAGGTAGATTAGAAATGGGGCAGAGGTTAGATAGATTACATGGATCAGAGAAGACTTCTTAAGTAGGGGATGAATAACTGCTTATTTCCAGAGGGAAGAAACATAGCCGGAGAAAAGGCTAGCATCAAGAAGCTGAAGGATGCTAGGAGAGACAGCAGGGGCAAGTCAAGACACAAGACATGATGGTAAAGGTTCCCATGGGGATCATGAGGGACAGAGAGAGAGAGAGAGAGGCTTGTTCAATGAAGATCAGTAAAAGGGAGGGGAAGGAGGACCAAGAAGAAGAAAAAGGAGACAAGGGTAGGAGGGGGAAGGGGGAGAGTGGGTGGAGGGAAAGGAGGACTAAAGAGTGTAGACCATATCCTGTGGGGGAGAAGGGAGAGAGGGAGCAAAATCAGGGTCCAGAGAATCTAGAAGTTGGAAAAGAGGATGAGGTTTATTGGAGGCAAGTAAGAGGTGATTCTGAATAAACTTGGTGCAGGCCAAGTGAAGTTCGTGGTTATAAGAAATGGCAGCGCATGAGCAGAAACAGAATGGAGCCTCTGCCAATGGTGTTCCTAGTACCAAAGCTGACAACAAAGAATGAAGAAGCCTGAATGGAGCCAGAGCTTGTGTGTAGTAGACCCTGAACTAATGGGGTATAAAGGAGAAATAAAATCTATGGAGTCAGAGAGCGGAACACCAGAATGAGATGAGAGTCTAGGAGGGCCATCATTTGTGCAAAAGCGGTAGAGCTGATGTGGGCAGCTAAATGCTGAATAGTGGGTTCAGAGAATTTAGAGGGGAAAGATGGGGGCTTGAGTGAGGGGTGCTGTGACGAGGATGTGGTCAGACCAGGGAACAGGAGTATGAGGACAAAGAGAGGAAGGAACAAAGATGAAATTAAGTGCGTGGCCTGTCTTATGGATGGGAACAGCAACCAATTGAGAAAGTCCAAGAGAGCACATAGTATTGAGAAAATCAGCGTTGGGGGTCAGCAGAGGGGAGCAATTGAAATCACCAGCAATGATGTAAAGTCAGGAGGCGAAGAGGAAGTGATGGAACGAGAATGATAGATAACCAGAAGAAAAAAAAGTAGAGGAGTTATAATGAATATAGTTTATAGTTTATCAATTTGATATACTGCTGTTAAAATTTATAGCACAGCGGTTTCCAGAGTAAAAATACACAGAAGGCCATGAGGCCGGAGAAAGGAAAAGAGTTTACAATGAGATAGGAAAACACTCAAGACATTTAAAGACAAGTACACAAGAGGAAAGGGAGCGAGAAAGAAAGGGAGGAGGTAATTCACACAGAAGGGGAGGAAAGGTCAAAAGCAATGGAGAAGAGATGGGTTATGAGGCTTCTTTTAAATAAGTTGTATTGCTGGTCAAGTCTGAGGGAGGTGGGGAGGGAATTCCATAGGGCAGAGCTTCAAGACATGGTAGTAAGAGAGAGGGAGATAGGAGTAGCAGATATTTACTGAGAAAAATTGAGCCAAACCACTGCCATGGCATAAGGCGTGTTCTGGTGAATAAAAGAAAAGTCAGATGGACATGCAGTTTGAAGATGGGCCATATCTCCAGGTCAAAGCCAGGTTTCCATAATAGCAAAAAGAGAAAGAAAATGGACAGAGAAGAGATCAGCTAGCAAGGCAGACTTGCAGTGGAACAAGCGAATATGCAAGACACCAAAATTCAATGCAGATGGAGGAGGAAGCAATAAGGAAGCTGGTGGGACAAACAAAAGAAACAATGTTGGGGGTTAGTTACCTGAGACCTACGGGTAGATGTAGGGACAGTAACCCAAGAAAATAGGAATGTGAATAGAGCACATCTGTGGGGGAGAAGGGAGGAGAGTAGCCATATAGAAGGTGAGCCATTTCCCAAGCAGCGCTGTGTCTCAGGAGATCACACAAGGACCATGACCTGCTCCTTGGTCACATGCTGACGGTGCAGCTACTGGAAGATGTGGAAATAAAGCTGTGGCACAGGAAGTGATGTCACTTCCACATCAGAACTGGGATCAGGGGGGAAGTTTGGTAATGTAGTTAGTAGAATACCAGGTTGCCTGCTGAAAAAGAAAAAAGAACAGCCGGGAGATTTAAACACAGTCACTGGAAGATGTGGAAATAAAGCTGTGGCACAGGAAGTGATGTGACCTTCATGTCGGGACTGAGATCAGGGGGAGGCTTGCTAATGTAGATAGTAGAATACCAGGTTGTCTTCACGTCAGGATTAGGAGGGAGGCTGGGTAATGTAGTTAGTAGAATACCAGGTAGCCTACAAAAAAGAGAAAATAGAACAGCACATCAGGAGATTTATAAATGGATGCCATTTTCATGTAAATGCTGCATTTTCCATGTAGAAATTGCAAATAAGGCTTCTAAAATAGCTCCCAAATTATAGTATTTTATAATCTTCATGCATATTTGTGCACTTTGCTGCTGCTCTACAAAAATCGTAGAGCAGCAGCAAAGTGCACAAATATGCATGAAGATTATAAAATACTAAAACTCTGCCATACATATGCCATCATGTCAACATGTGTAGCTTGATGCTAGTTTGTATTTTTTTAAGAGGTCATTAACATAAGTATTTATTTTATTTATGTATTTAATGTTTCTTCTATACTGCCCTTCAGATTATCAAGGCGGTTTACAATGAAGTCAAAATTCATGTTTACATTGAAGCAATAAAACATTAAAACTTTAGTAACATTAGAACAGTGAACAGGTTAATATGTAGCAGGGTTTGTAACTACATACAATAGATTATCATAAGGTGGGAGGGTGTAGGTTACATTAATGAATGGTCCATGATGATCTGCTTTAAGTGTCATGTATCACAACTAAAGTATTCCTAGAGTAAGAAGGTCGTAGTTTTTACAGAGGTCTCCACAGTCTTCAGTATCTCTTAAGATACTTGTGACAGAGTTCCATAGTGCAGGTCCGTATATTGAGAAGGATTTCTGGAAGGCTGCTTGGGTACTTTTTGCCCTGTGTGTTGGAATGTTAAGTAAGCTCTGGTTTTGCTGTGGTCTTGTTCTTGAGTTTGGAGGCTTCTGGATGAGGTTGCACAGGCAATCCACAGCTTGGTTGTGGGTAGTCTTGTCGGTGATCATAATTGCTTTGTATTTTATTCATGCCTGTGTGGGGAGCTAATGTAGTTTTTTGAGCACCGGGGTGATGTGTTCGTGTTTTGGTGTCTGTGTTATCAGTCGAGTTGCAGTGTTTTGAAACAATTGGAGGGGATGGAGGGCATGTTTTGGGAGGCCTTGGAGAAAAGAATTGCAGTAGTCCAGTTGGCTGACAGTACTAAAGTACACTAAGCAGGTAACATATGACTGAACCACTTAGCGCACATGGTAATGGTGAAATGAAAAATGAGGTAAGGCCTGGATGTGTTAAGGATAGAGAGTGGGTGTGGACTGTACATTGTGATTGTCATATGGTAGTTACTACCTGCTAACCGTTAATGTTGCAGTTCTCCAGGAACAAGCAGAAAGTCAGTCCTCACATATGGGTGACGTTGGCACCGACTGAGCCTGCGCGGAGCAAATCCCCAACTTTCAAAGAAAGTGTTTGGGAATTTCTACCACGCATGCATAGTCCACTTCCTGCCCAAGGATACTATCTTTCTCAGTATCCTTTTTTCCGCGGAGCCCACCAGCTGTCGTTTGTTTCCTGGAAAAAGTTGATTTTTCAAGCTTGTTTTGGCTTGTCTCCGGTCTTGCGCCAGTACCTTTTCCCTGCCCGAACTTGGTGCCTCGGTATTGGGGCGATTCCTTTTTTACTTCAAGTTTTCATTTTTCTTTGGGTGTCTTCATGCCCTTTTTTCTTCACTGGCAGCCCGAACGGTCTTTGACCTTGCTGGGGTTCTTTTTCCCCCCATGCTACCAGTGGTTTTAAAAAGTGCGATCGGTGTGGGAAGATTATGTCCCTGACCGATATGCATGACTGCTGCCTCCAGTGCCTCGACTCGGATCACGACCCGGCGGTCTGTGGCCTGTGCAAGAAGATGTCTTCGAAGGCCTTGAGGAGCCGCCAGCAGCAGCATGATAAAATTTTTCCTGATTCCCCCATGCCTCCGAGAGCCAGTACCTAGTCTGAGGCCTTTATGCCTCCGGAGGAGCACTCTGAACCTGAGTGTCATCGGGAGTCCTTGGAGAGGGGGTCTCCCTCGAGGGAACTGAAAAGAAGGAAGAAACCCTTGAAGGTGGTGACCCTGGATGGCTCCGATCGGCTGGGCTCCTCCTGGGGCCGATCGCAGAGCCCCGACGTCGGAGAGGGAGCGTCCAGCCATGGTTCCTCGAAAGGACCCAGTCGTGGATCAGCCTAGGCAAGTACACACTGTCCTAGTCGAGGATTCCCCTCCAGGGGAGCCGGCTTTGGGCCCGAGTGCATTGGTGCCTGAGCCTCAGGCTGTGGAGCCTCCAGGACTGGTGTCCAGGATGGCGACCTTGGAGCGCAGTGTCACAGCCTTCTTGGAACAGCAGCAGGCGCTGATGTGCGGCACATCCGGTTCCTCTGCCCTGACCACCGGGCGTTTGACGTCTAAGACATCCCCTGAGACCAAGTCGATCCTCGAGGCCATGCGGGCCCGGGTGGATCCTGGCCGAGGTCGCACTCAGCCTCCCGCTCGTCGGGGGCCGAGGTCATCACCAGCGAGTCTGCCAGCATCGGGGTGGGTGGTGGCGGGGCTCTCGAGATCTGAGGAGATCCATGAATCTTCCTTGGTGGCCTCTGCCTGGGAGACTGAGGACAAGGAGTCCCCAGACACCCATCGTCATCCCGATGTCCCATCTGATTCCCCGGTGTCTGAACCTTGGAGAAGGTCCCCACAGGAGGAGATGGTTTTTTTGGACTTCATCCGGGATATGTCCAAGGCCTTGGCTTTCCCGACAGAGTCTGAGGAGGTTCCTCGAGCCGACGAGCTCAAGATCCTCCAGTATGAAGCTCCCCCTCGGGAAACCCCCACGGTATCCATTCTTCCTATCCTGGAATGACTTATGCTCCGCATGTGTGAGACGCCGGCGTCGACGCCGATGATCAGCAAACTGCTGGACTTGATGTACTGAGTCCATCAGAGCCCTGGGTTTCAGAAGTCGCAAGTGCTGCACAACATCATGGTTGTGGAGTCGGCCATGTGTCGACTGAAGAGTCAGAAGACCTACTCTTCTGTGCTCCCCGGCAGGGAGGCCCGCACTTTGGATGCTCTCGGCAGGAAGTGTTATCAGGGCGCGATGCTGAATTGTCGGATCCAGGCCTACCAGCTGTACATGGGCATGTACCTGAGAGACCTGGCGAAGGAGCTCGCCGGGTTCTCGGCTGCTCTCTCTGAGGAGCCTTTGCAGCACTTCAAGGGCCTGTCCAAAGCTGTCTGTGAATGCTCCAAGTTTATGTCTTGGGCGGCCTACAATGGGTTCGAGTCAGCAGCCCGGGTAGCCACAGCGGGCATCAGTGCACGCTGCCATGCTTGGCTACAGTCATCTGACCTCAAGCAATAGGTATAGGATAAGTTGGTAGATGTCCCATGTCAAGGGGAAAACCTCTTCAGCAAAACCATGACCAACAAGGCCGCAGAGCTGGAGACCAAGTTCATGACGAGGACTAGGCTCTCTAAGAAGACCATTGCCCCTTCCCGAAAGAAGGGCTCAGGTAAAAAGCCCTTTTACCCGAGGAAGTCCACTGCTTACCGAAACTACCACTCTTACCAGGCCTCCCCAGCTCCCCTGCAAGGGCAGCAGGCCAGGGGACAGGGGCATGATCCGCGTAAGCAGAAGATTCCCAAGACCGAGGCTCCTGCTCCATGCCAGCCTGGAGGGGGTTTTTGACTCCTTCAGCATGGCCCTTCTCCCACTCGGAGCTCAGCAGCCTTCAGGAGGTCACCTCACCCTGTATGCCCACAGGTGGAGAGCTATCACCTCAGATTTCTGGGCATTAAAGATGGTCAGGCTTACCACCTTCATCTGAGCCAGGTACCTCCGCACTACTTCCTGGGAGAGCCCCTCAGGTCTCCCCTTCACCGGGACCTTCTTCTGAAGGAGCTGGCAGGTCTTTTCAAGGACCAAGCGGTGGAACCGGTGCCCCACCTCAAGAGCAAGGGATTCTATTCCAGGTACTTCCTCGTGCCAAAGAGGATAGGGGGCCTATGGCCCATCCTCGACCTGCGCAACGTCAACAAATTCCTAGTGAGGGAGAAGTTCAAGATGCTCTCCCTTGGAACATTGCTGCCTTACCTATGCTTTGTGGTGGGGGGCTATCATTTCCAATACAGGGTGCTTCCCTTCGGCCTTGCCTCGGCCACCAGGGTATTCACAAAGTGCCTGGCAGTGGTCACCACCTTTCTCAGGCTTCAGGGGATCTTTGTCTTCCCCTATCTCGATGACTGGCTCATCAGGGGCGCTACAGCCCCCGAAGTGCAGCAGGCCATGGCACGCACCACCCAGGTCCTGCAACACTTGGGTTTCGTTATCAACTACCTCAAGTCGAACCTTTGCCCGGCACAAGAGCTGGAATTCATTTGGGCAACGATCGACACCCTTCAGTCAAAGGCCTTCCTACCCACAGACAGGGCAGCCAGGCTCATAGCGCTAGCCAGGGATGTACAGCACCGTCCCTCAGTGCCAACAAAGCATCTGCTGTGCCTTCTTGAACATATGGCCTCCATGGTGCATGTCACTCCAGATGCCTGCCTCCACATGCGAACAACGCAGTGGTGCCTCAGGGACCAATGGTCCCAGGCCAAAGGACATCTCCAGGACAGAGTCAGAGTGACCAGCCAGCTGGTACAGTCCCTGATCTGGTGGCTATCCCCCCGACACTTGAAGGCGGGTATACCCTTCCAGGCCCCTCTCCATTCGAGGGTCCTCACCACAGATGCCTCCCTGCTGGGCTGGGGAGCTCATTGCAAGGGATACCGCACCCAGGGCACTTGGTCCCCTTGGTCCCCGGACGAGAGCGCTCAGCAGATCAACCTCTTGGAGCTGCAGGCCATTCATCTCGCCCTGAAGGCTTTTCAGCATCGCCTGGGCCACAGGTCTTTCCTAGTACAGATGGACAACCAAGTGGCCATGTTCTATGTGAACAAACCTGGGAGCACGGGGTCCCCTGACCTCTGTCAGGAAGCCCTGGATCTGTACTCTTATGCAGTCTGGCAGGGAATTCTCCTCAAAGCGGTATACCTGCCGGTCCAGGACAACTTGCTGGCTGACAGACTCAGCAGGATTCTCCAGCCACACGAGTGGCAACTGGACCCAGGAGTAGCCAACGGGCTTTTCCAAACCTGGGGGGAACTGGTGATGGACCTGTTTGCAAGGCCATATAATCACCAGGTACCCCATTTCTGCTCAAGGCAGCCACACCCCACCAGGGCGACCGCCGATGCCTTCTTTGTCTCATGGTCAGAGGGGCTTCTGTTTGCTTTTTCCCCGACACCACTGATCACCAAGACTCTGTTCAAGATTTTCCACAACAGAGCCCATGGTGGCCCAGGCAACTGTGGTTTCCACTGCTTCTGCAGCTAGTGGTGGAGGCCTCCATCCCCTTGGGGTCAGCTCAACGGCTCCTTTCCCAGGAGGGGGGCTCTCTTCTGCATCCCAACCTTGGCTCCCTCTCGCTGATGGCATGGATGCTGAGAGGGCGATTTTAGCCCCGCTCCACCTTCTGAAAGAAGTGGAGGATGTTTTGCTGGCCTCATGCAGAGCGTCTACCAGACGGGCTTATGCTTTTAAGTGGCATAGGTTTGCACTTTGGTGCACTGAATGGGGGGTTGACCCCTTTTCTTGCCCGGTAGTCATGGTGTTACAATACCTTCTCCACCTCTCCCGGATGGGACTCAAGTCTAACTCTGTTAGAGTGCATCTCAGTGCCCTGGTGGCGAACCACCATCAGGTGGATGGGGAACCCCTCTCGGTCCATCCAGTGGTGTCCCGTTTCCTAAAAGGCCTACTCCTGTCTAAGGCCCAGGTTCATCCTCCGGCGACCGAATGAGATCTCAATGTGGTGTTGGGGCAGCTCACCCTGCCACCCTTCAAGCCTCTGGCTATGTGTCACCTTCGCTATCTCTCCTGGAAGGTGTTTTTTCTGGTTGTGCTCACTGAGCTCCAGGCCCTCATGGTGGAGAAACCTTATACCAGGTTTTACAAGAATAGGGTGGTGCTTCGCACGCATCCCAAATTTCTCCCGAAGGTGGTGTCCTCTTTCCACATCAACCAGAAGGTAATCCTCCCTACCTTCTTTCCCAGACTGCACGCCAGTTGGGCAGAGGTGGTCCTCCATACCTTGGACTGTAATAAGGCCTTGTCCTTCTACATTCCCTGTACTCAAGGCCACTGGAAAGCCTCCAAGCTTTTTGTTTCCTATGACCCCAGTAAGCTGGGGGAGGTGGTGCCCAAGTGTACGCAGTCCACATGAGTGGCAGACTGTATTGCCCAGGCTTATGAGGAGGCTAGGCTTCCGCTGGAAGGCTGTGTCATGGCACACTGGGTCAGGGCTATGGCGACATCAGTTGCTCACCTGAGCTCCGTTCCTCTGGCAGATATCAGCCGGGCCGCCACCTGGTCTTCAGTCCATATCTTCACAGCTCATTACTGCCTGGATATAGAGTCCCGATGGGACAGTACCTTTGGCCAAGCCATGCTCCATAACCTTTTTGGGGTCTAGGCAGCTCCTACCCTCTGATCCTTCTGTGTTCAGGCTACCAGAGTGCTAGTTCCTTTGGATGCAGAGGTGCTGTTGGTCCCTAATACGGATTTCCTTGCTGCTGCTTGCTGCTCTTGATGAGGAAGCCTTTTTTGGCTATAGGTTCTTGGTAGCCTGTAGCTGGGGAGTCCCATGTGTGAGGACTGACTTCCTGCTTGTTCCCAGAGAAAGCGTAGTAACTCACTTGTAACAAGTGTTCTCCGGAGACAGCAGGAATCAGTCCTCACAACCCTCCCTCCTCCCCTTGGAGTTGCAGTCCTATTGTATTTTTAGCTATGTCATTTGACTGAGCAAGATAGCACCCTTGGGCGGGAAGGGGGCCATGCATGCGTGGTAACAATTCCCCAAGACTTTCTTTGAAAGCTGGGGATTTGCTCCACGTGGGCTCCGTCGGCACCGATGTCACCCATATGTGAGGACTGATTCCTACTGCCCCTGGAGAACACCTGTTAAAGGTGAGTAACTACGCTTTAGCATGGGTGCACTCATTCTAGTTGCAAATGAACTTAACATGCAGTAAGGGACTTTTCCATGCAAAACATTCAGGCAGGAGACATTCTGGGCACGCCCCTGACGGTCACTGCAGGGCTTTTTCACTTATCGCATTGGGTTTTGCTCTTAATGTGCAGTAAGTGCAAAACCTCACTGCATTTTAGTAAAAGGCCCCTTACTTAAGTTACCTTAATGTAGAATAATTAGTTTGACAGTTGTTAGATAAAATTCTTGAGTTTTAATGGTTCTTTATCGACAGCGGGCAAGAATTGTTTTTTTTATTTTGCTGTGAATATTTTGAATTACCCACTGAGAAAGCACAGTTACTTACCTGTAACAGGTGATCTCTGGGAACATCAGGAATAAGTCTTCACATATGGGTATCGTCGGTACCGACGGAGCCTGCGCGAGAACGCTCCCCAGCGTCCAGAAAGAAAGCTTTTGGGAGCATCCCACAGCGCCTGCGCGCTGCCTTCCTGCCTTTCCTAACCGCCTCTCTCCAGTTCGAGTTTTAAGCTGAGACAAAGAGAGAGAGAGGAAAGGAAAGATAGATAGAGAGATACAACTCCTAGGGGAGGTGGGTGGGTTGTGAAGACTTATTCCTGCTGTTCCCAGAGATCACCTGTTACAGGTAAGTAACTGTGCTATCTCCAGGAACAAGCAGGAATGAGTCCTCACATATGGGGACTCCCCAGCTAGAGATGCCAGGGAGATCTCCAAGGTTGTGAGTCCCTGAGAAGGGCTCTACCTCCTCCCATGGATCTCGGGCATCCAACCAGGGATGGGGGGTAGGAGTTGATTAGGTATGGAACAGGTGTTTGAGAACAGCCTGACCAAACAAGGCATCCCGGCGGGAGTCCTTGTCCAAGCAGTAATGGGCTGTAAAGGTATGAACCGAGGCCCAGGTGGCTGCTCGACAGATTTGGTCGATGGACACAGAGTTTAGATGAGCCATAGAGGCTGCCATGGCCCTCACATTGTGAGCTGTGACATGGCCCTCCAGAGAAAGGTTCTTACTCTGGTAGGCGAAGGAAATACACTGAGCAATCCAATTGGACAGAGTTCTCTTAGAGAATGGAAGTCCTAAATGAGAGGGATCAAAAGCAACAAATAGTTGAGAGGACTTCCTATGTTGCTGTGTCCTTTGTAAGTAAAAAGCAAGTGCTCTCTTACAATCCAGGGTATGAAGATTCCTCTCTGCACTTGATGCATGAGGTCCTGGAAAAAAGACAGGTAAATATACCTCCTGGTTCAGATGAAAAGGTGAGACCACTTTAGGCATAAAGTGTGGATTAGTCCTGAGGACTACCTTGTCATGATGGAACCTTGTATAAGGAGGATTAGCCACCAAAGGCTTGCAGCTCACTGATACGGCGAGCTGAGGTGACTGCAATGAGAAAAATAACTTTCCAGGAAAGGAATTTCAAGGAGGTAGTGGCTAAGGGTTCAAAGGGTGGCTTCATAAGTTGGCCAAGAACCAAATTTAAATCCCATGCCACTGGAGGTGGTCTAATGGGAGGTTTAGTTAAAAGTAGGCCTCTCATGAATCTTGCAATAAGAGGATGAGAGGAAATAGGATGTCCATTGAGAGGCTTAAGGGATGCTGCAATAGCACTCAAATGGACTCTTACTGAATTCGTTTTAAGGCCTGCATGGGATAAATGCAGCAAATACTCTAGTAAAGAATTCAGAGGTATTGCAAGAGGGTTAAGACCCTTCTCTGCACACCAAATGGTAAACCTTTTCCATTTAAAAGCATAGGAAAGTCTAGTGGAAGGCTTTCTGGAAGCATGAAGGATATCCTTCACCTGCTGAGAAAGATGCAAATCTTGAAGGTCTAGGCCTTCAGTAACCAGGCTCTGAGATGAAGAGACTGGGGATTTGGGTGCTACAACGTTCCCTCCTCCTGGGACAGGAGGTCTGGAGCAGATCCCAAGTCCAGGGAGGGAGCTTGAGAGAGATGAAGAAGTAGAGGGTACCACACTTGGCGTGGCCAACGTGGAGCTATGAGGATCATAGACCCCTTGTTTCTCTGAAGCTTGAACAGTGTCTTGGAAATTAGGGGAATGGGTGGAAAGGCATAGAGGAAGTCTTGCCCCCAGTGGAGGAGGAAGGCATCTCTGGCCTGAACTCCCTGACACGGAATCCTGGAACAGAACCTGGGAAGTTTGGCATTCCACGGACTTGCAAACAGGTCTATGTCCGGGGTTCCCCAAATTTGAAAGATCCTGGCTATCTGGTCCCCATGGAGGGACCATTCGTATGGAAGCAGAATTCGACTGAGTCTGCCTGCCCAAGAGTTTTGAACCCTTGGAAGATACACTGCCATGAGATGAATTTGATGCTCTCTGGCGAAGGCCCACAATCTCAAAGCTTCGTTGCAAAGCGACAGAGAGCCAGTCCCGCCCTGCTTGTTCACGTAGAACATGGCTACTTGGTTGTCCGTATGGATGAGGACTGTCTTGTAGCTGAGCAGGGTGTGGAAGACTCTGAGAGCTAGAAGAATTGCTCTGAGCTCTAAGAGGTTGATATGTAGAGATGTCTCCTGTGGAGACCAGATGCCTTGGGTGGAGAGATCTTGTAGATGAGCCCCCCAACCCCTTGGGGAGGCATCTGTTGTAAGGGTTGTTTGGGGTAGCAACTGTTGAAAGGGGGACCCCAGCAACAGATTTTGAGTGGACTTCC
The DNA here is from genome assembly GCA_033557465.1 of Ichthyophis bannanicus. Taxonomy (NCBI): domain Eukaryota; kingdom Metazoa; phylum Chordata; class Amphibia; order Gymnophiona; family Ichthyophiidae; genus Ichthyophis; species Ichthyophis bannanicus. Next base: position 182,110,764 of record CM066034.1, read on the forward strand.
ACCACTGGAGGGACCAAAAGAGGCGAATGGAGGTTGCTATTTTGTCTGACAGGCAACCTGATGCCTGGGTCCATTGGGTGGATAGAGTCCACTGAGCTGCCCTCATGTGAAGGTGAGCGTAAGGAACCACATGCACGGTGGATGCCATGTGGCCTAACAGTTGTAACGTCTCTCGAGCAGTTAAATGGGACTTTAACTGAATTTGAGAGGCTAACTGCACCAAGCTAAGGCAACAGGCCTGGGGAAGATAGGCCCTTGCAGTTGTGTTATCCTGCAAGGCCCCTATGAACTCCAATGACTGAGTAGGGGTGAGTTGTGATTTTGGGATGTTTATTACAAGTCCCAGATACTGAAGAACACACCTTGTGCAGGCTAGGGAAGTCTGGGCCTCTGACTGCAATGGCGCTCGGATGAGCCAGTCGTCCAGATATGGGAATACAAATATTCCTAGAGTGCGTAGAAATGCAGCTACTACTGCCATGCATTTTGTGAACACTCTTGGAGCAGAGGCCAGACCAAAAGGAAGCACTCTGTATTGGTAGTGCTTTCCCTGATAAAGGAACCGAAGGAACCTTCTGTGTGTTGGATGGATGAGGACATGGGTGTACACATCCTTGAGATCTAGAGAACAAAGTCAATCCTGACTCTGAAGGTATGGAAGGAGAGCACCGAGAGAAATCATCTTGAATCTCTCCTTGCATAGAAGCTTGTTCAATTCTCTGAGATCTAATATGGGTCTGTAGCCCCCTGTTTCCTTTGGAATAAGAAAATAGGGGGAGTAGAACCCTGAACCCTGTTGAAGAAGGGGTACTTCTTCTTTTGCCCTTTGGGCAAGAAGGGTAGCAATCTCCTGACCCAGAAGGTCGAGGAGAGATGTTGGAGAATTGAACTGTCTTACCATGGTGTGAGGAGGAAGGTTTAAGAAATGAAGCTTGTACCCCTCCCTTATGATGGAGAGGGTCCATTGCTCTGCTGTAATTTGTTCCCATCTGGGAGCAAAGTAAGCTAACCTTCCTGGAATGGTGAGAGGCTCTGGTTCTTCTAGAGCCAGAAAGGCTAAGTTCTCTAGTTGTAAGTCAAAGGCCCTGAGGAGGCTGAGGCTGTTGGGCCGTAGCAGTCCTTGCAGCCTTAGGCTTGGCTTGCTTAGGTTTTTGCTGACGCTTTGCAGCAAAACGACCTGCAGAAGATGCCTGGTGACCATAACCAGGATAATATTTCTCTTTTTTGGGAAAGAAAGCCTTTTTTAATAACCTTTTCCTAGCAGGAGCAGAAGTAGACTTTGAAAGTCTATCTAAGGCAGAATTTTCAGCATCCATCTGAGTGGCCTTTGCTTGCCAATCCTTGCCAAAAAGGTTTTCACCTGTACAAGGAAGATTTCCTAATCCATCCTGGACCCAGGGTTCCAAATCAGAAGCTTGTAACCAAGCAATTCTGCGTGCACCTATGGCAATAGCTGAGGCTCTGCTGGCACACTCAAAAGGAGTCAAAGGCTGCACGGTTGGAAAATTTGGAAACATCCTGGGCATGTTTAAGCCAGGTGAGAAACTCCTCCCTTTTATCTTCTGAGATAAAAGGAGATAAAGTTAGCAGATGATCTGTAACTTCCTTTAGAAACATCCCCATATAGAGACTATAGGAGTTGATTCTGGCAGTAAGCATATTGGCCTGGAAAATTCTCCTGCCAAAAGCATCCAAGGTTCTGCATTCTCTTCCTGGAGGATTAGATGAGTGTCTTTTTGCACTCTATCTTTTTCATAGCAGACTCCACCACAATAGAGTGGTGAGGAAGCTGAGTCTTATGAAAGCCAGGACAAGGAGGAACACGGTACATGGTGTCCAACCTGCGAGAATGAGGGGAGGTAATAAGAGGTGTTTCCCATATGCCCAACATGTGATCATAAAGGATCTCATGAATTGTAAAGTAGCTGCCTCTTTAGGAGCCTTAGGATATTGTAAAATATCTAATTTCTTGGCTCCAGGCTCTGGTTCAGGGGCCACTGAGATAGAGAGGCCCCTGGCCACTTCCCTAATGAAGTCTTGAAAAGACAAGTCTTCTGGAGGAGACATTCTTCTTTTTGGAGAAGAGGGCTTCTGAGGAAGGAGTACCGATGCTTCGAAAGAAGCCTCTGATTCATCAGAGTCTTCGGAGGAATCGAAGTATCGCCTGTCTGGATGCTCTTGCAGAGCCCGATATGCGTACCGAGTGATATCGACATCGGGAGTGATCGGTACCGATGGGCATCACAGGACAGGGTACTGCTGCAGTCGACACTGAAGCAGATGTCGATGCAATCGGTATCGGCACCGGAACCGATATCGGTGCCGGTGCCGGAACCGGTACCGACAACGGAGTTTGTTGCGGTACCAGAGGTGTCGCAGCTTGTATGAATGCCGTGATGGCACGCTGCATGGTCAGAATATTCTGATCCATCGACGCAACCAATGTCTGGATGTCGGTACCAGTGGAAACCACCGGTACCCCAGAACATGGCAACAGGTGATCGGTCGAGGCCACGCCATTGATGTCAACCTGTGACCCCATAAATGAAGCTTTGGAAGCCGGAGCTTCCCGCCGGGGTAATTTTGCCGGTGCAGGATCCTCGAGAGCAAGCCCGGAGGCATCTCGATACTTAGAGGGAGATCTACCCTTCGAGGACCGGCTGGACTTAGGTTTGGTTACCTGAGATCCATGGGAGGAAGAAGAAGCCCTGGAAGATGTCGATGCCACCGAAGCTGCATCAGAGGGAAACAGGATACTGAGCTTTGCCGCTCGATTCTATTGACCTCTTTTAGACATCATGGAACAGGACTCACAATCGGTGATGGAGTGGTCAGGACCCAAACATTTTAGACACCAGTCATGGGTGTCGGTGATAGAAAGAGTACCGCTGCACTTCGTGTACTTTTTAAACCCGAAAGCGGGCTTTTCCATGAGGAAAAATCTTCTAGGCCTAAGGCCCAAAAGGAAAAATTGCACAGAAGTGGGAAACGGTAGTTTTTTTTTTTTTTTTTAAAGAAGAAAGAAGAAAAGACCGGCGGTACCGGTCCGACATCGAAGAAGGCAGACGCGCGACCAAAGAAATAAAGAAAAATAAAGAACAGCGGTGACAGGAACACGACCTGCTGGCTCCGCGGAAAAGAAGAACTGGAGAGAGGCGGTTAGGAAAGGCGGGAAGGCAGCACGCAGGTGCTGTGGGATGCTCCCAAAAGCTTTCTTTCTGGACGCTGGGGAGCGTTCCCGTGCAGGCTCCGTCGGTACCGATGATACCCATATGTGAAGACTCATTCCTGCTTGTTCCTGGAGATGTGTAACAATTTTCAGGATATAAAATGAAACAAAATATTTTTGGGACCTCCCAGAAAGGACCCCCTTTGAATCTCTCAGGTCACTATTAAAGCAGGGGCAGAGAGTTTTCTTTTTTTTTTTTTTTTTTTTTTTTTTTAAATGTTGACCCCACAGCTATTTGGCACTAGTATCTGGATAGTGGAAAGCACTGAATATTCGGATAATACACTCAGCACCAATGGTATTTGTGTAGCAGTGATATTCAGTGTTATTATATGGATAGCTATTTAGGACTGCTTTTTCCTGTATGCAAGTATGCAGATAGATTTTTATATTTTTAGCAGTGCTGAATATTATCACTATATGAACAACTCTCATTTCCTCTATCGCTTTGCCCTTGAACCATTCTAGCACTATCCCAGTAATGCTGAGATAGTCAGACAATATGCAACAGTGCTATGTGTATAGTGCCGCTGAAACTCCCTCCTGCTTGCACTTATTTGGGTAGCACTTAAGAATCCATTTTTTGGAATCATTGTCACGCTATCTGCAATTAATACCTAAATTAAATATTTATTATTAATGGCCAATATAAAATAAAGCTCTATTAGAATAAAGCCAAATCAGCATGCACAATAACTAAGTAGTATTAAAATATAACAAATCAATGAAGGCTAACCTACAAAGTCAGTCAGGGCTTATTTGATGGAGGTAACCCCAAAGTGCATGCTCACATTTAGCTTCAATATGATATTTGTTTCAGGAACAAGGAACAGATCTTAAAAAGGGTCTTCTTCAAGTTGATGTCAGTCTACAGTATGAGTAGCACTGGGAGCTATCGTGAGTTCTTCCAGATAGCATTTATTATGACTTAATAAATATGCTGAATCTAAGCTATACACAACTTTAAAGACAAAGGTCAAGATTTGAAAGTTTGTGCTATATATAACAGAGAACCAATAAAGGCTTTTTAACACAGGAGTTATTCTGTCTTTCCACTGGCAACCCACTATTAAACACACAGCACAGTTCTGAATTAATTGTATCTTTTGCATGTTTTTTGACTGGTACCCTCATGTAAAGAGAATTACAATGATCAAGACCTAATAACAGAAAAGCATGCATTAGGACCAGGAAATGGTTTTCTTCAAAATATTGGTGGATTTCAGTGCATATAATTAAGTTTGTAAGAGCTTACTGAGATAATTCATTATTCGGGGATTCCATTCCAAGGGTCAAACATAATGTAATGTCAAGACTCGCTACTTGTTTTATCAGTGAATGTATGACATTATTTAATATTATACTCAAATATGGGCCAGGGATGAGATACTTATAGACTCATAAGATCTTGGTTATTGAGGGATTAGATGATAATTTGTTGGTGCAACCACCTTTCATTAACAATAATTTTATATAAGGTGCCAAATTAAAGCATGTTTTGTTTTTTAGAACTCTAGTCAAATTGCATAACACATGCTTACATTGCAGGTGCAGGGATGGGGATGAAAGAAAGTGACAAGGAATATCATAGGAGTATAAAAAAATAGAAAACACAAGACAATGGTTATGATGAGGGTCATTTACCCCAGTTTTTGTGGAGAAAAATTCCTACTAGCTAAATATTTCTCCCACTGAGCCTATGGCTAGCTCCTTGGTGAAGACAAAGAGCCAATGAAAAGCCCAGGTTTCAATGACATCATTCCCATGCCTCTATTTTCCTCAGCCACCAGATATCCCTTCAATATTTCTTTGTCACCAGCAGATGGTGGATGGATTTTCTCCACTCTAAAGAGAATCTGAAGAATTGAGAGGAAAAGATTGATAAAAACGCTTGTGACAGATCACTTTAAGAGTAACTATCTAACTTGAGCATGACGTGGGAGGCTCCACTAGACTGCAGCCTTTTCAATAGCCATAGGAGGAGAAAAAAATGGTTCAGCTCTACTTTCTTATCATGATAAGTGTAATACAGAAGCACAGGCAGAACCTATGGAAGTAGAAAGAAAGGTGGATTTTACCTTTAAAAATGACAGTCAGCCAACACACATAGCTCAGGGTCTGCACAAGAGAAGCAAGCAGAGAGAGGGAGCATTGAGCTGACACCCAAGCTCTGACGTAGCAGCAAGCTTGGAGTTTGATTACTCTCACCTGCTTAAAAAAGCCGAGCCAAGCTTCAGAGAGCAGAAATATAAACGCTGCTCAGTAGCCCCAGAGAGGGAGGAGAAGGAGGCAGAGAAGGAGGGAAGCAGAAGGCCTGGCAGAGAGCAAAGAGGTGGAAGGAGTGGCAGAGAAGGAAGCAGTGGCCAAGAAGGAGAAACTGGCACACGGAGAGCTTCAGAGAGGTGGAGAGGCTCAGAGACTTCAGAAGGTTGGAGACTCTGTGAAGAACCTGGTTGTAGTTCTGGAAGTGAGGCTAACCGAGCAGAAGGCGAGAAGGCACAGCCAGTTACTAGAAACCTGCCTAGACAGAGAGAGTTGGGAGCCCTTCAGATCTCACTGCCGGAGGAAAGGTCTCAAGGTCTATACAGGTGGGAACCTAAAACTAAACCAGGGAAGTCAAGAGGCTCAGCTTGTATTAAAGAGCTAGGGCAGTGCTTTAGGCAGGAATTAAATGCAGAAAGGTATAAAGCATTGCCTAGCAGCTGGAGAGAACTATGGGAGAGCCAGGGAAGAATCCCCACAGCCACAAACCTCACCATCTAGAACTGTACCCAGGGGAAACGCCTCAGTTCTTAGAGAGAGGTTATTCCCGGCCTAGCAGTAACAGTTTGAAACAAAGCTCAGTAAGCCCTGAGGGGGAGGAGATGCAATGGGAATTTAATTCTGCTGACTCAGAAGAAATTCCAATGGATTGTACGCTCTGTCTCGCAGACGACATTAAATCTCTTCACTAAAGATTTGGGTGAATGAGCTGAGATAAAGTAGAGGAAAGGAATCTTCTTCTTTGAGGAAAAAGAAGAAGCTGTTTTGATTTACTACTTTGTTATAGAGAAAAATACCTTGCACGTTTTGGAAGCCAGGAGTATGAAAATACAGCTATTTTGTTTCTGTAAATAACCTTCAAGCAAAGCTCCTGTGAAGAGTACTTCCCATCTGCCCTCAAGAGAACATCCATTAGACCCCTCTTGAAAAACCCCAAACTCGACCCACAAAAGGTTGAATCTTATAGACCCATAGCTAGTATACCCCTTCTAGCTAAAATAATTGAAAAGGAAGCTCAAAGGCAAATACAGAATCACATCGACACCGCCTCCCCTCTAGACCAATGCCAGCATGGCTTCAGGGAGTTCCATGGTGTAGAAACCCTCCTTACCACCCTCTGCAACAACATTATCACAGGCATTGACAACATCCGCCAAGGTTTTGTTCTTATCTTCTTAGACATTGCTGCGGCTTTCGACTCTGTACATCACGAAATCTTAATAGGGCGGCTAAAAGAAAAGGGCATCAACGACACTGCTCTTGATTGGTGCAGGTCATACCTGGATCAGAGATGGCAGTATGTAACCTCAGGAGCAGCAACATCCACACCTTTCCATCAAAGGCAGGGCGTGCCACAAGGGTCCTCCCTATCATCACTCTTATTCAACATATACATACAGCCCGTCTGCAACATCATCAGGTCCTTCAAGGTCGACTGCTTGATATACGCAGGCGACATCCTTCTCTACATGCCTTTCTCCACAGTTCATATGGATCTTTCCCCGCTGACCAAATGTTTTGATGCAATGTCTGAATGGCTTCAATCCCAGAACCTCCGTATTCAACACAAGAAAATTGAGGTTCTCTTCATCACTAGGGACACACTTTTCACCCCCCCCCCCACCCCAGATAAAGGTGAAAGAAGCCGAGCTCCAAACAAAACCTTCAATTCGGTACCTTGGGGTTACTTTGGACCAATGCCTGGATATGAAATTACATATAACCAACGTAGTCAGAGCGATCTACCTCAAGATCCGAACACTCCGACACCTTCGCTCCTTGCTTGATCCGGACGATTTCCGGACTATATTCCAAGCTTTAACCTTACCGCACATCGACTATGCTAATGCCATTCTTCAAGGCCTCCCACATTCCACCTTAAATCCCTTACAACTTGCCATGAACACCGCTGCCAGAGTCCTCTATGGAGCATCAAGAAGGGACCACGTAACACCTATTCTAAAGCAGCTTCACTGGCTCCCCATGCATGGAAGACTGTTGTTCAAGACCTTATTACTCACCTTCAAGGCCATCAAAGGCATCACCTCCTCCTCACTAGTAGACCTCATCCAGACCGTTCCACCTAACAGATCTAGGAGAACGACATCTACAAATGCACTAGTTATCCCTAAGGCAGCAACAAAATGCACACTAGCGACATCTAACAGGGCTTTCAGCTTCTATGCCCCTAAGTGCTGGAACACCTTACCACCAGAGATTCGGGCTGTCACCGATCTAACTCTATTCAGAAAGGCACTCAGATCCCACCTGTTCCCCCAATATTACCAGACCAGCCGGACACCGACCTGACCGCCCATCCCCTTTTTGAACATCTGTTCTACAAGACCCAACTCAAACTAAGAATAAATCCTATTGTATATACATGTAAATACATATGTAATTAGTTTCAGTTAACTTTTCCCCCATGTTTATCCAAGTTCTCGTACCTGTTCTCTGTAAAACCAAACAGCTTGTTGTTCTGGTCTTTTGTTATATTGTAAACCGCGCTGATGCTAAATAGAGTGGTATATAAGAGCCTGTAATAAATAAATAAATAATAAATAAAATACTGTTTGTTCTGCACTAAGTCTGTTTGGGAAGGGGAATAAATTTTCTTGTCAATTTTTGCCTAACACTCGACTCACGGCTATCCTTTTATCAGAGGACTAAAAACTGCCATTCCCATAAGGCATAGCGGGAGTAAAAGCTATAGTCATTTTCTGCATAAAGGACATCATGGCAGCCCCAACCCTCTGACCCCTAGGCAGAGGGCTGGGGGGCGTATGACATAAGAGCTTGTTGAGCAGCCACAAAATTGGGAGGATTTGGAAGCATCTGGAAGAGTGCAGCAGCCTCACACAACCTCATCGCCACCTTCCTTCTCCTCTGTCCCCCTTGCTTTCTCCCAAAGATTGCAGAAGGCTCTCAGAGGGATCTGCTTGCCAGCCACCTTAAATGCACTGCTTCAAAAACCAGTAAAACAGTTTCCTCAGAGTAGAATCTAGTCTGGCATGGATCCTCTGCCTGAGGCTCTCAGGGGGTGAGTACCAAGTCTTGACATCATTGTCCTTGTTGGGGGCTCCTGATTCTGTCTGGGTGGGATGCAATTTGAGGTAGGCGGCTGATGACCATTGACGCAGTGTGAGGGTTTCCCATCATTTTCTGCAGGTGATAGTAGCATTTCCTCTTGTGCGCTTGGCAATCACACAGTCTGTATGTGCATTCTGCCCAAGAGGCTCCAATGTGCACTCCTACCCTAGTGCCTGTAACACGCATTGCAGTAAAAGCACAGTTAATGCATGCCACAGTATAAGCACAGTTAATATGCCCCATTGGGTTGCCGCAGCCTTAGTGAGCACTGTTGTGATACTTGCCTCATCTCCGGACTCTGGACTCTACTCATCTTGCATGGCCTGGCCCCCTATTTAGGTCTAGGGATGCGATTAGTCTGGCCTTGCCTGCCTCAGGACAGGAGGTGACGGATGGTGATATGGGTAAGGGTATCCAGTGGCCGGAGTATCTGGTGACTGCTGTGAGCCGCTCTTCATCCTCTGTGGTGGCTTTGCCCCCCTGATGTTGGGGGGGGGGGGTCATTTTCTAGAGGAGAGCTTCCGGACTTTGTATTGTCCTCCCCAGAATTCTATTTTGCAGCAGGCCTGGTCCTTCTGGCTTGGAAATTCAGACCCTGCAACCCCTGGGTGCTGTCTCATGTGGGGCAAGATGGAGAGTGGAAGCCCTGTTCGACTGCCTTTGACTAAGTATCCCCAGCGTGGGACGCCCCCTGGAAATGGGGAACAGCTGGGAGCTGTCTAAGATTTTGACTATCACTTGGATTCAGATGGCTCAGTACCGGGCTCTGACTTGGATGTAGGAGTGCTCTCACCTTCAGAAGATTGTGAGGAGGCCGGAGTGATCCACCTTTTCTGAAAGGAAAAGCTGACAGCATTGATTGCCATGGTCTCATCTGCCTTGAACTCAATGGATGTTTCCGGCACAGAACACTAGCTGAAAGTACACCTGCTCCTTCAAGGGGTGCAAAAATCCAGTACTATCTTTCCGTTTCCAGATGTGATCAAGGATATGATCCAGTTGGAGTGGGGCTCTCCCGACTTCCTGCCTAAAGGGCCTATAAGTAGATCTCCTCTCTTCCAGAGGAGTGCATTGAGTGGTTTGGAATTCCCAAGGTGGATTTGCAGAGCACAGCGGTTACCAGACGACCACCATTCCTGTGGAAGGCGGATCAGCCTAAAGGATTTTCTGGAGTATAAGATGGATTCGTGGTTGAGGAGCCAGTTTGCCATGGTGGCGGCTTTTCTGAAGCTGGTGGTATGCACCAGCCTGACGTCTCGAGCATTGTTCCATTGGATCAGTTTCTTCTGCTGGATGGTACTTCCCTCTTTTGGTGTTGGTTACGGCCTTCCTTTCTGATGCCATGAATGACTTAGTAAATTTGGTGACTGTGGCCGCGGCCACATCTTCCAAAGCCTGGTTAGCCCAACTGTTTTTAAAAGAAAGCTTCTGTTTGAGCCACTTTGGAGAAGCTTTTTTTCAAATTCTCTCTTTGCTTGCCTTATCATTGCCTTGCATCTAACTTGCCAGTGCTTATATTGTTTCCCATTCTCGTCATTTGACTCCTTTTTCCATTACCTGAAAGATGCATTTTTGGCTACAATAGTCTCTCTGACCTTATCTTTAAACTATGCTGGCAGTTTTTTGGCCTTCCTTCCATTTTTCTTAAAGCGTAGAATATATCTGGTCTGGGTTCCGAGATAGTATTTTTAAACAATGCCCATGCTTGATGTAAATCTTTGACCTTTTCTGCTGCTCCTTTTAGTTTTTTCTTAACTATTTTCCTCATGTTATCATAGTCTCCCCTTTGAAAGTTAAAAGGTAGTACTGTGGATTTCCTTGCTGCCCTTCCTCCATTTATTAAATCAAACACGATCATGCTATGATCACTATAGCCAAGTGGCCCCAACACCCTTATATCTTTCACCAGATCCTGAGTTCCACTAAGGACTAAGTCCAAAATAGCTTTCTATCTTTTCGGTTGATGAACCATCTGCTCCAAGAAGCTGTCATTTATTTCAACTAGAAACTTTATCTCCTTAGCACAGCGGTTCTCAACCTGTGGGTCGCAACCCCCATTGGGGTCGCCACAGGATTTAGCAGGAGTCGCCTCACTCCGCCAAGTTTAAAAAAAAAAGTGCACAAGTTTCTGCCGCTGCCGAGTCTGCTTCTTGGCAGCGGAAAACTCACCGCCTCCAATCTTCTGCAGCTGCGGCTCCCTGCCTCTTAGGGAACCCCCTCAGCTACCAATTGCTCTATGATAACTGTCATTCAACGTGGAGACATATCTGGTATCATGTGGAAAAAATTTTTATATTCAATATAAACACCATGAATGCTTTAAAATGCTCAGAATGTTTCAGACTCTGCGGCGCTTTAAACCAACGATATGTACCAAATGTACCTCATCAAATTCCAGTGCCTGATAGCATCAATGACTATTCTGGCATATGTATTTTTTATATGAAAAATTTTTCCACCGTTAAAATCTTCAAAGATACCAATGAATGAATAAATGCTTAGCTTTTGGTGCTCCCCAACACCTCCCTCAGGCGCCGATCATGAGTTTCATTCCAAAATAGAGTTTCCTCAGGGGGATCTAAAAATAAAAGTAAAAATGAAACTCAGGTTCTATCGTATAATTTCCACATTGACTGTCTCAGGATATCTCTTAACATATCAGTTTATATTCTTGATGCTGCCAACGTTCACTTCTGTAAAGTTTATCAATTGGTGAAGATTCCAAAAAACGCCGTGCATGCGAAGTATCAAACTTACTCAGATCTTATGCTTTCCAATAATGATGTCACGTTATCTAGTGAAATTTCAAAGATTTTAAACTGATCCAAAGGATTCGCCATACATTTACTCAGAGGCACACCCCCCAGTCAATAGTAGAGTTCAAACCCTCAGGGTATAAAGTTTTCAGGTTAAAAATCTAGCGTTGTTCTCGCAATAACAATGTCTGTTCCTGTGATTTCCCCCACTTTGCGGATGTCACCCGCTCTATACAGAAGCACCGTAAATGCTCAAACTCATGTGAGAGGTCCAAACAATGTTGAACCAAGGGTGCCGTCATTGTTTTGCATTTTAATCGACTTTTGTGTTCCATCATTCGAATTTTGAAGGGGCAGGAGGTCTTTCCTATATATAATAGATTACATGGACATCTGATGGCATAAACAACTGATGTTGTATCACACGATGTATTATTTTGCAAACTATATGTTTTTCCCTGATGTATAAACTTTGTAATTTCCTCTGTGACTCCACAGATCCCGCAGTGGCCACATTTTCTATGTCCCTTCATATCAATACTCTCTCTTTCCTCTTCTAAAGTCCGTAAAACTGCCGGACTCAATTGTTCTTTTAAATTTTTGTTTCTCTGCCAAACGCACCGAATATGCTTCTCTTCAAGACCTGGAACATTATGTAATACGTTAGTATGTTTGGATATAATACGCTGGATTTTATAGCTTAATGGTGAAAATTTAGTTATCATATTAACATATTCTGCATCAGTCCCTTTTATACTAGCCTGAGAGGTCCCTATCAGCCAGGATCTATCATTAAATAATGCTCGACGATATGCTCATCTAGACACCTGGGGGGGATATGGGGTCGAGACCCTAATGACCATGCTGATGAACACCCTCATCATAGGAACCCAAGAGAAACACTCCAGATACATCCTAATTTTTCTGGATATATCAGCGGCATTCGACACCATCTCCCATGACACCCTTATCCACAGACTGCAAACAATTGTGATCAAAGATACTGTACTCCAATGGTTCAGGTCCTATCTAACCAACCGATAGCAACTGATCCGCACCAAAACCTCCACCTCACCCCTCTTCCAGCAACATCAAGGAGTACCTCAAGGATCCACACTATCAGCCATGCTTTTCAACATCTACCTCCGTCCACTCTGCTCAGTCATATGCACTCACAATGTCAACTTCCACATATACGCCGATGACATAATGCTCTACGCCCCAATTACAACCACGGACCCAACAAACGACCAGCTATCAACCTGCTTCACCAACGTATCCAACTGGCTACAAGAGAACAACTTATCCATTAACATAAAGAAGACCGAAGCACTTATAGTGACAAAAGACCCAGACTTCAAACCACCCACTCACCTCACCATGGGAACCACGCAAACCACCCACTCACCTCACCATGGGAACCAATTACACCCACACATAAGATATCTCGGCATTATCATTGACCAAGCCCTAACCCTTAAGCAGCAAATCAACAAGACCACAAGAACTGTATTCCACAAGGCAAAAACGGTACAACGCCTCCGACCCTTCCTCGAACCACAAGACTTCAGGACAGTAATGCAAGCTCTAACACTCCCTCATCTGGACTACTGCAATATAATCTACCATGGCCTACCTGCCACACAGACCAATCCTCTCTGAACTGCCCTAAACACCACGGCGAGAATAATTCACAATGCAAAGAAACGAGACCACATCACCCCAATTCTGAGAGACCTTCATATTCTCCCCATCGAAGCAAGAATCAAGTACAAAGCCCTTCTACTCACCCACAAAACCATCCACCAAACACAAGGCACCCCACTCTGCGCCCTACTGCCTCGCCCAACCCACAGCAGAACAACCAGACAATCCTCCAACAGCTCCGTTGCCATCCCCCACAAAAGAACCAAAGCAACTCAACGGACTTGCAACAGAGCCTTTGAACTCTATGCCCCATCTCTCTGGAACTCTCTACCAAACCACATCAGGAACAACAGTGATCTCCCATCATTCAAAAAGCAGCTAAAAACCATCCTATTCCGAGAACATCTCTGAATAGGAACCCCCTCCACCCCCCTATTTCTCTCCAAGAACTCCAAACCAGTAACTATGCTATCTTGTCAGTCTCTATGTTCATCCCAAAAATCATCAATGTTGAGCCCCCGGTGATGGCCCCCCCCCCACATTTGATCCCCCCCCCCCCCCGGTTATATGTCCCACCGCTTTGACCCGGTGAAAAGCGGGATATAAATACAGTTAAATAAATAAATAAAATAAATAAATAAATAAATAAATATCCTCGATCACTAAAATTCTTCAATAAAATTAGTGATTGTCTCTTAAAATCGTGAACATCTGTACAATTTCTCCGAAAACGTAAAAATTGAGAAAAGGGTAAACTATTTTTCAATCATTGAGGGTGGGCACTACTATAGTGCAAAAACGTATTACGATCTATGGGCTTTCTATAGATAGATGTGGTCCATACTTGTCGTCCTTTTTCTACCAGTACATCCAAAAAGGTAATGCTATAAGAATTGACCGCATAAGTGAATTGCATGGCTTTATTCACTCCATTCAACCACTGCACAAATGGGGCCACTGATTATATTGACCCCTTCCACAATACAAAAATATCGTCAATAAAACGGCACCACATTTTGATCTGAACTGTATATGTAGATGGAAAAAGCCATTTCTGTTCAAAATTGCCCATGAAAAGATTCGCAATAGACGGGGCACAAGTGGCTCCCATCGCCACTCCTGAAATTTGATGGTAAATTGATTTTTCAAAAAGAAAATAGTTTTGAAACACTGTAAGATGTGCCAATTGTAGAAGGAAAAGGATTAAAGCCTCTGGGAGGTCTCCCCGGCGTCACAAATTTGACTCTACCGTCCTGTACGCTTCTTCTTGAGGTATGTTGGTATAAAGAGCCACTATATCTAATGTTACTAAAATCACCTCAGGATCATTAACCCAGTTTGAATGCTGATCCAATCTTTCCAAAAAGTGGGAAGTGTCTCGTATGCATGACAGCATGTCAATAAGTAAAGGGCGAAGATATGAATCAAGAAAAATTGACAATGGTTCCAATAAAGTAGATACTATCGGTCTTCCAGGTGGTTTTTCCAAATTTTTATGAATTTTAGGAATCAAATATAACCATGCTAGTGCGGGAATTTTAACGTTCAAAAACATCCATTCCTTTTTCAAGATGACTTTATTCTGGAAAGCTTGTTGTGTAAATTCTTGAATGTGAACCTGGAGATTCTTCATGGGGTCCTCTTGTAAAACACAATAGGTCGCCTGATCTGATAAATGTTTTCGTGCCTCCTCAAGGTAGTCGTCACAACTTAGGACAACCACTGCTCCCCCTTTATCTGCTCTCCAGATTACTATATCAGTGCGTGTCCGTAATTCTCGCAAAGCTGAGCGTTCTGTTATTGACAAAACACTCTTGGAATAATGACTCCGTCGCTCTACTTCTTCTACATCTTTTAATGCTAATTCTTTAAAAATAGTAAGGGCAGGATGTAATTGCCTGGGTGGAGACCATGTTGATTTTAACGGCAATGGCATTTGATGTTCTATCTGTTGACTCATAACGCCATCTGTTGAATAGACTGTTGTAGCAAAATATGACTTCAAATGATTATGAACAGGGCAACCTTTGACTGCTTTGAGTGTATTAGCAGCACTTCTGCTATCTGTATTGGTGCACGTCAGATTGCTTGGTTGCAAGCATCCGATCTCGAATAGTGGGTGCAGGATAAGCTGGGGAACATTCCTTGCACAGAGAAAAACTGTTTTGGCAAGGATTGGCAGGATAAGGCTCCTCAGCTGGAATCCAAGAATACCACTCTCAATAGGCTTTCTAGAACCACTGCCAATCAGCTACAAAAAAGAATATAAAGAAGCCTTTTTTTCAACAAGAAAGACGTTTTACCCTTCCTATACCCATGCTGTGCACTGTCCAGTTCATGCTTCCCAGAAGGGGACAGCAACAACCGAAGCAACAAAGGAAGGCTCAGACTCCCAGGGTTCAGCCAACTCAACAGACCCAGCCTCCTCAAGGTCTTTGATTATTTCTAGGGAACTTAGCTGTCCTACCTCTGGAGGTTCCAGAGCCAGTCAACATTCCAGGCAGACTATGTTACTTTGCACAAAGGTGGCATCAGATAACATCAGAACACTGGACTCTCTCCAAATTAGCAGAGGGTACAAACTTTACTTCCAAAGTATGCCCCCTCCTTCTACTCCAAGAAAGTTCAGCTCTCAGCCTCCTTTCACCACTCTCTTGTTCCAAGAGATTACCACCCTTCTTGCTCAGGGTGCAATAGAGGAGGTGCTACTCTCTCAGCAAGGCCTGGGCTTCTACTTCCCCTACTTCCTTATCTCAAAGAAGACTGGAGGATACAGGCCCATTCTGGACCTCAGAGAATTGAACAAGTTTTTGCTCCGAGAGAAATTCAAGATGATCTCTCTCAGAACTCTTCTCCCTTACCTCCAGAGTCAGGACTGGCTTTGTTCTCTAGATCTAAAGGATGCATATACCCATATCCTTATTCATGCAGAACACGGGAGGTTTCTACGATTCCTCTTTCAAGAAAGATATTACCAAGACAGGGTACTACCCTTCGGCCTGGCCTCTGCCCCAAGAGTCTTTACAAAAGGCAGGGCAGTAGTGGCAGCATTCCTAAGATCTCTAGAGATATTTGTCCTCTCTTACTTAGACGACTGGCTCATCTGAGCAACGACAGCTCTAGAGGCCAGCACTGCTCTCTCCCGCACAATGCAGGTTCTTCAACACTTGGGATTTGTAATAAATCTTCCAAAATCCCAACTCACCCCTTCTCAAACCTTAGAGTTCATAGGGGCTCTCCTAGACATGCAGCAGTCAAGGGCTTTTCTACCACAGGCTCACTGCACTCGAATTGTTCTCAGGGAAGTATAAAAACTTTCCCAACTGCTTGAGAAATGATTCAGTTATTTGGCCATTTGTCTTCCACTGTACATGTGGTTCCCTATGCTCGTCTGCATATGTGTGCAGCTCAATGGACCCTGGCTTCGCAGTGGAATCAAGCATCAGGTCGTCTGGGGGACGGAATCATGATCTCTGCATGTCTAATTTTGTCTCTTCAATGGTGGCAATCACCAGAAAACCTTCTTGTATGGTCACCTTTTCAGATGCCACCACACCAATCTACCCTGACAATGGATGCCTCCAAATTGGGTTGGGTAGCTCATCTGGACAATTTCTCCACTCAGGGTCTTTGGACTCAGCAAGAGGCACTACTTCACCTAAATCTGTTGGAACTCAGAGCCATCCACAATGCTCTCAGGGTGTTCCAAGACCACCTTCGCTCCCAAATAGTTCTAGTCCAGACAGACAATCAGGTAGCCATGTTCTCGTATGTGAACAAGCAAGGTGGAACAGGTTCTCAAGTGCTGTGCAACAAAGCCCTACATCTATGGTCTTTTGCCATATGCCATCAGATTCACCTACTAGCGGTATATCTCCCTGGCAAACAAAATCTCCTGGCAGACAAACTCAGTTGAGTACTACTGCCACACGAGTGATCTCTTCATGTGGATAAGATTGCTCAAATTTTTCAAATCTGGGGAACCCAAGATATAGATCTGTTTGCAAGTCCTCAGAATGCCAAACTTCCCCGCTTCTGTTCAAGAACACCTTCTCAGAGCAGTCAGGCGATGGATGCTTTCCACCTACATAGGGGTCGGGGCTTCCTATATGCCTGCCCTCTCATTACCCTTATCCCAATACTCTTTTCAAACCCCAGAGAGACAGGGGCTATATGATCCTCATAGCCCCGCGTTGGCCATGTCAAACGTGGTATCCACTGCTGCTATGTCTCTCTCAAGCCAAACCTCTGGAGTTGGGTTGTGCTCCGGATCTCCTATCTCAGGAGAATGGAACTCTTCTGCATCCAGAACCGCAGTCCTTACATCTGACAACATGGCTGCTGAGAGCTTAAACTCCGGAACATCAACCTCTCTCAACAGGTTAGAGATATCCTATTGGCTTCAAGAAAACCTTCCACAAGGCATTCTTATGCCTTCAAGTGGTGAAGGTTGTCAATCTGGTGTTCAAAAAAGGATCTTGATCCTTTTTCTGTTCCAGTGGAAGCGTTACTTGAGTATCTCCTCAACCTCTCGACCTCTGGACTCAAAATCAATTCGGTGAGGGTCCATCTTAGTGCCATTGTGGCATCTCACATGCCCTTAGATGGACAACCTGTCTCCTCTCAGCCGCTTGTAGCGCGCTTCATGAGGAGCCTACTCTTAACTAAGCCTCCCATTAGGCCATCACCAGTGGCATGGGACCTCAATGTTGTCTTCGGACAGCTTATGAAGCCACCCTTTGAACCCCTAGCCACTACATCTCTGAAGTTTCTTTCTTGGAAAGTCACCTTCCTAATTGCCCTCACTTTTGCAAGACACATCAGTGAACTTCAGGCTTTAGTGGCTGACCCTCCTTATTCACCATGATAAAGTAGTCCTTAGCACTCATCCTCACTTTATGCCAAAGGTGGTTTCACCTTTTCATTTAAACCAGTCGGTTTACTTTCCTGTTTTCTTCCCTAGACCTCATGCCTCTAGTGCAAAAAAAAGTCTATATACTCTGGATTGCAAATGTGCCTTGGCCTTTTATCTACAGAGAACTAGGCAGTACAGGAAAGCTTCACAGCTTTTTGTTCCTTTTGATTCCAGTCACGTAGGTCTACCAGTTTCCAAGAGAACACTCTCCAAATGGATTGCAGACTGTATATTTTTTGCATATGAGAGTGCGGGACTTTCCCTTGAAGGTCATGTCACAGCACACAATGTGCGAGCAATGGCTGCCTCCATGCAAACCTACGCTCAGTGGCGATTGATGAAATATGCAAAGCAGCAACCTGGTCCTCTGTCCACACCTTTGCTGCCCATTATTGCTTGGACAAGGACTCCTGTCAGGATGCCTCGTTTGGCCAGGCTGTTCTCCAGCAACTCTTTCAGACTTAGATCAACTCCTACCCCCCCCCCATCCCGGGTTTCGATACCAGACATCCTTGGAGGATACATGACCCACTTAGGCCTCTGTTTCACGGCTCTCTCTGTGGTCATCTCCCTGGCATCTCCAAGCTAGGGAGTCCCATATGTGAAGACTACATTCCTGCTTGTTCCTGGAGATAGTGTAGTTACTCACATGTAACAGGTGATCTCCAGGAACAGCAGGAATTGAGTCTTCACAACCCACCCTCCTCCCCTAGGAGTTGTATTTCTCTCTCTCTCTCCCCCTTCTCTCCTTTTATCTCAGCTACAAACCCACCTGAGGAGGGAGAGTTGGAAAGGTGGTAAGGCAGCTACGCAGGCACAGTGGGATGCTCCAAAAAGCTTTCCTATAGGACACTGGGGAGCGGTCCCACGTGGGCTCTGTCAGTGCTGATGTCACCCATATGTGAAGACCCAATTCCTGCTGTTCCCGGAGATCACCTGTTACAGGCGAGTAACTACGCTTTACAAAAGGAGCATATTAGACTACACACGTCAGACACATATATTAGATTTTAATAGCTTAAAGTGATACAAAACCGCTCCATATCCAAATAACTGTTTAGTAAACAAATAGGACTACACATAGGGATATAGTACAGAGTTGATGGATCTCAGATAAAAGAGGCTAGCTGCTCTTTGTTTTAAGACAACTGATAAACAGTTAGGGCCTTTGGTAGGTCTTTCTCATTTACTTCAATAGGTACCAAAGCTCAAAAAACTGAGCTATGGCTGGGAAAAATCATGCTGCCAAAGCTGTTGCCCCTGCTACAGCTTCTGCCTCTGTCCAGACAGAAAGCCTGATCCCAGGCAAGGGACCAGTTCCATGTGCACAATGCTTGCAAGTTGAATCCCTCACGAAAGAAGGGATTGAGAGAAGAGGGGGTGAGGCTGAGAAGCATCCATGACAGCAATAAGTACATCTACAGAGGTGAAGATGGTATGCCACAGAAAGAGAAAAACTGTATGCAAGTTACCAGAGGTTGCAGAATTGACACCTAATCTCCAACTCCACCATCCCTCAAATTGAAGAACCAGTATGCAGCCCTGGAAGTGTAGGAGGAAAAATATCCCAAGAACAGGAAGAACTAGAATTCAAGCACCCCAAAGATACAGAATCAGTGACCACAAGGAAGCAAAGGGTTTGTGACCCTCTTCTGAGGGGTACTGAGGTATCCATCTGGCTAACAGACTTGATATCACAGGAGGTGTGCTGTCTGCTAGGTGCCAAAATCTGAGATGCTATGGAGAGTTTGACGAGATTTATCAAGCCTACTGACTACTATCCGATGCTGCTCATCCATGTCTGCACAAAGGATACTGTTAGGTGTCCCTCTAAGCGTATCAAGAGTGACTTCATGGCTCTGGGAGAGAGGTGAAGTAGATGGGTGCTCAGGTGCTGTTCTCCTCAATACTTCCTGCTGGGTAAAGACTGAAGCAGAAAAGCTTGCATCCTGGAGATGAATGCATGGCTGTATGGATGATGTTAGGGAGCATTTTGGTTTTCTGGACCACGGGACAATCTTCCAAGGGCTGCTGAGCATAGATGGTATCCCCCATCCAAGAAGGGTTGAAGTATCTTCTGCAGCTGATTGGCTAACCTACTAAAGAGGGCTTTAAACTAGATTTGTTAGGAATGGTTGAAAAAAGACCTCAGGTAAGTAAAACATTAAATACCTCTGTAGACATGGGTAAAAAGGGTAACATCTGGAAGGTGGTGTGTATTAATGCCCATAGTATGGGAAATAAGAATCTGAATGTTAAAGCTTTCATGGAAGAGGCTGACTTGGATTTAGTGGCAGTTAGGAGACATGGTTTACAGAGAACCATGACTGGAATGTAATTACACCAGGATATAATTTATTCAGGAAGGACAGGCTAGGAAGAAAGGGAGGAGGAGTGGCACTATAAGTAAAAGATAATATTAAAGCTATAGAAATGCAGGGCGAGATGGGGGAGGCATTGTGGGTTAAACTGGAAAGAAGGAATGGAGCATCCATTTGCATCGGTGTTCTATACAGACCACAGGCAAAATAAGTCAACAGAGATTTAATTGAAGATATTTGTAGTATCACTATGAAAGGAGAGGTATTGCTGATAGGTGATTTAAATATGTCAAATATTAATTGGGATATCCCTGCTGCAGTGTCATTTAGAAATAGGGAGAACTATTCTGGCAACTGGTAACAGAACCTAGACATGAGAAGTCATACTGGAACTAGTGCTAACAAATGGGGAGAGTTTTTCTGATGTTATAGTGGGTGATCATCTTGCCTCCAGTGATCATCGGATGGTGTGGTTCAGTAATAGCACTAGCGCTGATAAAGTTTTATTTTATTTATTTATTTGTACATTCCAGAGATCAGATGCGGTATACAGGTAAGGTTAACGAAAATAATAATGGAACTATTTTTTTACAATGAACATTTTTAGAACAATTTAACTAATATACATAGAACAGTAGAAACAAGTGGCAAGTTGATGCCCAGCTTATGTAACTGATAGAAACAATTAACATCAATAACTATTTACAATGTGAAATTATTAAATGTTTGTATGCTGGATGATTAGATGACACATTTGATGTAAATGTAGATGTAATAGAGAGGTGTGAGTATGAGATTTGTCTACATAGGATCTAAGTAGGATCAGTATGTGGTAATCAAAAGTGAGAGTCATAGACTTTTAGGAAAGCCAACTTTGCCAAGATGGGACAATATCTCAAGCAGTCGTTAGCAGAATGGGAACAGCTGGAAGATTTTGTTTATTATAAGTATTTAGCTCATGCCTTTCCAGGAGAAGATCAAGGCGAGTTACATTCATATACAGAATACATTTCCATGTCCCCAAAGGGCTCATATTCTAAGTTTGTACCTGAGGCAATGGAGGGTTAAGTGGCTTGCCTAAGGCTACAAGGAGTGCTAGTTGGATTTGAATCCTGGTCTTTCTGGCTCTAGGCTGCTGCCCTAACCACTAGGGCACTCCTCAACTAGATGTAGAAAAGCAGTGGGCAAGATTGAAAGGAGATATTTTAGGGGCAACAAATCTTTTTATTAGGAAAGTAAGTAAATTGCAAAGGAAAAGGAGGCCACTATAGTTCTCAAAAGAAGTAGCTGAAAAGGTGAAGAAAAAGAGGTTGGCATTCATAACATACAAGAAATCACAGAAAGATGAAGACAAACGTCAATATTCAGAAAAGCTTAGAGAAGCTAGGAAAGTAGTCAGGAAAACAAAGATACAAATGGAAGAGAAAATAGCCAACACAATAAAATGGGGGGACAAAATATTTTTCAGATATGTTAGTGAGAGGTGGAAATGTAAAAGCGGCATTGTCAGACTGAAGGGTGAAAGGTAAGAATATGTAGTAGCTGAAGAGGATAATGCAGAATTGATTAACATATACTGTATTTCCGTTCTGTGTTCACAGATGAACGGCCAAGGGCAGGATCTCAGAAAACACTGAAAAATAAGAGTAGATGTGAAATGGATCTTGAACGAGTTTCAGAAGACTGTGTTCACAGGGAGCTAGCTAAACTAAAAGTAGACAAAGCAATGGGGCCGGATGGATTACATCTGAGAGTGCTGAAGGAACTTAGGGGTATGTTTACTAAACCGCGCTACTGTGCGGGGCGCACTTGAGCGTGCGCTAAGGTACCTTAGCGCACGCTAATGATGCGTTTTTGTGCGCCGCACTAACGGGCCCGCACATGTGCGCGGCGTGCTGATGTGCGATAGAGGCGTGGAAAGGCTCTCGGAGGGCGGAGGAAGGCTCCCCAGGGGCGGAGAGATGGTGTCAATGGGTGGAGAGTGGGAGGGGAGAGGCTCACCACACAGGAGCGGGGCTGAAATTCGAGTAAAAAAATACCGCGAGTGAAAACCTCACGGTAGAGCAGATTTAAAGGGAAGAAAAACCATTTCTGTCATCAATGTACAGCAAAACCAGGGAAACCTACTAAACGTGAGCAGTGTGATACATGTGCACAGAACAAAATAGCAAATAAAAATTGAAAATGACCACAACAAAATTCTAAAAAATTATAATCCAGCTGGGCAACAGTGATAGTAATGGAAAACATCAAAAATCACTTCCAAGAAAGCCCCAAAAAATAACTATGAATTTTAGAAGGCTCTATGCTCCGTCCCCATACAAGGTGAATGATCCCACAGTGAAATAGCAATGATCAGGGTTTCCCTCTCCATTGGACAGGTTACTTATGGCATGCACATTTCCACAACAGCAGGGCGGGCAAGTCGGAATGGGCAACTGGACAGATGCTGGGAAAGGGGATACAGAGGGCTGCAGGCGGAACATGCTGCGGTGCAGCTGGGGCACAGTGCGGACTAGGCAGATGCCTAGATGGCACCTAGGAATGCTGAAACTAAACAGCAGCCAGACAGCAACTGATGAGGGCCCAACATGGGCACGAGAGTGTTTATCACAGTGTCACAGGGGATAGTACCCAGCAGGTACCCCCAAGGGCACAGAACATTGGCAGGCGGTGATTGGGGGACGTGCGGACAAGGTTGCAGGCACCCCTACCCCAGAACCCGCACCATAGGCGGCCGCCTACCCATACACAGGATGGCCTGAGGCTGCGTACCACCAGCACCACCAGCAGAAGGGCATGTCAGCAGGGCGGCACAGGGGTACTGGAGGTGGAGGGGGGCAGTGGCAGCTGCCCAGAGCAGACCATGGCCTAGCCCTGTGTAGGTGGGTGCAATGCACTGCAACAGACAGGCCCTGCCGGACAAACAGTCATGGTATCATCAGGGAATGCACTGTCTATGTGGCAACGCGGTGGTGCAGTGCATACAACCAGTGTGTTTGGAGACAGAAGGTCACAGGTTCAAGCCCCAGCTGGGGCTCCTGCCAATCCAGACCCCATATTTTACCCACAACTAACTAGTGATAGTAAAGACGAACCTTTACTGCAGAGAACATAAGCATGGCTCAAACACCTCTATTTTACCCTACAGAGCACAGACACCAGAAACATGCACATTACCTAGAGCAGATTTCTCCAAATGCAGTCCTGGAGGGCCACAAATCCTTCAGGGTTTATGCTGTCTCCAATCTAAGGATGGAGCGGTACTGGTGGTGAAGGTGGCAGCAGCTGGTGGCCACAGCAGACCATGGCCTAGCCCTGTCCAGGTGGGTGCCGTGCACTGCAACAAACAGGCCCTGTGGGATGTACAGTCATGGACTCCCCAGGGAATGCAGCATATCTGTGGCAACACAGTGGTGCAGTGCACACAGACAGTGTGTGCAAGAACAGAAGGTCACAGGTTCAAAGCCCAGCTGGTCCTACTGCCAATCCAGTCCCCATAATTTTCCCACAACTAAACCGTGATAGTAAGGACAAACCTTTACTGCAGAGAACATACGCATGGTTAATACGCCTATTTTTTACCCCACCCAGCACAGGCACCATAAACATGCGCATTACCTAGAGCAGAGTCTCCCAAATGCAGTCCTGGAGGGCCAAACACCATTCAGATTCCATGCTGCCTCTCATAAAGATGCCTGTGCTGCATATCTATGCACCACCCCCATGGTATGCAGATGTAGCTCATGCATATTCATGAGGCACAGCATGAAAACCCGAACAGTGTTTGGCACACCAGGACTGGAGTTGGAAACCTCTGCCGTAAAGCAGCAGCCAACAGGGGCAGACACACCCACACCCACAGGCCCCATTAGCCAATGCCTCCTGGAGAGGCAGGATATTGGGCCCTGCGTCCATCTCCCAATACTAGCACTTGCATACCTTAGCTATGCCACCCTACACCTGGGTATACAGTACACAGCTATCAAACGTTTGCTAGGATTACTGGCAGATAGCAATTTCTACGTTAAGCACAGTTTGTTGATTGAGCTCCATCATAACAATCATTCTGATGTCTGTGGTGTGTGCTTCAGGTCTGGTCGATGACACCCTGGGGAGTGACCCCCAACAGTATTGCGTACCATATCCATGCCTGTACTGTGCCCAGGACTGGTGTGGTGGCCAGGGCTGCTAGACTCCTCTATAGTAGCACAATGCTGGCCTAGGTGTGGGAGTGTGTGTCTGTCTATCCAGTGTGTGGTGGCTGCAAACACCTTCTACAGCCCACACTGCCAGCACTGTTGCCAGTATTGGCCTGCCAATGTGCATAATGAGGAGCAAGGTACCATGGGTATAGCCCTGACAGGGTGGCCTGGCCAGGATGCATCTGCACAGGGCATAGGGCAATGTCTGGGGCATTGTAGTGCCCGGCCACCACCTGCACAGACAGGGTGGCCACAGCATGTTGTGTTGGGAGATCACTCTTACCCTGACTGAGCAGTGACCACGGCATGTCTAGGTTCCCCCATAGGGCAATATAGTATTTCTCTTGGGTGATATTTATGGGTTCCCTTATGGGGCCCAATCACTGACTTCTCTGCTTGGTGTGTATGCTGGCAGCCCAGTTCTGGGTGCACGCATCTTCTCCAGAAACATGCACTAAGGACTAGCTTGCAGACTGTCTGCAGCTAGTATGTGTTTTGCTGGAACACCTTGCAGGGTGCAGCGTCTGGCGGCCTGCTGCTGGTGAATGTCAGATAGTGGTGGGGGGCAGCTGGGCATTTCAAGGCCTACTGTCTGTCTGCTATTGCTTTATGGATGGGTACAGATTCGTATTGCCTGCTCTGTAGAGTGTCTGATCCCCAACAGGACCGGGGTTGATGGTCCCCTCTACTGCCAACATTTCAGGGAGGTATAATGTGGATCTGTTGGTGGGAGACCCTGTTTCCCACCCTCAGCCCCAGGGGGTGGGGTGGTGGTACATAATCCGCCTAGGGGTCCATAAGGCCTAAACCTGACTGGGAAATACAGATGTATCCAAGGTGTGTCTGCAGGAACTACCGATCTCACACACTAGCATTGCTGGGGACCTGCAGCATGGCCTATTTCTGCCATGGGAGGTGCTGTGGACCAGGTGCTGGCCGCCCGACCGCACCTTCACAGCGAGCACAGTACCCGCACAATGTGACGGTGTGTAGCTACTCTGTGCCAGTACCACACACGGTCAGTTTCCCCTACCAGGCCTAGGTGCTATGGGGGTGCATACCCCATCTGCAGATCACTTGTAGACTGCTGCTTTGCATGTGCAGTGCATCATGGGTGCGAGAGGACTAACCCTATGCTGGTAACCGCAGCACACAGTCTGCAGACGTTATTTTGTAGCCAGCCAGACATTTCTTTACAGTTGTAGAGCTGTAGCCCACTGGTGACTGCACTGCCTGTGGAGCCAGAGGTTGGTGGTTCGAATCCACAGTGGGTTTATGTATTTTATTTACCTTACCTATTTACATTCCCCCATATACTGCGCTATTCTGCACCATTGCTGTTTACATTGCACAAACTGGGCATACATTGAACAGGGCATTATAACTTGGGGATAGGTATTTTACAGGGTACATGGGGGGCTGTCTGGGGCAGTTTGTGTGTACTTTCAGGTAGTACAGGCAGCAGAAACACCCTCACAGTGCTGTGACCTTACGGTGCCTTATGGGGCACCGGAAGATTACAGCACTGTGAGGGTGTCTCTCCTGGCATCACTGCTGTAACGTAGAAAGGAAAATGCCTCAGGTAACACTGTTGTAACGTAAGAAGACATATGACTCACGCAGTACTGATGTACATTAAAAGCACTATGCTTCACTCAGCACTGCTGTATAATAATGTGTAATGCCTGAGACAGGTAATAATTGACCCCACTGGGGGATTGAACTCATGACCCCTGGTTCACCAATCCATGTATTACCCATTGTGCTATACCTCTGTTGCAATGTTTGCAGGTCTGCGCACCTACTGCAGGTTTCCATGTGTTCACATGCACAGTGCTGCAAGCACAAGCAGTACTGTCACCTATCGGTGCCTCATAGGGCGCCCCATACAGCACCTGATACGGCTTCCTATGGGCAACATTATAGGGTGGCGTGGCGGACAGTGCACCTTAAAATGTGGCCTCTGGGGTACCTTAGGAGGTGCCTTATGCAGCACCTTATGTTACCATACTTTGAGGGTGTGTTTGCTGGCACCACTAATTAATAAAAATAAAAAGCTTCCTATAGCAATATTCCCCATAACAGATACTGCCTCAGCCAGCCTTCTTCAGTGGGCACTGTGGGGGATTGAACCCCTGATCCCTGCACCATTGGTCAGTGTCTTAACCATTGTGCTGTGGTTCTGTTCCTGTGCTTCTACAACAGTGCGCCGCCTTATGCCGCCCAATATTAAAATGCCTCCTAAAATAATATTCCCCATAACAGATACTGCCTCAGCCAGCCTTCTTCAGTGGGCACTGTGGGGGATTGAACCCCTGATCCCTGCACCATTGGTCAGTGTCTTAACCATTGTGCTGTGGCTCTTCTCCTCTGCTTGCACATCAGCGCGCCACTTATGCCTCCCGCGCAACTTTCGCTTGCGCTAATGTGCTGGGCTCACATGGGCGCCGCGCACATTAGCGCATGATTAATCCCGGTTTTGCTTTTTTCAGCCAGAAACGCCCACTCCTTATATGGCACCCGCACACTAGCGCGGCCCGCACATTACCGGGGTTTTAGTAAACATACCCCTTAGGGAAGTTCTAGTGGCTCCACTGCCTGACCTTTTCAGTGCTTCTTTAGAGCGGTTTCAGAAGACACGAGAAAGGTGAATGTGGTCCCTTTATACAAAAGGAGAGCTAAGGATGAGGTTGGGAACTACACGTTGGTTACTCTGACATCTGTGGGGAATAAACTAATGGAAAGGCTTCTAAACCAGGATAGTGAGGTTCCTGAAATCCAATGGATTACAGGATTCAAGGCAGCATTTTTTTTATGCCAGACAAATCTCATTAATTGCTTTGACTGGGTGACCAGAGAGGTGGATCAAGAGAGAGTTCTAGATGTGGTGTAGTTAAATTTCAGTAAAGCTTTTGACACTGTTCCACACAGGTGACATAAATAAATTGAATGCCCTAGGAATGGACCCTAAAGTGACCGACTTTGTTAGACATTGGTTGAGTGGGAGGCGAAAAAGAGTACAAATAAATTGCGCGAACTCTGAGGAGAAAGATGTTAGCTGTGGTGTGCTGCAGGGATCTGTCCTTGATCTGATTCTTTTTAATATTTTTGTAAGTGATATTGCGGAAGGGATATCAGGTAAGGTTCGCCTCTTTGCAGATGATACCAAAATCTGCACTAAAGTAGACACCCAGAAAGATGTAGATAATATGAGAAGGGATTTGAGAAGCTTGAAGAATGATCGAGAATCTGGCAGCTGAGATTTAACACTAAAAAAAGCAGGGTCATGCATTTGGGCTGCAAAAATCCAAGGAAGCAGTACAGTATAGGGGGCAAAGTGCTTCTGTTCATGAAAGAAGAGTGGGACATGGACGTGATTGTTTCTGATGATCTTAAGGTGGTTAAAAAGGTAGACAAGGAGACGGTGAAAGCCAGAGGGATGCTTGAATGCTTAGGAAGAGGAATGGCTAGCAGGAAAAAGGAAGTGATAGTGCCTTTGTATAAGTCTTTGGTGACACCTAATTTAGAGTATTGTGTGCAGTTCTGAAGACAACACCTTCAAAAGAATATAAACAGAATGGAGTTGGTTCAGAGGGTGGCTATCAAAATGATCAGTTAAGGCATATGAGGGAAGACTTAAAGATCTTATTATGTATACTTTGGAAGAAAGACCGGAGAGGGGAGATATGATAGAGACATTTAAATACCTCTGTGGCATAAATACACAGAAGGAGAGCCTCGTTCAACTGAAAGAAAGCTCTGCAACAAGGGGGCATATGATGAAGGAGAAAGTACATAGACTCAGGAGTAATTTGTGGAAAAATTTCTTTATGAAAAGAGTGATACAGCTGTGGTCAACA
Source organism: Ichthyophis bannanicus (assembly GCA_033557465.1). Classification (NCBI taxonomy): domain Eukaryota; kingdom Metazoa; phylum Chordata; class Amphibia; order Gymnophiona; family Ichthyophiidae; genus Ichthyophis; species Ichthyophis bannanicus. The sequence goes on from CM066034.1 coordinate 182,139,049, forward strand.
TTATTGGCACCCTTGCATTTTAGCTATGTTGTGTACAGTATCTTGAGAAATAATTGGAAATATTCCAACTGTATGTCATCATAATATTTTAATATATATTCAAAAGTATACAACAGCAAAACGATGTCTGTGCAACTTAGATGTAGTAATTTCTGAGAAAAAAATAAACAAAATATGACCTGGACAGGATTAATGACACCCTTCACTAATATTTGGTTGCACAACCCTTGGCAGTGATGACATCCTCAAAACATTTCTTGTAGCCATCTATAAGTTTCGTACATCTGTCTACTAGTAGTTTCTCCCACCCTTCAACTGTGATTCTTATAGTTCATGAATTTTTCTAGGATTCCTTTTAGCAATGGCAAATTTCAGCCCTTTCCAAAGGTTCTCAATAGTACTGAGATCAGGACTCATTGCTGGCCAGTTTAAAACCTACATTTTTTACTTTTTAACCATTCTTTTGTACTTTTGGATGTGTGTTTAAGTCATTGTCCTGCTGGAGGACTCATGACCTTCGACCCAGACCTAGCTTTCTGACACTGGATAGCACATTTTGCTCTAAAATACCTTGGTAGTCCTCTGATTTCATGATTCCTTTAATACGTTCCAGGCTTTCAGTTTCTGAGGTAAAACAGCCCCACAACATTATGGAACCTCCACCATACTTAACTGTAGGAAGGGTGTTTTTTTCTTTTTAAGCTTCATTTCTTCGCCTGTAAATGTATTGCTGGTCTGCATTGATAAAGAGCTCAAGTTTGGTTTCAACTGTCCACAGAACATTTTCCCAGAAGGATTGTGGCTTCTCAAAGATTTGAGCAAAGATCAGACATGCTTTTTTATGTCTGTTTTTGAGCAGTGGGGTCCTCCTTGGGCTTCACCGATGAAGTCCTTCTTTGTTTAGTGCGCGGTGAACGGTGCGGTTTGAAACCACCATTCCAGATTGCTCCAGGTCAGCCTTAAGCTCTTTGGATATTGTATGTGGTGTTTTTCCAGCTGTTCAAACTAACCTTCAGTAAATATGCTAGTGAAATACCTGCTGGAGTAGCGCTTTTGAGTTCTACCGCTGAGCTTTCCCTGATGCAGGTAGGTCATGTTTTCTTGTCGTAACACAATATTGTGTTGGTTTTGTTGATATCACTTTTTGATATATTACATTTATGGTAATTGATTTGTGTTTGAGTTTGAATTTATTTGACACAGCTTAAGTTTTTATATGGTGTTATGTTTATTTTAAACTATAAAACAGACTAGTGATGATCTTTGAGCATAACTAATAATGGTCTCAAAGGACTTTTATGCTAGAGAGACAGTAGGCTTGTGTAAGCCCATCTATAGTTGAGGTCCCTTGTTAAGCTACAGTAATCTGGATTTTTTTGTTTTTTTCATATTTTATTTAATAAGGCATTAAAATATCAAATAATAGTGCATCACTCCGAATGTGGCAAATGAGTGAAAGTAGTGTTAGAGAGGAAGAAAATTATTTTTGCCTTTGCCCCAACCACTGTTTCACCAAGTATTTTGCTAGATCATTCCAATCTAATTCTTGTATCTAAAGATATACCTCACCACAATCATTTCACTAGCATATTTACTGAAAAAATATTTCCCAAAACTTAAAGGAACAGCTGCCATTTTATCTATGAATTAAGACCTTTCGGAGACAACATTAGCTAATTATATGAGGTGTAATCAAAAAGTATTGAGACTTGTTGTGTAGCTATATAACAATACCACAATGCTATTAAGCATGCAGTAACCTAGTTATGTGTCCTGCATGTGTTTAGTGTGGCATAGCTACAGCACACCTGTACTTTTTTTAATCACATGATGTTGGGTATGGTGTAAAAGCAGTTTGTCAGATTTATGATGAGTGAAAAATTGAACAGCGAATTTGCATTAAATTCTGCCAGAAACTTGGAGATTCATGCAAAGAGACATGACAAGTTACAGTGTGTATGACAATGAATGCATACATTTCCAAGAGGGTCACCAAAGTGTTGATCGTGACGAACGTTCTGGAAGGCCATCCACAAACAGGAATGAAGACAAAGTTGAAGCAGTACATGCCACGATATGCTTAAATCATCGATTGACTGTCAGGGAGCTTGCTGAGGACATGGACGTTTCAGGTTGGTACAGTCCTTTCTTACTGGGGATGAGATGTGTGTCTGCAAAATTTGTGCTGAAACTCCTGTCCTCTGACCAAAAAAGATCGACTGTCTGCAACCAGGGAGTTGTTGGAATGTGTTGAAAATGACTCCGATTTCATCAAAAAGATTATTCCTCATCGTCTCTCCGGGCCGGTCCAGGACTTGAGGGTTGTCAACCTTCTCCAGCAGCTGAGGACTGCAAAACTGAAGTTTTACAGAGACAGTATCTGGCTCCCCCTACTGGACCAACCTCAGTCTTTCAGTCCTCAGCAGCTGAAGGAGACGTTGACGTTCTGGCTCCTGGAGTGAATGTTAGTTTGAAGTGGTTGGATTATTTCTTTTCTTGCCTTTTTTTGCTTTCTCTGGGGCTGCTTAGGTTGGTCTGTTGGTGGCCAGGGTTCTGGCAGAGCCCTGGGCGGTTTGGGGCTGAGTGCTATACCCGGGGGCCTTTTTGGAGCAGTAGAGGCAGAGCCTACCTCAACGGACAGCTCCGTTCTCTCAAATTCTCACAAATTCTATTTTCACGGCGATCCTGGGAGCCCCAGTGAAGTCCGTCTCCCCGGGTCCCTCTCCGTTCCCCCCCCCCCGCTAGCAGCGGGTGCAGTCGGAGTGAGGAGAAGCACCAGCGCGCTCTTCAGCCTGCCTGACACGAGGTCAGTAACAGCCGGCATTTTGTTTCCCTTCGCGGTGACAGTCTTTCTCCCGCGGCGGCATTCGGGTGCGGCGTTTTCGTTCGGGGCTGGTTTCTGGGGAACAGTTCCTCGGGTTTTCCGGTCGGGCTGCACTTGCGCCGCGATAGACGCTGCGCAGGGGTCTGGGGGGTCCTCGGGGCTCCCGACTGGTTCAGAAACGGCGGGAACGGCAGCCATTTCTGATACAGCAAAAATAGAGGCTGCAGGGCACACGAGCTCCAGGCGCAAGGCAAAAAACTAAAAAACATAATACAGTGGGGGAAGCTCCTTCACTTCAGCTGCCCATGGAGCAGCAGAGTTTGGAAGCTCCTTTCTCTGCTGAATTCATTTTGGCGTTGCACAAAGCTTATTGTTTACGGTGGCAGCAGGCTCAGGCTCAAGGGCAAGTGCAAACTCCTCCTGCCTCCCAGGCTGTGGAGAAGGGGTTTCCTCTCCTCGATCCGGGGGAGGGTACATCTAAGTCTCTCCTACCTTCCCAGGAGAGTACAGAGGGCCTGAGTCCTCAGCTCCCCGACCTCCCTAGCGGGGAGGAGGAGGAGCTATTGCTGGACCCGCTCCTGCATCAGTGGGCCACTGATTTGGAGGAGGGGGAATTGGGGGCCAGCGACGATCCTAGCCTGTTCCGGGTTTTTAGGAAGGAGGAATTAGGGGCGCTGATTTCACAGACACTCTCCGCTCTATTGCCCGGTTGTATCCTTTGACTCATGAGGAGCAGGAGTGGTTGAGCTTGCCCAAGGTGGACGCCCTAGTGTCGGTGGTTACGAAAAAGACCACCATTCCTGTGGAGGGCGGAGCGGCCCTCAAGGATTTGCAGGATAGAAAGTTGGAGGTGCTGCTGAAGCAGACCTTTGAGACTTGTGCGCTTTCCCTACGGGCGGCAATCTGTGGAGCTTACGTCTCCAGAGCTTCGATTCGATGGATTCAAGGCGGTCCGTCGTCCAAGGCGGAAGATGAGGACGGCGCTAAGCTGGAGTCCGCCTCGGCTTATCTGGCAGACGCCTTTTATGACCTGGTAAGGATCTCGGCGAAATCCTTGGCAGCGGTGATAGCGGCTCGGTGCTTCTTTTGGCTAAGGAATTGGTCGGCTGATATCCCTTCCAAGGCGCGGCTTAGTAAACTGCCGTATAAGGGCTCGTTGCTTTTCGGGGCCGCCTTGGAGAAGATTGTAAAGGATTTAGGAGATTCTAAAGGCGGTCGCCTTCCCGAGGACCGTCCTAAGGGGGTCCGTCCCGGCGGGGGTCTCCGGGCGTCCGCGCGGGAGACGCGCCGGTTCAGGGGATCGCGTTTTGCCCCTTATCAGAGAGGCCGGTTTGGGTCTCGCAGTCAGCCCTTTCGGGGAGCACGGGGGTTCAGCAGAGGGTTTTACACCCCCGCTCCGAACTCAAATAAAAAGCCACAATGATGCGAGGTCGGTCCAGGTGGAAGTACCGATAGGGGGCGCTTGCAGCAGTTCCTTTCCGCCTGGGCCGCCATAACGACGGATCGCTGGGTCCTCGAGGTGATTCGCGACGGTTATGCGCTAGAACTGGCGCAACCCTTAAGGGACGCTTTTGTGGCATCTCCGTGTGGGTCGCGGCAAAAGGCAGAGGCGGTGGCCCAGACCCTGCACCGCTTGTTGCGGCTGAACGCGTTCGTGCCGGTTCCGCTCGACCAATTAGGCTGCGGTCGATACTCGATTTATTTCGTGGTGCCGAAAAAGGAGGGGTCTTTCCGTCCCGTCTTGGATCTCAAGCACGTGAATCGCTGTCTGCGAGTACCACACTTTCGCATGGAAACGTTGTGGTCGGTGATTTGTTCAGTGCAGCCTGCAGAGGTGCTTACTTCCATAGATCTGACGGAGGCCTATCTTCATGTTCCCATCAGGCCGGAGCACCAGAGGTTTCTGCGTTTCGCAGTGCCTATGGGCCACTTCCAATTCAGAGCCTTGCTGTTCGGCTTGGCCACGGCCCCTCGGACATTCACGAAGGTGATGGTGGTGGTGGCCGCGGCCTTGCGGAGAGAGGGAGTTCTCGTGCATCCGTACCTCAACGATTGGTTGATTCGGGCTCCGTCGGTCGCAGAGTCGGAGGTGGCGATGGCGCGGGTTATCAGCCTTCTGGAACAACTCGGCTGGGTGGTAGACCTAGCAAAGAGTCAGTTGCGGCCGGTGCGCCAGCTGGTTTATCTGGGGGCACTGTTCGACACCGAAGTGGGGGCAGTCTTTCTGCCGGAGGGCAGGATAAAGAAGATTGTTTCTCAGGTGGCGGCATTTCGGCGTCTCAAAGCGCCCTCGGCGTGGCGTTATTTGCAACTTTTGGGCTCCATGGCGGCGACGTTAGAATTGGTGCCCTGGGCTCGGGCACATATGCGGCCGCTTCAGCACTCGTTGCTGACACGTTGGTCCCCGCAGTCTCATCCCCTCAGTCGCAGGCTTCCCCAGTTGCAGGAGGCGTGCGACAGCCTGATCTTGTGGCTGGATCCCCTGCATCTCCGGGCAGGTATGCCTCTGCGTCAGCCGGACTGGGTTCTGCTAACTACGGATGCCAGCCTAGCGTGCTGGGGAGCACATTGTCAGGCTCAGTTCGTGCAGGGTGTATGGTCCCCGGAGGAGTCGGGGTTCTCTATCAACCTGTTGGAGCTCCGGACGGTGAGGCTGGCGCTCCTAGACCTTCGCGTTCTCGTCGAAGGGAAGGCGGTGAGAGTTTTCTCCGACAACTCGGTGACGGTGGCGTATATCAATCGCCAAGGGGGTACTGGCAGTGCGACGCTGTTGCGCGAGAGTCAGCTCTTGATGAGCTGGGCGGAAGAACATCTGCTGGCTCTTTCGGCGGCGCATGTGGCGGGTCGCGACAACGTGCAGGCCGATTATCTCAGTCGTCATGCGGTCGATCCTGGGGAATGGGAGTTGTACGCATCTGTGTTTCAGGATCTCGTTCACCGGTGGGGAGAACCGGTTATGGACCTAATGGCGACCTTCGACAATGCCAAAGCGGGCCGATTTTTCAGCAGGCGCCGGGAGAGAATGTCCGAAGGGCTCGATGCTCTGGCACAACCGTGGCCGTCCACGGGTCTGCTTTATGTGTTTCCACCTGTGCCTCTGGTGGGGCGTGTGCTTCGGCGCATAGAAAGGCACGGCGGTCCGGTGATTCTGATAGCTCCGGATTGGCCCAGGCGACCGTGGTATGCGGACCTGGTCCGGCGCATGGTGGCTCCATCGTGGCGGTTGCCGACGCGAGCAGATCTCCTGCGTCAGGGTCCCCTGCTAATGCCGGACGTGGATCGCTTCTCGCTTACAGCTTGGCTCTTGAGCGGCGACAGTTGACGCGTAAAGGTTATTCTCGTCCGGTCGTGGATACCCTTCTCCGGGCTCGGCGGACTTCCACGTCTTTAGCGTATGTTCGCGTGTGGCGTATTTTTGAGCGCTGGTGCACGGTTCGGGGTCTGCGTCCCGGCAAGACTCTCATGCCGGACGTTCTGGCCTTTCTTCAGGCGGGTTTGGATAAGGGCTTGTCCCTCGCTACCCTTCGGGTTCAGTTAGCAGCTCTCGCGTGTTTTCGGGGTCGGATACAGGGTCGGCTGCTTTCACAGCATGCGGATGTTCTTCATTTTTTCCGAGCGGTTAAGAATGTTCGTCGATTTTATAGCCCACAGCTACACAGCAGGTGATCAATCAGTGCAGGAGCTAGCGTCGGGAACCACTCAGAAGGCAGTCCAAGGTAAATTAAAGGAATCCACACACCTCAGCGTCCCGCAGTATCAGGCCAGCGGGCAATCTCCGCCGGAGCGGTTACGGGCCCATTCCACGCGTAGCCAGGGGGCGTCTTGGGCGGAGCTTGCTTTGATCCCACCGATGGACATTTGTCAGGCGGCCACTTGGTCCCCGCTGCACACTTTCGCAAGGCATTATCGCTTGGATGTACAGGCCAGACAGGATGCGAATGTGGGGGTGGCAGCCGTGATAGCGGGTCTTGTGGGGCCCTCCCAGGGATAGGTACTGCTTGGGTACTTCCCTCAAGTCCTGGACCGGCCCGGAGAGACGATGAGGAAGAAGAAATTAGACCTTACCTGCTAATTGTCTTTCCTTGAGTTCTCTCCGGGCCGGTCCAGGACCCACCCTCTGTTTTCCTGCGGTTTCTGCGATAGGTTCGGCCACCAAACGTAGTGTGTCGGAGTCGGTGTCCGGGCTGTTTTCTGTATATGGTTCAGTTGGCCCGTCTTGTTTGTCTGGGAGCTGGGGTTTTCCGGACAGGAGACCGTGCTTATTGTAAAAAATAAAAAAAAAATAGTACATAACTAAAATCGTACTACAGAACATGAAATGTACATAACTTGCTTTTGCTTGGCGGGTCGACCCTTTTTGGGTTTGAGCAGTGGGCCTGCTAGGGAGCACGTAGTTTAGATAGGCTCTGTCTCTGGCTTGGTTTTGGTCCTTTTAGGGGAATGCGCTTAGGTTCCTACTTCTTGGGCTGCTTGTCATGGTAAGACTGAGGTTGGTCCAGTAGGGGGAGCCAGATACTGTCTCTGTAAAACTTCAGTTTTGCAGTCCTCAGCTGCTGGAGAAGGTTGACAACCCTCAAGTCCTGGACCGGCCCGGAGAGAACTCAAGGAAAGACAATTAGCAGGTAAGGTCTAATTTCTTCTTACTGGTGACGAATCATGGGTTTATAGTTATGATTTGGAAACTAAGACTCAATCCTCACAATGGAAGACTCCAGATTCTCCAAGACCCAAGAAAGCCCGTTAGGTGAGGAGCAATTTCAAGGTCATGCTCACAATTTTCTTTGGTTACCAGGGTATTGTTCATCATGAGTATGCTCCAAAAGGCCAAACCATCAATAAGAAGTACTATATCCAAGTTCTGACTCATTAGAGAGATGCAGTTCATTGTAAGAGGCCAGAGTTGCACAGGAATGGTGAATGGTTACTTCGTCATGATAATGCCCCAGCTCACGCATCACATTTTATCCAGCAGTTCTTGGCCAAACACCAAATCGACCAAGTCCGTCAGCCTCCGTACTTGCCTTAGCTCACATCCTGTGACTATTTTTTGTTTCCAAAACTGAAATTACCTCTGAAACAAAGGAGATTCGACAACTTGGAGACCATTAAGCAAAATTCAATGCAGCAGCTTCACAGCATAACGAAAGTGACATTTCAAAATAGTTTCCAGCAGTGGCAGGAATGCTGAAGGAATCAGGTCATTCAGAGGTGCTATTTGGCCCCTCTGCTGACTCCGACTAACTTCCCTGCACATTGTATGGGGAAGTAAAATGGGGGTGAAGTTAGGACAGGCAGTGGGCGGCCAGCAGCCCCAGAGCTGATTCCATTGTTGGCCCTGTATGTCCGTGGACAGCAGCCTGAACGGGGAACTTATTCCTCTGAGGTGGAATAAGTTCCCCTAGTCGGTGGGGGATGATGGGCGCAGAAAGGCAGGAGGGGGCAGAGGAGATTGGGGGTCAGTCTGCGAGGAATGAAGACTGCAGTCCGGCAGCTGGGGATCACGATTCCTGAATGGAGCCGCAGTGCCATGGCAACCGGACGCCATGGCACCATGGCTCCATCCAGGAGCCCTGACTGAGTTAGCCAGGGAAGGCCTGCACGTGCAGGCTGACCAGAATCGGCGTCCCGTCCTGCATGTACAAGCCTGGATGAGATTCTGATCCCGTGGAACTCGACGTGCCCCGCGGGATCAGAATCCCGGCTCACTCTGTCGGTCCGATTCCGACCAGGCACACAGAGGGCCAGCACATCCAGGACTAAATGGGGCCCACTGTGTTTTATCGGAAGGGGACTACTTTGAGGGCGACTGAGTGCAATAACTGTCAGTGTTATACTTCTTGTATTATTGTACAAATCTTGATACTTTTTGATCGCACCTCATAAATCAGTTGCCTGCTGGAGATTATAAAGGAAGACTTTATACACGCACTGGTGTATTATTGTTTTTACACTCCTGGACTGAACTTTGTAAGTAAGTAGTGTGATTTAAGTTTATAACAAACACAGTGGTGCAATTGTTTTACATATAATTCTAGGTCTTCTAAGAAGCCTATATGTTTTGAAAAAGGCAAAGAAAATCTCCCCCAAGGAAGCTGTTCAGCAAAACTACAGTCTTGTTGGAGATCACAGCATGCAGGGAGATGTAAAGGAAGACGTTCTGTCACATAATAGACCTTAAATACAGAGAGGTTTTCAGGTAATTTTGAACTTTCAATAATGTTGTGGCTGTATCAACTCTACTTGGTGGGAAATAATAAGCAATCTTTGACACACAGTGGAAAATTGATAGATTAAACTTTTGAGAATTCAAAATATATGTATAGGGAATTTTAGAAGGACTGCAAGTCAGGCATGAATGTCAGCTTGTAAACTATAGATAATTGAGGATACATTATTTAAAAGAGAAAAGAATGTAGACGTTTAATTATCATGTAGAGCTAGATATGGAATGAACTACAGGTACTTGGGATTTGGATATGCCTGGGTGTCAACTTTTGAAGCCAAAATCCAGGCTTACCTGAAACCTAAAGTAAAAAGCATGGCAAGTAAAACCAACAAGGCCATAATCTGCATGAAGTTACCATTTATTAATTTCACAGAAACAAATCAAAACATTTTTCAGCCAAAGGACATTACTAAGAGAATCTGACCAACACAGACACAAGGACAGAAGAAAAAAAATAACAACCCCTCTTTGGGGAACACACGTAGAAGATAAAATAGGTGTGAGCATTCACCATTCTACGTTTAATTCATTTGAGCGTCAAAAGAATTCTTGTGTGCATGTGTGCCTTTGAATTAAAAGTGCATACTGTTGAGTCAATGCTGACTCCTGTCAACCCAGCTCCTGGGTTTTCTAGACAAAGCATGATCAGAAATATTGTCAGGCCTTTCTTTAGCACACTAAGGGGTATGTTTATTAAAGGGCAATAAGGGAGCAAAGGTGCCATTAACGGCCGTTATTGGCGCCTGTGAGTGGTTAATGCCACAGAAAGCTGCAGTAATGCTGGATTAACATGCAGAAGCCGGGTCCGTAGCGTTAAGGTGAAAGGAAGTGGAGAGTGGGTGTTAATGGGGCAGAAAGTGGGCGGGTTGTGTTACCGTGCATTAGAGCTCCCAGCACTGGGACCCTAATGCCATCTGAAAGCTCGAGGTAAGGACTATTTCAGAGGGGAGAGAGCCTATTTAAATGTATGCAATGAGCTTCACTCGCCGGAGTTTCAAATATGTGATAGTTGTGCTCCATTGGCTCAAAATCCATATAAATTTGGAATGCCCTATAGAGGCTGGTAACAACTCAGTTTTGGAGCCGGTGTCTATTTTTTTGGATAAAATATTGAACCGTTGGTTACAAAAGCAAGATCTTATCTGAAGGACACTAGACAAATGCTATCTCTTTTGACTGGAGAAACACATGTTCTTCCCATAGATGTGTTGGTAACATTGGATATTATCTCGTGTTATCCTAATGTTGATCAGGAGGAAGCAGTGGAAGTATTGGCGAATATGGATTGGAAAGATGTTTTACTGACGCCGTTACCAAAACATTATGTGTTGGATTTATTGAAAATAGTATTGAGTGAAAATTATTTTTGTTTTAATAAAGGGTACTATCAACACAAATATGGAATAGTCATGGGGGCTACTATAGCACCAACAATAGCAACATTATATGTAGTAACATTTGAAGAACAATATTTATATCACTCGGAATGGATGGCCTATATAAAAATATGGAAGAGGTTTTTGGATGATAATTTTTGTTTATGGAGGGGGCCGTATAGTAAATTAGAAGAATTTTTTGCAATGGATTAATACATGTAAAAACAATTTGCACTTTGAGGGTAAAAGTGATTTATTAACAATTCCCTTTTTGATCTTACTATTATGAAGCAGGGTAATCGCTTGAACACCACTCTGTATCAAAAGGAAATTGCAGAGAATAATCTTTATTTTTCAAGTCACCATCCATTTAAATTAAAAAATAGCTTTGCCAACTAGTCAATTTTTATACTTGTGTAGAATATGTTTTGACTTAAATGAATATAAATGTCAGGCTAAACAAATGATACAAAGATGCAGACAGAGCAGGATTACCTTGGATATATTATAAAGCGTGTATATTTGAGAGGATTATATGCACAACGGCATTTGCTTTTACTTGAAATGGCAAGACAGGAAAATCCAATTCCCTTGGTTTTTTGTGCTGCTATTCTCGATAGGAACACCAGCTGTTGCATCGTTGATATATAAACATTGGCCGATATGACAGTTTCATCCCTGTTTCACTGATAGGCCGGTGATGGTGAGAAAAGAACACTGCAAATTATGTCTGTAGATCTGTTATATGGAAGGAACAATTGGAGCAAGAAGGCCCTGGTTTGGGTCATTATCTGTGTAATCATTGTGATTTCTGTGCTACCACTATATGTGGCAGTAATTGGACTGCATATCCTTCAAATAAAATCATCAAATCCCGTCAATTTACCAACTGCTCAACATCATATGTGGTTTATATCATAGAATGCCTTGTCGATTGATTTATGTGGGACGAATCAGTAGATCAGTGATCCACAGGTTATGCAAACATCGTTCAATATTAAATTGTAATACAGTGGGGGGCGCCTCTAGTTGAGCATTGTCAACAAAAAGCACATGTATTCTCCGACCTGCGATGGCGTATTATTGATGTAGTTTTAAAGGACTGGCGAGGTGGTGATCATCTTCAACGTTTGAATTACTTGGAGCAATTCTGGATATATTCACTGCAGGCTGTGAGTCTGGGAGGTTAAACACTCAGATTGATTGGTATACTCTGATTTGATTGATGACTGAAGTGGGAGTGGTCAAAAGAAAAAAAGGCACTCCGAGGCCATGGGGAGGTGGCAGATATCTGTTTTTTAAAGTCTGAATAGACGCAGAAATGGAAACATTGAGTAACAGAATTATCAGTTGAAGAATATGAGTACAAAGATGGAGGCTGTTATTCATGTTGATATTGGAAGACATACTGAATGGAGATAAGTGATAGTAAACTTCAGTTTGAAATTATTGCCGCTTGAATTTATGAATGCAGCATAACAGCCCTGATGCAGAAGGAAAATTATATACCTTTGAAACATAGTTGTGTGGTCCATGCAGAAAATGTTGTTGGCATGAGTTGGCTGGATAAGAAGTGGTTTCAAATTTAAGTAAAACTGCTTAGTTTTTTAAAGCTATATGATAGCAGTAGTATTGTTGTTGCTTTCATATTTGTTTAGTCTGATAAAATGATAAGAGTTTAAAAGCCTATTACTTTGGGGCTTATCCCAGGATATCTTTGTCACCGGGACTGTTGACTATCACTCATGTGGAATAGAAGTCTTTGGTGAAGATCCTGATTGAGAGTGTATACCATTGGCAGCAACAGCATGGTGCCCTACTAAGAAGGGGCACAATGTTGTTGGTGACAAATTGGCAAAGAAGATGACACATGGTTGAGGCAGTGGGACTGGCTGGCCCACAAGGTTGACAAGGCTGCTGCCTAGGGTGGACATCTGTGATGTCTGGTATGACTCCACTGTGACAGTAGCAGCAAACATTCATTGCTGCCACAGTCAAAAAGGAGTTGCAACATCCCCACTGCCACCATGCTCCATGTCAGCATTGTGTGAAAGTGGGAATGGTGGTCGCAGTGGCTGCGGCTTGCTGCAGAGGTAACGTCATCCCGGCCCTGTGTGTCTGGTGCAGCGCTGCATTTGCCACTGTCAGTGGAATGGCAAGCATGTCAACAGTAGCTACAGCAGAGCACATAGTGATACCTCCTACCGAGATCTAACTCAGCAGCACACATACTCACAAACCCCAGTGGAGGGGGGCAGGAGTGGCAAGGTATGCCCAGCTGCATGTGTGCAACTTCAGGAAGGCCGCCAGCAGCACTGCAGCGGCGGATGTGCCATGATGACAGGGAGGGAGGGATTGGCCAACATGCGGTCCACCGTGATCATTGGACCCTGGCACCCAGCTAGTTATCCAAGTGAATGGGCTGGCCCTGGGATCAGGATGCCCCCGACCCACACATACTGAGTGGATATGTGCATGTTGGGGGAGGGGGAATATGCCAAAGAGGCAGGAATAGTATACAATATGATAATAGCCCATGTTACCAGAAAAATAGCCACCCTGCCCCCTCACCTTCCAAATGATGACCATAATCTGGGCGTGAACCTGTGACCCTTCCATAAGTAAGTACTCAGTCAGTTACAACCATCTGAGCCACATGTGAATCCAAATAAGCTATGTTGGTCTGCAAGATATGAGATTATTCTATGACTGCCCCACAAGCACACACCAGGAAATTGGAATGTTGGTCATTCTGCTAGTACACCCATGTTCTGCAATGTGTGTGTTCATGTATCATGGCCTACGTACAATCAAAATGTTGATATTATTAATAGCTCTAAAGGTCAAACTAGTTTTGTCTGATGACCTAAGACAATTTATTGATTTGTCTTTTCATTCAGCTTTAGAGCGCCATTTAGCATCTTTGCTATGTTTTCCAGTGGCAGACATTGTCAGCATTGTTTATTACTCATCTTTTTACTTCATGTAAATTATGCAATGTAGCGGCCATTGCTTTAAATTCCAACAGGGCATGCTCAAAATACTGCCAGCACCATATGTTTTGGTGATCTCTTTATCTGTATGCAGAACTTCGTTGCATGAGGCAAAGTTATTTTAATTTTATACACTGATGGGCATGTGGACAATTTATTTTAAACACACTGATGCACCTGTTGGTGTGTGTTTTAACTATGTCTTGCAATTATTACATAACATTTAACTTTTATGGTTTTATAAGTTGGTCCACATTGATAAGTCCATTGTCTGGTTTTCATATAACATTTATGCCATGCCCCTTTGTACCTACGTACACTCTTGGATATATAATAGATTAACATTTTAACAAAGACAATGATTCCTTAATTAGCAGATATGAACCACTGGTTAGATATTTTATTGGGTTTACAATCTTATGCTCCCGCGCCACATTCTTTTATGATCATGTTTATTTGCATTTTATTAGTAATGTTCCCACATTTCCCTATAATTTATATGAGTGGTTCCTTTCATATCAGAATATGCTCATTGTTGCTTTCAAACATATTGTATAAGCACACATGATCCTTCCTCCTCCTTTTGAGCCTTACAGTAAGATATGAGAGTGATCCTAGAATAGCTTTAGATAAGCAATTCCACTTTCTGTCTTTAGCTAAGCAACACCACTTCCAACTTGTAATCATCTTCCATCTCAGATTTAGATCTGAATATGTTTTACTGATTTTCCTATATTTTGTTTCAGTCTTACTACTTAGGTATAGATTTTAAGAGCAAATGATTGGTTGTACTGAATAGGGTGAGTTTTGTTTGTCACAGTTTTTTTATTTATCACTGTTGTATTGCAGGGCAAATTGTCCAGTATGGAATGCATTTATTCTTTTAATTATTCATTATTTTATCATTTGTTTTTACTGTTCTTATTATTGCAATTGGTTTATGAGTTATTTACATGCATTTATCAGAGTATGTTATGTAACATTCGTGCATGACTTTATTTGGGGTTTTCATTCCCATTTTTATGTTTTTAATGTTTTTATTATTTAATTTATGTTTATATTGTAATATTTATTTGTATTAAGGTCATAGTCCCCTGAAAAAGGCCAGATGGCTGAAACACGTGTTAAGCAGACCTTGACACCAATAAAGCTCAGTTCTTTCAGTGGTGGTTGTCCTCCTGCTTTTTTCTGTGCTGCCTCTTTGACTGGACAGATCCCATATGTAAGACATGAATGTCAGTTGAACCAGCAGCATAGCAAGGTAGTGCAACATACAGACCTAGCAAGATGTCCCTCTCCCACACCTGCCAAACATATCTTGTCAGACAAGTATGGCAGAGAACCTGCAGAGATCTAGTTAGACAGGGATACCCCAACTCATGCCCGCATGCATTCTAACAATGACCACATATATAGCCATGGATTGATGAACCCACATGGCTGCTCTGTGGCTCCAAACACATGGCTAGTGAGTGTATGAAAGAAGGGTCACAGGTTCAGGACCAGCCAGTGGATCAGGAGTTGTATGTTCAGGTGTGTTAACTTTATCCTATGTTTCCAGAACTGTATCAGCATGTGCAACCTTCAACATTTCGTCCAGCAAGAGTCCACACAACCAGCTGCCACACTGAGAAGCTGCACCACCCATGGCTGGATGGCAGAGCATGATAATAGCACCTGCAACACTGAGCAAGCATTGACAATAGTGGAGCATCAAAGGAGGCATAGGGGAAGGTAAGAATTTGGACAGCAGGGCCATGTGTTTGTGCATGTGTGGGTCTGTGGGTCTCTCCAGATTAGTGTGAGCCTCAGCAATGCACTATGCATGCATGTCATTCCCATGCTTGCCCATGCTTTATGGCTGTGCAGACAACATGCTGCAGCTCAACTGTACAACAACTCCACATACTGTGTGAGACACCATTTACAAGCAGAAGGTTAGCTTGCACTACGTCATTGCAACTTGTGGCTGTGCCGCTGTTATGAATTCCCAGTTGCACCATTGACAATGCCCATCCTCACAGCATTCCCCTACACTTACCTCCCAACATGATACTGTTGTGCAGCTCCCAAATCATCTGATGGTTTGACTGGAATGAGCAGGGGAGATACAGGTGTGTGTGTTGTAACCCTCATCTCTGACTGAGCCTCCAGGCCTCAGGACACACCCATTTGCACAGGTGCAAGGCCTGATTGATGCCAACTGCCATAACAGCTGTATCCATGGCAAAAGTGTCAGCCCACTAGGGGCAACATCAGCTTATAGGGAACTAGGCTCAGGGAGATGGCTGACCTCTGTGAATTTCTAATCCATGCACAGTTGATGACACTGGAAGGATTCTGCGATTTACATGCATGCACGTTGCTCTTGTCCCATGCTGCAGTCGCAGAGTGCAATTCAAGGGACTCTTTGCTCCATGCAGTGTATGCGCATACAGGGAGGTACGCACACAAGAAACACCACCTCAACACTGTCTACTGATCATTGGCCAAAGTACCCAGCAGTATATTACCTATTACCCCAAATAAGAGTCCACATGCACGTGGGACACTGACCTCTGAGTGGTGTGTGCACACATCCAGCTGCTGAAATGTGGCACAGGATGTCATGTTGGTCTCTGCATCACCCACCACCATAAGGGAAGGCAGTGCCTGGAAGTGAATGTTGGGGTGGGGGTAGTGTGCAGGGAACTGTGCCATACATTTTCAGTATGTGCCCTTTGTAGGTTGCACTGCTGGCCAAAGCCTATGTTCATATGGCCAGAACCTATGCGGGCCTACTCAGTGTCTGCATGTGTTACATCAATGAGCCTGCATGAGAGCCTCACTGACTCCACATAGGCACCATCTGTGACAGTCACAAGGATGGTGTTAGAGGACAAAGAGGCAGGGTATGGTGGCATATGTGTCACTAGCAACTGTTCCAACATCCCATGTCCAGACTGCCATGATTACATGCAGTATTGGGGGGGGGGGGGGCAATGTGTCTGCAGCATGTTAGAGTGCATGTGTTGCACTGGCCAGGCTTGTAGCATCCATGGCTAGGGACATGACGTTATATGCGAGTACAGGCATGGAACTAGGTTCAATGCTCACTGCCAAGAGCTGTGTAGGGGAACACCATATTTGTGTATGTGATAGATATAGCCCACTGTAGACCAGTGCACTCTCAGTCTGTCTCTGGCCCACTTTCCACTGTGCCTCTCATTGCAAGGGCTATCCCCAAATCCAGGATAAAAGGGTACATAACGAGGAGCAGAGGATTCTGGGTATTGCCTGACAAAGAGCAGTTTGCACAGGATGTATATGTGTTGGAGGTTAGGTCAATGGCTGAGCCATCTTAGCATGGGTCTGCCATGAGCACGGCCTGAGTGCACACATCTGTTCATGCTGTATGCACATGGTGCTATATAGGGTCAAGCTGTAGTGATATGTGGGCTGTTTCTTTTATGGCAGTCCAGACACTAGACAGGCTGCTGGTTGTCCATGTTGTTTGTACAAAGCCAATGTGTACACATGGTGGCTATGTGTACATGCAGCATGTGGAGACTAGCAGACTGGACACAGATGGTATGTGAGTGTCTGCCACAGGACAGTATTGCTGAACATGTGTAGGCTACCTGGGATTCATCTGGTTGATTGGAATACCCAGAAAGTGAGGCTAGCAGCTGTTCTTGGGCTCTTGGTAACCTGCTGGCAACTATGATCTCGGCAGGCCCTTCTTCTTGGTGTCAGCACCCACCCCTCCTGCCTACACAATACTCACTGCATTTGGATTCTTTGATAACCGCTGCCATAACCTTAGGGATTGACATGAGATGGTATAGGAGAGTCTCTGGCCAACAAGGGCAAGACACAATGCCCAAAAAAGACAGGTCACTCAGGCCACTAGCATCACACACTGCAGACAATACCTGTAGCACACTGGCAGTGCTAGAGATCTGGTCCAGAAGCTGAAGAGTCCATCTATTGCAGGGCTTGCTCTGAGGACCAGGTGATGTGTGCCCTCCCAACACAATCAAGGTGACTGCAGAAACAGGTCACTTGCACATATTGCAACTGTCATGTGCAGAACACAGACATTGTCCCTACATATTACAGTGCTGATGTGTTGGATTGCTGCATTCTCCCTATGGCCATTAGTTGCATATCTGTGCTCAGATTGTGTGGTGTATCATGGATAATAGAGGGGCTAAGCGATACCAACACCCAGGGCCCCAATTTCAGCCATAGCGGTGATTGTGATCACTGGAGCATTGCCCAGTACCTGCTTGTATCTATCTTGCAGTGTACAGCAGGTGACAAAGGACTGCATGCCCTGCACATGTGCTACCTTAGGGGTTAGTGCCACACTGCGGTGCAGCGGACCCCTGCATACGACTGTTATTTGGCATTGGTGGTACAGTGGAGAGACAGGATCTTGATTTCAAATGTGGCTTGGCCTTTGGACAAGGGATGTATTCTGCCACTGTGTGTCTGTTTTGCAGCTAGTGTACTGAGTGTGCAGTCCAGTGTGTACTGCATGTGTGCCATTGTAGGCAGGCCCTAGGTATGGTGTACTACTGTCTCAGACTGTGCCAGCCACATTGTTTCATCTTCTGGGATTTGCCCATTGCAGGCATCAACCTGCAATCTCTTTGATTCTAGACAGTGCTATGGAGAAGAATATGGAGGTATATCCTAATGGTTAGCGCTCTGGCTCAGTAAGTAACAGACCAGGTTTTGACTCCTACTTGTTCTCTTTGTGACTGTGGGAAATTCACTTCAATGTACTGCCAGTAACAGTCTGTGGTCTGCATTGACTGGAGGACACACCTTCTTAAACTTTTTTATGTTACAATATAGCACATTTGGTCTGCAAACATGCACATTGTAATCATGCCCATCTAACAGCATGACTTTATTGGTCAGAGATGTTCATCCTGCAGATGTATGACACATGAGTTGTACATGATTGGAATATTTTGTTATAATTGTGACTGAACATCTTTGGCACCATCACATGTATGCAATACATTCCGGCACATGACCACCTGCAGGGATCATCAGACATCCCTACTTGCTTCATAAGGCCAGTGTGAGAGGCACTTGTCCAGTTATATGCACATATGTCAAGAGGATTTTATGGTGGTTAGAAAAGTTGACACAGCTGTCATACCCAATTAGCTGGTGTTGAGACTTCCCTGAGGCACACTTTTTTCACACACACAACAACTGCATTTGTGCGTTCACATCAAGTACATCGTGGGAGTAGGCCATACCATACTCTCAACTACCGCCATCCATCCTTCAGCCCATCCATCAGCATATGCCCATTATGTACAGTCATGTATTCTCCTGCCAGCTGATAGACCATGACCCACACAGGAACAGTTTAATCATTGGGATGTATCACTCCACTTCTCCTGTATATGATCTGCACGTCCCCACTCCTGCTCAGTCATTCTTTTGATGCCCACATCGTGGTGATGCTGGCTCTTCCAGGGGACACTTCTTCCAGCTTCTATGCCACATACTGACATTACATCATCTTTCGTGGGCACCCTTCACTGGTACAGTACAGCTGCCTCCCATATGCTCATCCCACTTATTGACATGTAGGGTACATATGGATCTGACAGGTCCATCAGCTCTTACCTTTCCTTCCATCTATCACCTAAAATGTGACTTTCACAGGGGCTCTCTTATCCTGCGTTAACATGACTGCCATTTTCAGGCATTAAGGTGCACGCTTGTCACTTGATGTACTGTTAGCACCCAATAAATGCAGCCAAACACCCTTACTGCTGGAATGCCTACTGCCCACCCTGGCTTTTTCTGCACAATGGCACCCTTACTGCTGCTGTTACCACTTGCTAACCGGTCAGCCCTTAGCGCTCTTTAGTAAACATACCCCTTAAATCCATAGCAGCCAGTATTCCAAGCTGGTCACTCATCCAAGTACTAGCCAAGCCCAACCCCAATTAACTTCTGAGATCAACCAAGATCAGGCTTATTCAGGACAAAAAAGCCATGGTTAAACAAGGTTTAAGCACATAAACAATGTCTGTATTTAAAGCAAATATGTGAAAAAAGCATGAAAATAAGAAAGAGTTTTGAAACTATGAAAATGAACAGAATTTTCTTTTGTTACATATATTTATTTATTTATTTATTATTTATTACAGGCTCTTATATACCGCTCTATTCAGAATCAGCGCGGTTCACAATATAACAACATACCATAACAACAAACTGTTAGGTTTTACAGAGAACAAGGTCAGAGAACTTGGATAAAACATGGGACGTCATTACTGCAACTATTTACAAGAGTATTTACAAGTATACATAACAGGATTTGTTCTTAGTTTGGGTAGTGATTAAGATTGGTTAGTTGGTCAAGTAATATTGGGGGAAGAGGTGGGATTTGAGTGCCTTTCTGAAAAGGGATATATCCCTAAACATAAGATCTCTGCATATAGAGGCATTACTGAATGGAGAGACAAGTACTTCAAAGGATCAAGATCACAACAAAAAACGTGAAAAGTCTAAAATACCATGCTGAAATACCCTTCATTAATACACAACCTTAAATTCAAATGCTCTAATAATTGAACTGAAAGTAGCAGCAGAAGCACAAAAAATGTGCAGAGATATGAAGAAAATAGAAAAGAGTGACCTCAAAATGACTTTTTTTTTTAAAGAGAATACAAAATAACTCTACAGGGAATTTGGGAAGAGTATGAGTACAATTAAAATACCACTAATTAAAGCTGTAACAAACATTTTGAGAGAAATTTACATGGGGACCTCAGAGAGTGTAATTTGGAGCAGCAGAATGGCTACTAAGCATACAGGAAAATTTAGAAAAAAAATGAAATGTGAAAAGTATGGAATGGCCTAAAAAAAGAACAAAGGACCGCAAAACTAGGTAAGAAATTTTGAGCTCTAAAATGGAAGAGTTAAAGCCAGATTAGCTATCATGCCCAGGTTTTGGATATAATAATGAACTTCTCTCCAAAAACAACTAGCAAAATGCAAAAATCATTTTGTCAGACTGCCAGTCCAAACTAGGGCCGGCCTGTCCATTGTGCGAGAATGTTCGCACAGGGCCCTGTGCTTCAGGGGGTACAGTGCGAACTTCATTCTGCTCGGTTTGCAGGGCCGGCTTCAAAGAGAGACGGTGAGCCCCGGCTCATTGCTGCACAATGCTGGAGTGAAGGGCAGCATGTTCCTTCACTCCTGCTGTGTTCTCATGAAGGTCGCTGAGGGCCTGGAAACAGGAAGTACCCTTTAACCTTTCCCAGCAATCAGCACTCTTCATGAGAACACAGCAGGAGTGAAGGAAAATGCTGCTCTTCACTCCAGAGCTGTGCAGAGGAGAGCCGGCCTCCCCAGCTCCCTCTAAAGATGCTCAGATAGGCCCAGGGCTCTTTGGGTGGGGGGGGGGCTATGATAGGACTAGAAATAGGCTGATGGGGGGCTTGGACTGGAAATGGGCTGATGGGGGGCTAGGATAGGACTAGAAAGGGCTGATGGGGGGCAATATTGGAAATGGGCTGATGGGAGGGTTGGACTTGAAGTGGGTTTATGGGGGGGGCTTGGACTGGAAATGGGTTGATAGAGGGCTAGGATAGGCTGGAAATGGCTGAGGGGCAGACTAGGATTGGAAATAGGCTGATGAGGGGGCTTGGACTGGAAATGGGCTGATGGGGGGCTGGGATAGGACTGAAAATGGCTGATGTGGGGCTAGGATTGGAAATGGGCTAATGGGGGTTACTAGGACTGGAAATGGACTGATGCAGAGGCCTAGGAGAATGGGACTACAAGGGAGCAGATGCTGGGTGGGGCTGGAACTAGAAGGGAGCTGATGTTGGGGGAGCACTAGAAAGGGATGGAGCTGGGGGAATGAGGACGGAGAGGGGAAAATATATTTTGTGTGGGAGAGAAGAAAAATCTACATTTGGCCAGGTATTGGGAAAGTAAGTGGGGATTGAGGATCAAAGCGTGAATGGATGACAAAGAAATAAAGAAAGAAATGGAGGAAAGAGCAAAAGGGGAAAGATTAGTATGTTAAAGCAGATATAGAGAGAGAATGGGAAAAAACTAGGAGATAAGAAAGGACAAATGGACAGCAGACAATGGAGAGTTAGCAGAAGACGCGAAGAAACCACAAGAAAGTGACTGGAGCAATTGCAACTGAAAAATAAAATGCCCACACAACAAAAGGTAGAAAAATACTTTTTTATTTTGAATTTTATTTACAGGAATATGTCAGCTTTGGGAAATGTGCATCGCTAACATCTTTGCGTTTTTGTTTAGTAAAAGAGAAAATTAATTTATAGGTTTATTTCTCTAGTGTTGTTGTACATTGTCTTCATATTTCTAAATTGTGATCCCTTGTTCTTGATTTGGTGACAGTCTATGTTCCTCATGTGTAACCAAGATGAGGTATTCTGTTCATGTAGTTTTTTTTGCCAATGTTACTTGTTCTCTTTCCCCATTAGGAGATGTATTTGTATTCTCTGAGATGTATTGATTTAATATTTGCAGTGTTGCCTTTTGATAGATAGGATTTGGTGCTTTGTGAGTCCTAGTAGTGCTGTTATGATACGGTGGGTTTGCTATGGGTTCTAAATGCTGTTAGTTTTGTTAGCTATGGGTTCTAAATGGGCAGTGTTTATAGTACCTCCTAATGCGCCTGGCAGTTGGCACTGGAATATAGCAATATAGAAATCTGGTAGTCTTTCTTTATCTAGGCACTCATTAAGAGACATGTTTCTGAAAATTTAGCGCATGTTAACATTATACAAATATTTATGCAAATGAGCCCATTATGCAAATGAAGCCCCACAATGAGTCTCCTCACAAGGCCCTGCACCCCCCTTGGGCCGCCCCTGGTCCAAACATCTAACACTGAGATGCCCAGCTAAAAGTTATGAACTGACTGGCTTTAAATTTTGAAAAAAAGGGATTTAACTCAAAAAGTTAATCACATAAATCCTTTTGAATATTGTCTGATTGCGAAGTAAGATAGTCCCCAGGTTATGCAGCTACCACCGCCATACTCACTGCACTATTTTTCTTTGATTTATTCTGTTCAATTCAGTATATTATAGGCATCATACTAACTACAGATGATGAACTGTTAAGCAGTAAACATTTATTTTCACACCTCTTTGTGCATGCGTGGTTTTAGGTTCTCAGGAATATTGAATCAGTCCAATGTAGGCTACAAAGGTGACAGCAACTGCTATTAGTCTATTCGTAGTTTGCTAGGACTGTATAAACTGTGAGCTAAACAAGATTCTCGCTTTTTCTGTTTTCAGACTGACAGAATCCATGTTCACCAGGCATCAGAGAAGACACTATCCTTCCTGCTTGCATGACAAGGGAGTTTATGAACTCTAGGGGCCTCAGTGACTCATAAATGCCCGTAAGGAGTATAAGGGATCAAAGAGACCAGATGTAGAAAATTCTTAATGACCACCCTGTGAGTATTTCACTTTACATGTGTGTATGTGTCCTGTAGGGGTGATTTGTGTCTGTGTTTGTAAGTTTTCTTTCACATAGTGTGCCTGTCGCACCATACTGATATGCCAGGTGCTGCTTTGATGTGTGTGTGTGTGTGGGGGGGGGGGGGGGGCGGGGGAGAGACATTGTGTTTGTCAATAGTCCAGCTTTCCCGCTTTCCCCCACTGCTTGGCCACTGCTGGTATCTCTGTCCTTTGTGTATGTTCTGCATAAGAGTTTTCATGCTGTACTTTGAATGATGTTCTGTTTTGCATGCAAGGGAAATGCAAAAGCTATTTATTTGTATGCGGGGAAAGTGGCATGTTTTAATGAGTAATAGTTCAACTATCCCTCATAGTTGTACAGTATGCAAGCTTTTTTCAGAAACAAAAATGGAGTAAAGCATGCAAGTTGTCTGACGTCTGATCTTTTGTATGGATGGCTGGGACTGGGAAAATAATGTGCACGCTTGTGACAATGCCATGTACTTGCACTCTTTTATTTAAAGGTTGTTGTTTTTTAAAACCGCCTTTACTAGGATCAAAGCGGTTTACAATTTAACAACATTATACATAGAACATGAGAGGGGGTACAAATTAAAATATAATGGACAGTACAATGAAAGCTATTAGGAAAGAAAAAATAAAAGATCCTGATCATGACATACTTGTGAGAATGTCTTCTTGCAGTCCAACTGAAAAATGTGTGCTATAGAAGCCCGTGCACACTTCTAAAAGGACCGGGGGAGAGCATTCTTCAAAAAAGCTAATTTACTCAGCTAAATCTCTTATTGTATGAGTAAAATCTCTTTGCAATTTGTCCTCTGTCCTTTTAATTTTTACATCATCATTTTAAAATTTTATATTGCAGCCCGCTGTGCTTTTTCCTTTATAGATATGTTTCATTGTTTTCATTCTATCCGCATTTTGTTTTCCCTCTGAATATGCACATCATAGCATTCTCTCAAAAGGGCGCACGTTCTCTAGTTCATGTTTGCTACAGATAGGTATGCTGTCGTTTACCCACAGGCATGAAAGAGATGCGGCGTTTTTTCGAAGATAGGGCACAGCACATATACCTCTACCTTGCTTTGCCTTTGAAGGATTTCTGTTTTGTTTGTGAGGAATTTGTTCTTGGTTTTCTTTTTTTTTTCTCCTCTTTCTTACTGTCCCACCAAGATATTCTGGAGCCTTGGAAGGAGAACTGTCTGGTGGGGTTTGGGGGGAGGGGGCGGCAGAGCATGCCTTGAGGAGGAAGAAAACACTGAATGAGAGCATCCTCCCTACTGTGACAGAAAATAATGATTCTAGTGGAGATATTTCAAAGTGAAGAAAAAACTCCCCGAAACAGGACTCTAACTAATTTCTGTCCTAGAACACTTCCATATTCATTGCGAATGGAACACAAGAAAAGATGACACTGCTCAGCCACGAGTAATTTTGATGGAAGGAGATAATAATAATTGTTCCAAATTTCTTCCAATAGAAGATAATGGGAGTTATGCTACAAAAGGTGGACCTTAACTGGAAGAAATACATTCATAGTCAAGGACCCTGAGAGTAGAATAACAGGCGACAGTGAAGGGTAATTAAATCCTGATGAGCTGCTTCAGAGGTAGAAACCATTAACAAAACATCTCAAATATCTTTTTCTAAACCATGATCCATAGATGTTAACCTGTTCCAAATATCTCCCTGAGAAAAAAGAAACACTTTTTGGAGGCACTTGATATATAACTAACATATATATGTCCCCAAATACATCCTACTACTTGCCTAGAAAAAGCTCAGAATGGCAGGGTGAATTCCTACATAAATATTTTTACAAGCAAAGTAATAAATATGGAAGGCTCTCAGCATCTCATGTGCTTCTTGTTAGAATAGCTTCACAATATTTGAATGAATAAAGAATCAAGATTGACTGGATTTAGCTAGCATTGGTGATTAGGAATGTCAGACATTGATCTGAAATCACAGCAGGGTAAAAAGCTCAGAAATATAATGAACACAGTTCTGAGAGGATTAAATTAGATTTGAGCTGACATTAAATATCAGGTTTAGCCCCCAAAGCAAGAAATTTGCAGTCAATTTGTATGTGCCTTGAATTGTAGTAGTAATGCATATACATAAAAACTAAAACACAATGGAGGAAGTTTATTAAAATGTGCATTAAGCCTCAAAAGTTAGCCTGGGAGGTGAAGTAGACACACGCTAACTGTAAGGGGGCACGTCTGGCATGTTACCCTGCAGTGACCATGTGGAGATGCATCTCAACACATTAAACTGCAAGTGCATTTAAGGCAGGTGCACTTACTGCCACCCACTGAGGAGGTGGTAAGTGCACCTGCCTTAAAGTCAACATTTACTGTTCGCGTGCACCAATGAAGCCCGTGCTAACTGTGATGTGCTATCACTACTCTCACTCCACCCCTAACCCTCCCAGTCACTGCCCCATCACAAACTTAGCGGCTAACGCAGGGTGTTCACCATGCTACTATGCAGTAGCAGCACAGCACAATTAGCGCACTATAAACCCCATGCTAACCATAAGCACACTTTAGTAAACGTGACCTGGTATGAACTGTGAATTTATCTATATCTATTTTCATACTTCTGTATCTACAGAGAGAGAGAGAGTGAGAAAGAGATCCTGTTCTTGGGAGGAAGAACTAGTCAGATATGGTCTGGACGTCTTGCACTAACAAGGGACAGACATGTGGGGATGTAGTGAGTAGGAGTCACTGTTGAAGAACTGCAGCACAGTGGGAACATGTGTGCCACAAGAACCAAAGAACCATGGTGACACAGGTGCTGAGGAGATGAGGAAAGGGTGTGAGAGTCAGTGCTGGAAAGTGATATAAAGGAAGGGGAGAGAGAGAGGCCAGTACTTTGGGGGGCAAGGGAAAGTAGAGAAAAAGAAGGAGTACCTTCAGAAATGGGAATGAGAAAGAGAAATAGTGACCTTCAGGGTAAGGAAGAAAAGGGAGAGAGGGGAAGAGTGTACATTGGGAGAAGAAAAAATAAGAGAGGGGGGCTGAGAGTAAGAGAAGGGAGAGAGAAAGAGGAGTGCCTGAAAGGGAAAGGGAGAGAGAAAGAGAGAGAGTGCAATGAGTGGAAACGGAAAGGAGGGAAGAGAGAGAGAGAGAGAGAGAGAACAAGTGTGGAGGTGAAGGGAAGAGGGAGAAAGACAGAATGTGATGAAAGTTGAGATGGATCGTTCCAAGGTTGGATTGGTATGGTGAATGCATCTACCAAATCTCTGAGCTAATTTCTGCTACTGACTGAACTATGCTTGCTTGGAATTTTTAGCTTATTGCTATTTATTTGTTGTTTGTGTTTGTGTTATTTCTTTATTTGTGTCTGTTTGCAGTTTGCTTAAGGGGTCATGCTGATCCCGAATAGCAGAGGTTGGATGTCCAACTCCCACTATTCCCCTAGACCCGATTCTATGTGCAGAGCTCCCTGCACGTACTGCTGAGATGTGTGGGGAGATCTGTATGAAGATGGGAGGGGGCGGGCTGGAGGAGGAGTGAAGGCAGGCCGGAGGTGTGACCCCCAACCCGGATGTACAGGGTCTATTCCAGTGAAGGCCCTGTATGCCTGGAGTTAATGAGTTAGACAAGGGACTTATTCCACCGCAGAGGTGGAATAGGTCCCCCTGAGGGCAGTGACCTGAACCAGCAACCCCCCCCCCCCCCCCCGAGGGCAGTGGCTGCAGGGGAGATGCCCCACCGCCCGATCCGGGCCGTAGCAGGCCCCTCCGGGTATCGGGTGGCTGGGAATGCTAGGTATGTTGTCGGCGGCGCATTGGGATATCTGCATGGTGTTTCGGTGCCAGGGCGACGGGATGCCACGGCACTGGGAGCCATGCAGGAGCCTCAGGCGCGTTGTGCGGGCATTGGGCTGGACTCACAGAGGCCTAGAATCGGGACATGGCCTGCCTGTGGGATCAGAATCAGGTGCAAATCCAGCCCGTCCAGATTCTGGAAGTCCGGACAGGCCAGACATGCCCTGAATGGAATTGGCCTCTTAGCTTTTAGGACTCTGCTGTTTCATTTCACTCTGTTTTTCCTTCCCTTTAGTTTTGTGCTTCTTCTGTATATGTATCTATTTATCTGTGTGTAATTCTCTTAGGTTTTGGGAAGTCTGGTATTTCCCTTCACTGTTTACTGTCTTCCCTTTAGTTTTGTGCTGATTCTGCTAAGCTCTTTGTACCTATCTCTCTCCTTGTTTCACTAAGATTGAAAATTAACCCTGGTCTCTAGCAGCAAACCTAGGGGTATGTTTACTAAACCGGGCTAACGGTTAACCCGGGCTATCTGCCACTAGGTCCCATATTATTCAATGGGACTTAGTTGCAGATAGCCCGGGTTAACCGTTAGCTCGTTTTAGTAAACATACCCCTTGGTGTCCTTTTTTTCTCATTTGGTGACTTTTTATGTTCATCCTGCTCTCCCCTCCACCACCTACCCCATGTTTTACATTTTTTTTATAGATGTCCTAGGACTCACTAGCACTCTTACCCTCTAGTGCACCCCAACAAACTGTGTTTTCTCTTTTGCCTCATCATGTCATATCTCTTCTCATCTGTAGTCTCTCCTCCCTATCTATTCCTATAGCTGCACATTACTTTCTCTTCTTGATGCTAACTCTCCATAATCTTTTATCTTCATTCTAACAACTTCAAACCCCAGTGCTTATCCCCCATTCCTTACTCTCTTCACCACTCCTTCCATTTGTCTTCTACCCTCTAGAATGTCAACATTTTCTTCCTCTCATTCAGCCATCTCCACTCTCTCTGAGAGCACCTCGCTCACATAACGATCATGCCTTTTTTCTCCTCAGTGTGCTCTGCTCCTTCTTATTTCATCTGTGGACATCAATCCAAAACATTCCCCCCCCCCCCAGGCATCTCTCATTTCCTATGGAAAACTAATTACAACCCCTCTAATCTTTTTCAAATCTCTCTCCTTCTTCCCTCCTCTCTCCCTTTCTGATGAGCCCTGTGGAATGTCCGCTCTGCCTCCACCAGGCTTACTGTACCTTCATTCATGACCTCTTTATATCTAATGCTCTGCTTATTCTTGCTCTAACAGAGATTTGGCTTTTCCCTGAACACCCTGATTTAATTGTTGTTCTTATCATGGAGGCTATCCGTTTTCCTATATGCCTATCCTGATTGGCCATGGTGGTGGTATTGAGTTGTTATGCTCTCTCCTTCCTGCTGGTTTCAACCCCTCCTTCCATCTCAGTCTCACTCCTTTTCTTCCTTTGAGGTCCACTCCATTTGCCTATTTACTCCACCATCTCTCTGGGTATCTACCATTTTTCTTCTTTCAGACAAGTCCACATCTTCCTTTCTCACTGACTTTGACTCCTGGCTTTCCTTCTTTTTTGATCCATCTTCTCCCTCCCTCATTCTTAGGTGTGTTAACTTTCATGTTGATGACCCTTCTACTTCTTATGCCCTAAGGCTCCTTGCCTAAACCTCTTTATTCAACCTCTGTTGTGTTCTACTGTCCCTACTCATCAGCATGACCATTGCCTGAAGCTCATCTTTTTCTTCAGCTGCTTAAAACGTCTTCACCACAGTTCTTTCCTTATCCAACCATCATCTGCTAACTTTCACTCTTAACCACCCCCACCTGGCTCTATCAACACATTTAGGAATCTTTAGGCTATTAAGCTATTGACCCCTCTCTCTCCATTGCTGTCTCATCTGCTTTCTCTTCTACTATGTCATCTGAATCTGTTGACAAGGCTGTTTCTTCTTATAACACTACACTCTGTGCTGGATGCTCTTGCTTCTCCCATTCCACACCTGTGAGGTGTACTGTAGCTCAGTCTTGGCTGACCTCTAAATTCTGTTATCTACATTCCCATGCCCACATTGCTGATCATCTTTGGCTTAAATCTCATATCCATGTTGACTTCCTACACTTCAAATTTATGCAACCTCTTTCAAGCCTGCCATTGCACTCGCCAAGCAAGAGTACTATGCCCTTCTGAAAACTCCTTTACCTTTGACCCTCACTGTCTCTTTGCAAAGCTCAACTCTCTCCTCAAAATAACCCTGACCCTGACGTTAACCCTCCTTCCCTTTCTGCCCAAATCTTGGCTGACTACTTCCATAATACAGTTCACAAGACTAGTCTTGAGTTCTTTACAGGGCCACCTCCATCTCACCTTCTTCACTCTCAAATCCTTCCTTAAACCTCTGCCCCCTTTCTTCATTTTCTCAAATAACTGAGTAGAAAACTGCACACTCTTCCTCCAAACTCACCATCTGATCTCCTGATCCCATTCCTATCCATCTACTAAGCTCTATCTCTTATGCTGCTGCCATATCTTACCTCTGTCATAACCTTAACTTATTACTTTCTACTGCAACTGTTCCTAGAGCCTTCAACATGCTGTGGTCACACCTCTCCTTAAAAGACTTTCACTAGACCCTACCTGCCCTTCCAATTATTGGCCCATCTCTTTCCTCCATTTCACATCCAGACTACTTGAAGGTGCTCTTCACCATTATTGTCTTGACTTTCTTTCCTCTTGAGCCCATCTGGATCCACTGTATTTGTTTTTCATCCTCTACATTCTAATGGCCCTCGACAAAGTCTCTAGTTACCTGTTCCTGGTCAAATGCAAGGCCTGTACTCAAATCTCATCCTTCTTGACCTATCTGCTGCTTTTTTACACTGTTGACTATCACCTTACCCTTGATACCATGTTCTAGGTTGGATTTAGGGGCTCTGTTTTGTCCTGGTTTTCTTCTTATCTTGCCCATCATCCTTTTGGTGCATTTTCTGGCAGATCTTTCTCTACTACTATATCTTTTTCAGTCAGTGTACCTTAGGTTGTGTCTTGGGACATCTTCTTTTCTCTATATATATTCATTTCCTTGGTGCCTTGATTTCCTCTCATAGTTTGTAGTGCCATCTTTATGCTGGTAACTCTCACATTTACCTCTTTGCACCTGAAATCTCTCCAGGAATCCAGGTCTGTATCTCAGTCTACTTCCCTTACATAGCTGCTTGGATGTTCTGCCACTATCTGAAACTGAACATGGCCAAGAAGCAGCTCTTATCTTTCTTCTTAAACCCACCTCCCTGTGTCCTCCTTTCTGTGGATACCACTGTCATCCTTCTAGTTTTCTCAACTCACAATTTGAGGTCATCTTTGACTCTTCTCTTTCTCTGCACACATCCAAAAGATAGCTAAAACCTGTTGTTTCTTTCTCTGTAAAATCAGCAAAATCCATCCCTTCCTTTCTGAACATACCACCAAGACCCTTATCCACTGTCTAGTCATCTCTCATTTTTTATATTTCTTATTTAACAACAAATACATCAAGCAATATACATATACTTGAAGAAAGGAAAAGCTCAAATGAACTACTCCAAGAAGTAAAAAAAGAAACAAAAACAAATATAAATGAGGCTACCCACTTGTGCTAGACACTAACAGCCCACAATACAGAAGAGGAGAAACCATTAAAGTCCAAGATATTATCCCATCATAATTATAGAAAAAAACCCCAATTATCATAAAGAAAATAACGCCATATGGCCCTATTAAACCTTAACCGCCCTACAGAGAATCAATCTTCTGGACAGGCTTAGACAGTGCTCGGAAACTTCCGAGTATCCAGAAAAGATCGCAATTGTTTGGAATCATAAAAGATATACCTACTAGATCCAGATTTTATCAAACATTTACAAGGAAATCTAAGCAAAAAGGTAAATCCCATAGAGACCACTTCAGACCACATAGACAAATATTGGTGCCTTTTTAACTGCGTATTAAAAGAAACATCAGGGAAAACCCAGACTTTCTGACCAAAAAATAACTTTTGTGAATTCCAAAAATACATTCTCAGGGTCCATGCATGATCAGGTTCCAGAACATAGGTGTCCAATAAAATAACTCTGCATACTGTCCCCCGCTGCTTCTTCCAAAACCTGTGTTAAATTTGAGATATCCAGAGCCGCACTGCTTTGCCCATCTGACGAAAGGCTCACAACCAGATCGCTTTTTCCCAGGAAGAAAATAAACTTTAGATGTGGGAGGCAGCACATTCTCTGGCATCTCCAATATTTCCAAAATATACTTTTTAAAGAGTTTAACAGGAGACACAGTAGCAGACTTAGGAAAGTTCACGAAACACAAATTCAGTTTTTTGGAGAAGTTTTCTAACTTTTCCAGTTTTAACTGTGTAGCCAAACTGTCCCGCACAAACAAGGTACTCTGATCTTGAAAGAGTTGTACCTGTGTATTAAGATTCTCCATCTTTGTTCCAGTCTCTGAAACAGCTTGTTCCTGTAAAAACATTTGTGCCTGAAGGTCCTGAGTGGACTTTTCAACAGCATACAAGCATCTGGATACTGTCCTTTCCAGCAGCACTATCGCAGACCAGATGGTGTCCAATGTAACAACTGGAGGTTTCAATAGAACACTAACTTCTTCAGGCGGGTAAGTGGTCAAAGGCATCGATGTAACATTCGGGTCAGATGCCATTTCTGACGCCATAACACCCGGGATTCCACCAGACACAACTTGGGAGGAACCAGAAAAGGATTCCCTCTCCTCTCCATGAGGCTACAAATTGGACCCACAGAAGGTGGACTCATACAGACCAATCTCCAGCATCCCACTAATGGCCAAAATAATTGAAAAGCTCATCCAACAACAAATCCAACACCATATTGAGACTACCGCACCCTTAGACCCATGCCAACACGGGTTCAGAGAAGTGCACAGAGTTGAGACACTCCTGATCACCCTCTTCAACACACTAACCACCGGATTGGACAACAGCAGACAAGGATACGCACTAATCTTTCTAGACATTGCCGCAGCATTCGACTCCGTCGACCATGATTTGCTGATAGGGCGCCTTGCAGAGAAAGGGATCCAGGACACGGCCTTAAGCTGGTGCAAATCATACCTGTCGGACAGATGGCAGCATGTACTGACCGGCCCCACAGCCTCCAAACAGTTCCAGCAGAAGCAGGGGGTTCCTCAGGGCTCCTCCCTATCGGCATTGTTCTTCAACATATATATGCAGCCCATCTGTGCACTCGCCCGCTCTTTCAACACCTCATGCCTCATATACGCAGACGACGTCTTACTCTACATGCCATTTTCAACTGACCAGCTGGATTTCTCACCACTAACCACCTGTTTCGACGCTATCACCGATTGGCTCCACACGCAGAACCTCAGAATAAATTTCAAGAAAACTGAGGCACTATTCATCACCAGGAATCAAAACTTCTCGCCACCAGCAGCACTAAAAGTAAGAGGTGCGGAGCTTCAAAGCAAACCCACAATCCGCTACCAAGGGGTCACACTTGACCAACAGTTGGATATGAAAGCCCACATAAGCAATACGGTCAAAGCAATATACCACAAATTACGGACAATTCAACATCTACGACTTCTACTGGAACCAGACGACTTCAGGACAATCTTCCAGGCACTGGTCATCCCCCACTTCGACTATGCCAATGCCATCCTACAGGGCCTACCTAAAACCACACTGAACCCACTGCAGCTGGCAATGAACACAGCCGCCAGAATATTACATGGAGCCGCCAGGAGGGACCACATGATCCCAATCCTGAAGCATCTCCACTGGCTGCCAGTACATTGCAGACTCACCTTCAAAACCCTACTGTTGACCTTCAAAGCCATCAAACGCATCACTTCCTCCTCCATCACAGACCTCATTCGCCCCACTCCCACAAACAGAGCTAGAAGGTCAGTTGCAGCCAACTTACTAAGTATCCCTAGCAAGATCACGAAGTGTTCCCAAGCAACAAGAAACAGAGCCTTCGTGTACTATGCACCCACCTGTTGGAATGCCCTCCCGCCTGGACTCCGGGCCATTATGGACCTTACCCAGTTCAGAAAGGCGCTGAAACACCACCTCTTCCTCCAGCGCTACTCCCATAATGAGGACGGACAACATCCATCTACCCTCAATCACCAAAGCAACCGCCCCAAAACACCTACAACGCACAGCCCCAGTCTGGCACAGTAGCACCACCGGACTCCCGGTCAGGCACATGTATATAGTCACTTAACCTGTAAATAGTAGCTAGGCAGCACGTTTGCTACTCTACTGCCATTGGCCCTACTGCCTAGTCTGTATTCTACCTAAATGAATAGCCAAGCTACAGCACATCTTGTACATAGTTACCCCAGTTAGTCCAAGTTGCCACACCCTGTTTCTTGTAAGTCCAGTATGGGAGCCGCCTGTACTGTACAAACCTGCTGTTAACTGTAAACCAAGCTGACTTTAAAAAGCGCGATATAGAAAAGACGTTAAATAAATAAATAAATAAATACACAAGTGCTTCCAAACCTGATTGCTTCCCCGAACCAGTCTCCAAATCCCAGCAACTTCGGCAAGAAGGAGGGTTCTGAGCAGCACAGGAACCTCCAGCGAGAGAAATTCTCTGACAAGAATACACTTCTCTTGGCTCAGACTAACATCTGAGGCTGCATAGACTGCCTTTCTGTCAACTCCAATACTAGCCCCACATCTCTGTCTACAGCTCCTACGGTCACAAACTTAGTAATAGGCACTTGAGCAAGAGACTGTCCAACTTCAGGGTAAGTTTTGACTTTCCCCTTTCTCTTCCCCATTTAACAGCTGAAAAAAAAGGAAAAAAGCAATATTTAAAGAGTGTCAAAGCCTAAAACAGCAGGACCAAATGGAGTGGGCTAATGTGGAGCCACCATCTTGGATTCCTACTCTCCCGTCATCTTCCATTTAAACTATTACAACCTGTTCCTTTCTGGTCTTCCACAGAATCATTTTGCTCTCCTTCAGTCTGTTCAAAACTCAGCTTCTTGGCTAATCCTCAGCCAGTTTTGCTGCACCCATATAACCCCTCTTCTCAAGTTACTTCATTAGCTCCATTCAAACTTCTACTGAACTGCAACTGTATTCATTATGTGGCCCCTCATTACCTCTTTGAGACAGCTTTTAGCTCTTGGTCCCCTTCATCTGTTGTTCACCTCCTATGTGTTTCCTTATCATTCCCCTAGATCAGGGGTCTGCAACCTTTAAGACATAAAGAGCCACTTGGACCCGTTTCCGAAGGGAAAAAAAAAACTGGGAGCCGCAAAACCATTGCGACATTTAAAACAAATCTAACACTGCATATATTGTTTCTTACCTTAATGCTATATACGACCCCCTACTTTTCCTGTTAAAATATAGGTGTTTGGCCTATACTCGCCGTATAAGACTACCCCTCTTCCTTCGCACACCAAAAAAAATACACCAGAAAATATCACAACAACAAGTAACAATATTTGATTTCAAAATGATGATGATTTTGTAGTCAAATCACTAATATGAAATAAAATTATTTTTTCTACCTTTGTTGTCTGACCAATTTATTCTTTGATCATGCTGGTCCCGATCTGAGGCTTCTGCTTTCCTTTCTTCTCTTGGCTCTCTTTCTGTGGTCTATGGTCCATCTGCCATTTCTTATCTCTTCTTCTTTCGTTTTCTTCACTTCTTTCCATCAGCCTATTTCCAGTCCCAGTAACCCTCCCCAATATCAGCCCCTTTCCAGTCCTCACTCCCAGTACCTTCCAATGTCAACTTGCATTCCCATGATTGCCACTGGTGTCCATTTCCTTCCAGTCCCCCTCCTTCCCCACTGACCAGTCCCTTCTAGTACAAATACCATGGCAGCCCCTCTCAGATCCAGTTCCATTCTCCCATCCCCTCATATCAGCCCATTTGTAGCCTTAGCCCCCAGTTATCTTCCAGGGCCAGCAGCTCTATCCTCCCCTCCCCACAATCAGCCCATGCCCAGTCAAAGCCCCCCAATCAGCTCGCTTCCAGTGCTAATCCCCCCTCAACCCCATTACCAGTGCTAGCCTCCCCTAATCAGCCCAATACCAGTCCTACCCCCATCATATCATTACCAGTCCTAGCCTCCCCTAATCAGCTCATTTCCAGTGCTCGTCCCCTCAACCCCATTACCAGTGCTCCATCCCTCCATGTCAGCCCCCTCCCTCCCTCCCTCCATCCATATCAGCTCCCTCCCTCCATGTCAGCCCGCCTCCCCAATCCCTCCATGTCAGCCCCCTCCATGTCAGCCCCCCTCCCTCCATCCATATCAGCTCCCTCCCTCCATGTCAGCCCCCTCCATCCCTCCATGTCAACCCCCCTCCCTCCATCCATATCAGCTCCCTCCCTCCATGTCAGCCCCCCTCCCTCCATCCATCCATATCAGCCCCCCTCCCTCCATGTCAGCCCCCTCCATCCCTCCATGTCAGCCCCCCTCCCTCCATCCATATCAGCTCCCGCCCTCCATGTCAGCCCCCCTCCCTCCATATCAGCTCCCTCCCTCCATGTCAGCCCCCTCCATCCCTCCATGTCAGCCCCCTCCCTCCATCCATATCAGCTCCCTCCCTCCATGTCAGCCCCCCTCCCTCCATCCATCCATGTCAGCCCCCATCCCTCCATGTCAGCCCCCCTCCCTCCATCCATCCATATCTGCTCCCTCCCTCCATGTCAGCTCCCCTCCCTCCATGTCAGCTCCCTCCTTTCTTCTGCAGCCACGGCTCCCTGCCTCTTAGGGAACCGCGGCTGTGCTTTTAAAATCATCTCGGAGCCCTTCCTGTCTTGACGGGCTCCGTGCAGCATTGTCCTGCCTCCAACTTTAGAGGCGGGACAATGCTGCACGGAGCCCGTCAAGACAGGAAGGGCTCCGAGATGATTTTAAAAGCACAGCCGCGGTTCCCTAAGAGGCAGGGAGCCGCGGCTGCAGAAGAATGGAGGGAGCCCATAACGCCACGTTTTAATACCGGGCGGGCAGTGTGCTCCGGAGCCGCGGCAAAGGTGAGAAAGAGCCGCATGCGGCTCCGGAGCCGCGGGTTGCCGACCCCTGCCCTAGATATATGCTGGTCCCCTGTTGTTGTTGTGCTGTCTGTCTTGATTAGATTGTAAGCTGTTATGAGCAAGGACTGTCTTGGACACAGAAATATAAAGGGGATCACATAGATTATAGCAGACTCTTTATTTGTCAGTAGTTTTATTCAATATATATTGTACTCTTAGAGTTTTTTCCCTTAAGTGTCTAGAATGATTGAGGTTAAACAGAAAACAGCTGAAAACCATACTGTTCATAGAACACTTTGGACACATCACATAAACTAAGGAACTGTATAGCAGCACACGTTACCGCCTAACACTAGATGTATATAAAATGATTTTAGCACCACTGTAAATAGCCCACATTGTACATAGCTCACACCAATCTAGCAAACAAGACAACACACACCCAACGAAATTTCCACCCTCACTGCATGTATCAACACTCACACTACCAGATTGTTTGCTGTGATACCACCTTGATTATTATGATAAGGCGGTTTAGAAATACTGTTAAATAAATAAATAAAATAAATAAATATGATTTTTGTTGGTCCTCAGCTGCACCTGTCCTCAGTGCTTGCACATATCATTTACAGGGGATAAAGCACAGTTACTCACCTGTAATAGGTGTTCTCCGGAGACAGCAGGAATCAGTCCTCATATATGGGTGACATCGGTGCTAATGGAGCCCGTGTGGAAGCATCTCCCCAGCTTTCAAAGAAAGTCTTTGGGAGATGCACCACACATGTATGGAGCCCTTCCCACCCAAAGGCGCTATCTGGCCTCAGTCAAATGAAATAGCTAAGATGGCAAAATTTAAAATATGGTAAAGAAGCAGCTCCAAGGGGAGGAGGGGAGGTTTTGAGGACTGATTCCTGCTGTCCCCGGAAAACACTTGTTACAGGTGAGTAACTACACTTTCTCCGGGAACAAGCAGGAAGTCAGTCCTCACACATGGGACTCCCCAGCTACCAAGAGCCTGTACAAAATGCCACGGTGGCCAGAGAAGTGAGCCATGAGCTGCAGTAGTTAAGTCCCAACAGAGAGACATTTGCAAGACTCAGGTGTCTGGCGGAGAACCAGCACTCCGGTAGCCTGAACACAGAAGGTTCGGAGGGCAGGAGTTGCCTACACCGTGAAGAGATGATGGAGTACAGGCTGGCCAAAGGCGCTGTCCCATTGGGACTCCCTCTCCAGGCAGTAGTGAGCTGCGAAGTTATGGATTTCCATCACAGGTATGAAACACAGATTTTCCACGGAAGTAGCCATGACACTGATGCAGTGTTCCGTGACCCACTTGTCTACTGAGAGCCCAGCCTGCTGATTGGCGAGGGCAATGCAGTCTGCTATCCATGTGGACAGAGTTTGCTTAGTCACTGGGAGCCCCAGTTGATGGGTCATAGAAGACGAAAAGCTGAGGTGCTTTATGGTGGCCCTGAGTTTGTTGCAGATAGAAGGACAGGGCCCTTTTACAATCCAAAGTACAGAGGACAGTCTCTGCCTTGCTGGCGTGAGGCCTTGGGAAAAAGATGGGGAGCACCACCTCCTGACTGAGGTGGAATGGGGACACCACCTTTGGCAGAAACGTGGGGTGTGTGTGGAGCACCACCCTGTTCTTGTAGAACCTCATGTAGGGAGGTGCTGCCATAAGAGCCTGAAGCTCACTGTCAATGTGAGTGCCACGAGAAAGATGACCTTCCAGGAGAGGTACTGCAAGTGGCAGGTAGCCAGGGGCTCAAACGGCAGCTTAGTATACTGCGAGAGAACCACATGGAGATTCCACTCTTCCACTGGTGGGCAGAATGGGAGTTTGGATAGCATGAGGCCCCACAGGGACCGCGATACAAGGGGCTGAGCCGAGAGGAGTTTTTCCTGAATGGCATGGTGATGCACTGTGATAGCGCATATGTGCACTCTGAGTTGGATTTTAGTTCCACCTGCGACTGGTGAAGTAGATACTGGAGTACCATCTGAACCAAGCAGGAGAACAGATTTACCCACTTCTCAGCACACC
Organism: Ichthyophis bannanicus; assembly: GCA_033557465.1. Classification (NCBI taxonomy): domain Eukaryota; kingdom Metazoa; phylum Chordata; class Amphibia; order Gymnophiona; family Ichthyophiidae; genus Ichthyophis; species Ichthyophis bannanicus. Next base: position 182,176,880 of record CM066034.1, read on the forward strand.
AGACTGAGAAGCGACGCCACTTGAAGGCGTATGCCATCCTCATGGAGGCATTGCGGGAGGCTAGAAGGACCTCTTCCACATCCTGTGGGAGGTTGAACGGAACCAGGGCACCCTTTCAGAAGCCAAGCTGTGACAGATACCTCAAGTTGGGGTGCAGAAGTGAGCCCTTCTCCAATGATAGCAGTCCTGGGGGCATGGCCCAGGGAAATTGGTGATGCCATGCCAAAAGGTGGAGAAGCAACGAGTACCAAGTTACCTGGGTCACCGTGGGGCTATCAGTATCAGTGATGCCCTGTTGCACTGGACCTTGGTCTTGGCGACCAGTGGAGTCAGTGGGAAGGCGTAAAGGAGGCCTTCCATCCATGGAATAAGGAACATGTCTGCGGCCACCCGGGATGGGTGCAGCTGGCATAAGCAGAAGTGGGGCAACTGTGTGTTGTCTGGGCTGGTGTACAGGTCCACTAGAGGGACGCCTCAGAGTCTAAATAGCCATGCGGCCACCCTGAGATCCAGGTGCTACTCGTGCTACTGGAGGACTCTGCTCAACTTGTCTGCCAGGGCATGGTTCTGGCCCAGGAGGTAGCCCGCCCTTAGGAGCATCCCGTTGCATGTTGCATATGAACAGAGGGATACCGCTTCCTGCAGAGGGAGTATGACCCCCATGCCCCCTTGCTTGTTCATGTAGAACATTGTGACTTGGTTGTCGGTCTGTGCTGCAGCCAGTGACGGAAGGCTTGGAGAGCCAGGAATATCACCTGGAGCTCCAGAAGGTTGATCTGCAGCTGGCACTCCATCTGGGACAAGCTGTCTTGTGTGCGGAGGTCCTCGCAATGAGCTCCCCAGCTCACCAGGGAGGCATCTGTGGTAAGGACCCTCTGTGGGTTGGGTGCCTGGAAGGGCATCCTGGCCTTCGGGTGGTGGGGGATCTGCCACCAGTCAAGGGAGTCCATCAGCTGGTGTGTCACTCTCACCCTGTCCCAAAGCCTGCCCGTGACTTGTGTCCACTGAGAATGAAGGCACAACTGGGCTGTTTTCATGTGTAGGTGGGCGTATGAAATCACTTGAACTGTAGAGGTCATGTGGCCCAGCAGGCAGAGAAGCCAGGTGGTAGCGACCGGCAGTGCTCTACCTCTGTGGCTAGCCCCCTGAGGCGCTCTGACCTCTCCTGAGGGAGGAAGTACTTTGCCTAGAGGGTGTCTAGCTGAGCCCCTATAAATTCCAGGCACTGAACCGGGGGGGGGGGGGGAATGGGACTTGGGGAAGTTGATGACAAACTCCAAGTGCTGCAGGCATGGATGGTGCATTCGGTTGCATGGTACACCTCTGCATCTGTGTCTTCCTTTATGAACCAGTCCAGGTAGGGAAAGACGAAGACGACTTGGATACGAAGGTGAAGATCCTTGGCGATGAGGCCAGCCCATAGAACAGCACCCTGTATTGGTAGTGATCTCCTCCCTCCATGAAGCAGAGGTATTTTCAGTGGTTGGGATGGATCATGATGTGCGTATAGGCATCCTTCAAGTCTAAGAAGCATAGCCAGTCTCCCTGCTGGAGGTATGGCAGTAGTGCTCCAAGGGAGAGCATCTTGAACTTCTCCCTTACCAGAAATATGTTCAGGTCCCACAGGTCCAAGATGGGCCTAAGGCCCCCTGTTCTCTTGGGAAACAAGCTGGAGTAGAAGCCAGTGCCCCAGAGATGCTTGGACACTGGTTCCATCACCTTGTCCTTTAGGAGACCTGTGGGCTTGGTGAGGAGCAGAGTCTGGTGGAGGAGAAGTCTTATGGGCTCTCCTGGAAAGCATGAGAGTGGCGCCCATTGCAAGTGGAGGAGGTAGCCCTCCTTGATCACTTGCAATACCCAGGAATCAGTGGTGATGGTGGACCACCTGTGGGCAAACAGGGCCAGATGCCCCCCCCTGTGGGCTGTTGGGGACCTCCTGAGGTGAGGAGGTCGTGCCCAAAGAGTCAAAAGCTCCCCCCAGGTTGAGCCAGGGCCGGCACCTGGGACTTGAGGGTCTTTTTTTTGCGGGGGCCATGCCCTTGCCCCTTCTGTTGGCCTTGCTGCAGGGTCGAGAAGGTTTGGAACTGTAAGGCATTGCCAAATACTTCCTTTTTCTTTGGGAAGAAGGGCTTCTTTCCGGGGGCTTCCTTATAGGGCTGCACAGAGGTCTTTTTAAAGAGTCTGGTCCTTTTCAGGAACTCAGTCTCTATTTCAGCCGCCTTGTCTGCCATGGGTTTCCCAAAGAGATTCTTTCCAATACAGGGGACATTTATAAGTTTGTCCAGAACACATTGTTCGAGGTCAGACAACTGCAGCCATGCCTGGGGTTGGGCCACGATGCCCACGACAGCTATTCTGGCTGAGGACTCAAAGCCGTTGTGAGCTGCTCAGGATAAAAACTTTGAGCACTCCTTGACCGCCAAGGCCAGAGACTTGAACCACTGAAGGGGTTTCCTGTTGAGGCCTGCCGAGAAACCGGCGAGCTCCTTTGCCAGTTCTTTGAGGTACATGCCGATGTATAGTTGATAGGATTGGACTCGGCGTGCAAGCATCGAGCCCTGGAAAGCCTTTCAGCCGAGGGCATCGAGGGTCCAGGCCTCCCTGCTGAGGAGCACTGAGGAATGGATCTTTTGGCTCTTGAGTCTGTGCATGGCAGACTCAATGTCCATCAAGTTGTGGGGAAGTTCTGGAACCCAGGTCTTCAGTGGACTCTGAGTTGCCTGCTGACAATGGGCACCAATGCCGGTGTCTCCCACATTCAGAGGAGGCGCTCGAGGTTTGGAGGGACAGGCACCATAAGGGCTTCCTTAGGGGGGGGTCTTGTACTGGAGAATCTCTAGTTCCTCTGTGTGGGAATCTTCCTTGGCCTCAGTTTCAATGGTGAGTGCCTTAGCTATGTCCCGCACAAAGTCGAGAAAGGTGATGTCCTTGGGCGGAGAATGGCGTCAGGACACTGGGGGCAACAGGTCTGAGAGCATGTCTCGGTGTCGCCAAGTGTCTGGGGACTCCTCATCCTCGGTCTCTCATTCTGACTCCAAGTCCGAGGATGAGTCTGGGGCCTGTGGTCACTGCAGTCAAGGCCTGAGTCCAAAGGCCTGCGATCTCCAGAGGACCTGTGGTCCCAACCGCATGCACTTGCCAGAGAGGACCGATGTCCCGAGGAATGGGACCAGTACCTTGTCCAATGCAGATGGGTCTCTCGAGACTGGTAGCGCTCGAGGATCAGTTCAACATCCGGGGAAGCCTTCGATGTCTAGGGTCCCGTCGTTGGGGCAGATGAAGCGGTGGAACCCGGACGTAAATGCCCACTGCATGGCCACAAGGGCAGATATACTGCTCTCTAAGGCTACCATCCTGGTCTCCATGCTAGTTGGCTCCACAGCCTTTGAAGCAGGCCCAGCATTGGTTCTGTTGAGAGGGAGTACGCAATGAGGATAGTCGCTGGATACCGAGGACTCCTTCTGGGGCAGCTTGTGATGCTGCTCCCGCTCCAACCTCTTGGACTCATGCCGGGGACTGCGGAGCCTGGAAGGGAATTTTCCCTTCTTCCTGGATCCATCCTCCAAGATGGACTTTGAGGATTTCGATTTCTTGCATTCCACCTCTATGGATTTCCTCTCTGAGGACCCATGGCCGCGGGACTCTGAGGCAGCCCGGGTCTTGCGGGGCACCAAGGTACCGGAAGGGGCCCCAGAGCGCGATGTCGCCGGAGACTCCGGTACAGAATTGGACTTGTGAAAAACTGTTCCTGCTGCAGCTGACAGATCTTGATGGCCTTTGTGGTCATGGTTCTGCAGAGTTTGCAGTCCAAGTTGTCATGCTGTGGCCCAAGGCAGCAGTCATGTGGGTCAGTGCGGGATATCATCTTACCACACCAATCACATTTCTTGAAGCCACTGGAGGCCATCGGGAAAAAGGGGCCCTGCTGCCTGGCATGGGTCCGAGGCCTGCTGCAATAAAGATTGCGAAGCACCAGTCGAGGAATACCTCGAGAAGAAAAATAAAAGAACAAGACCGAGGAGCGATACCAAGGTGTGCTGGCTCGGGGGCAGGAAAGGAACCATTGGCGTACCAGACAAAAACTAGATAAAAAACACTTTTTCCATGGGAAACTGGACAGACATCCAAAGGGCTCTGCAGAAAAAAGGAGACAAGATGGCACCCTTGGGTAGGAAGGGGACCATGCATGTGTGGAGCATCTCCCAAAGGGAGATGTCACCCATATGAGAGGACTGACTTCCTGCTTGTTCCTGGAGAAATATTGTTTATAGTCGGGAGAGCATACATTTGGTATCCCCATTTTGGGTGAGTTATTCTTTGCTATACTTCTGTTTTTTATGATCATCTTGTTCTGTTATGAAAACATTTTATCTTCTAATTAATTACTCATAGGTCTGCTGACTTTTAGTCCAATTTGTTTGATGTTATTTATTTATTACTTTTTATTTTTGGTGATACTACAATGTTCTTTACAATGAATTTTATGGTTTCATATGATTTGTTTATATACATAATTATCATTTATATATTTTTAACCATACTTATACGTATTTACTTATTTTGATATGTAATTGTGTGTGTTTTTTAATGTATTTATGTATTGCTTTAGTGAGGTCTTAATCCCCTGAAGAAGGCTTCAGCAAAAACACATGTAGGTTGACCTCATGGATACTCAATAAAGCTCCCTGTTGCATCCTATGGCATGGTGTGGCCTGCTGCCTTTGTACCCTATAGTCGCTGCAGATGGGGAGTTCCCTTTCTGTTTCTTGCTTGTCTTTGTACAGCGCTGCATACATCTTGTAATTCTACACAAATGAAAAGTAGTAGTAGTAGTCATTACCTCTTTTCTTCTCTCTCTTTACACGCCTCTTTGGGAACTCCACTTATCAGGTAAATCATTTATATCCGTGCCCTTCTTTTCCACTGCCAACTCCAGACTTCATTTGTTCCATTTGCTGCATCATATGCCTCGAACAGACTACCTGCCGGTACATCAGACTTCATCTCTGATTCTGTTGAAAGCTGGACTAAAAGCTCACCTCTTCAAGGATGTTTTTAGATCCTGACACCCTTATTATCTTGTTTACCACCTAGGTGTATTATAGCCATTCCCCATTAGTTTCACCCTTGTCCCCTGTTTGTTATATTTGTCTGTCTTTCTGCCTTGAATAGACTGTAAGCTCTTGAGCAAGAACTGTATTTTATGCTTATATATACAGCACTGTGTATGTCCTGTGGCACTATACAAATGATAATTTGTGGTAGTAGTAATGCTAAAACTACTGTAAATGTTTTTCAGGTGTCTGCTAATATCTACGGTAATTTGAAACTATATCTTTAGTATATATCTTAATTGTAAACATAGAGAAAGCTAAAAGTGTGAGGTCTCACAAAATTGGCCTGGTCCATTTTAATAAATTAATGAACGGAGTGGAACGGGTAAACATAGATCGATTGTTTACGTTATCAGAATATAGAAAGACTAGGGGACATGCAATGAAGCTACAGGGTAAACTATTTAAGACTAATAAAAGAAAATATTTTTTCACTCAACGTGTAATCAAACTCTGGAATTTGTTACCGTAGGATGTAGTAAAGGCTGTTAGTGTAGCTGGGTTTAAAAAAGGTTTGGACAAGTTCCTGGAGGAAAGGTCCATAAACCATTATTAAGAAGGGACCCAGGATATCAATGCTTGACCCAGTACAAGCATTGCGGAACCTGTGTCTTTTGTGGAAACTGCTAGGTACGTATGACCTAGATTGGCCACTGTTGGAAACAGGATACTGGGTTTGATGGAACTTGGTCTGACCCAGTATGACATATCTTATGTTCTTATGTTCTAATTTACTTTGCTCATAACTGAAATGATATTTAAAGGTGATGCATCAGAAGAATTGAAAGAAATATTGATAAACTGGAAAAATGTATTACAACTATTTGATAAACTAAAGAGTAGCAAATCACATGAACTGGATGGTATACATCCGAGGGTGTTGAAAGAACTGAAATATGAGATTGCAGACTTACTATTAATAATCTGTGAACTATCATTAAAATCATCTGTAGTTCCTGAAGACTGGCGAATGGTCAATGTAACGCCAATTTTTAAAAAAGGTTGCAGGGGTAATCCGGGAAACTACAGACCAGTGAGCCTGACATAAGTACCAGACAAAATGGTAGAAACCATTGTAAAGAATAAAATTACTGAACGTGTAGATAATCATGGTTTGCCAACATGGCTTTAGCCAAGGAAGGTCTTGTCTTACTAAACTGTTATATTTTTTTGAAGGTGTGAATAAACAGGTAGACAAAGGTTAGCCAATGGATATAATATATCTGGATTTTCAGAAAACCTTTGATAAGGTCCCTCATGAGAGACTCTTCGTGAAATTAAAAAGTCATGGGATAGGAGGCAGTGTACTATTGTGGATCAGGAACAGGTTAAAAGATAGAAAGCAGAGGGTAGGGCTAAATGGCCAATTTTCCCAATGGAGAAAGGTGAATAGTGGAGTACCCCAGGGATCTGTGCTGGGTCTGCTGCTCTTGAACATATTTATAAATGATCTGGACATGGGAATGACGAGTGAGGTAATCATATTTGCAGATGACAGAAAATTATTCAAAGTTGTTAAAACCCAAGAGGATTATAAAAAATTGCAAGAGTACCTTGATAAATTGGAAGACTGGATGTTCAAATAGCAGATGAAATAAAATGTGGATAAGTGCAAAGTTATTCACCTAGGAAAGAACAACCCAAACTATGGTTAACTGATGCAAGGTTCCACATTAGGAACCACTACCAAGGAATAAGATTTAGGCATCATCTTGGATAACACATTGAAACACTCTGCCAAGTGTGCAGCAAATAGAATGCTAGGAATCATAAGGAAAGGAATGGAGAATAAAACAAAGGATATTGTAACGCCTCTGTATTGTTCCATAGTGTGACCGCACCTTGCATATTGTGTGCAATTCTGGTTGCCGTATCTTAAAAAGGATATAGTGTAATTAGAAAGGGTACAGAGAAGAGCCACCAAAATGGTAAAAGGGATGGAAGGATACCCCTATGAAGAGTGGCTTAAAATGTTAGGGCACTTCAACCTGGAAAAGAGACGGCTGAGGGGAGATATGATAGAGGTCTTTAAATTAATGAATGGAGTAGAACGGGTAAACGTAGACTGATTGTTTACGCCATCAAAAAGTAGAAAGATTAGGGCATATGCAATGAAGCTACAGTGTAACCCATTTAAGACTAATAAAAGAAAATAATTTTTCACTCAATACGTAATCAAACACTGGAATTCATTACTGGAGGATGTAGTAAAAGCTGTTAGTATAGCTGGGTTTAAAACAGGTTTGGATAAGTTCCTGGAGGAAGGGCCGTACCAAGTGTGAATTGCGCCCTGTGTGACATGCACATCAGGTGCACACCCCCCTCTGCACCTCCGTCCAGCCACTTTCTGAACAGCGGCAGGAGAGAAGAGGCATGCCTGTTGTGCAAGTCACCGGTGTGCTAAGCAGATTTTTCCCTCCCTGCTCTGACGCCGCATCAGAGGAGGCAGGGACCAGACCTGCTTGGCGTGCCGCGAGAAGGCTTAAAGGACGCATTTCAGCTGTCTGCCATTGCCTGCCACCTCTGAGAGAAGAAAAAGTGGCGGCGGCGGGCAACGGCAGACAACTGAAATGCGCCCCTTAAACCTTTGTGTCCTGTGCGGCCGCACCGCTCGCAGAGGGCTAGGTACGGTTCTGCCTGGAGGGAAGAACCATAAACTATTAAGAGGACCCGGGAAATCTACTGCTTGCCCTCTATACAGCATTGTGGAACCTGTGTGTCTTTTTGGGAAACTGCTAGGTATTTGTGACCTGGATTGGCCACTGTTGGAAACAGGATACTGGGCTTGATGGACTTTGGTCTGACCCTGTATGGCATATCTTATGTTCTTAGCTATTCACAAATAACTGTTAGTTATTTGTGCTGTCAACACTCTTTGAAGTATGTTAGCAGACCCCCTACTTAGCAACACTTATGCAATACTTGCATTGTCATAAGTCAGTACAGTGGTCTGCAGCAAAGAATAAAAATAATTATTATACGAGCAATTGGCTTACTTAAATCATGAAAGGCCAGTAAACCTGGAGTTTCCTGTCCCACATAATGTGCATAAAAGAAATGAGGGTCAGTAATCACTGTCAACAGTTTCTTGTAACTAAGAATTGAATCATTTATCTGTTTGAATGTGTAAATTATCATCATTTTGTATTCCAGAAAAGGGCTAAGGGCAATTTATAGTCTAAAAATAATAAGATATGGAGATTTAATAAAAAAAAATACTTTTTTGTTCATTATTTCCTCCTAGAGACAGAACTGTATTGAAAGCATTCTGGCAGCATGCCTGTCTTAAGAATTTTCTTTTCTTTTAATACTAAAATTTATATTTGCATATGGAGGCAATTTTATAACATAGCACATATATGTTAGAAATATGCCTATTTTTATAAAGATGAAATAGGCACCTATATACATTTTTACAATAGACTCCTAAAGTAATTTACAATAGCACAAAAATGTTTTCAGACAAATTTATACCAGCTCTTAGGCATTGCCCATGTCATTTTGAATTGTTTTTAACCCAAAATGACAGAAAGGAAAAATATCTTTCATTGAGTGCACACTATTGTATAATAGCACATCTATTGATAAGTAGTGCTATCATGCTACACTGTAGAGTAAGAGTGTGCACTGTTGCTCAGTAGTGCACACAAGTAAAGTCATTAATGCACATTATGAAGCACGTTTAGTAAAGTGCAGTACATTTATACACTTACCGCACATTGGGGCTTGTTTACTAAAATGTGATAACCACACATAAAGGAGTCAATACTGCATGCCAAAAATGAGGTGTGTTCATGTGTTGGGGAGGAGATTGTGTAGTTGAGGAGTGGAGTTTGCGTATTACAGTTAGCGCAAGCATCTTTAGTGTGCGCTAATTGGCAATGTTGCAGTTAGCACGGGTGTTTGAGTTTTGTAATTGCAAAACAATCAAGATAACAAACTTCCACAGAAAAAAAAATACAAGCCTAATCATTTCCAAACAAAAAAGGTCAAAGGAAAATAAATGCTCAGTCTTATAAGCCAGGCCGCAGAATGCCTCTCCGAATGGGGGAGCCAAGCTCTGCCTTGACGCCATTCCAAGCTCCACCCTAACTCTGCCCCTAACCCCCCGCAGCCTTCGCCTCCTCTTCTGCCCATGGGCATCCCATCTCCCACAGGCAGAAGGGAATGGCTGCGATTGTGACGGACTCCTTTTTTCTGCTCACGGGAGATCACTGGAGGTAGACTGAAGGAGTCTTTGCTGCGATTGCGGCATCCTCCCACTGTGCCCATGGGGATCTGATCTCCCACGGGCAGACAGAAGGAGTCCATTGCAATCGTGACTCAACTCTGCGGATGGTGGGCAAACTTTTGGTGGGCCAGGGACTGTGTGGCCCAGCCCATTCCTATGCCTTTGTTATAAGCACACAATAACGGGGCGTGGTGGCTACCTCAAGTAATAGAAAAAGAAAAACATTATTTAACCAAGATAACCAGTGATGGCACAACAGGCAATCAAATAAACAGCAATTACGATGCCAACATTTCAGAGGAGGCTGTGAGATTTATCAGATAACCGTCTGGCATTTATTAAAAAAAAATAAAAAGCTAAATCTTAATAGGACATTTACAAGGAAATTTTAAATAAAATAAAGCTCCTAACCACAAGTCACCAGGTTTAAGAAGAAAACATTTCCGGTGCCTTTTATTTTTCTCTAGCAAGAACTAGAAAGATACTAATAGTGCAACCGAAAAAGAAACTTTTTTTCTTAAAATCTATCTTCAAGATCCATTCACTATTAGTGCTAAAAATGCGGGGTAATCAAAGTATCGGGAACTATGCTGTAGTTTCAGACTATGGACTCTTAAGACAGCTGTCATATTTAGCACATCCATTTGTTGATGTTATTCTGAAACAGTCATTTCCCCTGTGGGAAGATGACTGGCTTTGGAGATAGGAGGGACAAAGGCTTTGAGAATCAGCAGTACCTTCAGCAAATATTTTTTAAACATCTCCCTTGCAGATATCACTGATGACCTTATAACATTTATCACATGAAGATTACATGGGCGAGAAGCATTCTCTAGTATATCCACTTTTGATTTCATAAAAATCTTTTAAATTAAAGCTATATTAGATTTTTGCAAAGACTGTAACTTCATCTCATATTCAAGAGCTTTCAAAGAGGCAATAGCCACTTGACTCTCTTTAAATAAAGAACTGTTCTGTAATTTGACAGTTACATATTGAAACTGTGCTGAGAGAGTGATAGTTAACTGAGTTAGAGCATTCCAAATTGTCTCTATTGTAAAACTGCCTCTTTTTAATAAACATGCCTCATTAGGGGCAAAACGTAAGGCACGGTAAGTGCAATACCTGTGTGGTAAGTGCAAGGGACCTGTCCAGCATTTATCACACACGGGTCCCGTGTTAGATGCCTATGCAGATAGCACAGGGACACTTACACTATCTGCAGGGATATGTAACACAGGCCCCAGCTCTAAAATAAGTGCAGCTGTTGTGGCAGCATAACCCTTGCCTTCCCTGAAAAGCATCCTCTCCCAATATAATCCCCCATCGCGATCCAATCCTACCCCCAGATCTGCACCACCTCCTCATATACCGCTCCCCCCCATTCCAATTCCCTGAGGCTGTTCCCTACATAAAGATTTCCTCTCCTGAACCGATTCCCTTCTAATCATCCCCACTATAGTAAGGCTCCAGAGTAACACTCCCATGAGTAACCCCTTTCACAGTACCCCCCCCCCCCATACTCTCAACACACCCCCAGCTCCCAATCTTTCCTTATATGGAAAACTGATCCCTAGTGGTATTACTCTAAGACTCTCCTAGGGGTCCTAATCAGAATTTTAAACCCTGGCAGCTCTGTGACAGGAGCAGAGGAGGCCTACATTGCCCCACTCTGCTAGACATCAGGGAAACTCTTGGGGGGTGACTTGGGAGATTGGGGGGGGGGGAATGACAGCCCACCAGGTTATTGGACTGCCAGTAATACAGCTGCACTTAATGTCACCTCCTAAAATACTACTATTACTTATCAAGTAGCCATGCTATTAGCAGACATGACAGCTAGCAGGCAGTAACGTCCTGCATGCTGTCACTACTAGCCACACCTGGTCTCTACCCTCATCCCGCCCCAGTCCACACTAAACACTTCGGGACATGTTTACTAAAAGTTAACGTGCGTTAAGTGACATTAACGAGCATTAAGTGCTGCAATGGCCCATAGAAATGAATGGGCAGTGGCAGCATTTAATGTGCATTAATCTTTGATAACAGGCCCCTTAGTGTGCGTTTTTTACCATGGTGCTGTTTTTAGTGCATGGTAACCATTAGTATGCACCCACACCAGTGTTTTTTTCCTAGCAAAAATGGTGCTGGTACTCATAAGCAGGCCTCTTTCATTAATACGTGAGGACTATGGGTAAAATTTAGCAGGCAATGAAAAGGTGCCTGTACTCTGTACCACTGCATATCCCCTGAAAAAAACCCTGACTGCACTAATGGTTAATGTACAGTAAAACCCACACTAAAGTGCTTAGTGCACTTTAGCAAACATGCCTCTAGATGTCTTTATATAATCCTAGCACAAGTTCTGCAGAAATAGTGCCTAAATTGTGGTTGCCGGCATTTATGCATGCCCAAGAGCAAAGTATAGATTATAGTATAGTATAATCCACAATCATAAAACATGACTCCACTCACTCTGCACCCAAATATCTCCTCCAAGCATGCCTACTCTACAAGTATTCTCCTAAATACATAGCTGCATACTTTTAGCATGGCCTCATTTTTTAAAAGGTCTTTTACACTTGTAAATCAGAGTTTTATTTGCAGAAAAGGCTTACAAAATTCATTCATTTGTGCACACTATTGCCAACATTGCCCATGAAATAAAATAAAACCAAAGAAAAAAATCCTTCAAATGAAAGAAAACTAACCAAAATGAAAATGTTTGGCCTGCATACCCCTAGAATTAAGTAAGCCTCATGTTTAGGAAAGGCCTGTTAAACCTTTCTGTCTGTTATTAAGCCTTGATGGTTAATGGTGCCAAATCCTGGGAAATTACAAAATCGTTCAATTTGAAATATCAATATAATTATAATATAACTATCGATTGGACTGAGATCATGACTCATTGCTGGCCAGTTTAAAACAGTCCATTTGTTCCATTTTAACCATTCATTGTAGTTTTGGATATATGTTTTGGGTCATTGTCCTGTGGAGGATCCATGACCTTCAACCCAGAACTAGCTCTCTGACACTAAGGGGTATGTTTACTAAACTGCGGTAACGTAGCAGCGGCTACGTTAATGTGCGCTAACGTTACCAGATGTAACGTTAACGCACGCTAACGTCTCCGGCCATGGTAAATCCTGCAGAGGGTGGAAAGAGGGCGGAGAGAAGGGGGTCAATAGGCGGGGAGTGGGCGGGGAAAGGCTCCTGCTACACTAATGTGGGGAAATGAAGGGCCGAACATTAACGCCAGTGAAAACCTGTCTTTAGATGCACATTTGCAGGAGAGAGAAGCCATTTCAGTGTCAGCAATGTACAGCATAGGCAGGGAGCCCAAAAAAAGTGATAGTAGTGCTACATGTGCAGCAACAGCATAGTGCCCAAGTATGAAATGGCACTATGGTGATGCTGAAAATGGGGCATAGGGGACTGAAGGCGGGACATGCAGTGGGGCAGCTGGGGCACAGGTGGACTAGGTAGATGCCTACAGTAGGTGGCACATAGGAACGCAGAAACTGGAGATCAGCAAGACAGCAATAGACCAAGGTCAAACATGGCCAGGACTCTGTGCCCCACAGTGTCCCATCCAGGGGACATCACCCAGGAGGTACCCCAAAGGGCACATAACATTGGCAGGCGGTGCTGGGGGGGGGGGGAGCGTGGATGTATATGTAGGCACTCCTACCCCAGACCCTATACCCTAGGCAGCCACCTACCTGCACACTGGATGGCCTGGAACTGCACACCACCAGCACCACCAGCATATGGGCATGTCAGCATGGTGGGGGAGGGGTACTGGTGGTGGAGGGAGCAGTGGCATCTGCCTACAGCAGACCAAGGCCAAGCCCTGTTCAGGTGGGTGGCATGCAGTGCAACAGACAAGGTCTGTCTGATGAACAGTCATAGTATCTCCAGGGACTGACTCGCCCCCATGGCAACAGTATGGTGCAGTACACATGGCCAGTGTGTCCTGGGGCAGAAGGTCACAGATTCAAGTCCCAGCTGTGGCTCCTGCAGACCATGTCCCTACATTTTACTCTACATAGCACATACTACATAAACATGTGCACTCCATAGAGCATCGGACAACAGGGGCACAAACACCCACACCCACAGGCTCCACTATCCAAAGGCTCATGGATTGTTAGGCTGTTGGGCTCAGCACGGAGCAGCAGTTACCACAAAAGCACCACTACTAGAACCTGCATATCTTAGCAATGCCTGCACTGTGCTCAGGACTAGTGTGGCGGGCAGGGCTGCCAACCACCCCTATCTTTGCACAATGCTGAAATAGGAGTGGGAGTGTACATATGTCTATCCATTGTTTTGTGGCTGCCTACTCCTCACTGGGCCCACAATGCTTGCACTGCTTCCAGCATTAGCCTGCCAATGTGCATAATGAAGAGCAAGGTATTGTGGGTATGGCCCAGACAGGGCGGATTGGGCAGGATGCATCTGCACACGATGTGGGGCAATAGCTGGGACACTGTAGTGCCCGACCACCACCTGCATGGACAGGGTGGCCACAGCATGTCATGCTGGGAGGTCACTCTCACTCTGACTGAGCGGTGACCATGGCATGTCTAGGTTCCCACATAGTGCTATACAGTGATTCTCTCAAGTGATATCTGTGTGTTCCTTGTTCTGGGGCCCAATCACTGAGATATCTGCTTGGTGTCTGTGCATACATCCCACGTCTGGGTGCACATAGTTCCCCTGGGAAGATGCACTATTGGCTGGCTGGCTGGCTAGCGGATTGTATTCAGTTAGCATGTGTATGTCTGGAACACCTTGCAGGCTGCAGCAGGTACAGACTGACTGTGCCCTCTGTTGGTGGATGTCAGATCGTGGTGGGGGAAAGCTGAGCTTTTTGAGGCCAGTGCCCTTGTGACAAGTACAGATCTGCAGCAACAGCCCTGGATGGCCCCCTTTCACCACCAGGACTGGGGTTTCTGGTCCCCCAGCCCTTCATCATGTCCCTCCACTGCCTCCATTGCAAAGATGTAGAGTGTGGGTCTCTTGGGGGCAGATCCTGTCCACCACCCTGACCCAGTGAGGGTGGTTTTGTAGGTGGTGCTACATAATTTGCATGTGAGTCCAGACACCCCCCCTGCTCCTATAACAAGTGACCATGGCAACCACACTGGATATGCACTATTCTGGGTGCTTCATGGTCCACAAGGCTAGATGTAACTGGGGAATACAGGTGGACACAGGAATATCCTAGGTATGTCTGCAAGGAATACATGTCACACACTGGCGCTGATGGGGACCCGCAGCAAAGCCTATCTCAACCAACCCGGGTACTGCGGACCTCAGAGTGAGCGCAGAGGTGCATACCCCATCTGGTGATCTGATATAGACTGCTATTCTGCATGTGCATTGCATCATGGGTACTGGTGGATTTACCGTATCTTGGTAACCACAGCCAACATGCATAGTGACCTGCAGTCTTTCTGTAGCCAGCCATTGCTGTGATAAAAGCCATAGAGGTGTAGCCCACTGGTTAATTCAATGACTGCCTAGGCAGAGGTCATGGGTTCAATTCCTCTTTGTTCTCCTTTTTTATGCCTGTCCTACACAACTACTTGTCATTCCTTTAACAGTCATATCTCTGCAGATCTGTGCTGCCAGCACATAATACCCTCATCACAGTTGCCAACCATCCTTCTTTCTGTCTATCTGTGTCTACCAGCTGTATAGCGTCCTGTCCTCATGTGCAGGCTGCTACCCCATGTCCTGCACTGGTACCCTTTTCTGCATTGCGGCTCTTCATGCTTGCCTCTCCTGTGTCTGCTCTGTATGGCACTACTACTGCTTTGTCCTCCTATCATTGCAAATATCTTGCCACCTCTACCTCCACTGGAGGACACATATTCCCATCCTATTCCACCCACTGTCATTGTAGCGCTTTACATTGCCAACACCCTGTGCATCGGTACAGCTGCCTCCAATATGTTTGTCCATTTTACCAGCTGCCACATTGGCTGCATGCAGATTTGGCAGGTCCATCAGCTCACACCTCTTCTTCCTTCCATCACTTGTTCATTGCCTTTCCTTGGTGCTCTGTGCAGTGTTAGGATTACATCTGTTTTTGGCCTTACATTTCATGCTTGTCAACTTGGGACACCTTACAGCCCTTGAGCAACATATCTTGGGTCACCTTAACATCCTTAGGGCACCTTAGGTTAAGGCACCTTAGAAGGCACCTTATAAAGCGCCTTGTTAGTCTTGTAATGTGCTTTGTTTGTCAGATTTAATGTGCAATGTCCCGTTAACGTGCGCTAACTGGCCAAGGTGCCCTTTAACGCGCGTTAAATGGCCATTGCTACCTTAAAGCCGGTACGCCCACTTCCTTCTATGGCATTGCTCACGTTAATGCTGCACTTAACGCTGGTAATGTTACCATGCTTTAGTAAATATACCCCTAAGTAACATATTTCACTCCAAAATACCTTGGTAGTCCTCTGACTTCATGATTCCTTTAATACATTCCAGGCCCCCAGTTCCTGAGGCAGCAAAACAGCCCCACAATATTATGGAACCTCCACCATATTAAGTGAAGGAAGGGTGTTTTTTTTCTTATAAGCTTCATTTCTTTGCCAGTAAATATATTACTGGTCTGCATTGCCAAAGAGCTCATTTGGTTTCATCTGTCCACAGAACATTTTCCTAGGATTGTGGTTTCTCAAGGTGGGTTTGGGCAAAGATCAGATGTGCCTTTTTATGTCTGTCTTTGAGCAGTGTGTTCTCCTTGGCCTTTGCCCATGAAGTCCTTCTTTGATTAGTGTTTGGCGTATGGTGTGGGTTGAAACCACCAGTCCAGATTGCTTCAGGTCAGCCTTAAGCTCTTTGGATGTTGAACGTGGTGTTTTTCCAACAGTTTGCACTAACCTTCAAAGACTTCTTGGATTAACTTTCCTCTTCCCACCACATTTTGGGAGGTTCTTGACAGTTCCATGAGCAAACACAGGAATCCCAAAGTATTTGGAAATGGCCTTGTACCCCTTTGAAGTTTGATGTTTGGTGATAATGGCTTTTCTGACGGTCTCAGGCAGCTCTCTTGTCTTCACCATTGTGAAAATGGAACAGGGAGTGAATGTGGACATTTTAAACATTAGAGCCATCATTCATTGGTTGATTTGAGTCATATGAGTACTAACAATTGATCACAGGTGCATCTAATTTTACTATAATGGGAATGTAGTTCTTCTGTTCAAACTGATTTAAATTGTTTATAAGGGTGCCAATAATCATGTCCTTAATCCAAAAAAGGCCACAAAGTCAAACTCACTAGAAAAATGTCAACCTTCCTATGCAAAGGAGCCCCCCACTCGTAATTCTTATGTCAGAATGTTTATCATGAAGCTGTAAAGCCTCCCGTGACAAACTCTTCTTTTAATATTTTCATCAAGTGTACTAGACACCTCTAATGTGTTCCAACACAATCATCTGTGAAAACACTTTAAAACACCTATAGAAGACCAAAACCTGTAATTTAGTTCCAAAGCAACTCACAACAGCTACACCAGGAGTCATTTGTAACATGCTGTAACATGCTGAAATGTTGTAACTCATTCCATACGATGAGAGTCAATTGTAGCTCATTCCATGATGTTCCTAGATGAACACAACACTGCATTTAGAGCCTATCAATACTTAAAGCTCTGTCTGAATGCTCAAAAGGACATCCATCAATCCAAAATATGTATGACTCTCAGATTCACAAAGTTCCCATTAAAATTCATGGCATCTGACATACCAAAGTACATGGTGTCCCAAAGGCCAATAAAAATCAAAAGGCCAATAAATCAGACAGAGGCGGGTCTTGCATCTCCATCAATATCAAAGTAGACTCCACCAATCCAATTCTAAGTTTAATCCCTGAGGGGCAACCGTAGATAATTTAAAAATCCAAAACTGTTCCAACACTTGCAATCTATATTCTCTGTCCCCTCCACAAGGGTCCATTGGGATCAAATCAATTATCCGCCAACATAAATCCTTAAAAGTATGTTGGTATTGTATGCAATGATTAACCATATTTGTAGTATACAACACAGTAATGGTCTCTCTTGCTGGAGGAATAATAGCAATACGTAAAAAAGCCTCCGCAGTGTACCTCGAAAGTAGATTATAACCTTTTAAGACTTGAAGTCTTAAAAGGTTATAATCTACTTTCGAGGTACACTGCGGACGCTTTTTTACGTATTGCTATTATGATTAACCATTGGACATCCCGATGGAATGTCCATCTCCATTATTCGTGGGACAGAATGACCCCCCATTGAGTTTGCTTCAATCTCATTAAACTTTTGACTATCACAGCCTGTTCATATGATGTTAAATATTTACTTCTCAGTACCTGTTTTTATTCCAGCTAGGCATTTGATGCCTTACTGCAATTTTCTTGTTATAGCATTTGATTTGAAGGAAACATACTTCTGTAGCATCACGTGAACAGAGTTTACAACGGAGGTTTTGGACCAGGGCTGGTCCAATCACTAGGCAAACTAGGCGGTTGCCTAGTCAGCAACCTCTGGAGGGCAGCAAAAACAGGCCATTCAAAGCTAAGCTTGAGATTTAACTAGCGTTCCAACACTTTGGACCATCTCTAGGGTCGGACCTGCCAGGGTGGGATGTAATCTATCATTAATAGTAATGAGGGAGGGGCACCACTGAATAGGTTGCAGGGGGTGCTGGCCCTGCTGTAGTCCCTTAGGAAAAGTCTGTGAGAATCTTGTCTACACACAGCTACACATTCCTTCACGCTCTCTCTCAGCTTGACCTTCTTGGGTTGAGTCCCTGCCTCTACTGGGAAAGGACTTTCATATTTATATGGTCTTTATTTGCCCTATAATTTCTTGTAGCTGAAGGACTGGAGGCTTAAGAACTATTTCATCACTCTGGCATTAGCTTCCTGCATGTGTGACCAAGGTGACACATGTCACCTAGCTAATGTATAGTTTGTGTTCAGATTTTAAAGCAGAACACGCTGGAATAATACAAATCTATACATCTCAATAGGCAGTTTATTGGTGTTCAAGGGCAGATTGCAGTATTTGCAGTTTTGCCTTTTCATAGGTACAGTAGAATATTTACTATGAATCCTGGAAATTAGTGCTGTTTTGGAAAGCCTATTTTGATGGTGATGTGCTGGATGTGGGTTTTTTTGCAGGGTTTTGTGTTATTTCATAGTGTGTTTGATGGAAGTAATTTGTGTTGCTGTTACTGAGGTAGCACCAGGATTTGAATATAGATTTTTTTTCAAGGTAAATAGAAGGAAGTACCCTAGTTTTGCTCTGCACCCATTACTAGGAATATTCTGTGGCTGCAGATTGTCTGTGTGCAGAACTGGAGGTTCAGGTTTTCTATTGGTATTCTATTCTATATAGTTTCGTGTTACAATAGTATCCAAACTGTGTGCCAGGACCCCACATGGGGTCACATAATCAATAGATAGAGTCATAGAAATGGGGTTGCTGCCTCTGGACCTTCACTGTTGCCTTTGCCCAGTAGTAGCTGCTGACATATGGCCTGTGAGACAGTGAAAGATCACTGGTACTGCCCCTCCTCCTGTTTGGGCTTCCCAGGCAGAGTTCTGGGGGTCTGTAAGCACACATTGACACACGGGGCCCTATGCAATGCTGCTAAGATTGATGATATTTCTGCTGCTGCCTTCCTACTTTGGATAAGTGGAAGGAGGAATCAGAGGGGAGAAGAAAGAAGAGTGAAGGTCTGTTGTATTATTTTTATTATCATCTGGGTCATGTGAATTTAAGTGTTAAAACAGGATCCTATTAAATAACAGTTTAGGAAACACTACTGAAAAGCGCTAGGGTGTAGCAAATAACATATGGGGTGGGGGGGGGGTTGTTGAGTGCCATCAAGTCAATGCTGACTCCTGGTGATGCAGCAGCCCTTGGATTTTCTAGGCAAGGTATGACTAGAAGTAGATTGCTAGGCCTTTTATTCCGAGGCAATGGAGAGTAAAGTGACTTGCCCAAGGTCACAAGGCATGCCAGTGGGAATTGAATCCTGATCTTTTGAGTACTAGACTGTTGCTCTAACCACTAGCCTACTCCTCCACTCCTCAAAATAATGCATGGCTGTTGCAACTCCTGTATACTAGCTGCCAGGGGCATGGTCAGCATATTTTACAGTAGTTACCATACAGAATGGAGCTCTGATGTGCTGTGGCATAGTGCATATTACCATGGATGCCCTGAATGCCCCTTATGGTTAGATGCACCCATGCTAATCGCATGAGGCGCAGGTATCATGCAGTGTTTACCCCTGCGCTAACTGCGGTTTGCTCCCCACATCCCCTCTCTATCCCCAACCCACCCTGCTGTCCTGGCCCTGTAATGAGAATAACCATGAGCTTCAGCGTGCACTTAATTCATGCCAAAACCCACACTGACTGCACAGCGTACTTTAGTAGAAGTACCCTCTATGATAACTAATTCCCATATGAAAGGAGTGATTGAATGCTGCTATTAAGAAATGTTCTCTTTGGCTATGGGTTTATTTATTGCATATAGGCTCTTAGACATTTTTTATATAACACTTTTATTAGCAGTTTCAAACTCCAAGATGCACAATCTATGGGATACTTAACTTCTTGGTTATATAGGAAAAATAGTTATGTATCTTAAAAGTTTTAGGTTTTCTGACTAACATTTTTTAGGATTCTCTGGGAACAAGCAGGAAGTCAGTCCTCACATATGGGTGATATCGTCACTGACAGAGCCCACACGGTAATCACTCCCCAGCTTTCAAAGAAAGCCTTTGGGAGTTACACCCCTCATGTGTGGTCACCTTTCCACCTAAGGATGCCATCTTACCTCAGTCTTCTTTTTTCTGTGGAGCCCAGCAGATGTTCTGTCTGTTCACTCGGTAAAAAATCATTTTTTTTCCTTTTTTGGAGATTTATTTGCCTTTTTTTACCGATTTGCATTCCGATAATCTTCTCTTTACCCAGGATTGTCCCCGCTGCAGCATCACATTTTCTCTGGTCTCTTTCCTTACTTTTACTTTTTCTTGGTGCGTGGGTTTTTTCCTTGCGCCCACCCTGACCTGGTTGTTCGAGTTTGATCATGCAGGTGCCGTCTTTCCCACTATATTGTTGGTCAGTGGCTTCAAGCAGTATGGCAAGTGCTCCCAAACCATGTCCATAACAGACCACTATAGCTGCTGCCTTCGCTGCCTTGGTGTGGATCATGACGACTCCATCTGCACACTCTGCCTGCAGCTGTCAAGCAAAAGTCAGAAGAGCCGTGAGTCCAAGCAGGACTCGATCTTTGTCCAGAAGTCCTCAGTCTCAGCCCCTGCATCAAGTATGGAATCGCTGCCTTTGGGGGGGGCTGCATCTGATGATTCATCTTTGCGAGCCCGAGCTTGTTTTGAGTCCCAGGATAGCAGAGCCTCGGATTGGGAATTATCCTCAAAGGTCATCTCCTTTAAGGTAAGGTCTTTGCCAAAGTTGGCACTGACCACTTTCAATAAAACCCTCGTTTGGTAGTGATTAATTATATTAGAAGATTACCAAACCTGAATAAAACCCTTTCTACTCCTTATGTATTTTTTGTCAGAGCAAGCCGGAGGCGGCAGGAATTACTATCCAGCCACACCAGAGGGCCTAGTCCCTTTTAATTACGCAAATAGATAAGTAGATGAGTTTTATTTTTTGAATTGATCAAAAGGGACTAGGCCGTCTGGTGTGGCTGGATAGTAATTCCTGCCGCCTCCGGCTTGCTCTGACAAAAAATACATAAGGAGTAGAAAGGGTTTTATTCAAAGTTGGCACTGAGGCATGATGCTGGAGCTGGGGGTAAGATGATAAAGGGGTTAAAGGAGCACTAAGAGGCGACAAGGCGATAGCGGAGAGACTGAATGAATTCTTTGCTTCGGTCTTTACTGAGGAAGATGTAGGGATGTTACCCATGACTGAAGTGGTATTTAAAGGTGTGGAAGAATTGAAGGAAATATCGATACATCGGGAAGATGTCTTACAACTATTAGATAAACTGAAGAGTAGCAAATCACCTGGGCCGGATGGTATACATCCAAGGGTGTTGAAAGAACTGAAATTTGAGATTGCAGACCTGCTATCAGTAATCTGTGAACTATCATTAAAATCATCTCTAATACCTGAGGATTGGAGGATCGCCAATGTAACACCAATTTTTAAAAAGGGTTCGAGGGGTGATCCGGGAAACTACAGACCGGTGAGCCTGACATCAGTACCGGGAAAAATAGTAGAAACCATCATAAAGAATAAAATTACTCAGCATGTAGATAGTCACGACCTAATGGGAGACAGCCAACATGGCTTTAGACAAGGAAGATCTTGTCTTACTAATCTGTTATGTTTTTTGAAGGAGTGAATAAACAGGTGGACAAAGGTGAGTCGGTTGATATTGTGTATCTGGACTTTCAGAAAGCCTTTGACAAGGTCCCTCATGAGAGACATTTGGCAAAACTAAAGAGTCATGGGATAGGAGGCTGTGTACTATTGTGGATCAGGAACTGGTTAAAAGATAGAAAGCAGAGGGTAGGGCTAAATGGCCAATTTTCCCAATGGAGAAAGGTGAATAGTGGTGTACCCCAGGGATCTGTGCTGGGTCCGCTGCTTTTTGACATATTCATAAATGACCTGGAAAGTGGAATAACGAGTGAGGTTATCAAATTTGCAGATGACACAAAACTATTTAAAGTTGTTAAAACCCAGGAGGATTGTGGAAAATTGCAAGAGGATCTTGATAAATTGGAAGACTGGGCATCAAAATGGCAGATGAAATTTAATGTGGACAAGTGCAAGGTTATGCACCTAGGGAAGAACAACCCAAACTATGGTTACACGATGCAAGGTTCCACATTAGGAACCACCACCCAGGAAAAAGATTTAGGTGTCATTGTGGATAACGTGTTAAAACCCTCGGCCCAGTGTGCAGCGGCGGCCAAGAGAGCAAATAGAATGCTAGGTATGATAAGGAAAGGAATGGAAAATAAAACAAAAGATATTATAATGCCTCTATATCGTTCCATGGTGAGACCGCACCTTGAATATTGTGTGCAATTCTGGTCGCCGTATCTTAAAAAGGATATAGCGATTTTAGAAAAGGTTCAGAGAAGAGCCACCAAAATGGTAAAGGGGATGGAAGGATACTCCTATGAAGAAAGGCTAAAAAGGTTGGGGCTCTTTAACCTGGAAAAGAGAAGGCTGAGGGGAGATATGATAGAAGTCTATAAATTAATGAACGGAGTGGAACGGGTAAACATAGATCGATTGTTTACCTTATCAGAATATAGAAAGACTAGGGGACATGCAATGAAGCTACAGGGTAAACTATTTAAGACTAATAAAAGAAAATATTTTTTCACTCAACGTGTAATCAAACTCTGGAATTTGTTACCGGAGGATGTAGTAAAGGCTGTTAGTGTAGCTGGGTTTAAAAAAGGTTTGGACAAGTTCCTGGAGGAAAGGTCCATAAACCATTATTAAGAAGGGACCCAGGATATCAATGCTTGAACCAATATGTTTGTGTTTATTTAGAATTTGATATACCGCTCAGGCCAAAGGCATTAGAGCGGTTTACAATGCTATATCATTCAAGGAAATAAAAAGGAAAGGAACGCCATTTATATGATAGGACAGAATAGAGGACAGAGACAGTCAAAGAGAATAAGAGAAGGAGAGGAACATGGAACAGCGAGTTACCACACAATAGAAGCAAGTCAGCCCAGTCCAAGTCTTCAGATCAACCCACAGCAACAAACGCCACGGCCCTACGCCTAAGGGCCACGCCAAAGGGCCCTCTGGCGAGGCCCTCAGGTGCGGGCACGCCTCGGAAGTGGCGGTTTTTGTGCCGATGTCATGGGCCGCTGATAGGCAGGCAGGGGAGGCGAGGAGGAGCTCCTGCTCACTCCCTCTGAAGATGGCTGCTGCTCCCGATCTCTGCACACGCCTCGGAAGCATTGTGGAACCTGTGTCCCTTGGGGAAACTGCTAGGTACGTATGACCTAGATTGGCCACTGTTGGAAACAGAATACTGGGCTTGATGGACCTTGGTCTGACCCAGTATGGCATATCTTATGTTCTTATGACCTCTGGTCACTGACCTCAGAGTCCTTGACATGAGGCTGAGGGTGATAGCTGAGAGTGGCCTCCAAAGCTGCCCCAGTGGGAAGATGAGCCCATCACCATCAGTGATTTCCCATCGGGGGAGCTGACTTCAGGCCCAATTCCATTTGAGCCTGAGCCGGTGGTTGCAATACCACCTGACGTTGAAGCCAGGATGGGCGGCCCTTGCATGCAGCCTAGCTGTCTTCCTGGACTCACAGTGCAGTCCGATGCCCAGTGTCTTCGTGTTTTCGATACCGAGGTTGGGACCCTCCTCCTCGAGGGCTTCTTCGGGGGATTCCCAGCCAGTGCTCGAGAAGCACTGGCTTGAGCAGAGCTGCGGCACTCCTCATCATCCATGAGGCCTTGGGTCTCACCCCTGAGTGCGTCCACATCGGTGTGTCAGGCCCCTCTGTCACCATTTATGCCTCCTTCGGGACATCAAGCCAATGCCTGTCGAATCCTTGAGGCACTCTCCAAATTTGACTCAGAGTGGAAGACCGAGGATGAGGTGCCCGATACCCGGCTTCATAGGGATGTCCCATTGCATCCCTCCCCACTGAAAGAGCTGAGGTGTTCCCCACCCAATGACATTGCATTTCTCAACTGCGGATGATGTCAAAGACTCTGTCCTTTGTGGCTAAGCTAGAGGACGAGCCTTGGGCCGTGGATCCGGAGATTCTGTAGTATTATGTCCCTTTGAGGGAGGCACTGATGGTGCTGTTCCTACCCATTCTAGAGTATTTGCTTTTCAGGATGTGGGAAGCCCCAGTGACAGTACCTATTGTGAGCAAGTGACTCGATTCCCAGTATTGAGCCACAAGGGCCTAGGGTTTGAAAAGTCACAGCCAACTCCATGGCCGTGATGGAATCGGCCATGCATTAGATCAAAAGCCAGAAGACGCACTCCTCGGTGCCCCTGGGCAGGGAGTCCCGCACCATGTATGCGTTTGGTAAGAAATGCTACCAGGACTCAATGCTCGTGGCCCGCATTCAGGCTTACCAGTTGTAGATGGGCATGTACTTGAGAGATCTGACAACAGAGCTTGCTGGGTTCTCAGCTGGTCCAGCTGATGAACCTCTAGTGTGGTTCTGGTCCCTAGTTTCCTCGGTCAAGGACTGCTCCAAGTTTGTTACTTGGGCAATCTATGACGGCTTTGAGTCCATGGCTCTGGTAACTGTGGTGGGCCTGCCGCCTGGCCTGGATACAATCCTCAAATGTGGAATAATGGGTTAAGAACAAATTGATCAATGATCCATGCTGAGGGGATAGCCTCTTTGGTAAGCCCATGACGGACAAGGCTGCAGAGTTGGAGTCTGAATATATGACCAGAACCAGGCTCTCTCAGAAGACCGATGCTCCTTCCAGATGGAAGGCTTCAGGGAAAAAGTCCTTCTACCAGAAGAAGAAAAAGACTTATTGAAATTACCCACAGTTTCTGTCCTACTAGGCTTCCCATTAGGGTCAGCAGGCAAAGGGCCAGTGTCATGACCCTTGTAAGTCCAAGGCCCTCAAGCCCCAGAAAGAGCCCCTGCTGCATCCTGAGGGGTTTTTTTTGACTCCCTGGGCATTGGAGCCCTCCTCAATACTACTTAGGCCAGGGCCTTCACCCCTGTAGACAGGGCCCAACGGCTTGCGTCCCTGGTGACCTAGATGCAGGGTTGTGTGACAACATCAGCCCACCTCATGCTGTGTCTCTTGGAGCACATGGCCTTGATGGTTCATGGGACCCCGGACACCCACCTGCGAATGTGACAGGCACAGTTGTCCCTGCTGCGGGTCGCATAGACAATTGTGTGCAGGTCACCAGGGCCCTCACGAGCTCCCTCGATTGGTGGCAGCATCTACTGAACCTCTTAATAGGTCTGCCTTTCCAGGTCCTGCCAGTCCAGAGTATCCTCACCATAGACACCTCCAAGTTTGGGTGGGGAGCTCACTGTGATGTCTCCGCTCCCAGGGCATCTGTACACAGGCACGATGCAAATATTACACCGAGCATTAGCAGTAAATATGAGAGACTAAGATCATACTCCTCATACCCTGGCTTAGAAGTGAGGTTCACAACTGCCATAGTATGCGCAAAAGTAACCCATTTGGAGAAACTACCCTGAGGAAAGCCTGTAGCAGATCAACTTACTCGAGCTCGGGGCGGTGGCAAATGCCCTTCGAGTGTTCCAGAACCAACTGTCAAACCGAGGTGGTCCTCATCCAGACATTCTTCCTCAACAAGCTGTGAGTCACGAGCTTGTACCTTCTATGCTGGGAGGCCGTCCACATCTGGACCTTCGCCATGGTGAGGGGCATGCTCCTTTTGGTGGCCTACTTCCGGGACATGAGAATGTTCTGGCAGACAGGCTCAACAGGGTGCTTCAGCCACACAAGTGGAGTCTGAACCTGACGGTGATCCACTCTCTCTTCCAGCACTGGGGGACTCCAACTATGGATCTCTTTGCCAGCCCCAACAATACTCAGTTGCCTTGCTTTTGCTCCCAGTTACCATCCAGGGATTGAGCAGTGGCCAATGCCTTTCTTTTCCCATGGATGGGGAGTCTGCTGTATGCATATCCTCCCACTCCACTGGTTCCACGAACCCTGCTGAAGATTCAGTCAGGTCAGGCAGCGGTGATTCTTATTGCCCCCCATTGGCCCCGGCAACTGTGTTTTCCGCTGCTGCTGCAGCTGTCTTGAACAGCCCCAGTTCCACTGGGTTACACTCTGGACTTGCTATCATAGGAGGAAGGATCTCTCCTTCACCCTAACCTCTGCTGTCTAGTACTGATGGCCTGGCTGCTGAAAGGGTAGCTCTGGCCCCCTTCCATCTTTCCTCAGAGATTTAGGATGTTCTGTTGGCCTCCTGCAAGGTTTCCACTAGGTGGGTGTATGCCTTCAAGTGGCTGAGGTTCGCCGACAAGGGTCTTAGCCCGTTCTTCTGCCTGGTGCAACCCATACTCCAGTACTTATTGCATCTTTCTCATGCTGGCTTGAAGTCCAACTCCATCAGAGTACACCACAGTGCCCTGGCTGCACATCACCATCCGGTGGATGGACATTTCATCTCTGTCCACCTTCTCATGGGCCACTTCATGAAAGGTTTCCTCCTCTTATGACCCTTGGTCCGGCCGCCCCCCATGGCTTGGGACCTGAATGTGGTTCTTGGGAAACTCATGGCTGCTCCCTTTGAACCACTTACTTCTGCTCACCTCAAGTTCCTTTCCTGGAAAGTTGTCTTGTCTCGTCATGCCCACTTCTGCTTGGTGGGTCAGTGAGCTGCAGGTATGGGTGGCTCACACCCCTTATACCAGATTTCACAAGAACAGAGTAGTTCTATATACCCATCCAAAGTTTCTACCAAAGGCAGTATCTACATTTCATCTCAACCAAGAGATGGTTCTCTCCACCTTCTTCCCTAGACCCCATATGTCTCGGGTGGAGGCCTCCCTCCATACCCTTGTCTGTAAGAGGACTCTTGCCTTCTACCTCGAGAGGACGAAGGCCCACCATCATTCATCGCAGCTGTTTGTCTCCTGTGACCCAGACAGGCTTGGTGTTGCTGTCTCCAAGTGCACCCTGTCCACCCGGGTGGCAGACTGCATCTCCTTTGCCTATGAGCAGGCTGGACTCTCTCCGGAGCATCATGTTACTGCCCACAATGTGCGCACCAAGGCCTCGGTGGTACATTTGTGCTCAATTCTTATGCAAGATATATGCCGGGCCACCACCTGGTCCTCAGTCCATACCTTCGCGCTCATTACTGCCTGAAGGAGAGCTTACAGCATGACAGTGCCTTCGACCAGGCAGTATTCCATCATCTCTTTGGGGATTAATGCAACTATTTCTCTTCAGCTCTTACGTCCAGGCTACCAGAGAGGTGATTCCATCCTTGCTGCGGGGATTGCATCTCAGGACTTCAGGTTGTTCATTGCTCCCTGCTGTCATTTATGGCTCGCTGTTTTTCAGTCGCCCATGGCCTATTACAGGTTTTTCAGTAGTCTGTAGCTGGGGAGTCCCATATGTGAGGACTGACTTCCTGCTTGTTCCCAGAGAAAACAGTTATTCACCTTTAACAGATTTTCTTGGGGGAACAGCAGGAATCACTTATCACAACCCTCCCTCCTCCCTGTGGAGTTGTTTTCTTTTTTTATGCTTGATTAAACTAGGTCATCATACTGAGGTAAGATGACACCCTTGGGAGCGAAGGTGACCACGCATGCATAGTGTAACTCCCAAAGGCTTTCTTTGAAAACTGGGGAATGATTACTGCGTGGGCTCCATTTGTGCCGACATCATTCATATAGTCCCAGTGTCCCTGCAGAACCTACCTGTTAGAGGTGAGTATCTAAGCTATGTGCGCAAATAAAAATGAACATTTTGTTTTCAAAATTTTCAGACTTTTTCATGATTTTCTGGCTTTTTTAAAATATTTGTTTCACATTCAATAAATCATTTTTAATATGCATTAGATGTTATTTATGTGATCAAATTAATTGCATATTAATTCATAGATTAACATTAGCTAAATTGATTTCACATGCCCAAAATTTTTAAGGGGCTTGGGTTGCATCCCCTTACTCCCTGCTCTTGTCTGAAGCTCTCTATTTGCAGGTTGTTTTTCTTTATCATACAGATGATAGATGAATATTTTGATTTAATTATATCATAGGTTTTCTCCTATTCCAGTTTGCAATAGTTTAAGGTTAAGTCCAGAATGTCAAGTAGAAATTAAAGCTTTTTTAAAGTCAATAAAAAAATCTAAATATTCTCCCTGAGGGAGTGTTTTTCTACTTGCTTAATCAGTTTCTATAAGGTAAAGACATGGTCAGTGGTTCAGTGCTTTAGGAGAATCTATTAAGATTTTGGCTATTTATTAGGAATTGTAGAACTTATTTGTTGAGAATACTGCAGAATGGTTTGTTACAGCTAACACAGATCTCTCTATAATTATGAGGGGATCAATAAAGGTGAATTTAAGTATAGCATAAAAATAGCATAGCATTAGTATAGCATAAAAATGTCATTTTCTTTATTGACGCTCCCATATATGTCAGGTAGTGATATACCCATGTTTATAGATTGGTGTAATTAACCCTCTGAGCATATAGAAAAAAATGAAAACGACTGTCCTCCCTCTATGGGGAAAAATACCAGTCTGTTAACAGCATAGGTATTTTCCTCATGGAGAAAAGGGGCAAAGTTGGGACACAGTTAGGGGCCTGGGGAAGGGGGGGTTGGTTGCATCAAGATGTTACTTTGATATCCTGGCATATTCTTTGCCCCACATACTCTATGCCTTGAAATTATGCCGTATAGCAGATCCCCATAGCACCAGCCAGCCTGCAGATTTTTATAGAAACTCTGCTGGACGTTTCCTTTTAAAAACTGGCTTGTGGCACTCATGGCCCTGCAAGCTTTGAGGCTGAAAATTGACCTGTTACAGGTAATTTCAGAACACAAAGGTGCTTATTTGTGTGCTACGTATTTTATAAAGACAGGTGTCTAGTTATAAAATACTAGAGTAAATGCAGCAGCAATAGTGCCCACATTCAAGGCATAGACATGATCCTGCTTTAGAACAGGTGTTAATGGTAGCACATACATATTTGATAAAATATGTGTGTAAATCGTGACCACACCCATGTTCTGTCCAAACTCCACCCCTGTGCACACCTATGTTGACAGTTTTGTTGGTTTATACAGCAGAAGTTCACTCAGTAAGGTTCAGAAGAGAAGACAGTTTAATGAATAATTAAATGAGGTATATAATATGCCACTAAGATGGCCGCAGGCACATGGAAAAGGATAATAGAACTGAACAACAATGGCTACAGGAATTGGAAACCCCACCTTCTCAGCAAGGCTTCTGGGAAATAAAGTCCTTTATTTATTTTATTATTCAATACTTATCCTAGCCTTTCAAATTGCTCAGGGCAGGTTATAAATTACATATATAATAATAAAAAGTAACATAACACAAACTGACAATGCCTCATAATAACACATAATATCTACTCTTCATAAAAATGATAGTATAGTACTTATTTTACAAGATCTTACAATGTCCATCAAATCTCAGGAAAAAGGTATGAAATACAAGTTACCTTCTGTAAGGTAACTTGCATTTCTACTTATATAACAGCCCAACCTACTGTCTTTTACTGGCATACGCCTAGGACAGAAAACATTATACATTAAAGTGTCAGATAACACAGGTACACTACCAAAAACTGCCTCCAGTTTTGCAACTGATTCCTATAGATTTTGGGGTGCTGAATCCAGGAAAAATAGCCAAAATGTTCCATCACGTCACGTTTTCTTGCAAAATTAGATTTCTTACCCATATAAGGAATGTTCACATAATTTCTTTTTAGCCGACTGCAGTTTATTTTCTTGGCCCAAAATAGAGGTTGTAATGGTTAACTAACTAGAAACACTCCCTCATGATATTTTAGAGTGTTTTGTATTCATTTTATACATTAACAGGACAATTGGGAGGCGGGGGGCTAAATCCAGTACTCGCGCTGGCGCATGTTCTTTCCTGTTCGCCTCGCCTCGTTCGCTCGCTCAAACACGGTGGTTGCGACATGAACGTTCCTGTCAAATTTCAGTTTCTTGCAAGTTCATTATTACCTTTTGTTTGCTCAGTCGTAATCCAGCTTTATTCCGAAGTGGTTCACTACAGTTGTAGTTTGCAGTGCTGTGTATTTGTGATGGCTCACAGAGCCAGAGGTTGCGTCAACTCTCCGGACAGTTTTTGTTTTATTTGTGGGGAATATACCGTGAAAAAGCGGCAGAGGAACATTTCTGCATTTATTAAAAAAGTATATTTCGCCTATTTCGGTTTGAAGTTAGGCGATCAAGACAAACCGTGGGCTCCTCACAAAGTGTGCAAGACATGTGAGGAAGATCTACGCTTATGGATGAAAGGTAAAAAACAAGCATTTTGTTTCGGAATACCTATGATGTGGCGTGAACAAAGAGACCACAGCAGTGACTGCTATTTTTGCTCTTGCATTGTGAAGGGATACAACTTAAAATATAAGAACGTAATAAGTTACCCCAACCTTCCCTCAGCAATTAGGCCTATGCCTCATAGCAACGAAGTACCTGTGCCTGAACCACCAAAATCTTTGGATCATATTTGTGTGGACGGTTCTGATCATGATGAGACTCATCAGATGGCTTTTCCCGATGAGTCCAGTGCTTACGAGTTTGAAACTGAACCAGATCCGAAACCTGAACTTTTCTCTCAAGCTGAATTGAATGATTTAGTCCGGGATTTAGGACTCCCAAAAGATGCTGCCCAACTGCTAGGTTCTTGGCTTAAACCGAAAAATCTATTGTCACCAGGAACAACTTTTTATTGGTACCGCAACCGCGAGACACAATTTTTGAAGTATTTCAGCAAAGAGGAAGATTTGGTATTTTGCAACGATATATACGGAGTGATGGAAAAGTTTAAACTCAAGTATGATCCTGCTGAATGGCGGCTGTTCATTGATTCGTCAAAAGACAGCATAAAAGGTGTTCTTCTTCATAATGGCAACACATTCGCTTCAGTTCCTATTGCTCACTCTGTTATTCTCCAAGAAAAATACGAGAATTTGGCCCTGATTCTTCAGAAGATTCGTTATGATGAGCATAAGTGGATGATTTGTGGAGACTTTAAAATTCTATCCATGCTATTAGGGCAGCAATCCTGTTTCACCAAATATCCCTGCTTCCTTTGCTTGTGGGATAGCCGGGCCCGCGACCTACACTGGGGGAAAAAAGACTGGCCAATTCGGGAGTATTTGAGACCCGGTGAGAAAAATGTTCTTCATGAGAGCTTGGTACCTCGTGATAAAATTCTATTACCACCTCTCCACATTAAGTTGGGTCTCATTAAGCAATTCATCAAGTCCCTTCCAAAAGATGGTGAGTGCTTTCGGTACCTTTGCTCAAAGTTCCCCCGACTTTCTGAAGCAAAGCTAAAGGAAGGAGTGTTTGTTGGCCCTGATATAAGGAAACTCATTTCAGATGGAGCATTCGCTGAAACGATGTCTGAGAAGGAAAAAGAAGCCTGGGATTCCTTCAAGGATGTTGCTCTCAAATTCTTGGGGAACAGGCGGATGAGAACTATAAGGATATTGTTGCCAGGATGCTCAATGCCTTCAAAGAACAAGGCTGTAACATGAGCCTGAAAGTCCATTTCTTGCACTCCCATGTGAACTACTTTACCGAAAACTTGGGGGCGTACAGTGAAGAACAAGGTGAAAGGTTTCACCAGGACATCAAGGACGCAGAGAGAAGGTACCAAGGAAGATGGAACACCACTATGATGGCTGATTTCTGCTGGTTGCTGCTGCGGGAAACCCCAGATGAAAAATACTCCAAGCAGCGCACCAAGAGAAGCATTATGGGGAAGAAGAAACGGGCCCACCAGGAGATTGATTGACCTAAGAATGACTTTAAAATCTAAACTGTGTTGACAAATATCGTGTTTTTACTAAACTTTGAAATAAAAATTTGCTAGTTATTACCACAGTGTCGGATCTCATTTATTAGAATTTTATTTTCACACCATCGGGTGTTTGTCTTCATGTATTGCAATGGTGCGGTTTGCGTTTTCTATTCTTACATACATACCTGTACAACATTTTTTGCACATTTCTTTGCTTTGCTTTGTGTCTAACCTCGCTCTTATATGCTCAATGTTTGTGCACATGTATGTGGCTGTTTTAAGTGCAGACAATTTTGCTACCATCACAGTGTGTTTTGTTGACATTACTCTATTCTTATGTGCTGCCTTGTTACAATTTTCTTTATTCTTATTTGAATAACTACTAAACAATTAGCATAAAGAATTCATCCAAGAAACTTTTATCTCGATCGCACTCAATCTGAAACGTTCACCTCAAACTGCTAACCCAATGTAGCAAAAAATCTGTACGTGATGGAGCAAATTGGTTACCAGATTTGGATTCAGCGCACCAAAAAACGTAAAAATCAATCGAAACATTAGAGGCAGTTTAAAAAAAATTTTTTTTAGTGTACCTGTGTAATCAGACTGGAGTGGTTAGGGCAGCAGCCTGGCACTGGAAAAAAAAAAACACTGTTCAAATCCCACTGACAACCTTTGTATGTCCCACTGACAACCTTGAACAGTGTCTGGAGCAGCCACTGGATCTTGAGAGAAGACATTATCAAAATATACTGAACAGTTATACCCGTATGAGTACTCCAGAGAATCAGACTCAATTTGCAGCTTTGCATGATCTATAAGAAGCTTCTAGCACTAATAAAATGATCCCTTTCAATCTGCCCCTAGATTTCTTATCATTCCATAGGAGAAATTACTTAAATCTCTCTCATGCTTTCATATATTTACACATGTTCATTCTTCAGTTTATTTTATTAACATATAAATCAGAAATCAAACCTTTGGATCACTGTCATTAAGAGGGGCAATTGCTAAAATGCCTTAAGGGAATAATGCACAGTTTTTGCCAAACAACCCACATTAAATGGCAAAAGCTTGCATTATTCGATAGTGCAACATAAGTTACTGTCATGCAAAGTACCTCATTATTATGCAAAATTGATAATGCAGCTGTGACGTTAACAGAAAATTAAAGCCGGATTCGAGTAGGCATTATTTTTACAGCAGCTTAGTAACTACCCCTCTAAATATGCACTGCCAATGATCAGCTGAACTGGATGGTACAAGGATTGGGATTTAGTCAGAGGATGGAATATAACTGATATTCAGTACTAGCCCACTAACTTAGGTACCTAAAGCTAGGCATTGTAGTGACAAACATAAATGTAAGATTTGAGATCATTTATATCTGCAAAGTTACCCTACTTGGTTCTCAGCTCTGGGTAACTGAGCTCAGCAAATAGACCTTGTTAACTTAGCTGTGCAATTTAACCTTATTCTTAGGCAATATTTATGCAAAAAAATCTGATGAATATTTATTGTGACTATTATGAGAAGCAAGCCTGTTTGTGACCCTTGTTGAGAGCCCCCGATCTGT
The DNA here is from genome assembly GCA_033557465.1 of Ichthyophis bannanicus. Classification (NCBI taxonomy): domain Eukaryota; kingdom Metazoa; phylum Chordata; class Amphibia; order Gymnophiona; family Ichthyophiidae; genus Ichthyophis; species Ichthyophis bannanicus. The sequence continues at coordinate 182,210,370 of CM066034.1, forward strand.
GGTTTTATCTCACTAAACTACTAATGGATTATCCCATAAGAAACTCTTATCAGTGATGGCCCATAGGAACTTAGTTATACCATGCGTCAAAAACAGGAATTATCCAAATTGTCCCACTTTTTTACTAAAGTGCATTTTGTGGTTAATGCATATTTCAGCACATTAGCTGTAAATTGTTTCCGCGTAGGCAGGGCAATTACTGTGTGCTGAAACATGCATTAACTGCACATCAGACAAGGAGGTGTGGTCTGGGTGAAGTTGTGGGTATTGCAAATTGTGGTTAGCACACATGTCAGTAGTGCATGCTAATCACAATTTTGCAGTTAGTGAGGGTACACCTACCACCACCTCAATAGGTGGCATTAAGTGCACCTGTGGTAATTTCCAAGGGCTGGAATATGCACTAAGGAGCTTGTATGCATGGTAACTGTTGGACATACACTGGCCATGCCCCCAACAGTTATCATGGTGTGGTGACAACTGACGCGTGTTGATTTTGCCTACCCTAAATTGTCTAATATATTAAAACAGTAGGTCTTTTTATTTTTTTATACAGTTTTATAATAGTTATCCAGCCATCCACTTGTACAGAAATAGATATGAATAGGAAAGAATATTAAGAGAAAATATTAAAAAGCAAAATTGATTACTACTCTGTACCTCAGTCCTACAATAGGGAGAACAGAAATTCCAAAGAAATACATTAAGAAACATGAAGGAAACTTGTCTGATCCCTAAATAGTCAATCTATTATCTAATGTGGTATTTCAGAGAATTCCAAAGGAGAGGAAGCTACAGTTATCCTTGCAACCACTAACTTGGAAGGCTCAAAGAAAACATAATTTACAGACTGAAATTTAACAAAGCATTTGCAACGAAATTTAAGGGAAAAAAGGAGCCTTCAAATTCCGACAGCCTCTTCTTCTATAGCCAATGAATGCAAGTCACTGTACAGTGCCACCACATTGTGGTTTTCAGGGGACATACCAAAACTCAGTGGTGCAAGAGGGGACACAATTGGCTCAGCCTGGCATCAACATTGACCAGGCACCTCCCCAAAGAACTTGTCCACAGCTCCGTACGAACATCAAAAGAGTCCATTGGCCCTTGGAAAGAGACTGGGGGTAATACTGTGGTGGTTCAGTGGAAGGTTTGTTTTTCACCTGCTTTTGCATTCCTCTTTCCCACGGCAGAACAAGTCACAGAGAGCTAGGATATATTATCTTCCATCTTAGATCCTTCCACTGAGCAGACGCCCGTCACATAAGAACATAAGATATGCCATACTGGGTCAGATCAAGAGTCCATCAAGCCCAGAATACAGTTTCCAATGATGGCCAATCCAGGTCACATGCACTGGTCATCTTTAATAATGATTGCTGGACGTTTCCTTCAGGAACTCATCCATAAACCATTATTAGTCTTGTTTAAATCTAGCTACACAAACAGCTTTTACTACATCCTCTGGTAACGAGATTGATTACACACTGAATGAAAAATACTTTCTCTGATGGTCTTAACCCTGGAATTACCAAGATCTTTTGCACATGCTGAATACCGTTGGGGTCATAAATGACCCCACGACGAATTTTAATTGTTAACCTTGAAAAAGTTAAACTAAACAGACAAAATATTATTCTGAATTAATTATTTACTATAGGAAGGTTAAATGTATTGAAATTTAATGCTTTATCATAAAATTACATGAAGAAGAGTTGCCATGAAAGCAGTTTTTGCATGCTCTTGATGAACACAGTAAAGTACTACAGTCATTTGCATGAGACACAGACAATTTCTGAATGTTCTTTGCAAACATTGCGCTTGCAGGAGGTGCAAACTATGTTGCTTTTCTTGTCTTTTTCTCTGGAACAGCAGTGACACCTTGCCCCTTTCTTTGGGATCCCGACATTGCAAACAGCATCAGTGGCTTCTTCAATGCTAGAAGAAGTCTTGCTGCAATTACTCTGAAGCAGCTTCTTTCCTAATTCCAAGAGGAATAGATGACGTCTGTGCTTTGACTTGGACTGCCATTCTGGATTTAGTGACATCCAAACAATGAAGGTGTTCAAAGCACTGATGTCCAACATGTTGTAGAAGATTGTCACTGGCCAGCATCTTGTCATTCGTTTTGTGGTATACGTGCGCAACATTTGATCTGCCGTATCTACTCCACCTTTACTAGAATTATAGTCCAAGATCATGCGTGTTTTTTTGTCTGGACGTGTGTTATCTACTTCTTCTTGATCATGCAAACTGCTCAGAAGAACAACCACTTTTCCTTTCTTCGGGCAATAGGAAACCAGAGTGGCATCATCACAAAAGGCAAACAGTGAAGTGAATACCTCTTGGCCCTTTGCTGTTACAAATTTTGGAGGTAATTATTTTCTGTTCTTTCGAATTGTCCCCCAAAGTGTCATTTGTTTTTCTAGCAATTTCCGTGACAGGGATAAACTGCAGAAGAAATTGTCAACAGTAACATTTCTGCCAGATCGCGTCAATCCTTCAGTGAGTTGCAGCACAACCCTTTCACCCTGATTCTGTTTCCTGTTTTGTCCAAGTTCCCTTCCTGTATATACTTGAAGACGAAGAACATATGACGTTGCACTGTCACACAACATCCATAGCTTTAGGCCATATTTCCCAAGTTTGCTGGGAATATATTGTCTGAATGGAACACGGCCACAAAATGTAAGCAGTTGCTCATCCACGGTAACATTTTCACCAGGAACAAAGGCGTCACTTAGAGTTGCTTCCCAGGTATCAAAAACGTGTCTGATTGGAGCAAGCTTATCCACGCTTCATTGTTCACATCTGTTGGTTGCATCATCAAACCTGAGAGCACAAGAAATTTGCTGAAAACGGTTAGGGGCCATATTTTTGCCAAAAACAGAACGACCATCTTCAAGGTTCCACTACTGAACTATTGATTCATTTCGTGATTTGTACATGCCTGTGAGGATCAGAAGTCCAAGAAAACGTTGAAATTCTCCGTCTGTCAAATCTTTCCAGGTGTCGTCATAAATGTGTCTTCCTTGTTTGCTTGTCCACATCATGATTTCATTCAATAAGTTCTTCCTCATGAACAAGTGGAATGCTGCGATAGGGCCATCAACATTTCGTACAGCATACCTTGTAGGACCTTGTTGTACGGGCATGACATTAGCTCTGGCATATCTTCCAGCAGCTTGCTTTATAGGTTTCCTGTTCCATGATGTGGCATCCTTAGATACATAGGCTTCAATGTCAACATTTGTGCTTATAGTTGATGACCTCTTAGCTCCTCTACGACCACAACTAAGATTCCTCACAGATGATACTGACACCGAGGACTCCTGCCTTCTTCCCCATCCAGCACAGCCTCGACCTTTGCCTCGACCTGTAACTTGACTCTTTGCTGCAGGCAATGTTACTGGCTCAACATCAGTCTCACATTCACTTGGCGACCAACAGCTGTCGCCATCTGAATCATGACTGTCATCATCAGATTTATCGCCCGAACTTGGCTGATATGCTTCTTCGCTTGCTGAATATGCTGCATCATCAGACGACTCAGAGCTGTCACTGTCAGCATCTCGTTGCAATATTTCTCTTACTTGGGCAGCTGAATACTTTTGTTTTGCCATCATAAACAATAACCTAAAATAAATAAACAAAGATAAAGTTGAATAAAACGCAAAGCAGTTTTACTATAGGTGTACAATAATCGTGATGAACGAGCTGAAAGCCTTTAGATTTCATCAGAAATAATGAGAGAATGTATGATATCAATTACAGAAAATGTGTAATTTTCATAAAATAAGAGTACAAAATATAAATGATGCATAATTAATGATAAATACCTTTGTCAGATCAAAAAATTCACAAAACTGCAAATTGTATCACGATCCAAACCGGACGTAAGTGATTGGGGTCAATAATGACCCCACTGGTACTCTGTGCTGCAATTCATCACTAGCGTCACCTAGCGGATGAAAATTATTCCTCTCATGGTGCAATATAAAGAGAATATTGACATATGTAAAGTCATAAAAAGATTGCATTCTTGAACAACTAGTTTCCGAGATACGCGTTGTGAAACTTGCAATGGGGTCACTTTTGACCCCATCGGTACTCCCAGGGTTTAATATGCTACATTGTAGCTTCATTGCGTGTCCTCTAGTTTTCTGCTTTTTCAAGGAGTAAGAAATCCGACTTTAGGTCTGTTGCTCAAGCACTAATCATTCCCCACCTGGATTACAGCAATGCTATTCTACAAGGGCTTCCAAAGAGCACACTAAGCATCCTGCAAATGGCTCAGAACGTGGCTGCAAGAGTCATCATGGAAAAGAAAGTCACCGACCACATAACCCCAGTTCTAATGGATCTGCACTGGCTCCCAGTGGCCGCCCGCATCATCTACAAACTACTCATCACAACATTTAAACTCATCAATGGCATCGCACCATCCTACCTCAATAACCTAATCACTATTCAACCTAGCAACAGGAGCAGGAGAACTATGAATCTCAACACCCTATGTATCCCGACCAGCATAAGATCTGTCAAGGCCGAAACAAGCAATAGGGCGTTCACATACTCAGCGCCAATCCAATGGAACCAACTACCGCATGAATTAAGGCTCACAAACAACCTGAACGAATTTAGACGAAAACTGAAAACCTATCTGTTTCAAACCCACTACAACTTGATCTAACTGCGATACCCCACCTCAACCAGATCTCCTCTGCCGCACTCGGCAGCATATAATCTAATAGTATATAGTCATGTATAACTTGTACACCTTGGCAACTAATTCCGTACAAATTGTATATAACCATGTATAGTCTGTACACCTTGGCAACTAATTCTGTACAAATTGTATATATGGGGCCCTCCCCCAATCTACTGAAATCAAATGTATACCTTGATCTGTGTGCTTTAATCAAATATGTATCGTATCCAAATACTTGTCCCGTGTTACGTAATCATTGACTAATCAAAATGTAAAACTGAAATCTCAATGTACCGTACAATACATTATGATTCTGTAAAGTAAACCGCTGCTGATCGTAGGAAGCAGCGGTATACAAGTGTTTACTAAATAAATAAATAAAATAAATAAGTAAACAACCAATCTACATTTACCCATTCCATTCCATTCTTTATTTTATAGACCTCTATCATATCTCTGCTCAGCCATCTCTGTTCCAAGGTAAAGAGCCTTAACCTTTTAAGCCTTTCGTGGTAGAGATATATCTTCCATCCTCTTTACCATTTTAGTAGCTTTTCTCTGTACCTTTCCTAATTCTACTATATCCTTTTTAAGATATGGTGACCAGAAATGTACATGATTTTCAAGGTGTGGTTGCACCATGGAGTGATACAGAGTCATTATAGTATCCTTCATTTAATTCTCTATTCCTGTCCTTATAATTCCTAGCATTCTATTAGCTTCCTTAGCAATGGCTACACAATGGGCAGAGGGTTTCAACCTATTGTCCACGATGATGCCCAAATCCTTTTCCTAGGTCTTTTTCTATTACAATTTTGGAGCTCTAGAATGGAGTCTAATCTATGACCTTTAAGAAATAATCAGAAATGTGGATTTTTTCAGTTGAGGTGTAGGGCTACTTTGATTTTGTCATCAATTAATAACCAGCAAGCTATTGTGGACTGTTATCAGGTTGCTGATTGGGTTAGTCTTGGTTTTATTTATATTATTTACTCTAATTTTTAAAAATATAATTATGTATGCTTTTATTGATTTTTTTTAGTATATTTTTTGTTTTATTGTTGCATACCTGTTTAGGTAGCCTTATGGATGAGGATGAAGGCATAGAAGTACTAGCAATAAATAGTAAATAAAAGAAAAAACATTTGAGGACAATAGCTATCTGAAAATATAGACCTTTTGAAATAGGTCAAAAAGGCAAATCAATTAATATCTAGCCAGCAGAACAATAATTGTCACTAAAAACATTTTGTTCTATACTTAGCACTTCAGTAAATAAAAGGTCAGGTGTCAAGTAGTCTTTATTTTCAAAAAGATGGTGTAAAGAAAAGCATTTTTCTTGGTAAACACTCTTGTACTGATGTGCCACTGTGCAAAACACAATTAAACTGTTCAAATAATTCTGTTTCATAAAATTAGCAGTGTTATTGGAAAAACTGGTGGTTTTTAAAGTGCCTATGGCAGAAAAGCCTCTAAGCAAGCCTAGTATTGATTTTGAAACAATCTTACACATGATAAATGAGAACAAATTTAGAGTAGACTTCAGTCATGAGAGCTTAGAGATCAATCAGCTTGTCAACAGGCAGACTAAATTCAATTTTTATTCTTTACTGAATTCTAGCATAGAGATGGTGGACCAGTGTTTACATTGGAATTGCTTTGCAAAAGTGATAACATGACTTTGTTAACATTCCTAAAACATGCTTGAAAATGTCACCTTTATTAACTCCATCATTTTCTTGAGATGTATAAACTTCTATCTTAAAAAAAAAATACTTGGATCACTCAGTCTCTCCATATACCTGCCTATTGTGCTGTCTCAAGCCTATTGTCTTCTCTGTCCCTCCACCACTAAGGACCTTGTGGGTTTATCTCTGCATATTTGAATCCTGTCACTTTTTGGCCCCTATAATCTCTGATGAATCTGCTCCCGGTGTCTACCTTATTTTCATTGAGAAAGCTTTTTCATGCTTCTTTCGAGCTTCCCCTTCGCTTCAGCATCGTATCATCATTCCTTGTCCTTGAGCTTTTCAATCTGCAGAAATGTTCCCCTCTGATTCTTTCTTGAAGTCTGCTAGATATTGGATTGTCTTTGTTCTATTCCCCTTTTTCTTGCTATATCTCCTTAAGGAGGTAATTTTAGAACAGAGTTACTAAAAATATGTGAAAAAGTGTCTATGTTGTTCTTATTTTATAAAGGCAGCATAGTACAGCCCCAGTATCATGCTATTGACATGCACTAGTTTCCATGTGTTCTAAGGCAGGTGTGAATGTGTGCACAAACTTGATTTTCTAGAATGTGCATAAACATTAGTGGGTCTATTCTGTAACACGAATAGCGGGGATGGACGTCTCGCTATTCATCTGCCTTTCCCGTTCCCACCAAGCCTCCCCGTACGAACAATGAGTTTGTATGGGGAGGTTAGACGGGGCAGGAAAGGGGTGGTGTGGAGGCGAAGTTAGGGCGGGCAGTGGGCGTTCTACGGCCTTGGACATACAGAACGATTCTGATGTCGGCCCTGTATGTCCGGGGCCGGCAGACTGGATGGGGAACGTATTCCACCTCTGACGGGGTGGGACAGCAGGCCCGGGCAGTGACAAAGGCTGGAGGGGGTTCAAGGGATTCCCTGCAGCTCGACCCTCACCATGGAAGGCTAGATCAGAGGTCAGGCTGCAGGGAATGAATGAAGTCGTCAGCTGTCAGGGATCGCAGCTCCAGAATGGAGCCACGGTGCCTTGGCGACTGGACACCATGGCACTGTAGCTCCATTCAGGATCTTGACTGAGTTAGCTGGGCATATACCTGTATGTGCAGGCTGACCAGAATCGGGTCCGGGCCTGCACGTACAGGCTTAGATGGGATTCTGATCCCGCGGGGGCTAGACGTGCCCTGCGGGATCAGAATCCAGTCTACCTCTGTGCGTCCAGTTCTGACTGGATGCACAGAGGGCTGGGAGGCACATCTTAGAATATGCCTCCATAACTTCATTCCTACTCCATCCCTTGGAACGCTTATCTACAGCATGCATGTAAGTATGCACGTTCTTGTCTGCAAATGCTTATGTTCACATATAGAGCCATATAGTCTTATAAAATCAGTTCTCTGTGTGTAGAAGAGGCAGAAACTCCTTTATAAAATTGACTCCTTAATATTTCTATGTATGGCTTATAGTATAGGCAATGATAACATCATGCACTCTATTGAACATGGAAGTCTTATGTTTTGAAGAACTACCATGATGTATTTGGTGTATTTCATTTATTAAGCAATGTAGGATATCTATAAAAGCACATGATCTCTTGCCTTTTGCAGTCAAAATGTAGATTATCATTTTCTGCATAAAAAATTAATGTTTAACATTTGGAAAATGGCCTATAAAATTAGGCAGGCAAATATGTGCTTATAAGTATGCACATCAAAAATATATGTATTTCTATGCAGACCAGGAGTATATGTCCATATATCCATATAAAAGGCATGTTTTAAAATTTCAACCAGGATAAAAGTACACAAATTGATATGATGGTGCATTATTTGCCAGTAGGTGTAGCTGGGACATAGTCTGGATGGAGCATGGGCAGAATTTGTAAGTACACATGTTGACTGTAAATATCAACATGCATATTCATGAACTTTATGAGCAATCATTGACGTCCATACCTGTATTCAAAGCATGACTTCTGACATGCTAGTATTTTATAAAGACACATAGGTGCTATTATATAAAGACACAGAGATGCCTAAGTAGGCATCTACTTGGCCTTTTAAACTATGAATCCCTTATAAAAGTAACCTCACCAGATGTAGGCATTCTCTAAGCATAATTTGGTGGAACAAGGGTGGAGTTGCAATGTGCACATGTATTTACAAAACACATAGTTCTCCAGGAACAAGCAGGAAGTCAGTCCTCACTTATGGGTGACATCGGCACCGACGGAGCCGGTGCGGAGCAATTCCCCAGCTTTCAAAGAAAGCCTTTGGGATTGCTACCACGCATGCGTGGTCCTCTTCCTGTCAAGGGTGCCATCTTGCTCAGTCTCCCTTTTTCTGTGGAGCCCTTCGGACGCACGTCTTCGTCCCTCAGAAAGTTTCATTTTCCTCGCCTTAACAGGCTCTTATTTCTTTTTTCTGGTTGCACCCGCCCTCCCCTTGCTCTATTTTGGAGCTTGTGGGGATACCTTTTTCAATATTTATTTTTCCCGGGCTTTGCGCCCTTTTTTCTTCCCAACCGCTGGCCGCGTGGGTCTTCATCCTCGCAGGGGCCGTTTTTGCCCTCATGGCCACTGGGTTTAAAAAATGTGATAGATGCTCTAGGAACATGTCGTTTACGGACACTCATGACTGCTGTCTAAGGTGTCTGGGAGCCGACCATGACCAAGAGCTCTATTTGCTCTGCAAGAAAATTTCCTCTAAGGCCCTGCTTAGCCGTAAGCAGAAGTCCGAAGACATATTCCAAAAGGCCATCTCGGAGTCTCCGGTGGCGCCCTCAGTCGTCTCCCCTCCGGTGGGTTCTCCCCCTGCGGCTCCGCGGTCCAGATGGCACTCGGACCAGGGTTCCCCAGAGGTGGAACGACATAAAAAGAAGAAGGCCTTGAAGCCGCTGTCTGGGGCCCTTGACAAGTGCAAGCGCTCCTGCGCCCGGTCACTTAGCCCTCTTCGGCGTTTCCGATAGTCAGACAAGGAGTGGCCCCGCAAGGTACCTCACAGAGAAACGGAGGCCTCCAGCGAGTGCACCCAGTCTCCTGAGGGTCGTCCCGGTGAGGACCCCCTCTCCTCCTTGATGCCCGACCGGGCGACCCCAGTGTCGGTGTTCCGCATGGGAATCCCGTATGCTGGTGCTGGAACACAGCGTTTCTGCATTCATTGCTTCCCAGTAGGTACTCATGGCCAGCTTCACTGACCTGCGCCTGGAGACCACAGGTCCCTCGCGTGGGACACCCAAATCCGTCCAGGAAACCCCAAAGAGCCATGTTACTCGTGAGGGTCCTCGACGTCGGTATCGCTCGCTCTCCCGTTCTTCAGGGGCGAGATCGTCCAGGGCCTCCAGCTCCAGGCCGCCAGCCATCGGACACCCGGCTAGGATCCCTTGACCAATTTCTCAGATTGGGAATCTGATGGGGACACATCCCCAGAGACCCGCACCCACTGGGATCTTCCGTTGGACCCCCACGCCACCCGAGGACACCTGCTTTTTGGTGTTTATTCGAGACATGGTTCGGACCCTCGTGCTGAAGAACTCATATTCTTCAGTACGAAGCCTCACCCAGGGAATCCCTCACTGTCCCGGTGCCGCCGATCCTCTCTCGGCTATTGCTCCGCATGTGGGAGGCCCCGGCCTCATTTCCCATTGTGAGTAAGCACCTTGACACTATGTACAAGGTGCAGCGAGGGCCAGGCTTCTGAAAGACCCAGCTTCCACACACTTCGATGGTGGTGGAATCGGCCATGAGGAAGCAGAAGAGCACGAAGTCCCATTCATCGGTCCTGCCGGGCCAAGAATCGAGAACCCTTGATGCCCTGGGCCGCAAGGCCTACCAAGGTTCCATGCTCTCTTGTCGCATCCAGGCATACCAACTATATAATGGTATGTTCCTCCGCAACTTGGCAAAAGAACTGGGAGGTTTCTCCGCGGGCCTGGAAATCAGTGGCCGATTGCTCTAAGTATATCTCTCGAGCCTCCTATGATGGCTTTGAGACATCAGCTCGGGTGGCAGCCGCAGGCATTGGAGCCCACCGCCAGGCTTGGCTCCAATCTTCGGATTTGGAGCAGTGGGTGCAGGAGAAGCTCCTGGACGTGCCCTGCCTCAGCGAACAACTTTTTGGTAAGCTGATGGAGGAGAAGGCGGCGGAAATCGAGGCGGAGTATGTCACGAGGACTTGTCTCTCCCGCAAGACTTCTACCCTGCCTCGGAAGAAGCAGCCCGCCAAGAAGCCCTTCTTCCCCAGGAAAGATCTCCATTATCGCAAGTACACGCCATACCTGGCTACTTCCACACCGACCACTCCTGCGCAGGGAAAGCCCGTCCAAAGTCATCATAAACCGAAGGACCCGAAGGCGCAGATGCCGGCCCTCCCACAACCCCCTCAGGGGTTTTGACGCCAGCAGCTTAGCCCCTCGCTCTACGGTGATTCGGCAGCCCGTGGGGGGATGACTGTCCTGCTTCGCCCCGTCGTGGGTGCTGATCACCTCAGACACCTGGGTCCTCCAGGTCATCTGGGAGGACTATTGCCTCCACCCCCTTTCTCCCCAGTGGAGCCTCCTCAACTCCCCACGCACCAAGTTTTGCTGCAGCAGGAATTGCACTCCCTCCTTGCCCAACTCGCAGTTGAGAAGGTCCCTCCCCATCTTCGAGGTCGGGGCTTTTATTCCTGGTACTTCCTCATCCCCAAAAATATGGGGGGGGGGCTCTGCGGCCCATCCTCGACCACCACAGACTAAAGAAGTTCCTGGTGCGGGAGAAATTCAAGATGTTATCTCTTGGTGTGCTGCTGCCCTTCCTCTGACATGTCAACTGGCTATGCTCCTTGGATCTAAAGAACGCTTACGCCTATATCTTGATCCACCCCCAACACAGGCAGTACCTGCGTTTCAGGGTGCAGGGAGAGCACTTCCAGTTCAGGGTTCTCCCCTTCGATCTCGCATCCGTCCCTCGGGTCTTTACGAAGTGTCTCGTCATGGCCGCTGCTCACCTTCGGCATCAGGGCGTGCCGGTGTTACCTTACCTCGATGACTGTCTCGTTACAGGCTCCTTTGTTGAGGAGGCCCGGCAGGTGATGTTGCGCACTGTCCTCCTCTTGGAGAGCTTGGGGTTCTTGGTCAACTACCCAAAGTCTCACCTCCAGCCGGCACAGACTCTCGAGTTCATCGGAGCCCGCCTCGATACATGGCAGGCCATGGCCTTCTTGCCGGTGGATCGCTCCACTCGCCTCCGGTCTCTGGCCGCTTGCATCCAAAGTGCCCGGCAGGTCACCTCTCGGTCCATGCTACGTCTCTTGGACCACATCTCCTCGACCGTGCATGTGGTTCCTCACTCCTGCCTGCACATGCGGACGGCCCAGTGGTGTCTCAACTCTCAATGGAGCCAATCCCTCAGACACCTCAGGGAATCCGTCAGGGTTCTTCTTGACCTCTGTTTGTCCCTGAACTGGTGGCAGAACCCCCGCAACCTCCTGTGGGGATCGCTCTTCCAGGCCCCACAGCATGATGTGGTTCTGACCACAGATGCCTCTCTGCTAGGGTGAGGAGCTCATTGCGGCTCTCTCTGCATACAGGGTTGCCTGTGGAGGCTCATCAGCAGATAAACCTGTTCGAGCTCCGGGCCATCTGATGGGCCTCGAGTGCCTTTGAGGATGTCCTCAGCGAAAAGTCGGTCCTGGTGCAGACCAACAACTGAGTAGTGATGTTTTACATCAACAAGGAGGGGGGCACAGGGTCGCGTTCCCTCTGCAGGGAAGCAGTCCTCATCTGCTCTTTTGCTGCCTGGCGGAGGATGTCCCTCAAGGTGAGGTACCTCCCAGGTCAGGACAATGGCCTGGCGGACAGGCTCAGCAGAATTCTTCGCCATCACGAGTGGTGTCTGGATCCCAGAGTGGCAGGCTGGCTGTTCCTGCGCTGGGGAACTCCGGCAATGGACCTCTTCGCCAGCCCCCAGAACACTCAGCTCTCTCACTTCTGCAACCCAGTACCACACCCGGGCAGGGAAGGCCCCAATGGATTTCTCCTGGACTGGTTTCCAGCCTCCTATATGCATTCCCTCCTTTCCCCCTTATTGCAAGGACTCTGTTCAAAGCTCAACGGGACGGGGCATTGCTGATTCTCATGGCCTCAGCAGCCTTGGTTTCTACTCCTGCTCCGACTGTTGGAGGAGCTTCTGATTCCCCTGGGCTCTGCCAGGGATTTGCTGACACAGGAAGAGGGTCACATGTTGCACCCGAACCTACCCTCCCTATCCCTCATGGCCTGGTGGCTGAATGGGTCTCTCTAGCCTCTCTGGCCCTTCTGGAGGAGGTTGAGGAAATCCTCCTTGCCTCGAGGAAGGACTCCACTAGGCAGCTTTACACCTTTAAGTGGAAGCGCTTCTCCATCTGGTGCTATGAGTACCAGATCGACCTTTTCTCATGCCCGGTTGCTGACAGTGTAGCTGCTGAGAGGGTGACTCTGGCCCCTTTCAACCTTTCGGTTGAGGTGGAGGAGATTCTGCTGGCCTCTCGCAAGGCCTCTACTAGGAAGGCTTATGTCCTCAAATGGCGCAGGTTCTCGACTTGGTGCGCCGAACACTGGGCTGACCTATTCTCCTTCCCAGTGGAACTGGTGTTACAGTACTTTTGCCACCTCTCTCAATCTGGGCTCAAGTCTAACTCCGTCTGAGTGCACCTTAGTGCCCTGGCGGTGCACCACCACCTGGTGGATGGTAAGCCCCTCTCGGACCAGTCTTTGGTGACCCATTTTCTTTGGGGCCTGCTCTTATTGAAGCCCCTGGTTCACCCTCTGGTAACCAAATGGGACCTCAACATAGTGTTGGGGCAACTCACTCGCCCACCCTTCGTGCCTCTGGCTACCTGCCACCTTCACTACTTCTCTTGGAAGGTGTCTTTCCTGGTTGCGCTCACCTCTGCTCGCAGAGTTAGTGAGTTTCTGGCCCTTGTGGCGGAGGCACCTTATACCAGGTTCTACAAGAACAGAGTGGTGCTTCGCACGCACCCCAAATTCCTTGGAAAGGTAGTATTGCCCTTCCATCTCAACCAGGAAGTGGTGCTCCCTATCTTCTTTCCAAGATCTCACTCCAGTCGGGTGGAGACTTCTGCACACCTTGGACTGTAATAGGGCTTTGTCCTTCTATATCCAACGCACTCAGGGCCACCGCAAAGCTTCTCAGCTTTTCATCTCCTACGACCCCAGTAGGCTGGGGGAGGCGGTGACCAAGCATACGCTGTCCACCTGGGTGGTGGACTGTATCACTCTCGCCTATAAGCAGGTGGGGCTCCCGCTGGAAGGCCGCATCACGGCGCACCATGTCATGGCCATGGCGGCCTTGGTGGCAAACCTGCACTCTGTCCCCATGGTGGACATCTGCTGGGCCGCCACCTGGTCTTCAGTCCATACCTTCACAGCCCATTACTGCCTGGAAAGAGAGTCCTGACGGGACAGTGCCTTTGGCCAGGCTGTGCTCTGTAACCTTTTCAGGGTTTAGGCAACTCCTACCCTCTGACCCTTCTGTGTTCAGGCTACCGGAGTGCTGGTTTCATCGGACACAAGGGTCCTACTGTGGTCTGTAGACACAAACTCATTTGCTGCTGCTCACAGCTCCTCGTGAGGGAGCCCCTATTTTTGCTATGGGCTTTTGGTAGCCTGCAGCTGTGGAGTCCAATATATGAGGACTGACTTCCTGCTTGTTACCGGAGAAAGCGTAGTTACTCACCTGTAACAGGTGTTTTCAGGGACAGCAGGAATCAGTCCTCACAACCCTCCCTCCTCCCCTTGGATTTGCTCCGTTACCATCTTGTTTTTGCTGTCTTTTAGCTATGTCAAAACATCCTCTCAATCACTTCAATCAAGACAAACATCACACAAACAGCAATTCAGAGATTGTTCAAATACTATAGCCTATAACTTAGGAACTCACTCCCTGCCCACCTAAGAGTCACCACCGATATAGCCGACTTCCAAAAACAATTGAAGACTTACCTATTCATAGATTCCTATGGTTTAATAACACATACACAGCCCCAAAGATAACCAATGACTCACACACATCACTCCAAACCGCACAATGCCTAGAGCATATCGCTGCTTTGTAAATAGTTCTACAAGTCGCACAGTTAACCGGTTCCATGTCTAACGCTTGTTACTGTTTATTGTAAATGAGTTATGATAAATCTGTTTCCTGTAAAACTGTTGAGTTCATTGTAAACCACCTTGATAAACTTGAAAGGCGGTATATAAATAATGTCAAATAAAATAAATAAATAAATAAATGCCATCTGCCTGAGCAAGATGACATCCTTGAGCAGGAAGGGGACCATGCATGCATGTTGGCATCTCCCAAGGCTTTCTTTGAAATCTGGGGGGATGCTTCCACGAGGGCTCCGTTGGTACTGACATCACCCATATATGAGGACTGATTCCTGCTGTCTCCGGAGAACACCTGTTCTCCAGGACCAAGCAGGAAGTCATTCCTCACTTATGGGTGACGTCGGCGCCGACGGAGCCCTCGCGGAGCAATTTTCCCCAGCTTTCAAAGAAAGCCTTTGGGAATTGCAGCGCGCATGCGCGGTCCCCTTCCCGCCCAAGGGTGCCATCTTAGCCAGTCTTCTTTTTTCCGCGGAGCCCTACAGACGTACCCGTCGTGTCCCCGCGAAAAGTTGATTTTCCTTCATAATTATTCTTTTTTCTTTCGGTTCGACGCCGGTCTTTTTCCCGCCCGGACTCGCGACGCCGGTCACGAGTCCTCTCCTTCTTTTTCGGTTTTTCTGACTTGGTCAGTTTTCGTTTCGGTTTTTCCCTGGCAGCCCGGTCCTTTGACCTCGCCGGGGCCCTTTTTCCCCCGATGGCTGCCAGTGGTTTCAAGCGGTGTGGTCAATGTGACCGAAATATGTCACTAACTGACACACGACAATTGCCTCTGCTGCCTGGGCCCGGATCATGAAGAAATGATCTGTGGGCCTTGTGGCAAACTTTCCTCCAAAGCGTTGAGAAGTCGGCGGCATCAGCGGGATAGAATCTTCGCTGACCCCAGCCGTACCCGGACCTCGTCGGAGGCCTCCGCGTCCAGGGGGTCCAGCTCGGACCGTCGCCGGAGTTCCTCCGACAGGGGTTCTCCCTCCGGGGACCATCGACGGAAGGTGAAACCCGCGAGGGCGGCGTCGGTGGACGCTCCTGGCTCCGCGAGGGTCAGGTCGCATAGCCCCGATAGCCGCCCCGGGTCCTTGGAGAAGGAGCACCTCACGAAGCGACCTCGCCTGGAGTCGGAGCTGCCTGCTCGGGTAAGTCCTGTGGTCCTTCTGGACTCGCCTCCGCGACAGCCGACGTCGGGCCCGACGCCGTCGGGGCCCGAGTCGGGGGCTGCTGGGTCACCTGAGCTTGGACTCAGGTTGACGGCCTTGGAGAGCAGACTGTCTGCCTTCATGGACCAGCAGCGGGCACTGCTCGCTGGCTTCGCTGGCGCCGCTGCCCCGACCGCCGGGACGTCGACGTCCAAGTCGACCCCGGAGACCGAGCCGATCCTCGAGTCGATGCGAACTCGAGTCGATCCTCGGTCGAGGTCACCCTCGGCCTCCCGTTCGGGACCAAGGTGGCCGACGCCGACTCCCTCGGCGTCGGGGCGGCAGGCGCCGCGCCCTGCCCGGGCCGACCCCACCGAGTCCTCGTCGGAGTCGGTCTGGGAGTCTGAAGAGGAAGAGTCGCCTGATTCTTTTCGGACTCGGTGTGTCCCCTCGGACTCACCTGAGTCCGAACCTCGGAAACAGTCCCCCCCGGAGGATGCCCGGTTCTCGGACTTCGTCAGGGATATGGCCAAGGCTTTGGCCTTCCCTGCGGACCCCGAGGAGGAGCCTCGAGCCGAAGAGCTCGACGCCCTCCAGTATGACTCTCCCGCCAGGGAACACTTTACTGTACCGGTTCCTCCCATGCTGGAACGACTACTCTTCCGCATGTGGGAGAGTCCGGCCACCTCGCCGGTCCTGAGCAAGCGGGTCGATTCTATCTATCGAGTCCGCAAGAGCCCTGGCTTCCAAAAAGCACAGCTACCCCACCATTCCATGGTAGTGGAATCGGCCATGCATCGTCTTAAGAGCCAGAAGATGCACTCCTCGGTGCCTCCTGGCAGGGAGGCCCGTAACCTGGATGGCCTTGGTAAGAAGTGTTTCCAGGACTCTATGCTCGCATGTCGTGTCCAGACCTACCAGCTATACATGGGCATGTATCTCCGAGACCTGGCTAAAGAGCTAGCCGGCTTCTCCGCTGGTTTGTCCGAGGAACCCTTGCGGAGGTTCCTGGCCTTGTCCACTGGCATTCGGGAATGCTCAAAATTCATGTCCCGAGCAGCCTATGATGGCTTTGAAGCATCGGCTCGAGTGGCCGCAGCCGGCATCGGTGCCCGCCGACAGGCTTGGCTTCAGTCGTCTGACCTTGAGCCCTGGGTGCAGGACAAGTTGGTCGATGTCCCCTGCCGAGGCGAAAACCTCTTTGGCAAGCCCATGGCTGATAAGGCTGCACAAATTGAGACGGAGACTCTCACCAGGACTAGGCTTTCTAGGAAGACCTCCGCCCCTTCCCAGAAAAAGAAGGGCTCGGGAAAGAAGTCCTTTTACCCGAGGAAGGCGGCTGCCTACAAACAGTACCCCCACTATCAGGCCCCTCCAGCTCCCCAACAGGGCCAGCAGGCCAAGGGACGGGGTAACGGGTCCCGTAGGCAGCAAGCCCCCAAGCCTGCACCACCAGCCCCTGCTCCGCAGGGTGGGGGTTTTTGACTCCTTAAGCATAGCCTCTCCCCCCCCGCTGGTTCCTCCCAGCACCGGAGGCCGGCTGGTTCATTTCGCCCACAGGTGGTCCAGCATCACCTCAGATGCCTGGGTGCTTCAAGTCGTGCGAGAAGGCTATCTTCTCCACTTCCACCAGGTCCCTCCCTCCTATTTTCCGGGAGAACCTCCATGACCCCCTCTGCACAGGGAACTACTCCTTCAGGAGTTAGCAGGTCTTCTTCAGGAACAGGCGGTGGAACCGGTGCCCCACCACCTGAAAGGTCAAGGCTTTTATTCCCGGTATTTTCTGATACCAAAAAGAACAGGAGGCCTCAGACACATCCTGGACTTGCGCAACCTCAACAAGTTCCTCGTGCGGGAGAAGTTCAAGATGCTTACCCTTGGAATCCTTCTGCCCTACCTCCAGCAGGGAGATTGGCTATGCTCCTTGGATCTAAAGGATGCCTACACGCACATCCTCATCCACCCAAGCCACCGCCAATACCTACGGTTTGTGGTGGCAGGAAATCATTACCAGTACAGAGTACTGCCCTTTGGCCTGTCCTCCGCACCGCGAGTCTTCACAAAATGTCTCGCGGTGGTGGCGGCCCATCTCAGGCTTCACGGCCTCTGTGTCTTTCCGTACCTCGACGACTGGCTCATCAGAGCAGCATCCGCTCTGGAGGTCACCAACGCCACGCGCCGCACGGTGACTCTTCTGCAGTACTTGGGCTTTGTTATAAACTTCGCAAAGTCCACTTTGCTCCCCTCACAGGATCTCGAGTTCATCGGCGCAAGGCTGCACACTCCTCAGGCACGAGCGTACCTACCGCTCGACAGGGCTCAACGGCTCATGGACCTAGCCGACCGTTTTCGCAGCCAGCCCCTGGTCTCCGCCAGGCGCTTCCTGAGACTACTCGGCCATATGGCTTCCACCGTCCATGTGACCCCCAATGCCCGCCTGAACATGCGGCCTGCTCAATGGTGTCTCCGTCAGCAGTGGCGACAAGCCACAGGCGGCCTAGCAGACCTAGTGCGCGTCTCCGAGCCGCTGATCTCGTCTCTCCGGTGGTGGCTTCAGCGGCCAAACCTGATATTCGGCATGCCTTTCCAGTCACCTCAGCCGACCCGGGTGCTGACTACAGATGCATCCCTCCTGGGCTGGGGAGCGCATTGCCAAGGGGCTCGTACTCAGGGCCTCTGGACCACGTGGGAGTCTGCTCAGCAGATCAACTTCCTGGAGCTCAGGGCGATCCGCCTGGCTCTCAAGGCCTTCTCCCACCTGACTTCTCACCAGTCCGTCCTTGTCCAGACGGACAATCAAGTTGCCATGTTCTACGTGAACAAGCAGGGGGGCACGGGCTCCTTCCTCCTCTGCCGGGAGGCACAGAAGCTCTGCTCTTGGGCCGTCAGTCACGGCGTTCTCCTCAAGGCAGTTTATCTCCCAGGCCAAGAGAATTGCCTGGCGGACAAACTCAGCAGGATCCTTCAGCCGCACGAGTGGCGTCTGGATCCCTTGATAGTTCAGAAGCTCTTTCTAAAGTGGGGACTCCCCACGGTGGATCTCTTTGCCAGTCCTCACAACCGGCAACTTCCTCGCTTCTGCTCTCGTCAGCCACACCCCCTTCGGGTTGCGGCGGACGCGTTTCTACTCTCATGGTCGGGGAGCCTTCTGTACGCTTTCCCTCCCATCCCGCTTGTCTCTCGGACTCTTTTCAAGGTTCTCCAAGACAAAGCCTTCATGATCCTGGTGGCCCCTCGCTGGCCCAGACAGCCATGGTTTCCGCTCCTGCTGCAATTAGCGGTGGAGGATCCACTCCCCCTGGGGTTTCAACCGGATCTCCTCACTCAGGATCAGGGGTCCCTGCTACACCCCAACCTCAGGTCTCTCAACCTAATGGCCTGGCTGCTGAGAGGGTAGTCCTTGCTCCCCTTCTCCTGCCGGCAGAGGTGGAGGAGGTCGTCCTAGCTTCGCGACGCCCTTCTACCCGAAAATGCTACGCCCTTAAATGGCGTCGTTTTTCCGTTTGGTGTACCCGACAGTCTCAGGATCCCTTCTCCTGCCCGGTGTCGGTGGTCTTGCAGTACTTGCTTTACCTCTCTAATCTGGGACTTAAGTCCAACTCCGTCAAAGTTCACCTCAGTGCTCTTTCAGCACATCATGTGCCGGTGGACGGCAGACCTCTCTCCAACGACCCTCTCGTAGCGAGGTTTCTCCGAGGTCTCCTTCTACTTAAACCACCTCTGCGCCCGCCAGCGCCTGACTGGGACCTGAATGTGGTTTTACAGCGGATCACCTGTCCGCCTTTTGAACCTATGGCTACCTGTTCTCTCCGTTTTCTTTCTTGGAAAACACTGTTCTTGATAGCCCTCACTTCCGCTAGACGCGTAAGTGAATTGCAGGCCCTCGTGTCTGATCCCCCTTACACTCGGTTCTACAAAAATAGGGTAGTCCTACGGACTCACCCAAAATTTCTTCCAAAAGTGGTCTCCCCCTTTCACATCAATCAGGAGGTGGTCCTTCCAACCTTCTTTCCCAGACCACACTCCAGCCGAGCTGAAACGGTCCTCCATACCCTGGACTGTAGAAGGGCTTTGAACTTCTACCTTGACCGTACGCGGGAGCACCGTAAGGCTTCTCAGCTTTTTGTGTCTTTTGACCCCAATAAATTGGGGCTCCCGGTCTCCAAGCGTACTCTGTCCATCTGGGTTGCGGACTGTATCTCTTGGGCTTATGGGGCAGCCGGACTCTCCTTGGAAGGTCGAGTCACGGCTCATTGCGTTCGGGCAAAGGCTACGTCAGTGGCTTACCTCCGCTCTGTTCCGCTGGCAGACATCTGCCGGGCCGCTACTTGGTCTTCGAGCCAGACTTTTGCGGTCCATTACTGTCTCGAGAGGGAGTCCCGCAGGGACAGTGCTTTCGGACAGGCAGTCCTCCGTAATCTCTTTGAGGTCTGAGTAACTCCTACCCTCCATCCCGGATGTGGGCTACCGGTGGGTAATAATTCAGCGAAGATTCTTTCCTTCTGTGCTGCTGAGCTAGAGGGAGCTCATTTTTGTGCTTAGGGTCTCCGGTAGCCTTGAGCTTGGGAGTCCCATAAGTGAGGACCGACTTCCTGCTTGGTCCTGGAGAAAGCGTAGTTACTCACCTGTAACAGGTGTTCTCCAGGAGCAGCAGGAATCAGTCCTCACAACCCTCCCTCCTCCCCGTGGAGTTGCAATCATCTGCTTTAGTTTTTTTTGCAAATTTTTATGCTGTCTTTTTTAGCTATGTCATCTGACTGGCTAAGATGGCACCCTTGGGCGGGAAGGGGACCGCGCATGCGCGCTGCAATTCCCAAAGGCTTTCTTTGAAAGCTGGGGAAAATTGCTCCGCGAGGGCTCTGTCGGCGCCGACGTCACCCATAAGTGAGGACTGATTCCTGCTGCTCCTGGAGAACACCTGTTACAGGTGAGTAACTACGCTTTACAGGTGATTACCTATGCTTTATCGTTTCCATGCTTCTTCTATGACAACTTTTTTCCTGACAGAGGAAGTAGATTGCCCTCAGGTTCCTTATGCTCTCCTTATGGGTGCTTGTGCTCAGCATTTTGGATACAGGTCCTTGAGTTCTTACTCACTTTTAAGAATGGCTCAAGGGTATATGACCAAATGCAACTTTCACTCCTCTTCAACTAACATTACTTCTGACCTTGTTAAATTTTCTCTGTTTGTTTCTAAACGCCGTGCTTCAGGCCCCCAACATGGTACATGGGATCCTGATAGCCCAGCTTCTTGTAATACTACTTTTTCTCCTCCTTCCTTAGCACTCAACTGTACCTTTGCTTCACCTAATGCTCCTGACCTTGCTTCTCATCTTCTCACTGCCCCCCAGCGTTCATGCCATACAGCTGGCACTGCCCATCAGCTTAACATAATACCTATTTGCTAGGTCCTAGAGGTGGTCCATTTGTAGGTAATAATACCCATTGTAAGTCCATTATTTCTCTGATCAATCTTACTATTCCCCGTGCAGCATTTGGGATGCCATTCATGGATCTTTTTTATCAATGTGGTACAACTGTTTACTCTTATTTGCCAGCTAATTGTACAGGTATATGTTCCTTTGTTTTCTTAACATCCCCCATTGCTGTTTTTCCCTTATAGAACTTTTCCTTTCTTTTATCTAGCCACCCATATCACCATTAGGCTCATTATACATGTTCATTATGTTCTAAGCATTCTAATTATTTTAAAGAAAATGATGTGTGCTATGAAATTCATCTCCTCTCTAACTCTGAAGTATGAATCTTCTTCTTTCTTTACCCCAGGTATACAAGCTGCTACTAATGCCAAATGGTTGCAAAAGGTGAGATATGATTTGATGTCATTAATTTAATTCTACTACTGATGGTTTTAATGCACTCTCTGCTGAACGTGCTGCTAATACCCTTATGACACAGCAAAAAAGACTTGTCCTTGATTGTCTTTTTGCCTCAACTGGCAGTTTCAAAGGCACACTGTACCTATTGTGATGCAGCGGACCCTCTTGCAGAAGGAAAAAAAGTTTTAAATTTAGAAAAAAACAAGTTTCAGATGCAATATACTGAAGGTCCACATAGAGGGAGCAGGAGAGCCAGCATAGATTCAGAAGAACCACACCTCTATGGGCAGGACTTAGGCCCAGTCAGTTCCGATTTAAGGAGAGGCAGTCCTGAATCAAGGAGGGCAGTTGAAGTGGGAGCAGTCAAGGAAAGACAAGCCCAGAGAGCAGTTGAAGTGGGGGCAGTCAAGGAAAGACAAGCCCAGAGAGCACTCAAGGAGAGAGATGTTCCAACATCCAGCTTGAGAGAGAGCCCTATCCAGGGAGAAGGGCTAAGACACAGCCTGAGAGAAAGACATGCGAGGAATGATGTGGAGGAAAGGCCTCCAGTGAAAAGATACATGATCATATCTGTTGGTGTGCATGAGAATATGGATAGCAGTGTTGTGTACTGTTTGTAATCGCTTGAATTTGGTGTTGGACAGGCCAGTGTATGCAGTTGCAGTAATTGAGCTGAGAAACTACTGAACCAATTGATAATCCAATTGATTGGAAGGCCAATTTTAGATAGGAAATAGAGAGAGATGTCTAAGTCGGGACATTAAAAATTCCCTCTGTATTTTACAAAAACTCTGCCAAATTCATATCAGTGTTTCACCATATCCAGCAGGAGCAGCATTTTAAAATAGCTGCACATGGGATAAAAAAAAAGCATGCAGCTTTACCCCAAATGTACATGGAAGTGACTTTTTAAAATCATTGCATCTGATATGCATGCACTTCCCGATCTCCCTGACATCCAGTTCCCTCTCTTGACAACCCCTGACATCTAAGACTCTCTCCTGATACTCTCCCAATATCAGTGACCAATCGACAACCCCTAACATCCAGACTCACACATTACATTCCCTCAAAATCAGTCCCCTGGTGTGGCCCCCTCTTGTCAAAATCCCCACCTCACTAGTCAGGTCTTTCCAGTAGTTTAGTAGGAGCAGCAGCATTCCCTGGACACTTCTGCTGTTGTGAGTCCTGGGTTCGAAATAAGCCCCATAAACCCAAGTAGGAATCATGTGTTATTACTGAGA
The DNA here is from genome assembly GCA_033557465.1 of Ichthyophis bannanicus. NCBI lineage: Eukaryota > Metazoa > Chordata > Amphibia > Gymnophiona > Ichthyophiidae > Ichthyophis > Ichthyophis bannanicus. The sequence goes on from CM066034.1 coordinate 182,233,149, forward strand.
GATATCTCTTTTTTCCGTGGCCTACTTCTGACCAGGTCACCAAAATAACTGACCTCAGTTTTTTGGCTTCAGTTCTCTAAATTCAAATGCAAATAAGGTGAGGAATCAAATGAAAGCAAAACACACAGAGAATTATGTTAAACTTAAGTCCTTAAGGGAGAGGTCCACAGTCCTGCAAACTTGTGCAGTTCCTGTAAATCCCCTCACCTTTGCTAGACTAGAGCACCTCATTTTATTAGGGAAAAAACTGTTACATGGTACAAATTCAGCCCTACATCATGCTTTGTTTATATGCTATAGGTCAGAGCACAAACGTACTGCCTAGCTTAATTAAAACAATAGCTCCATGTCTTGCAAGATGTAACTTTGAGTGTCTCTCTTATTCATAAGCACTCCCTTGTAATACTGACAGAAATATTCAGAGCTATTTTTTGTACTTTATATTAACTCTTTCAGAGGGCCCTGGTAGCCCACTTCAAGTCCCTCTCAACAGTCCCCCCTCTGATTCTGTATCGAATCACTATTAAACATGTCTGAGTCCTAAATAAATAAATAAAACCTTCTGCTACAGTGTGGAATGTCTTCCACTTCACTTTGCTTCAGACTCCTAGGCACATCTGGTCCATGAATGAACTTCGTCTTGCTGGTTGGAATAAGTCTTTATATATACAGGGTGGCCCAAAAAAAAGTGAGAACATCTCGTAGCATTTAAGTTATTTAAAAATTCAAAAAGACAGATGTAAATGATTGACAAATTTAAAAAAAAAAAAAAAAAGACGGCGACCGGAAATTGTCGAAATAAAGACGTTATATAGCTAAAAATGATCAAATGTTCTTTTCAAATGATCAAATCAATAGCAGCTTATGATTAAATTTAGTATAAACTGTAAATAGTTCTCCCAACCACTAATGGTTGTTGATCCTGTATATAGTTTCCCCAGTTATACTTCCGAGTTATATAACCCTGTTACAATGTAAGCATACGGCTTCTTGGTCTGTTGCAAATTTTGTTATTTGTACACCGCACTGATTCTGAAGAACGCGGTATAGAAGAGCTTGTAAATAAAGAAAATAAAATAAATAAATAAAATAAAAAAGGTAAATAAGTAAACTATTTAAGCTTTTAATTTATGAGATGTTCTCACATTTTTGGGCCACCCTGTATGGTCCATTTGACAATATAGAAAAAGGATTACAATCATTCTGAAAACTGGTCAGAACTATGTGATGCTGTTGCCCCTGCTAGGTCTCAATAAGAATGTGTACAGAGAGTAAAGCTCTACCAATTATTCTTGCAGGCACTATTTCTAGCAGTGCCCATCTGCTCTACGTAGATCTTTCAGAGGTTTGCACCCACATCATCTGCCACTGGTGATAACTTCAAGTTCTTCAGCAGCATCTCCTTTCATTCTGGGCTGCACTATGCACATCTTGGACAGAGAGTGTCCATAACTGTCCACCCAGACTCCATGGCTGCACATACATTTTTCTGTAGCATTGTTGGAATCTCTGATCTTTGCTACCATCCTGGTTTCAGTAGCGTTGCAGACTTTCTTTCACTCACAGCAGTCATCGTCTTCAGTCCATAAGACTCAGTGCATGTAATATATAATTTGCGGAACCATAGCTCACCACTTCAGTCAGCCCTCTGATTCCTCACAATGGCAAACATTCACAGTTACTAATAGCTATATAGAATAATCTTATCTAATCTGATGTTAATTATAATACATCTACTGCTAGCACCAAATTGTTACAAATTATTTAACTATATGGAGACCAAGCAAGTTTGCAGCATACTTTTATTTTGCATCTACATTGCTTGATTCATTTCCTTATCTACCAAAGTTAGGCCACACACTAATAGAAACACTCTATTATCAGGTGCATAACTGTACAAGGTATAGTTAATCTTATTTCTTAAGGGGTAACAAACATCAAAACATAACTGACAATTTATTGCAATTAACTCATTTCAATTATTTACAAAAAAAATTCTTAGTTAAGCTCTTTTATTTTAGATAATGGTTTGATTCACATTAAATCTGTTCTAGTATCATATCAATCCACAACAATGTCTCTGTATATAGTTACCATTTCTTAAATGTATCCTTAACCCTTTAATCCTCCAAATTTTAATCCCCTGTTCTATGTAAAAGCCTGCTGCTATATTTGCTCCATGTAAACCGCTTTGAATTATTGATAAGGCTGTATAGAAAACCTGTTAAATAAGTGAATCTTTCTTTTTTAATTGTATTTATTTCTCCTTTAACTCATTTTTCCCCTTTTAACCCTGGGAGTACCGATGGGTCAAAAGTGACCCCATTGCAAGTTTCACAACGTGTATCTCGGAAACTAGATGTTCAAGAATGCAATCTTTTTATGAATTCTCACATGTCAATATTCTCTTTATATTACGCCATGAGAGGAATAATTTTCATCTGCTAGGTGACGCTAGTGATGAATTGCGGCACAGAGTACCAGTGGGGTCATTTTTGACCCCAGATGCTTACATCCGGTTTGGATCGTGATACAATTTGCAGTTTTGTGAATTTTTTGATCTGACAAAGGTATTTATCATTAATTATGTATCATTTATTTTTTGTACTCTTATTTTATGAAAATTACACATTTTCTGTAATTAATATCATACATTCTCTCATTATTTCCAATGAAATCTAAAGGCTTTCAGCTCGTTCATCACAATTATTGTACACCTATAGTGAAACTGCTTTGCGTTTTATTCAACTTTATCTTTGTTTATTTATTTTATGTTATTGTTTATGATGTCAAAACGAAAGTATTCAGCTGCCCAAGTAAGAGAAATATTGCAATGAGATGCTGACAGTGACGGCTCTGAGTCGTCTGATGATGCAGCATATTCAGCAAGCGAAGAAGCATATCAGCCAAGTTTGGGCGATAAATCTGATGATGAAAGTCATGATTCAGATGGCAACAGCAGTTGGTCGCCAAATGAATGTGAGACTGATGTGGAGTCGCTAACCGCCCGCAGCAAAGAGTCAAGTCACAGGTCGAGGCAAAGGTCGAGGCTGTGCTGGACGGGGAAGAAGGCAGGAGTCCTCAGTGTCAGTATCATCTGTGAGGAATCTTAGTTGTGGTTGTAGAGCTGCTAAGAGGTCATCAACTATAAGCACAAATGTTGCCATTGAAGCCTATGTATCTAAGGATGCCACATCATGGAACAGGAAACCTATAAAGCAAGCTGCTGGAAGATACGCCAGAGCTAATGTCATGCCCGTAGAACAAGGTCGTACAAGGTATGCTGTACGAAATGTTGATGGCCGTCTCGCAGCATTCCACTTGTTCATGAGGAAGAACTTACTGAATGAAATCATGATGTGGAGGAGCAAACAAGGAAGACACATTTATGATGACACCTGGAAAGATTTGACAGACGGAGAATTTCAACATTTTCTTGGACTTGTGATCCTCTCAGGCATGTACAAGTCATGAAATGAATCCATAGTTCAGTTGTGGAACCTTGAAGATGGTTGTTCTGTTTTCGGCAAAAATATGGCCCGTAACCATTTTCAGCAAATTTCCTGTGCTCTCAGATTTGATGATGCAACCAACAGATGTGAACAACGAGGCGTGGATAAGCTTGCTCCAATCAGACACGTTTTTGATACCTGGGAAGCAACTCTAAGTGACGCCTTTGTTCCTGGTGAAAATGTTACCGTGGATGAGCAACTGCTTACATTTCGTGGCCGTGTTCTGTTCAGACAATATATTCCCAGCAAACCTGGGAAATATGGCATAAAGCTATGGATGTTGTGTGACAGTGCAACGTCATATGTTCTTCGTCTTCAAGTATATACAGGAAGGGAACTCGGACAAAACAGGGAACAGAATCAGGGTGAAAAGGTTGTGCTGCAACTCACTGAAGGATTGACGCGATCTGGCAGAAATGTTACTGTTGACAATTTCTTCTGCAGTTTATCCCTGTCACGGAAATTGCTAGAAAAACAAATTACACTTTTGGGGACAATTCAAAAGAACAGAAAAGAATTACCTCCAGAATTTGTAACAGCAAAGGGCCGAAAGGTATTCACTTCTCTATTTGCCTTTCACGATGACCCCACTCTGGTTTCCTATTGCCCAAAGAAAGGAAAAGTGGTTGTTCTTCTGAGCAGTTTGCATGATCAAGAAGAAGTAGATAACACACGTCCAGACAAAAAAACCACACATGATCTTGGACTATAAGTCTAGTAAAGGTGGAGTAGATATGGCAGATGAAATGTGCACGTATACCACAAAACGAATGACAAGACGCTGGCCAGTGACAATCTTCTACAACATGTTGGACATCAGTGCTTTAAACGCCTTCATTGTTTGGATGTCACTAAATCCAGAATGGCAGTCCAAGTCAAAGCACACGTTGTCTATTCCTCTTGGAATTAGGAAAGCAGCTGCTTCCGAGTAATTGCAGCGAGACTTCTTCCAGCATTGAAGAAGCCACTGATGCTGTTTGCAATGTCGGGATCCCAAAGAAAAGGGCAAGGTATCGCTGCTGTTCCAGAGAAAAAGTCAACATAGTTTGCACCTCTTGCAAGCGCAATATTTGCAAAGAACATTCAGAAATTGTTTGTGTCTCCTGCAAATGACTGTAGTACTTTACTGTGTTCAACAAGTACATGCAAAAACTGCTTTCATGGCAACTCTTCTTCATCTAATTTTATGATAAAGCATTAAATTTCAAAACATTTAACCTTCATATAATAAATAATTAATTCGGAATAATATTTTGTCTGTTTAGTTTAAATTTTTCATAGTTAACAATTATAATTCGTCGTGGGGTCATTTATGACCTCAACGGTATTCAGTGTGTGTAAAAAATCTCGGTAATTCCAGGGTTAATCAAACTTGCTTTGACTTTGAAAAGCAATCCAATTTTAACTTGTATTTGCATCTCCTTTAAACACCTTCATAACTTTTCTTTGTTATATCATGAAAATTCACACAACTGATCAGATATTTAAACACATCAAAAAGCTATCACACATTGATGATCTTCCCAATCATTCACATCAATTAAAATATGTACTCTAGAGATTCTTATTCTGCAGATATAAGAAGATCTAAGAGGGCCTATTTGCATTTGCATTCAACACACACATTCTGTTTTAACCAAGATATGCTCACACATCGTAGATTAAAACTTATTTACTGTACAAACACAAATAAGAGATGGTTAACAGTTTGGGGTTTTTCCATCCTCCCCCCATCACACTTGTCAAATCCAAGAACCCTGTAAAATAATCTTAAACATAATAAAATTACGATCATGCAGATTTATTACTCAATAACACTACTGCCAATTGGAATCAGAAGTTGTTCTTATTATATATTTACGGGAAAAAGAAAGAATTAGCAACATGCAGGCTGTACATTAACTGTAACTATTTTTTGTTTAAAAGAAACTTCTCTAACAAAACTTATGTAGCAAGAAGGCCTTCAGCCACTGTGCTCTGAGCTAATGTAAACATACCGTCCTGCCAAACTGTTGCTGTTATCTGTACCGTATTCTTCTCCAGTTATTACTTCAGTGTAGAACACATTCCCTACAATCCATTCACTCACAGAATCCATTCCATACTATAGTACAAACCCAAATAGCAAGGAAAAAACAATAGCTGCGCAAACACGCTACCGCCTCAAAATCAATCATAGAACCGTATACCCAAAAGAAGCAAACAAATCTAAAAGAACAGGAAAAAAGGTAAGTAATCTTATTCTTATTTCCAACATTAATAAACCCAATCCTAGACTTCTGCAACTCAATCTATCTAGGTCTAACGAAATAGACACTAAGACCATTGCAACTGGCACAAAACACTGCAGCACGCATAATTGCTGGCACCACAAGACAAGAACACATCACACCCACCCTAAAAGAGCTCCACTGGCTGCCTATCAGTGCCCGCATTAGATACAAGACAATCGTAAACATTTTCAAAATCAAACATCAATCATCAGCTTTCAGCCTACACCCACTCATACAACCAGACAACAGCACAAGACCGAGAAGAAGAGGCACATCCAACCGTGTCAACACACCTAAAAATATCAACAGGGTACGCAAGGACACCAAAAACCGAGCCTTATCAAAGGTGGCACCAACAATCTGGAACGCCCTCCCCGACGAACTGCGTTCAACAACAGACCTTAAGGAGTTCAGGAAACTACTGAAGACAACCCTCTTCATAGAACACTACGGTGACATTACTTAAACCATGCAACAGACACCTCAATTCCCCCCACATGTCACTATAATTGTAATTAAGCAAGGAACTGATACCCATAGCATTGTAAATAGCGCACGCTGTAAATAGCATCACAAGAATCAACGTCCAGACACACTCACACGCATACACTACTCACTGCATGTGCACACTGTACACTGTATCTTATTGATTGTTTGCTGTTCAGACCGCCTTGATTGCAGGACATGGCGGTATAGAAATACGTTTACATAAATAAATAAATAAACACTAATATGGGCATTTAGTTTAAAAATATATTCCATCAGATATCCTTCTCTAAGGGGCATGTTTACTAAAGGGCAGTAAGGGAGCAAGTGTGCCGTTAATATGTGTTATCGGTGCCTGTGAGTGGTTAACACTGTGGAAAGCACTAATAATGCTGAATTAATGCTTGGAAGCAGTGCCCTCAGTGCTATGGGGAAAGGAAATGGAGAGTGGGTGTTAATGGGATGGAGACTGGGTGGAGATACCATGTGCTCCCTAAATGCCGGATTGTAGTACAGTGCGTTAGAGCTCCCAGTGCTGGGAGCCCTAACGCTAGCTGAAAGCTTGTGGTATGGACTATTTCTGAGGGAAGGAGCCTATTTTAATGTATGCAATGTGCTCCACCCACCGGAGTTCCACTATGTTGTCAGTGCCAATTGGCAAAAGGGGTGTCATGTAGGTGATGTGGTGGGGCTGGCTGTTCCATTAGGCTGACAAGGCCGCTGCCTAGGGTGTACATCTGTGATGCCTGATATTACTCCACTGTGACAGAGGCAGTGCACATACAAACAGCTGTGGTCAAAAAGAAGTTGCGCCACCCCCACTGCCACCTTGCTGCCATGTGAACATTGAGTGACGATAGGCATGCCAGTTGCAGCAGCTGTAGCTTGCTGCAGATGAAATACCTGTCCTGGACCTGTGTGTCTGGTGCAATGCTTCAGTTGCCACTGTCAGAAGATGGCACGCATGTCAGCAGCAGGTTCAGTGGAGCACATAGTGATCCTTACCTACTGAGGTCTAAGGCAGCAACATGCATGCCTATATCCCCTGATGGAAGGGGGCAGGAGTGGCAAGGTGTGCCTAGCTGTATGTGTGCAACCTCAAGAAGTCTGCCTGCAACACTGAAGCAGCAGCTGTGCCATGATGGCATGGAGGGAGGGATTAGCCAACATGCTGTCCACCATGATCATTGGACCCTGGCACCTAGCTTCTTCTAGGAGTGGATGGGCTGGCCCTGGATTCAGGAAGCCCCTCACCCGCACATATTGAGTGGCTATGTGCATGTGGTTGGAAAAATATGCCACTGAGACAGGAAGACTAAGCAAGATTATAATAGCCCATGTTAGAGGGAAACTGTGATCTTGTAAATAGTTGAATGTTTTAACCAACCTCTAACAATGTCCATGTTGGATAAGTTACTATGTAAATAGTTATTGTGCCTTGCCACAATGTTCTCTGTACCTTGTTAGTTCAATGTAAACTGTCCCTGATCTTTGGAAGGGGTGATATAGAAAAACCGTTCAAATAAATAAACTGCCATCCTGGCCCCTCACCTGCCAAATGACAACCATAATCTTTGTGTGAACCTATGACCCCTCCATCTGAGCTACATGTGAATACAACTAAGCTATGTTGGTCTGCAAGATATGAGATCATCCCATGACTGTATCACATGTAAACACCTTGAAATGGGAATGATGTGCATTCCTCTGGTACACCCATGGTCTGCAGTGTGTGTGTTTATGTATCATGGTCTGCCCCTTTGATTGGACAGATCCCACATGTAAAACATGAATGTCAGTTGAACCAGCAGCATAGCACGGCAGTGCAACATACAGACCGAACAACATGTTCCACACCTCCCACACCTGCTGAACATATCTTGCCAGACAAGTATGGCTGAGAGCCAGCAGAGATCTATGCAGATATAGGCATACCACAACTCATAGCTGCATGCATCCAGACAATGACCACATACATACCCATGGACTGATGACCCCACACAGCTGCTCTGTTTCTCCGAACACATGGCCAGTGTGTGCATGAGAGAAGGGTCACAGGTTCAAGACCAGCCTGTGGATCAGGAATTGTATGTCCAGATGTGTTAACTTTATTCAACAATCCAATACAGTAACTGCATGTGCAACCTTCAACATTTCACCCAGCAAGAGTCCACACACTCAGCTATCATACTGAGAAGCTGCACCACCCATGGCTGGATGGCAGAGCATTCTAACAGCGCCTGCACATGAACAGGTGTTGACAGCATGCGATCATTGCAGAGCGCGCTAATAGCACCTGCACACTGAGCAGGCGTTGACAATGGCTGGGCATCAGAGGAGGCCTAAGGGATAGGTAAGAATGCCATCTTGCTACCCTTTTGGACAATAATGCTTTACTACCACTAGTCGGTGAATAGCATTGTACTCCAGGGTTTTTGCAGTATCACCATATATACACAAATACAATAAGATGGACTGCCTCTTTTAATGCTAAAGCCCATGACTTAGATTGAGTCTGTCTGTACTTCATATTCACAATCCTCCTTCCTCTCTGCCTTGCCCTGAAGGAAGAGAAAGAAAGATCCTGTCATGGCACCAACTGAGAGAGATCTCTTTTTCATGTGGCCTACTTCTGACCAGCTTGGTTCTTTGGCTTCAATTCTCTAAATTCAAATGCAAATAAGGTGAGTTGCCAAATAAAGGCTGAAAAAATGATAATCTGATAAAAGCCAATTTTTCTAAAAGCAAATTGAAGATTTTGGCCAGTGTATATTCCTAGCACAGATATGCTTTTTGTATTTTGCAACTGCATCTCAGCTCTGACCAGAAGGTTTATGTGTTTTCCCCCACAGCACATACATTTGTTTAGCAATTTTCAAATCGTTTTGTAGTAAATGAGCTTTTATAAAATTACTTCAGAGACTATGGGCCCGATATCCTTTTGGACAGGCTAAGCGCCACATCGGCGCATAGCCCTGCCCACCGATCCTTAAACCCAGATATTCAATGCCAGGGTCATATGTGGCCCCGGCATTGAATATCCAGGTATCGCCACACAACTCAGAAGCCACTGAAGCTAACCAGGCATTAGTGATATTGCATACTGCCCGGTTAGTGCCTGCGCCGTAAAACCCTCGTCTATCTTTTTGGTGCAGAGCACTATTTGGGCAGCATGCAATATCTCTGCTGCCCTGTTATCTCACTCCCTGTCTCTGCTCCTCCCCGGAACGCCCACAACATGCCCCATTGCTAGCCGGATAGCATCAGGGCGCGTAGGGGACATAGATGGGGATATTCAACAGCACTATCCTGCTCCTTCTTGTACCTATGTTCAAAATGACGAAGTGACTAAGGATCACTCTTTCTTCCTTCTGGACCACAATGCAAAGCACCTGGTTGGTGCTGGGATTGGGTAAGGGAGTGGGATTCTTTTGGCTGCTGGGGGGGGGGGGGTAACTGCTGGGATAGATAAGGGATCTTGACTGGTTGGGAGAGTTGAAGGTCATAACTTTGTCATGGGAGGCTCAGAAAAGATAACTTTCTGCTTCAGGACTGGTTCAGGGGGTAGTTACCTGCTTTAGCCAGGGGGGGGGGGCGCGGGAGGTATGAGTTGAAGATGCTGTTGACCTTTGTCCCTTCAAACTGGCACTTGTGAAAATTTTAGGGCACTTGTAAAAGGGTGATTTTTTTAAAAGTTCCATCAAGTTAATGCTGATTCGTGGCAAGCTAGCAGCCCCTGGGCTTTCTTGGAAATGTATGACCCAAAGTAGTTTGCCAGGCCTTTTCTTCCAAGGCAATGGAGGGCAGAGTGAGTTGCCCAAGGTCACAGAATGTCAGTGGGAATTGTACCCTAATCTACTGGGTACTAGGCTATTTCTCTAACCACTAGACTACTCTTCCGCTCTAAATTTAAAAAAACAAAAGGGAAGTATGTCTATATGTTTACTCCATCCAAACCTTGCCCTGTATATGTCCTAATCATGCCCCAACCATGCCTCTTCATAGTATGGATCTTCATAGGTAAATAGCAGGTCTACATATGTACATGCTTCTATTTACCCATGAAGATACTTCTATAATAACCCCCTTTGTCTACTTATCTGCATCTTTATTTACATCTTTAAAAAATTCTAATAGATTGGTAAAGTAAGACTTCTCTTTGCTAAATTCATATGTCCCGTAATTTTATTCAGAAGAATAACTTCAACCATTTTGCTTAGCATGGACATCAGGCTCACTGATTTCTAATCAGTGGTTCTCACCCCAGTCCTCGGGGCACACCTAGACCAGTCTGGTTTTCAGGATTCCCACAATGAATACGCATTAGATTTTCATACAGGGGGGGAGAGGGCAGTCAAGATGGCAGCACCTTAGGTGTGTAACGCCTCAGCTTTTTCCTTTTGTATTATCTCGTTCGATATGGCTCCTAAGCAGCATGGTAACCCCAAGGCCACGTCGGATAAATGAGTTTCCCCTGCAGTGGGGCAGCAGCAGATTGAGGTGCTCCTCCTGAGAAGGCCCTGGCGCTGGAGAAGGCTGTTTCGGAAGGCTCACTACTGTGGAGCATTAATGGGGAAGCATCCACAGTTGAGCAACAAATATCGGACCGGCAGCCGCGTACTGCTGCCCCACTCGACCCAGAGTCTTTGGAACCAGGCCTCATTGGCATCGATCTACTGACCTCCGGCAGAAGGGAAAGTAGAGTTATGGTACAGCTAGCCTCATGTTCAATGCCGCATTCGGCTCTTCCGGTCCAGGGTGAGCTACTTGTGGAGGGTCCCGATATGGCTGGAGAGCTAACATCGTGTGCTTTGCTGGTTGCGGGGAAGAGTTTGCACTTGGACGTTTTGCCCTCAGTTTCTCAACAACAGAGAGATTTCATTGTCTACTATTTGGACTATATTAGTAAAGCTTGAAGCTACTGTTTCAAAGTGTGCATCGGATGTCTCTACTCTAGTGCAAATAGTAGCTCAAAATTCAATGCAACATCAGAACTTTGAGAAAGAAACCCATGAAAGACTTGGTGAACTAACAAAGGAAGTCAATGACTCTAAGGGGCATGTTTACTAAATTGCGGTAACGGTACATAACGCGCGTAATGTAACGTTAATGATCGTTAAGTAATGTTAACGCGCGTTATGATGCGTTAACGATTGTTAACGTCTCATAACGCGCGTTAACGTAAGTTAACAATCGTAAAGTTCCGCGGCGCGGTAAAACACCGCAGAGGGTGGAGAGAGGGCGGAGAGAAGGGGTCAATGGGCGGAGTGTGGGTGGGGAGAGGCTCCAGGCACACCAACGCGCTGAACTCAAGGGCTGAATCCTACCGTGATTACAAACCTGCCGGTAGATGCACATTTGCAGGGGAGGGAAACTATTTCAGCGTCAGCAATGTACAACATAGGCAGGGAAACCCACAAAACGTGATAAGTGTGATACATGTGCACGGAACAAAAGGGCAAATAAGCAGTGAAAATGACCATAAGCAACGAGGAAAATAACATAACCAAGCTAGCCAATAGTGATATCAATGGGAAACAGCCAAAAATACCACTGAGAAAGCCTCAGAAAAATATATTAACTGTGGAAGGGTGTATGCTCTGTCACCATAGAAGGTGAATGATGCCACAGTGAAATAGCGCAGATCAGTGCTTCCCCTTGTTACTGAACAGGTTCCCCATGGCGTGCACCTCTGTTAAATGTTTAACTGCTGTATATTATTCCCAAGTTTAACTGTTTTATTACCTGTTACCTGTAAACTCGGACTAGATCTCTAAGTCTGAGTGTAATGTTGTTCAATGTAAACCGCACTGATAACAAATAGCGCGGTATATAAAAGCTGTTAAATAAATAAATAAATGTTCTGCAACAGCAGAGTGGGCATGTCAGAATGGGCAACTGGGCAGATGCTGGAAAAGGGGATACAGAGGGCTGCAGGCGGCACATGCTGTGGTGCAGCTGGGCCACATGGGGACTAGGGTGATGCTCAGTTTGGCCCATAGGAATGTATAAACAGTAGAGCCAAACTGCAACTGTTGAGGGCCCAACATGGGCATGAGTGTGTCCCCCGCAGTGTCACAGGGGACAGTACCCAGCAGCCACCCCTAAGGGCACAGAACAGTGGCAGGTGGTGCTGGGGGGAAGTGTGGGCGTCCATCCAGGCACCCCTACCCCACCACCCATACCATAGGCAGCTGCCTACATGCACACTGGATGGCCCAAGACTTCCCACCACCAGCAGAAGGTCATGGCAGCATGGTGGCGGAGGGGTACCGGTGGCGGGGGGGCAGTGACACCTGACCATAGCAGGCCATGGCCCAGACCCATGTAGGTGGGTGCCGTGCACTGCAACAGACAGGCTCAGTAGGACAAACAGTCATGGTACTTCCAGGGAATGATTTGCCCCTGTGGCATCAGTGTGGTGCAGTAAGCACAGCCAGTGCGTGCAGAAGCTGAAGGTCACAGGTTCAATCCCGAGCTGTGGTCCCTGCTCACTCTGTTCCCATACTTTTTACCAGTGATAAACCGCGGTAAGAAAGATGGAACCTTGTATTGCTAATAGAATAAACATGCTTGGAACACTTACATTTTATCGCACAGAGCACAGACACCACAAACAGGCGCATTACTGAGAGCAGAGTCTGCCAAATGCAGCCCGGGAGGGCTACAAAGCATGCAGGTGTCATGCTGTTACCAATAGAAGGACATGTTAGCATGGTGGCGGAGGGCGTACAGATGGTGGAGGGGGCAGTGGCAACTGGCTGCAGCAGACCATGGCCTAGCCCGGTCCAGGTGGGTGCTTTGTACTGCAACAGACAGTCTCAGTATGACAAACAGTCATGGTACCTCCAGGGAATGATCTGTCCCTGTGGCGCAGTAAGCACAGCCAGTGTGCTCAGGAGCTGAGGGTCACAGGTTCAATCCCGAGCTGTGGTCCCTGCCAACTCTGTCCCCATACCTTTTGCCAGTAATAAACCGTGGTAAGAAAGATGGAACCTTGTATTGCTGATAGAATAAACATGCTTGGAACACCTGCATTTTACCTTACAGAGCACAGACACCACAAACAGGCGCATTACCGAGAGCAGAGTCTCCCAAAGGCAGTCATGTAGGTCCAAACTACATTCAGGTTCCATGCTGTCTGCAATAAAGATGCCTGTGCTGTATGTCGATGCGCCGCCCCCATGGTATGCAGATGTATCTCATGCATATTCATCAGGAACAGCATGAAAACCCGAACATGGTGCAGCCCAACAGGACCGGAGTTGGGAACCCCTGCCCAAGAGCATTGATCCACAGGGGCGGAAACACCCGCACCCACAGGCCCCATTAGCCACTGCGTCCTGGAGAGGCAGGATGTTGGGCCCTGTGTGCATCCCCCAATACTAGCACATGCATACCCTAGCAATGACACCCAAAACCAGGGAATACGGTACACAGATAGCAAAAGGTTGTTATAATAACTGGCACATAGCAATCCCTAATGTTAGCACAAGCGGCCCAGTGTGCTGTACCATACCAACCTCTGTGATGTCTGTGGAGTGAGTGTCACGTCTGGAACCTGACAGTGTCCACCACCTTGGGAAGAGACCCCAACAGTACAGCATACCATAGCCATGCCTGCACTGTGCCCAGGACTGGTGCGGTGTCCTGGGCTGCCAAAAGCCTATATTGGTGCACTATACTGGCATAGGTGTGGGGGTGTGCGTCAGTCTATCCAGTGTGTTGCGTTTGCCAACACCCTCTGCAGCACACACTGCTAGCACTGTTGCTAGTATTGGCCTGCCAATGTGCATAATGAGGAGCAAGGTACTGTGGGTATAGCCGGAGAGGGCGGCCTGGGTAGGATGCACCTGCACAGGGCCCAGGGCAATGGCTGGGACATTGTAGGGCTTGCCCACCACCTACACGGACAGGGTGGCCACGGCATGTTCTGCTGTGTGGTCATGCTCACCCTGACTGTGCAGTGACCACGGCATGGCTGGGTTCCCCCATAGTGCTACATAGTGTCCTTCTGAAGTGAGATATATGGTCTCCGTCCTCTGGAGCCCTGTCACTGACCCATCTGCTTGGTAGGTGTGTGCACATCCCAGGTGTGGGTGCACACGTCACCTCCAGGAACATGCACTATGGACTAGCAAGCAGGCTGTCTGCAGTTTGTATATGTGTGGCTGGAACACCTTGCAGGGTGCAGCGGCTGGTGACTCACTCTGCTTGCTGCTGGAGGATGTCAGATAGTGGTGTGGGGCAGCTGTGCAGTACCAGCTCTACTGTCTGTCTGTCACTGCCCAATGTATCGAGGCGTACAGATCTGCATAGACTGCCCTGGTGGGGTGTCCATTCCCCGGCAGGATGGGGGTGAATGGTACCCTCTACTGTCACCAGTGTAGAGGGGTAAAATGTTGACCCATTATTTGGAAACCATGTTTCCCACCCTGAGCCCCAGAAGGTGGGTTGGGTGTTGGTACGTAAACCACCTATGGGCCCAAACCCCCCCCCCCCCTTGGACCAGAAATCATGTGACCATGGCACCCACACAGTGTATGAACTATTCAGTGTGCATCATAGTCCACACAGGCAAGACGTGATGTACAGATGGACACAGGCAAATGCTAAGGGTATCTGCAAGGGCCACCTATCACACAGAGGCACCGATGGGGACCTGTAGCATAGCCCATTGCAGAAATGCCAGGTGCAGTGGAAATGGTGCTGGGCACCCCACCTCATCCTCAGGGTGAACACAGGACCCGTCCACTGTGATGGATGGTAGCCACTCTGTGGCAGTAACACACACGGTCAGAACCCCCACCAGGCTGAGGTGCTGTGGGGTTGCACATGGTCAGGACACACAACCAGGCCGAGGTGCTGGGGGGGTGCATCCCGCAACACGGGACCCTCTGTAGACTGCTGATCTGCATGTGCAGTGCATCATGGGTGTGGCTGGTCCAATCCAACCCTGGCAAACACAGCAGACAGTTGGAGTGGTGACCTGCAGTCCCTCTGTAGCCAGCCAGGCATGTAGCAGGAGCTATAGAGATGTAGGCCACTGGCAAATGCACTGGCTGTGCAGACAGAGGTTAGGGGTCTGTACCTACTGTGGTGATATGTGGTAGGGCTGTCTGAGGCTATTCCTTTTGTAGCAGCGGAGTGTATGCAACCAATTAATACCAGGAGTCACTTACAGAATCCAAGCCAATGGAATGTGCACAAGGCCCAGACAGAAACGAGTCCAAAAGTGACTGAGCAAGCTTGAACAGGAGCAAATTCCTTATATACATTTGCTAACAGTCAAATACACACAAGCTCTCCATTGGTGCAAATGCCCCCCTTTATCCAATCAGGGTCTCCCTCTGGGCCTCTCTCTCTATTTCCCCCTCTCAAGCCAGCTGATCAAAAGGCACATGAAAAGTGATAGATACATCTCCACATTGAGGACATCTCTGGACAAAGGAATGTGAACGTATCTTAATGAGAAATGTTTGAAGCAGACTGTTTTGTACGGAAGCATGCAGACTCTGCAATAAGCAGACATCTCTAACAGGCAATTCTGAGTCTTAGCAGCAATACTAAAGGGTGGGGGGTTTAAAATCAAGGTCTAACATAGAGGCTCTTAGAGGCCATAGCCTATCACACGTTTAGTTGGTGGCATCAATCAAAACTGTAAAACACCCTCAAGCTGTTTTAATCACAAATGCCCACGCACGCGGCTACACACGTACCCACGCATGTGGGTACGCACACACCCACGCACGTGGGTACGCACGCACCTACGCACGTGGGTACGCACGCACCTACGCACGTGGGTACGCACGCACCTACGCAGCACAAACAATTCTGGAGGAGATGGCTGCCATGTCCAGGAAGCCTGCCTTCACCATGGCAGATCTCTACCTGCTAACTGAGCTATTCTGCCTCCGCCAGGATCGCCTCTTCCCTGGCTCATCCCAGAGGCAGAATCTGGGCAGAATAAGGAGGGCCTGGGAGCGCCTCACCAGGAGGTATAATAGAGGTTCTGACTACCCACGTGAGGTAAGTGCATGGGGACAGGCATCCCAACCTAGGATGTGAAGGAGAACATCTGGTAACCAAACCACCTATCAGCCACACACTGCCAGGGAATGTCATGTGTTGGTGTGTCCAGCTGGGAGTAACATCAACCCCCCCCCCCACAAAGAAATAGAACCACCCTGCCCCCAGGGGGTAGCTGTGACCACCACAGAGATGGAGTACCCAGTACAATGTAATGGTATATGGTGCTGTTGCAGCCTCAGTGATGTGCCCTATCCACACAACACCACAGGTCCATCACAGAGGCCAAGAGACACACAGGGGTATGTCCCTGCCCCTGTTTGTGATCAGAAGGCTCAACTATATCCCCAGGATGCAGCAGGCCTCGCTTCAGGGGTCTATCCCCCATCCTGGTGCTATGGTGACGGCCCCTGTGTAGGAGTACAAGGCCCAACTATATCCCCAGGATGCAGCAGAGAGCACTGCAGAGGCCCACCTCCCATCCCGGAATTGGCTGATGGGCACTGGCAGATGTGTGGAGGTGGCCCACAGAGGTGTGCTGTGTCTGGGTCACAGGGGCCCACACACAGGGCACATAGGGTCCAAGCCAGACATGCTTTGGTGCGGTGCACACATGGGGGTGGCCCTGGCAAAAGCATGGGGCATGAATGTATCACACAATAGGGGCGGGTACCTGTTGCACACAGAGATATATATGTGTTGCGTCGGAGGCCCCTAAAGGGTTTGTGTCCACTAATGTCAATGTGTGTTGTCAACTCGACAGGTGGAGGACCTCAGGAAGAAGGCACGAGAGATAAGAGCGAGGTACCCGCACTTCGTAGCGCATGTCCAGCGGGAGCAGATGGCCCAACGGGACGGTGAGTGATGTGACATGGCCCTGTGGGGCAATGGCTGGCAGATCCACAGGATGCATGTGACTGCCGTGGCTGATGTGTGACCATGGAGATGATACGTGTTCCCCTCTCCCACAGCGGATGCACGTGCTGCCGTGGAGCCAGCGTGGCCGGAGGAGCCGGATGCCACAGCGGGGATGGAGGAGGCACACGGCGACGTTGGCCCGGAGGAGGACAACGCCCCAGAGCCCATGTTGGATGACAACGGCAGGGGGGCCGACATGGAGGGTGCCGCAGCCTACACCGAGGGGGAGGAGGGGGAGGGGGAGGAGGAGGGGGAGGTGGGAGTGGGGGAGGCAGGGGAGGATGCGGAGGGGCGGGGGGAGGAGGGGCAGGTGGGGACAGAGGGGGAGGAGGGGGTTCTGCGGTTGGGAGCCAGGGGCCAGAGGGGGACCAGGTGGGCGGGGTGGGGGTAGAGCAGGTGGGGGCCGGGGGGGTGGAAGGGGATGGGGTGGGGGCGGGGGTGGGGGTGGCATCTGTGGCAAGTCCCCATCGGCACGGGCTGCCACAGGACAACGGGGGCACCAGCTACCTGCCCTATGATGCCACCGATGCACCTCTCCTGGACGTGTGCCTGCCACACATAGCCGCTGACAGGCGCACCATGCATGCAGCCACACAGACAAGTGGAGATGTGTGTCTGTGCAGCTGCATGTGCAGGCTGCACCTGGCTGCAGCTGTGCGTGTCCAGGCGCACGCCCAGAGGCAGCACGCTGTCATCATGGGGTAGGTACTGGTGACCCTGACCATGGTGGCTGACCGTCTGCGTATGCTGGAAGAGCGCATCGCCGGTGGCGCACCTGGCCAGCCACCATGTGACGGGGGTCCCCCGGGGTGTGTAGTGTGGGGATACGCATGGCACACCCACCCTGTGATGGCCCGTGCCATGGCCTGCCACAACCACCAATGACAGGGATGACTGAGCCCCTCATATGTTGCCATGGGCATCCATGTCCATAGTGGGCACTGTAAATAAAGGTGTACATATTTTGCACGTTCCTACGGTGGCCAGATGTCTCTCATTGCTATGTGTCAGTGTTGTGCGAGTGACAGGTGTGTCTGTGTGCACTCCAAAAGGTGAGAGTGGAATTGGACCAGTTAAGGGCAGCGGAGACAGAATTTTCCCTGACTAAGTTGCAGCAGGGGTGGAATGAAGGGGGGAACCGAGCAGGGGGGAGAATGGCCTGCAGGATGACTGCGCGACGGCAGCTATCCACAATAGGAGGGGTGCGCAACACAGAGGGGACAATGGTGTATATGGAAGAGGACATTAGGAAGGCCTTTGTAGCGTATCATACTAAACGCCACAGTGGTGAGGTGCAAGGGGAAGGGAAGACGGGGAGGGGTTTGTGGCAAGGTGTAGTCTGAGTAAGCTCACGGAGGGTGCGGCGGAAGAATTGGGGAAGCTGGTGACCTATGAGGAGGTAAAGGGAGCGGTGAAGACCTTTACAGATGGGAAGGCTCCGGGCCTGGATGGCTACATGGCAAACTCGTATAAGGTCATGCAGGGTGAGATAGTGTGGTTGTCAGTGGAGGTCCGCAATGGGGTGCTGCAGGGTGTGGAACCACCCCGGTCTATGGAGGTGGCGGGTGTAACAATTCTCCCTAAGGAGGGGATCAATCATACTGTCTGTGGAGCGTACCGGCCCATCTGGCTTATTCATGTGGATGCTAAGGTGTTGGCTAGGATTATGGCGGGTAGGTTGCAGAAAGTACTGCAGGAACCTGTGCATACGGATCAGACAGGCTCATTACAGGGAGGCATGGGGGCGATAACATTCGGAAGCTGTTAGATGTTATCTGGTCTTTGCAAACAACAGGGAGGGAGGCAGTATATCTGTCGGTTTACTATGACAGGGCAGAGTGGGGATTTATGTTGCAGGTGTTCGACAAGGTAGAGGTGGGAGAGTCATTCCTAAGGAGGGTGAGAGCGCTGTATGCCTGTCCACGGGCGTGAATACGGGTGAGGGGGATACCCTGAGAGCATTGGGCTGGGCAGAGGAACAAGGCAGGGGTGCCCTCTGTCGCTCCTCTTGTATCCCTTGGTTATTGGACCGTTGGCAGCCTACATCAGAGGGCAGGTAGATATTGGTGGAACTGAGGTGCAGGGGCAGCTCAGTAAGGTAGCACTGTTTGCGGATGATGTTATCCATACTTTGGGACACCCTTTGGTTAGCCTGCCAAATCTGCTAAAGGCAGTAGGGTAGTATGATGAAGTGTCGGACTATGAGTTGAACGTAGATAAGTCGGAAATATTGAGTTCTAATATGGATAGGGGGTTGGAGGAGAGGTGGGGGGGGGGCACATGTCCATTTAAATGGGTGCGTGGAGGTTCCCGGTATGTGGGGATACAGTTGGGAGCAGCTCCAGACTGTGTACAGGAGTGGAATTATAAACCCCTGATGGTGGTGATAGGGAGGAACGTAGAAAGATGGAGGGGGCTCCCCCTGACGTGGATGGGGAGAATAGCTACAATAAGGATGAATGTGCTACCATGGGGTCTGTTTGGCCCTATGGCCCTACCGTCTAATGTGCCGATGAAGTGCCTTAGGGGGATGCACGATCCGATAATGAGGTGTATTCGGGAGGGCAGGAGGGCAAGGGTAGATAGGCTTGCCATGCTTCGACTGCAGGAGGAAGGGGGGCTGGGAGCTCCCAATTTGGACAACCACTATGACGCCACACAGCATAGGGCATTGTTTGTGTGGAGAGAGAGGGGGGAAACCCCGCAATGGAGTGGGCAGAGGGTGTGTGTGTGGAGGCAGTGGTATGGGGTGGGGAGGGGAAGGGTCGGGTAGGGGACCATGAACCTGTACCGGAGGTTAACCTTGCAGATACTGGGGAAATGGAAGGGTTAATAACTGCAAGGGAGGTGCCTGCCCCGGGCCACATACGTACAGAACATGGTTGCCTTCACCATGGGGAGGTGGGGGGGGGGGGGTTTACAACATTGGGCCGAGAAGGGGTTGGAGAGGGTGGGGCAGGTGGTGGATGTGATAGTGGGATTACGGCCCTATGCAGAGCTCAGAAAGGAGTGTGGGGTGAGGGATACCAACCTATATTCATATATGCAGCTTTGGTACTATCTGCAAAGGCAGGGGGTACAGAGGGATCTACAGGGCTGGCTAACGGGGTATGTGTAAATGATGGACCATCAAGGTTAAATGAGGGGTCTGGTGTCCAAACCATAGCACCTACTGAATGCAAGGGCAGAGGGTGAGGCCTGATGGCAGGAACAGTGGGAGGGGGAATTGGGGGGTACCTGGGAGGTGGAGCAGTGGCAGCCCATCTCTGTAGGGGAACGGGGGCTTGCATGGGGAACGGCTCGGGTAGAGAGCCCCCCTAAATACCGGCTCAGGATGATCTGGACCCCAGCTAGGCTGCACCGTATCTATCTGGAGCAAGCAGATACTTGTTGGAGGGGGTGTGGGGAGAGGGGTGACCTTTTGTTGATAGTGTGGGGATGCCATAAGGTGCAACCATTGTGGAGGGAGCTAGACGGTTTTATAGAGGGACCACAGGGATACGGGTGGAGGTGGCCCCAGCCCACGTGGAATTGCTGAAGGGGGAGGGGGATGGGACCTGGGGAGTTGCTCTTTCCCGTAACTATTGTGTGTCAGCAGCTAGACCGGCCATGTTAAGAAAATGGACGAGTGCGGATGTACTGAGGATGAGGGAAAGTATTGGAGAGGTTGGTGTTTCTGTGGGTAATCAGTAACATGGGTGCATTGGTCAAGCCAAGATGGTGCAACATGAGGAGACCTGGGGGGGTATGCAAACTGGAGGGAGGGGGGTGGCCAGCTATGGATGGCGAGGTAGGGGGATATGCAAGGAGGGGGGGACAGAGGTTTGGAGTGGTACCCATTTTGGCAAGGGAGGGATGGGGAGTGGGGGGGTTTGGCCCATCAGAGGGAGGGGAGGGGGAGAGTGGTTGGAGGGAGTCATTGGGAGCACCACAGGGTGCCGGGGGCGTGGATGCGGTGGAGTGGAGTGTGGATTGTGTGACTGTTGATAGGTGGGTTGGTGGATATACCCTACAGGGCTTACTATGGTACCGGGGGGGCTTAACGGGGGGCATAGAGGGGTAGGAGGATGGGGTGGCCACAGGTGTACAGGGTGGTGTGGGGAGGCAGGAAGGGGTGGCAACCTGTGGAGGGGGGCCACACCAAGGGGTCGCCGGGGGCCCATAGTGGCCGGTTGGTAGTGGGGATGCGATCGGGGAGGGGATCGGGCCACCTGGTGAACCAATGGTTGTGACATGTGCAGTTAACAGTTTGTTACGGTTCAGTGTGGTGGCAGCGTGCCATGTGGATACCCATGCGGGACACACAGTGCACCTATCCTGGCCCATGTACATCAGGAGTGTCAGAGCGTCCCAGGGGATTGGCCTACGGGGTCGGGGCACCCCCATGGCACACAGTACAATAACCCAGGCACGGGGGTGTACATAGTACCAGCAGTGCCCTACCAGTGTGCCACCTGGGTTGGGCGTGGGGACAGGCCAGACAGCATGCACAGGTCAACAGACGTTGTGGCAAGGGGGCCTATCAGTGGTATGAAGGGGGGGCAGGTGACAGGGGGGTCACCCTTGTACAGGGTCCCCTCGTACATGCAGCAGGGTGGGGATGACACATACACCCCCGGGAAGGCAATGGCCCCCACCGGGCCAACACCGCAGGGTCCCCGTGTTGGATGGACGGGGGAGGTGCACAGAGCATGGAGCCCCATAGGCAGGGCATGCTGCATGTATGCAGGTGTGGGAGGGCAGGCCGATTGTCACCCCCTGGGTGGGGGGGGGGGGCAAAGCCAGGGCCCTGGAAGCAGCAGCCGGGGCCAGATTATGATAGGGAGAGCCAAGGCAGGAACCGGGCCGAGGGCAGAGGCAGCAGCAGAGGGGAAGGGGGAGCAGGGCACCAGACTGCCACAGGCCGTAGCACAGCCACAGGCTGGAGAGGTCGGACCACTGCAGAGCAAGGCCACGATGCCCCCAGGAGCGGGGACTGCTAAGTGGGATGTAGCACGTCCACAGGAGGGTTGGCAGCCACACACAGGAGGGATACCATGCTCACCTGGGAGGCTAGTAGCTGGGGACAGTGCGAAGGACAAAGAATCGGGGCCGATGCAGCTGGGGGAGGCTGCGTAACACCTAATAGTGGAGGGCACTATCATGGACTGTGCTCTGTACGATGCTCCAGAGCCTGCAGAACACGGATGAAACATGCCTGTTCTGTGAGGGGGTGCACCAGGGATGGGTACCCATAGTGCCCAGGCTGGGTGGCCCTGATCACCCCCTGACACTGGGGGGACAGTCATCGTGACTACGGATTCACAGCTAGAAACGGAGATGAGGCTGCTAAGCACCTGCTGCAGGGGCGAGGGCACTGGGGTATGAACGTAGCCTCTCTAACAGAGCTTTAACCTACCCCGCATCGTATTCGTAGGTCACAGGTACCTGTTGCTGGTGTGGGGCTATGCAATCGTGGGTAATGACGGTACCTGTGGTCACCTGCCACAGGCAGCAGGGCTAGAGGGGAACAAGCTATCCCCGCTGCTACGGACCGATGTATCCCGCACTATGGTAGCCCCAGAAACACACATTTCTGGGTGTTTGTGTGTTTCTGGGGAATGCTCTGTGTCCCTGAAACCTGGACACCTATCCTGTAGGTGTTGCCACGCACCATTGTGTAACATACATATCTGTCATGTACCTCACCCCTTGGCAGCCTGACTACATGTCCCCTGTGAGATGCACACATACCGCCAAGCAATGACTACCGATAGGTGAGAGAGGCTGGTGATACACAGACTGCGGAGCGGCCCTATGGTGACCCACGCCCCCCTTAGCCAGGGGCAAGGGCTGCCAGCGTGACAAGGTACACGATCTGATGTCTACCTATGGTGGAAACAGCTGGGGAAGGGGGGGACACAGGCCGGTTGCATCAGTGGCACAGGGGCATTCCCTGGGGTGGACATGGGGGGGGGGCTATGCGTATAGTGGCCCCACACAAGCAACACAGGACACAATGGCATCAGCTACAGCCACCTGTGCAGCAATTTATTTCCCCCTCCCCCCTGCCACGCCTTGTGCGGCCCCTCCCACCCTGTGGTGCTGGTGGCACGCCTGCCGCCCCTGCTGCTGCTGCCACTGCCGGTGGCCACTGCTGCTGCTGCCACTGCCGGTGGCCACTGCTGTCCAGTGGGTGGCTGTCTGCCTGCCGCCAGCAGCTCCAGGCTGGCAGCCATGCACTGGGCCAATGAGGCCAGGTCCTGCACCCCCGCCAGGACCCCTGACATGGTGCGCTGCAGGCAGCATGCCGCATGGCGTTGGGGGTGCTGTTCTCTAACCACCTCCCGCAGTACATGCCGTATACCTGTGGGGAAAGCAGGTTGTGCACTGTGAGACAGGGAAACATCCACCACCTGTACAGAGGCATCGCCACCCTAACACAGTTGGACACTCACCCTCTGCATCCCTCTGTGCCGCCTCTGAGTGCGCCTGCATCTCTCCAATCACCTCTGCCACTGCAGCCAGCGCATCTTGCCTGGTTCTCTGTTCCCCATCCACAGCCACCTCCCCCGTGGCTGCAGTGGTGGGTGGTGCGCTGTCCCGTGCAGGCTGTGGGCCCTGCCTGCTGTCCTCCCTCGGGGGTGGGGCTGGACCCCCTGCTCCCACCTGGGCCACCTCTGGCACAGGGTCCATTTGGAAGCATGACCCAGGCTCTGTGTCCTCTGTCGCTTCCTCTGGCGTGTCAAAGGAGCAAATGTCACCTGTAGGGCACAATGTTACATAGGTCAGATGGGGCATGACTGCCTGTCTACCCTGTCGTACCCCCCTACAGGCGCATGTGTGTGGGTGAGCTGCATGGGTCTGGGCCAGGGCCCCTGTGCCCCCCCTCAACGTTAGTGCTCTATCCATGTCGGTGGCCCATGTGCCCTGCACTACCAGGGCCCCCTCCCCCCCCCTTGCATGCTGCCACACACCCCATGCAACCCCATCACTGCCTTCATCCCTGCAACCACTGACCATGGTAGGCACAGGTGCAGTGTGCCTCCTGGTTGCCCTTGTCACTACCCGTGTGGCCCTGCTGCCCCTGCCAGCCCTGCACCATATCCCCTGCAACACATTGTCAGCCTCTGCTGCTACTGTGGGCCTGTCCCCCTTGCCCCTGCACCCATCCACTGTGCTGTGCCACCCCCTGCCCACCGTCGACACATCCCCCCCATGGGTCATGAACCAGCAGCTGCCTCTATGCCTGTGTCACCCCCAGGTTCCTGATCAGCCACATAATGCCCCCCCACCCCACCCTGGGTCTGCCCCTACACATGTACATGTAGTGTCTCCCACTGGTGCAGCTCACTCACACATACCGGCATGTGGGTGCGCTGTGTCCAACGCAGGGGGCAGGCCATGGATATACATCAGCCCCAGTCATTCCGCCAGGCGCCGCTCAAGATCAGTTAAGTTGGCCACCTGTGCTGGGCCCCCTCCAGTGCCCTGTGCCCCACGCCTCTCCCTGGCGAGCTCAGTATGGATGTTGCACTTTATGTCACAATAGCGCTTCCTTAAACTCTCTACATCCTGATGGGGTCTCTCTGCAGATGCCACCGCTGCCTGCACCTCAGCCCATGCACTGGTTCGTGTGGCAATTGTCGTGGTTGAGCTGAGGCGTCCAAAGAGCAGGTCATAGTGTTCGAGGATGCTGGCCAGGAGGAGATTGTTCTCCTCCTGGCTGAAGCACACCGCCCTCCTCCGGACCTCCTCTGGCACTGGGATCCTGTGCCGCCTCTGCCCTGGTGCACCCATGGCCTGTTCACTGGGGTTATGCTGTGCCCCAGATGGGCCTGGCCTCTCGTCATCTCCGTCGCCATCAGGGTTTGGCACTGGTGGGTGTGGTGGTTGCTCCGCTCCAGCCTCCTGTGTTCCTCTGTTGCTGCACTCCATACTTTTTCGGTTATGTGTGCTGAGGTGTTTGCCATTTTGAGCTCACTATACTTATAGGTATACCTTGGGTGTGGCTCTATGCGCGTTGCGTACGCACCATGTGACGCGCATTCCTCTTGCACACGCAGGTACGTGCCATGGTGACGTATCCTATGTGCATTACTATGGATGGATGGCAGTGTTCTAGTATTCCTCCGTATTGGCACTAGTGGTGTGCACCGCACCATACACGCGCCCTCCTACTGCCATTGTGGTTTCTGCTGCTTACTCAAATGCTCTACAGGATCGCAATGTTATTTTGTTTGTCGGCGCGTTACCACATGCGTTTGGGAATCATGCAATTTGTGACGCGCACATTACGTCAGACGTACGTTGCACGCTACATGTGTCCCTGTGACACAGTATCTTTACACCCTGCTGCGTCACAGGGACACACATTGATGCCTTTCGTCGGATGCATTGTGGGAACGCGCGCGCTGCATCGATGCGTACAGGGTTTTGGCTCCTCTGGTTTCTGATGGACCTTCCTGGCTCACCAGGTGTGTATTGTTACTGTGATTTCCATCCCCGCCCCGCACCCTATTTTCCATCCACCTGTCCTCCATCCTGTGTCTATCATGGCTCAGACTGTGAATGCAGGTGGTGCGGTGGTTGCATTGCTCGAGCTGGCTGGGCTGTGCTTTCCGGAGGAGGGAGATGATGTACCTGGGGCTGTGGCACTGGGCATGGGTGCTATCCTGCTGCAACTCAGGCCTGCAGCTGTGGGGGGTCCACAGGCGGGTGTGGGAGAACAACGGTGCCGTAGGCGTGCTGAGGCACGGCCTCGCCTGCAATGCCTCTACAGGCCCAGGCCCATGCTCCAGGACATGAGAGAGGACCAGGTAATCTCCCTCTACCGGCTGGACACAGGGGCTATTAGGGAGCTCTACGAGGATCTCAGACCTGACCTCGAGCCCCAGACTGCCCGGTCATGTGCTATACCGGGATTGGCCAAGCTCCTGGCTGCCCTACATTTCTTTGCCTCTGGCTGTTTCCAATCCTCAGTGGCCGCAGTTGGTGGCATGAGTAGGCCAACATTCTCTCGCTATCTTCACCAGGTACTGCGGGCCATGGTCAGCCGGGTTGGGAATTACATTGCGATTCCCAATGGTAGGCAACATTGGTTGGCCCTGGGACAGGCATTCCAGCGGATTGCAGGGATACCACATGTGATGGGAGCTATTAATTGCACACATGTTGCCCTGGTCCCGCCACGCGACAGGGAGATTGTGTACCGCAACCGCAAATACTTCCATTCCCTGAATGTGCAGGTTGTTTGTGATGGAAGTATGCGTATTCTGAATGTGTTTCCACGGTTCCCAGGGTCAGTCCATGACTCCTATATCCTGCAGCACTTGGCACTGTTCAGCCAGTTTGAGGCCAGACAATATGAGGACTACATCCTGCTGGGTGGATATTCACCATATCTAACGTGCGCCTACCATATATGGTTGACGGGGCACCATTGTCACCTGTGTCCTCTGCATGCCTGACATTGTGGTGGTATTTCCTGGTGCAGCCTATTGTGGGCCTCACACTACATCACACCCTGTCACCTGGGATGGGGTCACATACCTCTGTGCGCTGCCACACGTCTCTCTGCCTACCATGTGTGTGTTAGTGCTCATCTGGGTGTCCTGGCACACATGTGGTGTGGGCTGTTCCCTGCCTCTGCTGTTCACTTATCAAGCTCCCGTGTCCAGGGGCACTCTGGCCGCGTATGGTGTGTCCCCTCCATGGCTGCGTGCGACACCTCTGGCTTGTCCATGGCTCCTGCACCTGGCCTCGGCCATACTGCATGGGCAGTTGTACATATGTCTGCCTGTGGAGTGTGTCCCTCTCCCACCCCATGTGCCACAGGTTTGTGCATGTGCCATCCAGGGGGGGGGATTGGGGGCACAGAACCATCCACATGGTGTACAGTGTGTATGGGGCCTCCTCTCTTTCACCATGTAGGGGGTGACACGTGTCTTGAGCTGTAGGCACACCTGCTATCACACATGTATGCTGCATGTCTGTTCACTTTATCCTGTCTCCACTGCCACTCCCACCTGGCCCCCCCGGGGATGTGTTCCGTTGACCTATGCTCTGTGTGCACTGTATCATGACGATCACATACTTGCACAACTGCGCATCTCTGCCCCTCCAAGTATGCTGTGCCACTGGCAGACAGCTGCCCTCACAGCAGCCACTGCTGCTGTCTGGGCACAGGTTTGCGATGTGTCTTTGGGGTGGTCCATAAAAATGAATTCCTGAATTCCTTTGCTCCCTGGCCTGATTCGGGTTCCATTTAGGTAGAAAACACTGTGTACAAAGTTTGAAGCCAATCAAATAATATTTAGGGGTGGCTCAACAAGTCTTGAGATTTCCCCCTGGGAGCAGATGATGAAATGTTGCATCATCTTGTATCATCCACTCAGTTCCACGCTGATTACATTTGATTGCGTCATATTTGTACTAATATCGTCTCTGAGAGGTGGCAAAGACATTGTACTATTATCTTTGTATCTTTATTCTTTTCAGATGGCGAAAAAACGTGGTTTTTATCTCATTGAAGAAATGTCCACCACAATTCTGGGGGCCAAGCTCCCCAGCAAGGAGCAAGTGTTAAGTGTATTTTTACATCACCATATGACATTAAACAAAGGCGTTAGTGAAAGTGCATCTATTGTAACAAGTGAAGTAGAAGCTTACTGGGAAAAGGCCAGACTTCCTGTTCAAAGAAATGACAAAATTCAAGAAAAAGTAAAGAAATTGTTCAATCAGTGGAAACTTTTGAAGAAAAACAAAGGGAGAGGAGGGAAACAAGAGGCAAATGAAAAAGAATTCCAGGTTGCAATGAAAAACCTATTTGATGTGGCGCATGCCAATGCAATGTCTTTAATTCATATTCAAGAAGACAAAGAATTCTTAATAGCGCAACGAGAACCAGGGCGCCGCGGCTCAATGTGCGCGATGGACAAGAAACTGGCCAACACGGAAGCAAGATCGCAACAGCGAGAAGAAGAACTGAAAAGGCGCAGACAAAAACATGTTGCCGAAGCCGAGGCAACTACAAGCCAAAAGCTGGAAGGATATTCTTCCTCAGCAGAGTCAGGTGAAGACTTGTCAACATCTGCAGATTCAGATAACGGATAGAAGAAAGCAACTCCACGAACGGAGCAGTTTCGACCTAACAATGTCTGGACCCCAGAGCTTACAGCAGCCCTGGATCGGACAGGGACAACGGATCGCAATGCTCTGTTTGTGGTAGCTGAAACCGCCAGAAGTCTGAGACATTATCCTGGGGAGCTCAATATCAGCCGCTCCAGCGTCAAGCGCCATAGAGAAAAGCACCGTCAGCAACAATGGACGGACCTGCACAACGCATTCAAAGCCGAAGGCAAAACATGCATTGTGCATTGGGATAGCAAGTTATTGCCATCTCTCCTCTGTTCAACCACATCCGTTGACCGCCTTCCAGTTTTGATAATGGCTGTCTCCACTGGAGAAACACAACTTCTTGGTGTACCAAAACTGACATCAGGAACGGGCAAGAATCAAGCTGCAGCAATTTATGAACTGTTACAGGAATGGTGTTTGGATGAAAAGGTTGCAGGCTTCTGCTTTGATACAACTGCATCGAACACGGGACGTCGATCAGGAGCGTGCATTCTTCTAGAACAGAGACTCCATCGCACAGTCCTTCATTTGGCATGCCGCCATCACATTTACGAAATAATTCTTGGTGCAGTATTCTCTACATGCTCTGGAGCTTCATCGGGTCCTGATGTCCAACTCTTTCGCTGGTTCCAAAAGAATTGGGGCTCCCTTGACAAGTCCAACTATCAAACTGGAAAAGACTTGAGGTGCTGCAACCTGACAGGGATCGCATCATGAAGTTTGCGGAATCCAATTTGGCACAGGGCAATCACCGAGATGATTACCTGGAATTCTTGGAGTTAACGATTGTCTGCCTTGGAGGGAATCTTCCTAGTTTCAATTTCAAGAAACCCGGAGCTTTCCATCATGCCAGATGGATGGCAAAAGTCTTGTACTGTCTCAAGATTTGGATGTTCCGAGGACAACTCAAAGATCTTACCCAACGGGAGGAGTCCTGTGTTCATCACGAAAACTTCATGAGCATTTTCTCCATCCTGATTCATGTGGAAGCCTGGTTTTCTGCCCCTGATGCCGCAGTTGCTCCTCAAACAGATTTGGAGATGCTGAAGAAACTACACTCTTACCACAATGACCATGTTGGAAGAGCGGCCAGAGACAAACTGCAACAGCATCTGTGGTATGTGTCAGAGGAGCTTGTGGCACTGTCACTGTTCGATGAAGCTGTTTCAGCACCGACAAAGCGGGCCATAGTGCCGGCCATGATCCCGGCAGAATCAGATGAAAGAGATGAGGATGATGACGAAGACGAAGATCCCCCAAAGCGGGTCGAATTGAAAAGTTCCATGATTCCACCACTTGAATCTTTTGCAACTCGCAAGTCAATCCGTTTCCTGAAACACCTCGACATCAACAGTGATTTTCTTAATGCAGACCCAGAAGACTGGGAAGAGAATGCATCATTCAAAGACGGTCTGAATAAAGTAAAAAATCTTCCAGTGATCAACGATGTGGCTGAGCGAGGGGTCAAACTCATTGAGGAGTTCAACGGCCGACACACCACAAAAGAAGAGCAACTCCAGTTCCTTCTGGGTGTTGTCTTGCAACACCGTAAGATGTTCCCCACATCGTCAAAGTCCTTACTAGCATCTGGACCACATTGAGTGCTTAGCAAGCATGATACCCCCATCTGTGAGCGGATAATACCCAGTGGTCTGATGAACCCTGGGGGGGATCCAGGGGCCTGATAGATAGGGACCTTGAGCCACCCCTAAATATTATTTGATTGGCTTCAAACTTTGCACACATTGTTTTCTACATAAATGGAACCAGAATCAGGCCAGGGAGC
The DNA here is from genome assembly GCA_033557465.1 of Ichthyophis bannanicus. Classification (NCBI taxonomy): domain Eukaryota; kingdom Metazoa; phylum Chordata; class Amphibia; order Gymnophiona; family Ichthyophiidae; genus Ichthyophis; species Ichthyophis bannanicus. Next base: position 182,263,271 of record CM066034.1, read on the forward strand.
ACAGAAATTTCTACTTTTATTTTTTCCCCTATGGCAGTGGACCACCCTATTGGGCATGGTACCATAGGTGTGCATTGCCCCCATTGGCCTTCCCTGGGGCTCTGGGTCTCCCAGCATCAGACTCTGGTGCACTGCCATCGTGTGCAATGATGTGACGTCATATGTGTGTGTCCATGCTTCTCTGCTGTCCAGTTGGACGTTGCTACATCAGTGATTCCATGGGTCCATCATCTCACGTGTGACTTTATGACATTTCTGTTTGCAGGTGATGCAGGATATGGGTGTCGTGCCTGGTTGCTGACCCTTGTGCTTCTCCCTCGGCCAGGTGCAGAGATGCGGTACAATGAGGCCCATGCCTCCAGCCGCTCAGTCACTGAGCGCACCTTTGGCGTTCTAAAGAGTCGCTTCAGGTGTCTGGATAGGACCGGTGGTGCCTTACAGTACGGACCCCTGACTGTGGCAAAGATCATTCTGGCCTGTTGCATCCTCCACAACATTGCTCTCAGGCACAATGTCCCAGTCGATATTAATGAGGATCTCGGGGAGGATCCTGTGTGTCCTCCTGCACATGGCCGTGGTGACACACATGAGGGGATGGCGGCCAGGCAACATCTGATTGAGGAGCTCTTCTCCTGTAAGTTCTGCATGTGTGGAGATGTGCTTCTGGGTCACCATGTGTGAGCTGGTCTTTGTGTAACACGGCACTGTCATGACATGTCTCTATATGTCTCTTGTGTTTCTGGCTCCCCAGGATAGGCTGCTGTGTTCTTGCCTCCCAGGGATAGGCTGCCGATACTGCCCAATGCTGTGGTGCATGTAGGGACTGTGTGTACATCACAGCAACATGCAGGTGACTAGGGTGGATGGACATACAGGTAGGTGTGCTGTGGTGGCAGCACCACATGACACATATATGTGTTTCCCTCTCCACTGCTCCTCTGGTGTTGCACATGTCTTTGGCCTACCACTCCATCCACCATATGCTCTGTTTGACACACATGTGACCATTGCCTGTGCACATCTTGGGGGTCTACATACTGTACCTATGCATATGTTACCAGGCTGTGTGTGTCTCCGGACACAGGACATTGCACTGTTTGGGCGCATGTAAAGACCTCACTGCCATTGTGGCGTTAGACAACCTCGGTGCACCCATGTCTCCACTTGTCCCTGATTGTCGACAGTCCAGCCAACTGCAGCTTGCGGCATGCTTACCTTGTCTCACGGTGTGTGTCTCTGTGTCTTTGGGACGTGTCTACCTGACAGTACCTTCTGCTCCCCTCTGCCTTTGTCTGTCTCAGGGATGTGTCTGGCCACCTGTCCAGTGATGTTCACCCATCTCTCTATGCCCTTCTGTACATTGTGTGCATGTGTCATATATTGTTCCCTGACGTGTCTCATGTTTGCTGGCAGGGCACTGCACGTCACCATTTTGTTTCCACGCAACAAAGCATTCCTCGGACATGCTCCAATAACAGCTGATCGAGAGGACATGGTGATGGACGCAGTTCATTGACGTCTGCAGCCTCTACTGGGGCCCCTTGTGCCCTTGCCTGACTTGGGCTTTCCCCATCAGTCCAATGCTATACCTTTCAGGTAGGTTTCACCTTCCCTCCTCTGGGACATATGTCACGTGCAGATGCTGCATTTGGCCTGTTAGTAACAACGTGCATTTCTGTGGTATCTCTGTGCACCACCACTGCTGGACATGCTGTGGACCTCTGGGATGCCTGTGTGACATGGGCATTTACATGACCATGTTGGGATTGTGTCCTGGTCTGCAGGGCCATCTCCTGCTGTGGTCCATGTGCACTATGCTGTGTGTTGTGGTCGTGTCATGTTGTAGTGTTTAGGCATTCATGATGCACATATTGTGATGTCACTGTGTCCTTTGTTACCTGATGGTGGGTGTGGGTGTGCCCTTCCCTTCCCTTATTTCTACCCCTTTCCACACAGGACACAGCCAACAAACATGGCACATCTACCACACTTCATCTGGAGCCCCATCAGCCATATTTTTTTGGACACAGCACCTCTGTGAAACTGTCCCTGGGTGTTGTTGTCACTGGGAGCTGGAACTCTGCGAGTTGGACACAGGCCTTTTTTGGCCCTCATTGTTGGCCTGCTATGTTGACTGTCACTGGGAGAATTGACACACCGTCGCTGCCATAAAGTGTCTGGGTGTTTCGTTGATGGCAGCTGGGGGGGTCACCTTTGCATTGTTGTGGAACATTGACACGTCACTGGGGACGTTGTATGGTCCTTGTTGACTTTGCATGCTTCAACCTGGGTCTGTGGGGTGTTGGGGATGGTGACTGATATGCATACGGTGGGGGTGGGCACTGTGGGGACGTGTCATGCTGCCAGCCTCCTCATCACATCTTACAGTATGGTTTGGACAGGTGGCGGAATGCGGGCCAGGGGTTGGGGAGACAACAGTGGTGTGGGAGGCACAGTGTTTGGGGTCCACGGGCAGCACCAGGTAGGTGGCCTCGCAGCATGGCTTGGATGTGTGTTGGCGACGGTGCTGTCTCCTTATGGTGCCTCCTCAGGCGCCCTATAACGTGCCCTATGAGGCACCCTACCAAGCACCCTATGGGGTCCCCTATAGGGGACATTATATGGTGCCTTGGCAGACAGTGCAATGCCTTATGCGGCACCTTAAGTTACGTCCCTGTGAGGATGTGTTTGCTTGCAGCACTAATTAAAATTAACAAACCAAATGCTTCTGACAGCACTGAATTTAAATAAAAGGTGATGTCTCTGCCAGCTTTACTCATTAGACCCACAGGGGTATTGAACTCATGACCCCTGTGCCATCAGTCAGTGTATTAACCATTGTGCTGTAGCTCTGGATGCCTTACTAGTCACCTTTTCATGCGCCTTATCGGGCACCCTGTTGGGCTACTGTCGGTAGCTACTCTGTGCCAGTGAGACACACGGTCAGTTCCCCCTACCAGGCCGAGGTGCTGTGGAGGTGCATATCCCATCTTGTGTTCATCTATAGACTGCAGATCTGCATGTGCAGTGCACCAAGGGTATGAGTGGGTTAACCCAAATCCTGGCCACCACAGCAGACAGTTTGTGTGGTGACCTGACGTCCTTCAGCTGCCAGCCAGGGATTTGTTAGTGCTGGGGGAACAGGCATCTGGCTAGTCTGTCTCCACGTATTCATAGTAAATTGAGTGTTTCCTTGGATTTTGCCAGTAGCTTTCAGTGTTTGACAAGGTTGGTGATGTTATTGGGCTTTTTGTTTTTGGTAATGATCTTGACCTTGGTCTTGATCGTGATCGTGTTTGCCATATGCCCTTGTTTGCTGAGACCTTGGTTTGTTTGATTGGCAGGCATTCTGGGTTTGTACGTAGAGAACCTGTTGATCTGGAGTGTGACTTTTGAACATTTGACAGTTATACTCCATAGGTTGCCCGCATCTTTATTAGGGATTTGTTAGTCACACTAGCGATACAGCCCACTAGTTACTTCACTGTCTGTGGAGCCAGATGTCATGGTTTGGAGCCCACAGTGGGGTTATTTGGTGGGGCTGTGTGAGGCATATTCTTTTTGTTATTTGAAGTGGTGCTGCCAGCTACATCACCCTCAGTGTGCTGTCTCCTTACGGTGCCTCATCAGGCACCCTTTCACGTGCCCTGTGAGGCACCCTTTGATGCGCCCTGTGGGGTGGCCCATAGGGGGCATTCTAGGGTGCCTTGGCGGACAGTGCACTTTATAATGTGCCCTCTGGGGTGCCTTATTGGGTGCCTTATGCGGCACCTTAGGTTACGGCCCTGTGAGGGTGTGTTTGCTGGCAGCACTAATTAAAATTAACTGCTTCTGACAGCACTGATTTAAAGTAAACAGTGATGTCTCCGCCAACTTTAGTCATTAGACCCACAGGGGGATTGAACTCATGACCCCTGCACCATTAGTCAGTGTATTAACCATTGTGCTGCAGCTCTGGATGCCTTGCTAGACACCTTTTCATGCACCATATAGGGCGCCCTGTTGGGTTACTGTCTGTAGCTACTCTGTGCCAGTGAGACACAAGGTCAGTTTCCCCTACCAGGCCGAGGTGCTGTGGGGGTGCATACCCCATCTTGTGTTCATCTATAGACTGCAGATCTGCATGTGCAGTACACCATGGGTATGGGTGGGATAACCCAAATCCTGGCCACCACAGCAGATAGTTTGTGTGGTGACCTGACGTCCTTCAGCAGCCAGCCAGGGATTTGTTAGTAGCACTAGCGATGTGGCCCACTAGTTACTTCACTGCCTGTGGAGCCAGGGGTCATGGGTTTAATCCCACAGTGGGGTTATTTGGTAGGGCTGTCTGAGACATTTTCTTTTTTTAATTTAAATTGGTGCTGCCAGCAACAAACCCTCACAGTGCTGTCTCCTTACGGTGCCTCATCAGGCGCCCTATACAGTGCCCAATGCGGGACCCTATACTGCGCCCTGTGGGGTGGCCCATAGGGGACATTCTAGGGTGCCTTGGCGGACAGTGCACTTTATAATGTGCCCTCTGGGGTGCCTTATATGGTGCCTTATGCGGCACCTTAGGTTAGGGCCCTGTGAGGGTGTGTTTGCTGGCAGCACTAATTAGAATTAACAAAAAAAAATGCTTCAAACAGCACTGATTTTGAGTAAAAGGTGATGTCTCAGCCAGCTTTACTCATTAGACCCACAGGGGATTGAACTCACATCTCCTGCACCATTAGTTAGTGTATTAACCACTGTGCTACAGTTCTAGACACCTTATCAGGCGCCTTATGGGTGTGTGTTGCGTGGCGCTCTACAAGATGTTTTTTAACGCTCGTTAGGCTATGGCGCCTGGTAACGCGCGTTATCGGTAACGATGTACCGCCCATGTCCTTATTTGGGATTTCTGCCTGTACCGCGGATCCTAACGCGAATCACACTAACGCAGTTTAGTAAACATGCCCCTAAGACTGTAATCGATCAATTTATGAAAGACAAAATTTCTGTTAATCAGAAATTAGAACAGTTTGAGAACAAATTTAGGTGGTTAAATTTGAGAATTTTAAATTTTCCTCAGGTTGTAAATGTTTCTCCTTTAGATACTTTCAAGAAATATATGTATGAGGTTCTTTTTATTCCTGATTCTGCATTTCCTCCTATAACTAGAGCTTATTTTTCACTTGTGAAGAAAGCTGGTCAAGATTTACCTATCCCTGATGCTCCTGATAATTTGTCTAATTTTCTTGAAAGTTCTTCTCTCTCAGTGTTGGCGCGATCTACCTTACTGGTTAGTTTTGTTTTTGAAACAGCTCTTTCCAGGGTTTTGTCACTGTATTTCAAAAATCTTTCTGGTACCTTTCATGGGCGAGACTATAAGAAGTTTTCCTGATGTGAGCCGCGCTACGCTAGAGCGAAGATGTCAGTTCTTAGCAATACGACAAGAGATGGTTGCTTTGGGGGCCAGCTTTTGTTTGCGTTACCCCTGAAAATGTTTTCTTTCTTATGTTGGGGTAAAATATATATTCTTTGCACCTGAGCAGCTTCGGGCCTTTTTGGACCTTAAGAAGTCGCTGACACTGGTGGAATTGGGTGGGGGTGGTGTCGATCAGAAGTAGGTGAACACAAGAAACAAGAAGCGTGCGATGGTCATAGGATACTTTTAATTAAATAACCCCAATGTGTTTTGTGTGTACCTCACAGAAGACTGTTATTCTTCCTTCATTACTGTGATTTATTTATTTATTTACATTCTCTTATATACTGCACTATTCTGCATCAGTGCAGTTTACATTGAACAAACTGAAATTACATTGAACAGGGCATTATAACTTGGAGATAACTATTTTACAGGGAACATGGGCTATGGAGGGTTAAGTGGCTTGCCCAAGACCACAAGGAGCACCTGTGGGACTAGAAACCCCAGTCCTTCCAGCCCAAGGTTGCTGTCCTCTAGTGGGATTTGAACCCCCGACCTTCTGGCCTGAAGTACCTTGCCCCAACCACTAGGCCACTCCTCCACTCCTGTGATCACTGTTGACAGCTTCTTTCAACGTATCACTCCATTCAAACACAGGATCATTCTATACAAGAAATGTACCACGGTGCACGATACTGCATACCCCCTGAGGAAGGCATTCGCCGAAACGCATTGGGGTTATTTAATTAAAAGTATTCTATGACCATCGCACGCTTCTTGCTTCTTGTGTTCACCTGATCGGTCCAGCAAGGGCAGTTCAGCTCTTCCTTGTGTCTAGTCGATCAGAAGTAGGCAATGCATTGTATTGTATGAGCGCTAGGGTGTGTGCCTATTGCTGGTATACGGATTTGAGTTGATATTTGTTTCTTTTGGGATTCCCCATTTGATATTATTCTGCCCTCCCTATTATTGGGGTCTAATTTGAGATGGATTGTAGTTTGTTTTGGGGGCCTTCCCCCCTCTTTGTTATCTATTTTTCCTTTGCTTTATTATTCTCATGTTTCTGTCACAAGAATTATACTTATAATTTTGTTTAAAACTTATAAATAAACAAACAAAATTTGCACACAATGAAGGCAGTACATGCAAATCTATCTCATGCATATTCATTGTGGGAATTCTGAAAACCTGACTGGCCTAGGTGCGCCCCCAAGGATTGGGTTGAGAACTTCAGCTTTAGAGCCCTTTTCAAAATTAGGATTGCATTAGCCACCCTCCAGTCTCCAAGGCCAGTGGTTAAATGTAATAATAGATTGCAGATTGCCAGTAGCAGGTCTTCATTTTCATATGAATTTTTAAAACTGTGAGGTGAATTCCATAAGGTTCTGGTGATTTGTCAATCTTTAGTATGTCAAGTTGCTCTAAATTACATCTTCAACTTTCATAGTTATTGCTTCAGTTCTTCTGAATATCATGTTCAAAGATTGTTTACTGTGTAGGTATCTACATAAGAACATAAGATATGTCACACTGGGTTAGATCAAGGGTCCATCAAGCCCAGTATCCTGTTTCCAACAGTGGTCATTCCAGGTCTCAAGGGACCTGTCGGGTTCTCAAAGGTATACACATTCCATGCTGCTTGTCTCAGGGATAAGCAATGGATTTTCCTAGTCCTCTGTTTTGTTTTTTTAAGTGTCGTTTTGAATTCAGCTACACTAACAACTTTTACTACATCCTCTGATAATAAATTTCAGAGTTTGATTATGTGCTCAGTGAAAAAATATTTTCTCTGATTAGTCTTAAATGTGCCACATTGTAGCTTCATTGTGTGTCCCCTTAGTCGAGTGGTTCCTAACCCAGTTCTCGGATACCCCCAGGCCAGTCAGTTTTTCAGAATATCCACAATGAGTATGCTTGAGATAGATCTGCATGCACTGCTTCCATTGTATGCAGATCTGTCTCATGCATATTCATTGTGGATACCTTGAAAACCTGACTGGCCTAGGGGTACCTGAGGACTGGGTTAGGAACCACTGCCCTAGTCTTTCTACTTTTTGAAGGAGTAAACAACTGATCTACGTTTACCCATTTCACTCCATTCATTATTTTATAGACCTCTATCATATCTCCCCTCAGCCATCTCTTTTGCAGGTTGAAGAACCCTAACCTTTTAAGCCTTTCCTCATAGGGATATACTTCCATCCACTTTACCATCCTGGTTGCTCTTCTCTATATCTTTTTCAATTCTTCTATATCCTTTATAAGATATGGTGACCAGAATTGCACACAATATTCAAAGTGCGGTTGCAAACCATAGCACGATATATAGGCATTATAATATCCTTGGTTCTATATTCTATATTCTATTCCTTTCCTTATGATTCCTAGCATTCTATTTGCTTTCTGGGCCATAGCTGCACACTGGGCAGAGGGTTTCAACATGCTATCCATGATGACGCCTAGATCCTTTTCCTGAGTGGTAATTCCGAATGTGGAACCTTGTATTGTGTAACTGTAGTTTGGATTGTTTTCCTTAAGTGAATAATTTTGCACTTGTCCACATTTCATCTGACATTTGGATGCCCAGTCTCCCAATTTTTTAAGGTCCTCAATAAAGATTAAAACAGACAATTCACTTAATTTTTATGCTATAGCCTTATGCTCACTGATGACCCTTTTTAACTCCTGGTTATCTACTGATTATCAGATTTCTTACTTTTGATATACATTTGTATTATTAATATGGCAAGATCTCAGGCATTAGTCAAGGCCAATTTGTCCCATATCTTTCAGATCAAACCCTTTCCATAGGGCATCCTAATTTATTTGTATTTCAGTGATCTGGACATAATAAACTGTATAGAGCTAGTCAAAATATCAAGATGGACATTGTCCAACTGAACTCATCATTTGGTAGCACATGGTATGTTTCTTCTGGTATTAGCTCCAGGAAACTTTGGAGAGGCCCAGCTGACCACAAAGTAATTAGTAATGTTAAGTATATGAATTGGGAATTAGTAAGTTTATAAATTCAATTGGAAGTTAGTGCAACATGACCTATTCATGTACTACAGGGGTCCCTAACTATGTCAGTGGATCAAAATGGCCCACAGCATCATTTTCCCTAGCCCAGTGCTTTACAAAGTTTTATCTCGTATGACCCCATTTGAACTACTGGAAATTCACGTGACACCAGATGATTGTGAAATCAAAATAGCAGATCTCCAGCCTCCTTTTCCTACTGCCATTCATCGAAAAGCAGGAAGGCAGCAGCCACAGTAGCGGCAACAGCAGAAGTAGTCAGCACAAGGGTCCCTTGTGTCAGTGTGCAGTGTGTGCTTACAGATCCCAGTACGTAGCATGGGTTTACAGGCTAACAGGAATATATTCAGGAGGGGGCAAGAGACAATGAATGTTCACTGGCTCACAGGCCACATGCAGACAATTTACTGCCACTACCTGGCATAGGTTGCAGTGAAAAATCCAGAGAGAGAGGGGTAAGTGGTCCTGTTTCTGTAACCCCATCCATGGATGATGTCACCCATTTGGGGGTCTCAACTCCAAGTTTGGAAACCACTGCCCTAGCCCTTTTAATCATTCCTATGCCACACAGGCCCGAGCGCATTCAAATTTTAACACCTTCCGTGCTACTGCCAGCCCATAGTACTGGCAGCAATTAAAGAAATTCTACCTCATGCACCCCATAACCTTTCATGGGCTCTGCTGCATTCTATCCCTCTGACTCAACATCCTCTTTCCCATGAGGGATGGGACACCACAAGGATGACTCTGGAGTGCATGAGGTAGAATTTCTTTAATTTCTACAATGGGCCAAGTGAGATGTAGCACAAGTAGCAGGAAGGAAAGGGATGATGTAGGACTATAGAGGAGGGGGGAAGGAGGAAAGAAAAAGGTAGAGATGTAGGATCATGGGGAGAGTGAGTGAAGAGAGAGAAAGAGATGCTGAGCCATGTGGGGAGAGGGATAGGGAAGACAGAAGGGAGCTGATGGACAGTTACCAATGGATCCCCAAACTATAACTCTAGAGCCTCAATGACATTTGCTACATCTGCAAATTCCAAAGACCTTTCAGTGATCTGAAAGGTCCAATGTGGCCCTCAGTCCAAACGTGTGGAGACCTCTGATATACAGTTATCCAAGGATAGTTTGATACATTTACCTATAAGAAATAGGGAATAATATTATCCTTAATACTTTACAGGATACAGCAGGTGCAGCAGTAGAGTTATTAGGATCTGTAGATGATGGTGACAGCAAGGATAAATGTGTCTTTATGCTTGCTACTGATAAAGAGTGTTGGTTCCAAGGTATTCAGCACCCAAGGTGAACCTTCCATCTAGTACTCTCCTCGAGTAACTTCCAAGCCCCTAGGTCCTTTTAAGATTTCTATAATTAAACTCAATAATCATTGCCATTCCAAAAAGTAATTTACCTGGATGAATGGCTATTTATCCTGGTAAATTGGCTAATTGAAGGTTTAAGGTTTATTTTGATTTACCACCTTTCATTAAGCAAACAGCAGTTTACAGAGCTTACAGTAGCTATTCATACAGTAACAATTACCATGCTAAGAAACAAACCGACCAAAACCACTAAGGGCAAGAACACACACAGATTATGGTCCTTTTTTAATAAGCATCTCCATATGTAAATAGTGGCTTTTAAACTTGCAGATAGTCTACATATATGTGGTGATCAACGCCATGCACAGATTTTAAGAAGGTGTGGATAGGTTTGGGCAGGCCGGAAATATTGATGTGGATTTTAAAAATTGTAAATGTTGACTTTTACACCTGCTCCCAAGGCTCATATGGCCATATTGAAGGAGCAGATGTAAAAGCTTAAGCCATCACCCCCCAAACAACCACTTGACATCCAATATCCAACACCATCTCCTGACACCTGTGACATTCATAAGAACATAGGATATGCCATACTGGGTCTGACCAAGGTCCATCAAGCCCAGAATTCTGTTTCCAACAGTGGCCAATCTAGATCATAAGTACCTAGAAGTTTCCTCAATAGACACAGGTTCCACAATGCTTGTATTGGATCAAGCAGTAGATATCCCAGGTTCCCTTTAATAATGGTTTATGGAACTTTCCTCCAGGAACTTGTCAAAACCTTTTTTGAAACTGGCTACACTAACAGCTTTTACTACATCCTCCGGTAACAAATTCCAGAGTTTGATTACATATTGAGTGAAAAAATATTTTCTCTTATTAGTCTTAAATAGGTTACCCTGTAGCTTCGTTGCATGTCCCCTAGTCTCTCTTCATAGGAGTATCCTTCCATCCCCTTTACCATTTTGGTGGCTCTTTTCTGTTCCTTTTCTAATAACGCTATATCCTTTTTAAGATACAGCGACTAGAATTGCACACAATATTCAAGATTTGGTCACACCATGGAACAATGTGTTGTTGTTAAGTGCCGTCGAGACGGAGTCGACTCATGGCGACCCTCTGGATAGCTATCCTAAATTGTGTTTGGTCTTCAGTCAGGCGGCTTATTGTTGACAGACTGGTACCCGTAGCTGCTGTTATTGTATCGATCCATCTCATTGCTGGCCTTCCTCTTTTGCGTTGACCTTCTATCTTGCCAAGCATGATGTCTTTCTCTAATGATATCTCTCTCCGCATGATGTGTCCAAAGTATGAAAGTCAAAGTCTTGTCATCTGAGCTTCTAAAGAAAGCTTAGGTTTGATCTTCTCTTGTACAGACTGGTTTGTTCTTCGGGCAGTCCATGGTATACACAGTATTCGCTGCCAGCACCATAATTCAAAGGCATCAATTTTCTTCCTGTCTATCTTTTTCACTGTCCAGCTTTCACATCCATATGATGTTATTGAAAATACCATGGCTTGAACAAGTCGAATCTTTGTATGGAGAGAGATATCTCTGCTCTTGAGACTCTTATCTAGGTCTTTCATAGCCATTCTGCCAAGAGCAATGCGTCGTCTGATTTCTTGACTGCTTGTTGCTTCTTTATTGATAGTTGATCCAAGTAGATTAAAGTTATTCACGATTTCAATTTCTTCTCCTTCGACGATGAACCTGTTGATTATGCCACTTGTCATGATCTTTGTCTTCTTTACATTAAGGTGCAGGCCCATTTTGAGACTATGTTCTTTGATTGTGAGAAGCAAATGTTTCAGATCATCTTCACTTTCCGCCAGTAATGTGGTATCATCAGCATAGCGAAGGTTGTTGATGAGTCTTCCACCAATCTTCACACCTCTGTTGTCTTCATACAATCCTGCTTCTCTGATGATTTGTTCTGCATATAAATTAAACAGGTAGGGGGAAATTATGCAGCCTTGTCTTACACCTTTGCTTATTTTAAACCAATACAGAGGCATTATAATATCCTTTCTTTTGTTCTCCATTCCTTCCCTTATGATACCTAGCATTTTATTTGCTGTCTTGGCTGCCGCTGCATACTGGGCGGAGGGTTTCAATATATTATCCATGATGACACCTAAATCTTTTCCTGTGTGGTGGTTCCTAATGTGGAACCTTGCATCGTGTAACCATAGTTTGGGTGGTTCTTTCCTAGAGGCCTGATTCTGTTCCAGACATAGATCTCGTTTGTATGTCTGGACTGAGCTGGATGTACAAAGGAGATCATGATTCTGATCCCGCAGAGCAGATCTAGCTTGGTGTGTCGAGCACGGTATTCCTGCCCAGTGGGTTTGTTGTCACAGTATCTTCTCCACCTCTCGCAATCCGGGCTCAAGTTAAACTCCATCCAGGTGCACCTTAGTGCCCTGGCAGCACACCATCATTCGGTAGATGGCAAGCCCCTCTCAGTCCAGCTGTTGGTGACCCGCTTTCTTAGGAGTTTGCTCTTATTGAAGCCCCCGGTTCGCCCTCTGGCAACAAAATGGGACCTCATTGTGGTGTAAGGGCAGCTCACTCGCCCACTCTTTGAGCCTCTGGCTACTTTCCACCTACGCTACCTCTCTTGGAAAGTGGCATTCCTGGTTGCATTCACCTCCACTCGCAGAGTTAGCGAGTTTCAGGTCTTAGTGGCAGTGGTGCCTTATACCAGGTTCTACAAGAACAGAGTGGTGCTCCGCATGCACCCTAAATCCCTTCCGAAGGTAGAATCATCCTTCCATCTCAACCAGGAAGTAGTACGCCCTACCTTCTTTCCGAGACCTCACGCCAGTAGGGCGGAGACAGTCCTTCACACCTTGGACTATAAAAGGGCTTTGTCCTTCTATATCCAACGCACTCAGGGCCACTGCAAAGCTTTTTGTCTCCTATGAACCCAGTAGGCTGGGGGAGGCAGTGATCAAGCATATGCTGTCCATCTGGGTAGCGGACTGTATTGCCCTCACCTATGAACAGGTGGGACTCCCGCTGGAAGGCCATGTCATGGCGCACCATGTCAGGGCCATGGCGGCCTCAGTGGCAATCTTGCTCTCTGTCCCGATGGTGGACATCTGCCAGGCCGCCACCTAGTCTTCAGTCCATACCTTCACAACCTATTATTGCCTGGAAAGAGAGTCCCAGCGGGACAGTGTCTTCAGCCAGGCTGTGCTCCATAAACATTTCGGGGTTTAGGCAATTCCTACCTTCCATCCCTTCTGTGTTCAGGCTACTGGAGTGCTGGTTTTTATCGGACACAGGGGTCCTACTGTGGTCTGTGGATACAGACATAATTGCTGCTGCTCGTGGCTCCCCTTGAGTGAGTCCTTGTTTTTTGCTATGAGTTTTCGGTAGACTATAGCTGGGGAGTCCCATATGTGAGGATGGACTTCCTGCTTGTTCCCAGAGAAAGCATAGTTACTCACCTGTAAAAGGTGTTCTCCAGGAACAGCAGAAATTAGTCCTCACAACCCTCCCACCTCCCCTTGGAGTTGCTCCTTTACCATCTTTTATTTTTGCCGTCTTTTAGCTATGTTATTTGACTGCAATACAAAATAGTTGTTGGCCTTCTCAGAGTGAATTAGAAATCTCACTACTGTCGGAATCACTCCATACAAACAAAAAACATAACTTCAAAGTGAAAAACCAAACTAAATATTTTCTATAGGAGGGAACTGTACTGATTATATCGGGTACGCTTCAGTTACCTAAATTCTATTAATTGCTCGGATAGTCTCAGACCATAATAGCGCTATGAAAACAAACAACTGAATATATCAGTAATTCTTGCGCTGAATAGCATCAATGACTTATCCGGAGATATTTTCTTCTTTTTTAACTGAAGCCAATGTCCCACACTCCATCTAAATCCAGTATCCCACACAGTGTCATAAAACTATTGAACTTGAAAAATTCTTATCTTATCAAGACGTTTCTCTTCTACGCCTCCTCTGGCACCTCTCTGGCGTTTCACTCCAAAAGAAGTTTCTTCAGGAGGATCTATAAATAAAAGGTCAATAGTATCAACTAAAATCAAAAATTCCACAATGAATGCAAAAATATGTTGCTGGTCTCGTACTATCCATCACATATCTAGGATTTACAAAAAAAGCAAAACTCACACAATCAACATAATGGTGCTGCCCGCGTCCATCCGGACATAATCCAACTTTTAAAAAAATGCCACGCATGCGGGCTAACTTTCTGCAAGGCTTTATATAGGATTGGTGCTCCCTTCGTGACTGTTAGAAACTGAACAGACCAAACTCGCCCCATTCTTAAAGACACACATTCCATTCTATTACTGAATTGAGACCATAAGGTTGTAAGGTGTTAACTTTAAAAATCCAACGTTGTTCTACCAACAGTAGTGTCTGATCCAAAGTCTTGCCCCGCTTCGCTGTTTGCACTCTATCCACACAAAAACAACGTAATTAGTGAAATTGATGTTGTAAGTCCACACAATGTTGAACTAGAGGTGCTGACATTACTTGACAGCGTAGACGGCTTTTGTGTTCCAACATTCGGGTTTTAAAAGCTCGATTAGTTTTTCCTATGTAAAGCTGGTTACAAGGACACCGAATGGCATACACCACCAGAGCAGTGCTGTATGAAGTCGAATATTTCAACTTAAAAGTTTTACCCAAATAAGTAAACTCTGTCACACTTTCTGTAATGTCACATATTTGACATTCTCCACAGCTTTTGTGTCCTCTTTCTAGAGAGACCGCCGGGAAGACCAATTGTGTCAACATGGGGCACAGTGTTGGAACCATTATCAGTATTTTTGGACTAGTTTTTACGTCCATTATTACAGGATATTCCCTCATATATTCGTGATACCTCACATTTTCTGGAAAAATTGGAGCAACAGGCTGTGTGGGCGACGGACCCAGGAGTGGTTTTGATAACACTTGATATAGCAGCATTATATACTAGTATACCCCAAAGAGATGCATATCAGACGGTTGAAGCACAGCTGAGATATAGAGGAGATCTTTCTGAACCCATGATCTCCTTTCTTATGGAACTAACCCACTTAGTAGTAGTTTTTCAGAATCACTTTGTGTTTGAAGGTACCATTTTCAAGCAAATTTCAGGGATAGCGATGGGGGCCACATGCGCCCCTTCCATTGCCAACCTTTTTATGGGTGATTTTGAAACACAATGGCTGGTGTCATCTCCTTTTCTTGATAATATTAAGATGTGGACACGTTACATCGATGACATTTTCCTGTTATAGAAGGGTACCATGGATTCTGCGATTCAGTTTATCCAGTGGCTAAACAGCCTTAATACCACTATACAGTTTACTCACATGATTAATGACACCAATATCATTTTTTTGGATTTATTAATTACTAAAGGTGCTCAAGGGTGGATATCAACAGTATACAAAAAACCTATAGCCAGGAATACCTTGTTACATTATAAGAGTGGTCATCCGTCTCGTTTGAAGAATAGTCTCCCCTTCTCCCAATTTCTAAGATTTCAGAGGAATTGTACAGAAACAGCAGATTTTAAACAACAATCTAAGCATTTAATGAAGGAGTTTTCAGACCGGGGATATCCCCGTCACATTTCACAACGAGCATATAAACGAGCTCTGTTTAATGATAGAACCTGGTTATTGGGTAACACTGGCACACAACGTAAACAAGTAGAAGATGATCATGTCAACATGATCACCAGGTTTCCCCGTTGAGTTACAAAATCCAAAAAATTATATCAAAGCATTCCCCCATTTTGAAGACTGTTTCGGGTTTGCAGGATAAAAAGATCAGATGCGTGTGGCAGCGAAATGCCAACTTAAAAGAACAACTCAGTCCAACTATTTTACGATGCCTTGAGAACAACGAAACAATGATGGAAGAAAGAGGACACAAAAGCTGTGGAGAATGTCAAATATGTGACATTACAGAAAGTGTGACAGAGTTTACTTATTTGGGTAAAACTTTTAAGTTGAAATATACGACTTCATGCAGCACTGCTCTGGTGGTGTATGCCATTCGGTGTCCTTGTAACCAGCTTTACATAGGAAAAACTAATCGAGCTTTTAAAACCCGAATGTTGGAACACAAAAGCCATCTACGCTGTCAAGTAATGTCAGCACCTCTAGTTCAACATTGTGTGGACTTACAACATCAATTTCACCAATTACGTTGTTTATGTGTGGATAGAGTGCAAACAGCGAAGCAGGGCAAGACTTTGGATCAGACACTACTGTTGGTAGAACAACGTTGGATTTTTAAAGTTAACACCTTACAACCTTATGGTCTCAATTCAGTAATAGAATGGAATGTGTGTCTTTAAGAATGGGGCGAGTTTGGTCTGTTCAGTTTCTAACAGTCATGAAGAGAACACCAATCCTATATAAAGCCTTGCAGAAAGTTAGCCCGCATGCGCGGCGTTTTTTTAAAATTTGGATTATGTCCGGATGGATGCGGGCAGCACCATTATGTTGATTGTGTGAGTTTTGCTTTTTTTGTAAATCCTAGATATGTGATGGATAGTATGAGACCAGCAAAATATTTTTGCATTCATTGTGGAATTTTTGATTTTAGTTGATACTATTGACCTTTTATTTATAGATTCTCCTGAAGAAACTCCTTTCGGAGTGAAACGCCAGAGAGGTGCCAGAGGAGGCGTAGAAGAGAAACGTCTTGATAAGATAAGAGTTTTTCAAGTTCAATAGTTTTATGACACAGTGTGTGGGATACTGGATTTAGATGGAGTGTGGGACATTGGCTTCAGTTAAAAAAGAAGAAAATATCTCCGGATAAGTCATTGATGCTATTCAGCGCAAGAATTACTGATATATTCAGTTGTTTGTTTTCATAGCGCTATTATGGTCTGAGACTATCCGAGCAATTAATAGAATTTAGGTAACTGAAGCGTACCCGATATAATCAGTACAGTTCCCTCCTATAGAAAATATTTAGTTTGGTTTTTCACTTTGAAGTTATGTTTTTTGTTTGTATGGAGTGATTCCGACAGTAGTGAGATGTTATTTGACTGAGCAAGATGGCACCCTTGGGCGGGAAGGGGACCATGCATGTGTGGTGGCATCTCCTAAAGTCTTTCTTTGAAAACTGGGGGGATGCTTCCACAAGGGCTCCATTGGTGCCGACGTCACCTATATTGTGGTAGGCGATGGCCTATATAGATGTGAAAGGCCTGTAAGATAGGCCTGGATTCTAACCCCCACCTTCCTGTTGTTAGAGTAAAGAATTAAAAGTTAGAAAAATCAGTTTATGACAAAGCTTGCACAATACTTCCATACTAAATGGATACTGTTGCATTCCTCGAGCTAGATATGACCTTGCAGTAGAAGTGTAGTCATAACATAGAACTGTGCCTTTGTTAGACTAGTCTGAGAAGGGTGAACAGGGAGCAATAGCCCAGTGAGGGTCCCCAATTGGATAGGTGCAGGGGGCATTGGGACCAATAGAAAGTCTGCCTGTATCAAACTGTGAAGCTTGTATTTAAGGAAGTTGTTCCTGTTCGGCATTGCTCAGTCCTTTGATGCTTGGGCCTTGTGCACAATAAATTGGTTTGGATCCTTGCACTGACTCCGGGTATTATTTATTGCATGCTATCAGTGCTGCCACATGTCTTGGTGCATTGTCCGGGAAATGTGAGTGGTGTGATGGTGTTCAAGTAAATATGCCATGACTTCTCGCCTCAAAAGGTTTTGTCCGGCCTGGAGCCCCCCTGGCTGATTGCAGGAGAGCCTTCGGCGCCACCCATCCTCTTGTATCGGGGAGGGCTCCTCCTTGCCTCCGCAGGTGGCCGGTTCCGGCCGGCCTACACCTCGAACCCGAGGGGAGTCCAGGATCCAACCCATGATCCGGTGAGTAGAACTGTTCTGCTAATCAGTCAGTCAGTCAGGCTAGTCTGTCAGTCAGTCGGGATTCTGGAATAAGCGCTTGAGAGTCTGATCACCTCTCTCGGGGCGGTCCTAGTAAGTCTCAGAAAGTCTTAAAAGGTATAAGCAGAAACTGGACCCACCCAAACCCCAGTCAGTCAGTCAGTCCGGTTTTTTGGGAATGTGTGGATTTTATTCTGTCTTGGATGCCTGCTTGTGTGAATGAGAGGTCTTGAGAATACAGACCGAGCGAGGTGCTGGTTCCTGACTAGTGCATTGCCAGGTCACGAGAAAGGAGAAAGTGTTTGGTGTGTCTCCCTTATTGTCTGTTGTGTTTGCCGATTAGGGAATAGTATTAAAGCAACAACTCAGAAGTCACTTTTACAAAGACAGCTGTCTCACTGAGCGTGAGTCTCTCTCTTGCAAGTGGGGAGAGAAGGGGGCGTGTCTTTCACACAGCCCGGAGCCAAAGACAGGAATGTATCCTTTACTTAATGCTTTGAAGGTTTCAATTATTCTATGCTCTGCAGCTGGGTTAATTGTGCTTATTTCAGGAAAATTGTACCTGTTTTATTCAATATGTTTTAATAGTGATGTTCCTTCTGCTATGGTCATGTATTATATATCACTTGATAGGAATGTTATTAACCCCGTTCGGATTCCTCAATGCATTTATGGGCTTAGCCTTGTCTTGTGTTTTTTATGTTCCAGTTGTTAGCAAACACTGTTCAAAAAGAAATGATAGAGAAATTAATGAGACTGCTTTTGTTTCCCCTTTGACCTACGAAGTGGAGGTTAAGACCCCTGATAGGACTATGAAGCATCCCGAGTCAGTAACTACAAAAATGCTTGAAATTTTGTCTCTGATATATTTGGTTTTGACTGCATATGCTATCGAGTAAAACGGGGTCTTTTCCTATATTATAGCAAGCACCGCATAGAGGACATAATTATTGTTCATAAATTACGGGAACAACAAAACGAGCTGTAACTGTATTTATTTAGGATTTATTTAGTGTTTACAGCCACTTTGTCTAGTAATTTACGGCTGCTTTGAGAGCCAGGAGAGAGACCTACTGTTTATCTTGTTAAGATAATGCCTGTCTTTCCCGAACTGTGTTGGTGTCCAGAGAAACAATGTACTGTGTTTTGAAAGGGTCTTTTAAAGTCTCAGTTTCAGAAGTACAGTCTTAGTTTAAAGCCTTTAAATAGGTTCAGACAGTTGTTATTTAGAATGAGCACACACATCCATTATGCTTAGTCTACAGGGAAATGCAGCCCGCCCCCTCTGTCTGTTGACAGCAGCCCAGGAGAATTTGCGTTTTTGTCAGTCAGTCCCAGAGAGATATAAAACAAAAATTGCAGAAACTGGATGGATTTGCGGGCATGTCAGTTAATGGAAGTTGCTCAGAAAGTTTTTGTGAATTGTGAAAATGAATGTAACAGAGAAAGTAGAAAAAAAAGCAGATCTTCTTGCAGCCGCTTTGGTTGAACGATGTGGAGGAGGTTTTCCTAATTGAAAGAGCAGAGGAAAGTGGAAGGGGTCGTGAAAATGATTAGTCCCCTCTGGGTGTAAATCAGTGCGCCCATTGCAGAGAAGAAGGACACTAGAGAAGTGAATGCCCGTATCTTGACTCCACCCCCAGGAGGCGAGGAGGGAGTACTTGATTTCAGAGTCATGGAAGAATAAACCGAGCACAGTGTTCCAGCAAGAGAGGGAAGCAGCTATAGAGTGAGTGGCAGCCGAAGAGGGCTACAGCATGGATGAAGACTAGGCCAGACCAGATTCCAAGTTTCCCTGGGTCCCCAGGAGCCTATGGTCAGTCTGAAAATAGGGGACCAATATATGGACTTTATGGGGGATATAGGAGCAAAATACTAAAGCCAGTAGCCCCTTTGTTTTCTCGATGCATCACCATTGTCAGAGCTACTGAGCCACTAAACCTTTCCCGCATGTGTGAACTAAGAGGACAGAAAATAGTGCACCAGTTCCTGTATATGCCTGAATGCCCTATTCCACTTTTGGGCCGAGATATGCTTGCTAAGCTCCAGGCACAGATACCCTTTGCTGAAGGGGGAGAAATCCAAAATGACTGTGAACCCAAAGCCTGCTGGATTGATGGTGCTGACTGTTCCCCGAGAAGAAGAATGGCGGTTTTACAGCATATCTCCAACCAAGCCAGCTAGTTCCTGTATACCCACCAACCTTGTAGCCCCGCCTGAAGTATGGGCAGAAGATAATCCACCTGGCCTAGCGTAGAACATAGCCCCTGTCATCGTCACCCTCAAGCCAGGAACGGAACCAGTGCATGTGAAACAGTATCCTCTTCCCCGACCAGCTATTGAAGGTATCCACTGCCATTTAATGAAACTGCTGAAGTATGGACTTCTCAAGGAGTGCCAGTCACCTTGGAATACCTCCCTTCTCCCAGTTAAGAAACCTGGGACAGGGGATTACCACCCAGTACAAGATCTGAGGCGAGTGAATGATGCAGCTCAAACTATACACCCAGTGGTACCAAATCCTTATACTCTCTTGGGACTGATCCCCGCTGAGGCTACTCATTTCACTGTCCTGAACCTGAAAGATGCCTTTTTCTGCATACGCCTAGCCCCCCGAACTTTTGTTTGCTTTTGAATGGCAAGACCCCCCAACAGGAAGGCGGGGCCAACTCACCTGGACTTGATTACCCCAAGCTACTATGTGAACCCAGGAGAAAGGGTTCTTCTTCAGTATGTGGACGATCTGCTCAAATGCAGAAAGTGAATATCTACAAGCCACCAGTGAACTCTTGCACCTTCTAAATGAGGCTGGATACAAGTCTCAAGAGCCAAGGCGCAATTATGTTAAGCCGAAGTGAAATATCTAGGATTCCAGTTGACCAGCAGAATACAATGCAAAGAAACTGTGTGCAGTAATCCCACCAGGAGGCAAGTGAGAGTCTTCTTGGGGACTGCAGGATATATGGATTCCCAATTTCACCATTGTATCAAGCTACCAAAGGAAGGGAGAGGTATCCATTGGAATGGGGGCCTGAACAGGATGCAGCATTTCGATCTTTGAAGGCCGCCTTGATGTCATCACCGGCTCTGGGTCTGCCAGATGTCCAGAAAACCTTCTCGCCTCTATGTCCATGAGTCACAAGGAAATGCTTTGGGAGTGTTGACTCCATCTCTTAGAACTTAGAACTTGGCAGCGACCAGCTGGATACAGTTGCAAAAGGCTGGCCCCCTTGTTTGAGAGCTGTTGCAGCTACAGCCCTCCTAGTGAGCAAAGCAGACAAGCTCACTTTGAGACAGAATCTTCAAGTTACTGTACCACACTCTGTTTTGACCATTATGAAACACAAAGGAAACTTCTGGCTAGCAAACTCACGAATGTTGAAGTATCAGAGTATGTTGTGTGAAAACCCCCAGATACAATTGAAGGTCAGTCAAGCTTTGAATCCTGCTACATTATTACCAGTTGGTCTTGACCCCCCCCCCCCCCCCTGATCATGACTGTTTAGAAACTATGGACACTATATTCTCAAGCCGCCTGGATTTGACTGATGTTCCTTTGGAGAACCCTGAACGAACTTTGTAGATGGAAGCAGTCTTGTCATCATTAATGAACATTGTTGTGCCAGATATGCAGTGTTGACCCTTGATCTGGTAGTTTGAGGCCTCAGCTATGCCCCCAGGAACTTCAGCATAGAAAGCTGAATTGACAGCTCTCACTAGAGCACTGACAATAAGAAAAGGGCTCCGTCTAAATGTGTACCCAGATTCCAAGTATGCCCTTACAACCTTGCATGCACATGGGGCCCTGTACAAAGAATGAGGGAGGAAGCAAGTCCATTAAGTATGATCCCGAGATATTAAAAATGTTTCATTTCTGTTATACTGTAAGTTCAGTGTAGATTGTCTTCACTGAACAGTTATCGTTTCATGTAAACCGCGCTGATGCTGAATAGTGCGGTATATAAGAAAAAATAAATTAATTAATTAATTAACATTATCAGATGCATACTGCCTACAGACCTCAGAACTTAGGAAAAGTAGACTGTATGAGTAGAACCCTGAAATCCCAGTTGTCCAAACTTGGCCAAGCAGTTCACCTGAAGTAGCTCCAGTTCTGAGTTCTTCCTATAGCCCTTCTCAGGATATGTTTAGCCCCTACTAAGTCTTTAGGAGTTTCCCCTTTTGAGATTCTGTATAGGCGACCCCCGCCTATGGTGCAAGGAACAAAAGGAGATATGAAACAGATTGGATCTGAAATTACTAGGCAAGAACTATTGGTTTTAATTTCTGTTTTGCAGAGTCATCAGCTGCCCATCAACCTCTACATCCTCTCAAGCCTGGGGTGTCGGTGTGGATCACAGAGTGGAGAAGGACACCATTGATACTGCGTTGGAAGGGACCTTATGTTGTCATCTTAATAACCCCAACAGCAGTTAAAGTTGCAGAGCTTGAACCTTGGATCCACCACAGTCAAGTAAAGCCAGCAGCCGCTCCTGAACTTGGTCATTGAACTTCCGTAAATGACCCTGAAACTTCATTGCGGCTCACTTTGCGACAACAACCACTACTGTAAGAGACTAAGAATCTACAACCCTTCTCCTGTCGCATGTCGCGGGAGCCAGGGTGCAATGGAAGCTGTGGGAGAAAGACAACCCTGGGGTCCCTTGGAATAAATTTTGCCTTACTCTCCTCCCTTGTGCAGCCTGCATCACTACTACTCAGACTGGAATAAAGATTACTCGTCTAAGCCAGAGGTTTTATAATGCCACCACTAGAAAGACGTCCTGGTGGTCAGGTGTAAATGCTCCTGAACATTGTTTAGCACTGGATTATTTGTTAGCAGCTGAAGGTGGAGTGTATGGAAAATTGAATGTAACTAACCGTTGTTTGCAGATTGATAATGAAGGCCAAGTTGTCGAAGACATAGCCGAACAGATGCGGAAGCAAGCCTATGTGCCAGTCCAGAAATGGCATGGACTGGAGCTTGAGGGTTGGTTTGGTTCCATGTTTTCAGGACTGGGTGGCCTGAAAACTCTTGTGTTAGTTGTATTATTAATATTGGCTGTGTGCTTGTTTCTCCCATGTCTCCTACCCCTTTGCTTGCGCACTATAACCTCAGTTATTGATAGCACTCTGAAGCGGCAGACAGCAACTAAAGTGTTGGCTATATGGCAGTATCACCCTATACCCCAAGGTAATGCTTTTCAACGAGTGTATTATGTGATTTAGTTCTCACCCTCTCTTATTAAGGGTGAGAATAATCAAAGGGGGGAATGTGGTAGGCGATGGCCTATATAGATGTGAAAGGCCTGTAAGATAGGCTTGGATTCTAACCCCCACCTTCCTGTTGTTAGAGTAAAGAATTAAAAGTTAGAAAAATCAGTTTATGACAAAGCTTGCACAATACTTCCATACTAAATGGATACTGTTGCATTCCTCGAGCTAGATATGACCTTGCAGTAGAAGTGTAGTCATAACATAGAACTGTGCCTTTGTTAGACTAGTCTGAGAAGGGTGAACAGGGAGCAATAGCCCAGTGAGGGTCCCCGATTGGATAGGTGCAGAGGGCGTTGGGACCAATAGAAAGTCTGCCTGTATCAAACTGTGAAGCTTCTATATAAGGAAGTTGTTCCTGTTCGCCATTGCTCAGTCCTTTGATGCTTGGGCCTTGTGCACAATAAATTGGTTTGGATCCTTGCACTGACTCCGGGTATTATTTATTGCATGCTATCAGTGCTGCCACAATATGTGAGGACTGATTCTTGCTGTTCCCAGAGAACGCTTGTTACAGGTGAGTAACTGCGCTTTTTTGTTTGCAGATGACAAAAGAAAACTTAAATGTTGAAAGAAGCAGTGTGAATCACTTTTGGCACTCAGAAGTCTGATCTATCACCTTTGGCATCCACGACTTCGGTCTCTGTGGCTTCCAAGGCTGCATTGGATGCTGGCAGGTCTCGGGATCAATCGGAGCCAAGCACTCGTAGTGCCCCAGAGCCATCAGCCATCAATCGATATCCAGCTGAAGATGAGGATGGATTCAGCCTCGTCTACTTCGCCATCGAAAGGCGATCGCACTGAGCACAGAGTGAAAGCTCTGGTGCATCGGCATCTGAGCCCTTCGAGCATGGCATTGAGAGCAATGGGGGTACACATGAGCACCCTTGAAGGTCCCCCGAAGAAAGGAGAGTTCATTCTCCAGGATATTGGAGGGGACAGACAGCCAAGACCCAGCTGCCGATATTCCTGTTCAGATATCAGGTACATCGGTCAAAGTTGCTCAGAGCCCACAGCCTTTGGAATTAGCAGCCATGGAGAAGTGCCTTCTGCATGTGCTCAAGGAAGGCATCAATACACTGTTGGCAGTGCAGCATGCCAGGGCCTAAAAGTCAGCTGCATCAGCATCAGCCACTGTACAGCCGATCCTCGAGATGCACGCTTTGTCTGTGGGAGAGGCATCGAAGGACCCCAATACCAGTGCCTGCCTGGTCGATATCCCTCTCTAGCATTTTAGGATCCTATGTGCCCTCGAAGTTCAGATGAGTATCAGTGCATCATTGCTCCTGATCCCTTGGGTAGAAGAGAGACCCAGGCAGAGACTCAGAAGTACTTCAATTCCTTTCTGAGTCTCACTTAGAAGACTGAGTCACTGATATGGAATTGGAATACTTGTCAGAGGGCAGGTCCCCATAGCTTCCGTTGGACTGTTCTCCACCTCCTGAGCAACATAAGTCCCCTCCTGAGGACTTGATGTTCCAGGAATTTGTACGGGATATGGCCAAGGCCATACAATTTTCTTTGGAAACTGAGGATGAACCCAGAGCAGAAGAGTTGGAGATCCTGCAGAGACTATAGATGAGAATGTGGGAGAACCCCTTCATTGTACCTCCAGTTAATAGAAGGCTTCACTCCATGTTCAGAATTCAGAAGGCTCCCAGATTCAAGAAGCCTCAGCTTCCACACCATTCCTTGGTGGTCAGATCTGCCCTAAAGAGAATCAAGAATACCTTGACTCATTCCTTAGTGCCTCCAGGGAGGGAGGCTCAGACATTGGACTCTTTAGGGAGAAGATGTTCCATGTGTGTAACCCATGTGGCCTCCTACCAGCTCTACATGGACATGTTCTTGAAGAACATCATGTGCAACCTGGCTGACCTGGCCTCCTTTCTTCCTCCAGAGAAATTGGATAAATATCATTCCCTAGTGACCGACAACAAGGACTGCTTGAAGTTCATGGTTCGGGCATCCTATGACACCTTTGAAACAGCTTCAAGAAATGATGCAATAGGTATTGGCACCCAGAGACTCGTCTGGCTGCAGTAGCTAGACCTAGACAATCGGTACAGAACAAGCTGGTGGACATCCCGTGCTGTGGAAAGAATCTCTTTGGCAAACAGGTCAAAGAGAAGTCCGGCTATAACGAGAACCAATATGTCACTCTCACTAGAGTGAGGTATCAGGGTGGGAGCCAGAAAAAGACCTACTACCTCATAGGCATTGGTACTTCCCTGGGCCCCAAACAAGCTCCTCGCCAACAGCAGCATCGAGAGAAGCCTCAGAAGGCCCAGCCAACAACTCAGTCAAAACTTGGGGCGGGGTTTTACGGGTTCCTTTGAAGCATAGCTACTCTTCCAATGACTGCAGTAAGAAACCCTCCAGTCAGGGGAAGGCTCACTCTTTTTGCACAAAGGTGACCTCTCATAACCTCAGACTCATGGGTACTACAGATCATCCAAAGCATTTATTGGAACTGCCACCAAGTTGCCCCCCCCCCTCCCGAGGGTGCATCATCTCGACCCTCTGCATCAGGAACTGCTTCAGAGAGAAATCACCACCCTGTTGTCAGATCTCGTGATCAAGCTTGTGCCACCAGAGCAAAGAGGTTTGGAGTTTTATTCTAGGTACTTCCTGATCCCCAATAAAATGGGGGATATCATCCCATCCTAGACCTAAGAGACCTGAATATGTACTTGGTAAAAGAAAAGTTCAAATTGATTTCTCTAGGCACACTACTTCCTTACCTTCAAAAAGAGATTAGCTATGATCTCTGGATCTGAAGGTTGTGTATACCCACATACTGATGCATCCTGCTCACAGGAAGTATCTCAGATTTGTCCTGGGGGAACAACACTTCCAGTACTGAGTGTTGCCATTTGGCCTGGACTCAGCACCTTATATCTTCACAAAATGCCTCATGGTAATAGCTGTTTATCTCTGGACGCTGGGCGTGTTTGTCTTCTCCGGGAACAAGCAGGAAGTCAGCCCTCACATATGGGTGACGTTGACACTGATGGAGCCTGTGCGGAGCAAATCCACAGCTTTCAAAGAAAGCCTTTGGGAATTGCTACCACGCATGTGTGGTCCACTTCCTGCCTAAGGGTGCCATCTTGCTCAGTCTCCTTTTTTCCGCGGAGCCCATCAGATGCTGTCTGTAGTGTCCCGGGAAAAGTTGATTTTTTTTCGTGTCTTTTGACTTCCCCCGGTTCAACACCAGTACCCTTCCCGCCTTCGGCCTTGGTATCTCGATATCAGTTTGGTTCCTCTAGTTTTGATTTTTCTTTCTTTGGGTGTTTTCGCACCCATTTTTCCCTCGCTGGCAGCCCGAAGAGTCTTCGACCTTGCTGGGATCTTTTTTCCCCCCATGGCTACCAGCAGGTTCAAAAAATGCTATCGGTATGGTCTCGATGTCGAAGTCGACTCCTGAGGCCGAGCCGATCCTCAAGACCTTCCGGGCTTGAGTCGATCTTCGGCCGAGGTCGCACTCGGCCTCCCGCTCGTCGGGACCGAGGTTGTCACCACCGAGCCTACAGGCATCAGGGTGGATGGCGCCAGGACCCTCGATTCCAGAGGGAGCTCCACGAGTCCTCCTCGGAAGCCTCCGCTTGGGAGACCGAGGATGAGGAGACACCAGACACTCGGCATCATCGGGATGTTCCTTCTGATTCCCCGGTATCTGAACCTCGGAGAAGGTATCCACCAGAGAATGTGGGCTTTCTGGACTTCGTGTAGGATATGTCCATGGCTTTGGCTTTCCCGACAGAGTCTGAGGAGGATCCTTGAGCCGACGAGCTCAAGATCCTCCAGGACAAGGCTCCCCCTTGAGAAGCTCTCACGGTGCCCATTCCTTCTATCCTGGAACGACTTATGCTCCGCATGTGGGAGACTGATGTATCGAGTCCGCCGGAGCCCTGGATTCCAAAAATTACAACTGCCACACAACTCCATGGTTGTTGAGTCAGCCTTGTGTTGACTGAAGAGTCAGAAGACACAGTCCTCGGTGACCCCCAGTAGGGAGGCCCGCACTCTGGATGCCCTCGGCAGGAAGTATTTCCAGGGCGCAATGCTGAATTGTCGGATCCAGGCATACCAGCTGTACATGGGCATATACCTGAGAGACCTGACGAAGGAAATCACCGGGTTATCGGCTGGTCTCTCTGAGAAACATTTGCAGCGCTTCAAGGGCCTGTCCAAAGCTGTCCCTGAATGCTCCAAGTTCATATCTCGGGCGGCCCATGACAGGTTCGAGTCGGCGGCATGGGTAGCCATGGCGGCCATCGATGCATGTCACCAAGCTTGGCTGCAGTCGTCTGACCTTGAACAATGGGTTCAGGACAAGTTGGTCGATGTTCCATGGCAAGGGGAGAACCTCTTAGGAAAGTCCATGACTAACAAGGCCGCAGAGCTTGAGAATGAGTTAATGACGAGGACATAGCTCTTTAAGAAGTCCTCTGCCCCTTCTCGTAAGAAGGGCTCGGGTAAAAAGCCCTTTTACCCAAGGAAGTCCAATGCTTACCAAAACTACCCCTTACCAGGCCTCCCCAGCTCCCCCATAGGGGCATCAGGCCAAGGGACAGGGGCATGGCCCATGTAAGCAGAAGGCCCCCAAACCCCAGGCTCCAGCTCTGGCCCAGCCTGGTGGAGGTTTTTGAATCCTGCAGCATGGTCCCTCTTCCAGTCGGAGATGGGCAGCCCACAGGAGGTCTACTCGCCTTGTGTGCCCACAGGTGGGGAGCCATCACCGATTCATGAGCATTACAAGTGGTCAGGGAGGGATACCTCCTCCATCTAGCCCAAGTGCCTCCACACTACTTTCCAGGAGAGCCTTTCAGGTCTCCCCTTCACTGGGACCTTCTTCTGAAAGAGTTGGCAGGTCTTCTCGAGGATCAGGCGGTGGAACCGGTGCTCTACCACCTCAAGGGCAAGGGGTTCTACTCCGGATACGTCCTTGTGCCAAAGAGGACAGGGGGCCTAAGGCCCATCCTCGACCTGCGCAACCTCAACAAATTCCCGGTAAGGGAGAAGTTCAAGATGCTCTCCCTTGGAATATTGCTGCCTTACCTCCACCAGGGAGACTGGCTGTGCTCCTTGGGCTTAAAGGATGCTTACACTCACATCCTAATCCACCCAAGCCACAGACAATACCTACGCTTTGTGGTAGGGGGCAATCATTACTAATACTGAGTGCTCCCCTTTGGCCTTGCCTCAGTCTCCAGGGTATTTACAAAGTGCCTCGCAGTGGTTGCCGCCTTTCTCAGGCTTCAAGGGATCTTTGTCTTCCCTTATGTTGACGACTGGCTCATCAGGGGTACTTCAGCCCCCGAGGTGCAGCAGGCCACAACTTGCACCACTCAGTTCCTGCAACACTTGGGGTTTGTTATCAATTACCCCAAGTCCAACCTTTGCCCAGCACAAGAGCTGGAATTCATTGGAGCAAGGATCAACACCCTTCAGTCAAAGGCCTTCCTACCTGCATACAGGGCAAGCAGACTCATGGCCCTAGCCAAGGACATAAATCACCGTTCCTCAGTGCCAACAAGGCATCTGCTGCACCTCCTTGGGCACATGGCCTTCACGATCCATGTCACTCAGGATGCCCGCCTCCACATGCGAACTGCGCAGTGGTGCCTCAGGGACCAGTGGTCCCAGGCCATGGGACATCTCCAGGACAGGGTCAGAATGACTGGGCGCCTGGTACAGTCCCTGACCTGGTGGCTCTCACCCCATCACCTGGAGGCGGGGATGCCCTTCCAGGTCCCTCACCACTCGAGTGTCCTCACCACAGATGCCTTCCTACCTTCTTCCCCAGGCCGCATGCCAGTAGGGCAAAGGCAGTCCTCCATACCCTGGACTGTAAGAGGGCTCTGTTCTTCTACATTCAGTGTACTCAGGGTCACCAGAAAGCCTCTCAGCTTTTCATGTCCTATGACCCCAGTAAGCTGGGGGAAGCGGTGGCCAAGCGTATGCTGTTCACATATGTGGCGGACTGTATTGCCTGGGCTTATGAGGAAACGAGGCTTCCGTTGGAGGGCCGTGTTACAGCTCATAGGGTCAGGGCCATGGCGGCATCAGTGGCTCACCTGCACTCTGTTCCTCTGGCAGACATCTGCCGGGCCGCCACCTGGTCTTCGGTTCATACCTTCGCAGCTCATTACTGCCTGGATAGGGAGTCCTGACGGGACAGTGCCTTTGGCCAAGCTGTACTCCATAACCTTTTTGGGGTCTAGGCAACTCCTACCCTCTGACCCTTCTCTGTTCAGGCTACCGGAGTGCTACTTCCCTGGTTAGGGTTTTCATTGCAACTGCTTGCGGCTCTCGATGAGGGAGCCTTTTCTAGCTATAGGTTCAGGGTAGCCTATAGCTGGGGAGTCCCATATGTGAGGACTGACTTCCTGCTTGTTCCCGGAGAAAGCATAGTTACTCACCTCTAACAGGTGTTCTTCGGGGACAGCAGGAATCAGTCCTCACAACCCTCCCTCCTCCCCTTGGAGTTGCAGTCCAATTATTTTTCATTTGTTTTGCCGTCTTTTTAGATATGTCATTTGACTGAGCAAGATGGCACCCTTGGGCAGGAAATGGACCACGCATGCATGGTAGCAATTCCCAAAGGCTTTCTTTGAAAGCTGGGGATTTTCTCCGCGCAGGCTCAGTCAGTGTCAATGTCACCCATATGTGAGGACTGATTCCTGCTGTCCCCAGAGAACACCTACGCTTCTCCTATATGGACGATCAAGAATATCTTTCTGGAAGGGGTTCAAGAATCAACACAATTGACCTTTTAGGTTTTGGAGCAACTAGGGTTCATTATAAATTACCCAAAGTCACACCTTCAACCCACCCAGCAGATGGATTCATTGGAGCCCTGCTCGACATACTCAGATGAGAGCCTTTCTTCTGCATGACCATCTGCACAGGCTGACAGCACTGGTGCGGGAGACTCAACTGAGTTAACAGGTGAGAGTTCAGAAGATGTTGACTGTACTAGGCCACATGACCTTTGTAGAAAGGGACTCAAAGTAGGGTACCAGGGACCTCTGAAAGGTTTAATACGGATAATGGCCTGGAATTTTGCTAACAACCTGAAGCTTGATCTGTAACACTTTAGCTGTATATATATAGAAGCCAAGGTCGTATTTTGCAGAAGCGGCTTAACCTAAAACATGTAGTGTTTATCTTGATCTGTAACATGTAGATAAACAGAAAATGAAGCAAAGCATGATGTAGAGTGATATGACAAAATTGTACAGTGTAGCAGGGTTTTTTTCTAATAAATTAAGTCTTATGGCCCAGCTAAGAGGAGGGATTACAGGACATTGCTCAAGTTTGCAGGCCTGTGAATCTTTCAAGGCCTTAAGCAGACACTGTTATGGTATAATTCTGTGTGTGTGTGTACAGGCAGACTCGGTCTAAGGCTCGGGCTTTAGCATTTAAGAGAAGCAGTCCATCCTATTGTATGTGTGTAAACATGGTAATATTGCAAAACCCTGAAGCACAAAGGCATTCAGTGACTAGTGGTGAAGGATTACTACAGTGCATGTCACACCCTTGGCATGCCTCCAAATGAGGTGGACTCAGTGGACCCAGGCTACAAGTCGACTCAAGGATTGTCTGTATGTCACCATCCCTCTCATTCAGTCATTGCACTGTTGGGCAGTCTACCACAAACTGCTCAAAAATCTTCCTTTCTAAATTGTTTCACTGCGAAGAGTTCTGATGATAGATGCATCCAAGCTGGGGTGAGGAGGTTATCTTGATGGGTTTGCACACCCAGGGCAATTGGTCTATCCAAGAAAGTGTCCATCAGATCAACCTCTTGGAACTAATAGCAGTGGCAAATGTTGTGAAGGCTTTCTGAGATCAACTGGCCAACCAAATTGTTTTGATTCAGACCGAAAATCAGGTCACCATGTTCTACATCAAAAAGAAGGGAGGAACAGGTTAATACCTCCTGTATTGGGAAGCAGTCAGGTTGCGGAATTTTGCCATCATGCATGGGATGGAATTGAGAGCCATGTACCTGCCAGGTAAGAAAACACTGGCAGACAGACTGAATTGAATCCTCCAACTGCCCGAGTGGATGCTGGATGGGGAAGTTGTGACTTGCATCTCTTGAGAATGGGGAACCCGCATGATAGAGCTTTTGGCCATCCCCACAGAATGCCCAGGTGGATCAGTTCTGCTCCAGAGTAAACTCATACAGCAGACTAGTGTCAGAATCGTTCCTCCTGCATTGGGGGGGGAGGGGGGGGAAGGGTCTTCTATACACTTATTCTCCAGTACTTCACATTGTGAAGACCCTCTAGAAGTTCAAAATAGTGGCACAATAATTCTCTCCCTAGTGGCCCAGGTAGCCTTGGTTTCTCCTCCTGCTGAAACTCTCCGGTCTGGAGCCAGTATGGCTTGACCATTTACCACATCTGATATCGCAGGAGGGCGGGATGATGTTGCACCCCAACATCCATCCTTGGCCCTTACAACATGGACACTGATAGGCTAATATCTCAGCTCAACCTGCTGAATGGTGTAACTGAAATCCTTTTGGCCTCCTGGAGGGCCTCTATGAGAAAGTCTTACTCTTGCAAATGGAAGAGGTTTGCTGTCTGGTGTGAGGGCCAGACCCTTGAGCTTTTCATCTGTTTCACACAAAAACTGAATATCTTCTACATCTTTCCGAGTCTGGACTTAAGTCTAACTGCGTCAGGGTCCCCCTCAGTATGAATGGAACATGCTATCAAGGTGTGGAAGGCAAGTCCATCTCAGTACAGCCCTTAGTAGTTTGCTTTATGCTGGGTTGCTTCTCTTGAAGCCTTCCTACAAGCCTCCTGCAGCTTCTTGGGACCTCAGTGTGGTTCTTGCGCAGCTCATGAAAGCTCAGTTCTTGTCTTCTGAAGTTCTTGACATGGAAGGTATTGTTTCTAGTGGTGGTTAAAATCTCAAGAAAAAGGGAGTGGGAAGGTGCACCTAGAAAGATGGAAAGCCACGAGTCAGTCAGTGAGAAAGGTAGAAGTGAACTTATCAGGGGGTCGATAAATAACAGCCATCTGGAGTAAAAGAGGTGAATGGAATGAACTTCAAAGGAAGGAAAGGAGTGAGACTGAGGCAGAAGGAAGGGTTGAAATTGGTACGAAGGAGAGAGTAGAAATGCAACTTGCACCCTTAGGTGCTCATGGATTCTGCTCCCCACCCCTGACCAGCCCTCTTATTCCTCTTCACCTCCTCTGTCCTTTTCTATTTTATTTTAATGGTGTTCTCTTCTTTTCTACTGTTTTTAAATTGTAAGCATTGTAAACCGCTCTGCTGCAACAAAGGGCAATATATCAAGTTTTAAATAAACCATAAACCACTTTGCATGCAGAGTGAGCGAGCTTCAGGATGTAGTGGTTCATCTGCTTCACACCAAATTCCACCATAACAGTGCTCCTTTGTAGTCATCCTAAATTCCTTCCAAAAGTGGTATCAGACTTGGATCTTAATCAGTCATTTGTTTTTCCAGCATTTTTCCCAAGGCCTCATGCTCACAAAGGAGAAGCTGCATTGCACATGTTGGACTACAAGTGAGCCTTAGCTTTCTACTTGGGGTGGACAAAAGCCCATAGAAAGTCCATCCAGCTTTTAGTTTCTTTTGATCCTAATAAGCTAGGGGCTGCTGTTTCCAAACACTCTCTTTCAATTTGGCTGGCAACTGTATATTTTTCGCTTATGCCCAGGCAGGCCTAAGCCTTGATGGTCATGTCACAGCTCACAATGTCAGAACTATGGCTGCATCGGTGGCTAACTTACGCTTGGTCTCCATGGAAGAGGTCTGCAGGGCTGAAACGTGGTCTTCAGTCCACAAATTCACATCTCAATACTGCCTAGATGGGGACAGCAACTTTGGTCAAGCTGTACTCAGGAATCTGGGGACTATAATCCAACTTCATCCACCTTAAGTCCATTCTATTCTGTCCAGGCTTCCAAAAAAAAAGGGGGGGAGAGAATCACTGCTGTTGTACATAGTTAGTCTCTTTATCACTAAGGCCTGTTGCTATGCTACAATTAAGTTTTGCCCCTGTTGGGCTTCTTTGTGGAATTCTCGGTTTTTGGTAACCTGTAGCTTGGGAGTCCCATACTTGAGGAGTCATTCCTGCTTGTCCATGGAGAAAAGGTAGCTACTCACCTGTAGCTGGTGTTCTCCATGGACAGCAGGAGTTGTATTTGGCTACAGCTATGTTATCAGACTGATTCAAGATGGCACTGCGGTAGCAGGCTGAGAAGAGATGCACAGGCTCGGTAGAGCCTCCCAAACGCTTTCAACAGAAGCTGTGGAGCATTTCCACAGGGGGTTCAGGCAGGGGATGTCACCCATACATGAGGACTAATTCCTGCTGTCAATGGAGAACACCTGCTACAGGTGAGTAACTACCTTCTATATATATATAAAACCACAAACATGCATGCAGTTTTCATTTTCTTTAACATTACTGAGTTAATATATTTTGAATATCCCCCTAGCTATAGTGGAAAAATGGGT
The DNA here is from genome assembly GCA_033557465.1 of Ichthyophis bannanicus. Lineage (NCBI taxonomy): Eukaryota > Metazoa > Chordata > Amphibia > Gymnophiona > Ichthyophiidae > Ichthyophis > Ichthyophis bannanicus. The sequence goes on from CM066034.1 coordinate 182,296,712, forward strand.
GACTGCATGTATTTAATGCAGCTACCCAAATCCATTAGACAAATTTCCTTTACAACAATGCATTGATGAATGAAATGTCCCATGCTAATGTAAGAATAATCAATTTAGAATGCTTATGACAATTAAGAAAGCTTGAGATAAGCCTTGACAGCACCATACTTTGTCAGCCCTGATTTGGATTAAACTTGCACTAATGGGATCATTTTTCTTCCAAAAGGTATTCTTTTTAGGCAGACCTATCAATTAATATGAATTATGCATGTATAAAAGAACTAATGTCATTAATTAGACAAATTACTTTTATGATGCAGTGAATAGACTAACACTAGATTATATGTGATACTTTCTGTGAAGTTCTTATATATTTAAACATAATTAATAATTTACATTTTTGTGATTATTAAAGATTCAATCAATATTAATCGGTAACACCATGTTGGTCATCTTTATTATGAGCTGTGCTTAAATTTCTTATGGTTGCCAACTGTATCAGCATTTCAGATACTGCCATGTATCAAAGGAGAAATGAATTCACATGGGTGAACACTCTTTAGTACTAACTGCATTCAGAAAATAACTTATTTATGCTAGCATCTCAATTATGTGTTCCATATTCTTAAAAAAAACCAACAACATAAGAAATATCAGATAAAAATCACTAATGAGCTAACCAAACTAACTGAATTTTGTGATGAACCCTTTAGGATCCAGAACTGATGTGTCCTGAAAATTTGTTTCATTTGCCTTTAAAGGGGGAAGATTACAACCTACTTGTTCTGGTTTAGGGTCCATAGGACTTTTTTACCTACTGCTTTTGCACTAGTTTTCAGATGGAAAGCATATAAGGACAGTCTCTTAGAAAATCACCATGGACACAAAAGCCCATGCCCTTTGTTTTTGGGCAGGTAAGCCTTTGCTACCAAAGCATGTGCTTAAATAGGAAAATATCATCTCCATGTATACTTTACCTCCCTTCACCTCATCACGCTGCCAGGAATAGCTCTTCACCATAGAGCTAAAAGTACGTGCGTTGTAGCGACATTGTTGATGGGCAATTCTCTGACAGCAGATTAATGTGGGTACACAGTTTTCTACCTGTCTAAATCAATTTGAAAGTTTCCTGTAGATTAATTTTAACATTGGGAATTATTATGTTTCATCATAGTCAACACTCAAGGGGGTAGTTACTAAAGGGTGTTAATAACACACATTATTTTGGCCATTAACATACGTTAAAGGGTAATAATATGTGTTATTTCACCACAATGCACAATTTACCATTGCACCACATGTTGAATAATAATGAGATGCAAAGTTTGCAAATGCATGCAAAGCGCCATTATTATACTAATGAATACCACGGTTGCAGCAAATCACCACGAGCTGTATTATTGTTAAAAAAATAATGCCAGCTCAAAGCTGGCATTTTTCCGTTGGGAGCATCAGGCCAGTAGCATATTTATCTATATCCATTACTACGACAGCTCCCCCTTTATCTACTGGTTTTATTACAATGCTGTTGTCGTTTTTCAACCTTTTCAAAGCCTGATTCTCATCTCTTGTTAGGTTATAATATATCTTTCCGTCCTGTCTTTTCTCTAATCCTCCTATTTCTTTCAAAACTATTTTTTCAAATGCATAAATTTGAGGGTTTGTGGGACCTGATGGAATCCACTTAGAGTCTTTTCTTTGTTGGTTTACAAAAATAGTCCTCATAAATTTAAAAAGATATGCCCTCATTTTAAATGTGTAGTATTGATAAGAATGTATAAATGAAAGCCACTGGCCCAAAACTTTACTTTCATTTGTTGTTAAAACTTTCTTAAAGAGATTAACTACAGACTCTTTCAACCGAATAAGACTCGTCTGTAGTGCTCTGCCTCTCCCTCTGCCCCTCCCCCTGTTTGCATAAAATGTTGTTCTTGTGGGTAGATCTGATATGCTGGTCTTCTTCCATATCATGTCCATTCAAGAAACCTGTTTTTGTGGTTCAGGGACAGGGTGTAAATAATGATTCTGAGGGATCACAAAACTCCTCAGATTCACTTTTACTTCTCCTATTTTTCTCATTCTTTACATCATCCTCTGCAGTTTCTTTCCATACATCACTATCTAATTTAGGTCTAAAATTCACCCTCTTTTTAGTATCATTCTTTATCTGTTCAACACATTTGATTTTCATCCAGGGATAAATCGGACCATTCCTATAGTCCACCTCATCCCTTTTAAATTTCTCTAATTTGATTATCTTCAATTCTTTCTTAAAACTCTCTGCATTTTTATTAGTCACCTATAAGCATATCATAGCCTAAGTTGTCATCATTCAAATATTTTAGCTCCATTTCCAACTCTTTTTTTACACCGCAACTGATCTCTGGAAGATGCGATATAAAAATGAGTGTTAAATAAATAAATAAAATAAAGATGCCTAAGTTAAGGCAGCAAAAACATACTAATTAAAATCTATTTTTAAAGACAATCTATTTATAAAGTACCAGCATAAGTGGCTGAGACTGCACCTTAAAGTCAGGCATGGGCATTTATACGTACTGTAGAGCAGGTGTAAATGATTATGCGTTAAATATACAAGTATGTGCATAAATTAAGGTATTTTATAATTGATCTGTGTACTTTCAAAACTCTGCCCATGCTCTGTACAGACTACATCACCAGCTACACCTATCGGCAAAGTATGCACGTTTATGTCAAGGTGCGTACCTTTACATAGGTCATTAAAGACTTCATAAAAATTACCTCCTAGAAGCATTTGTCAAAATAGCTATTACTTGAGAAGTTGGATGCTCATTAAGGAGACTTTGGCATAGAAAAGGCAACTATAAAGATATCTGTTGTAAACTTTGTGCTTCCCCTGGCATGTGCCATGAAATGTTTTCAACATGAAGAAACCTTCCTATTCCTGATAAACTTAGTGAACAGGATTTTATCAAGAAAAATTTTTTTGTCGGATTGCCTGGCATAAGGGTGACAAATCACTCTCAAAGAGCAGGCCGTCCATTTTTAATCCATTTTTAAAAAAGTGACCCGAAGGCCTTTGTGCTTAAGGCTACTGGTTCTCAAAACCAGCCTTCGCACCAGCAGTGTGTGTTAAAAGCTGCTTATTACAGCTAAATCATTCATTATGTGCCTAGACACATCGCATATTAACGCTTTTGTAAAGCTTGGCTACTTATCTGGGTGCATATGGAGCCGTAATCATTCAAATGTGCAGTCCTTCCCGATACGAATCTCCTTCACGGAATGTTTTGCTACAGTTATTTCTTCGGCTCGATTTAGCTGTAATAAGCAGCTTTTAACACACGCTGCTGGTGCGAAGGCTGGTTTTGAGAACCAGTAGCCTTAAGCACAAAGGCCTTCGGGTCACTTTTTAAAAAATGGATTAAAAATGGACGGCCTGCTCTTTGAGAATGATTTGTCACCCTTATGCCAGGCAATCTGACAAATTTTTCTTGATAAAATCCTGTTCACTAAGTTTATCAGGATTAGGAAGGTTTCTTCATGTTGGTTACTATACACCTTTTATTTAGGATTCACATTGCGGTGTTATAGCTGGGTTTAGATTTCGTTGCATGAAATGTTTTCAGGCATGAAGCCAATGAAGCTTATTACATGGGACAAAACCGAATGTTCCAGGTACGAGGAAGGGAATCCAGTAACCACAACATTGTTTTCAAAACTTCCTTTACTGTCAGTGAGAAAAATATCTTTCAAAACAGCGTGACAAAGCTATTTGTTTTCCTTGGCAAACACAAACTTGATGAAACAGAATGCTTGCTACACACACTTGCCACATGCTGCTTTGTTCACAGGCTACATCATTCTTATCTGAATCGTTTTTCAATATTTTCCAGACTTGTCAGATAAGCATAGTTCTTTTCTACCTAATGCAAACCACTTCAATACCTCTGCCTCTTCTCTGGTTCTATTTGATATCTAAGAAGAATTAGGGCATGCTGCATTTCTGTCCTTCTAATGAGCTACCAGCATCTCGTTCCAATGACTTTCTGCAAAGCATGATTCAAACACATTCACCAGTGTTTTCAAAGCTTTCAAGAAAATATATAACAGGGTTAGGCGTTCCTTAAAAAGGTTAAATCAGTGAATAGCATGTCTAAGGCTCATTTCAAAATCACAGTTTATTGCTAATGTTTTACTAATAGGTTTCCCTATAATATTTCACAGTTTTAATTACGGTAACAAATTTTGTATGTGAAAATACAGGGCGGTATTGCCACACCAGTAAATTATACACAGGAAAAAGAATATTAATCTGTTACATTTTTTGTGGATGATGTAAAGTATATTTTTGAATTGTAGAGAGATGTTGGATACTTTTTAAATGACATTTACAAATTATTCCCTGTACTTAATACATGAACAGGTTTGAATGATATAGCACACCCAAATATCATATTGAGTTACAACATTTCTTTACAGATATAGGAGTTGAAAAATACTCTGCCTTTCAGCACAGATGAAATATATATGCTGGCAATTAATTAGCAAAACTCATAATAAATTTCATTTAAGACAAAGGTGAAACTCTAGAGGAATTGCCTAATGGTTAAAGCAGTGGACTATAAAACATGGAAGTCAAGTTTGAACCCCACTTCCACGTCTTGTGAGCTTAGTCAAGTCCATTAACCTCCATTGCTTCAAATATAAAAACAGAGGCATGTTTACTAAAGCACATTGCGAGGGTAGTATGCATTTTGGGCACCACGCTAAAAGGTTTTCTACCCAAATACCTCCGAACCATCAATGACCTGTCAACATTCCAGAAACGTCTCAAAACGTACCTATTCAATGAACACTTTGGCCCCCCTCCCCTCCTCTACTGGAAGCCTCCTGCTCCCCCCACCCTCTCCCCTCCCCCTCATGTACATAAGTTAAATTAGTTAACTACTCATGTAGATATTCGTCACTCAAGTGACTGTTCATGTTTATAAGTTCCACTGTTTACTGTAACAATGTGTTGGTGAAATGTACACTGCTTTGCCCTGGTTTAGAAAAACAGTCAAATAAATGAAGTAGCACAGGACCCTACACTAAAAAACACATGCTAAACAGGCAGTGCTTTTCTGGGTGGTGCCTGGCAGGATGTGGGCACTCCTGCCATGGCACCACTAGCATGGGCCTTGAATACCTGTGCTTGGCAGGGAGCAGCTACCGCGGCAACCTGCATAAATTCAGGGGGATGACTGTTTCCGCTCCCCTGCACCTAGTGCAGTATCCTGCACTAGTAATGTGGCCCAAACCTTCGTTATAAGCCTGGGGCTCAATAAATATGCCCCATAGATTGTAAGTCCTCTAGGGACAGGAAAATATCTACTATACCTGAATGTAGCTTGCCTTGAGATACTACTGAATAGGCAGGAGTTAAACCTAAAATCCTTTCCCCTTCCCCCTAGAAGGGTTGGGAAACCAATCATACATACATGCTTGGGGAGGGGGGTTGACACAACAGCTTTCTCCTGCCTCTTTAAGCTTCCAACTTAGTCAAAATGAGGACTGGGGATCTGATGCCATAAACCTTCATTTGAAATGACTCACAAAGTCTCCTCTTATTTTATATTACCTTTAAACATTTTTAGTCATAGTCCTCATCAGGCTCCTTCTGGAACCCTGAAATCATGGGCCCTATATTTGGTCAGGAGGAGTCAGCATTATTTATTTAACAATTTTTTATACTACAAAGCAGTGTACAGATAACTGAACTCAATGTACCAAGGAAAATAATTTAAACAAATTAAATTAATTTTAACAAATAAACTTTACATGAAGTGTTTGATTTAAATTAGACTTGTTACATACTAAGACATGGTGATTACATTGGGCTTTTGTGTAACATGGTGGGTACTTGTCTGTCCTAGGCAAGTGTCTTTATAGCTTCGTGTTAGATGTCAAATCCAAAATGTTCTAGAAAGAGGTGGGTTTTAAGCATCTTACGAAAGTCAGTTAGTGTGTCTATAGTTCTTATGTCAACCGGGAGAGAGTTCCATATAATTGGTGCATAAAGTGAAAAGGCCCGGTTGCATGCAGTTTGACTGCATTTGATTTTAAAAATTGGTATGTAGAGGGTTTTTTGAGTGCTATATCTTCTTGCTCAATTGTCCGAGGCTTTTGATATTAAGGTTTGGAGGTGGTCTGAAGATACATTGTGTGCAGTGTATTAAAGATGGTGAGTAGTGCCTCGTAGTTTATACAAGATAGTATTGGTAGCCAGTGTAATTGTTTCACTATGGGAGTGGTGTGAACCTCTTGTGAAATATTGCTTATGATTTGAGCTGCTGCATTTTGGGCCTTCTGTAGTGGTATAATGTACACTTTAGCATTCCTTGGTATATTACATTGCAGTAGTCAAGTTGAGGAGTAACTATGGCTTGGCATACCATTCAGAAGGCGCTGATGTCGAGCAGTGGTCGGAGGTGTCTTAGGATTTTCATTTTGTGATATGCAGTTTATATATTTTCCTTGACATATGCATGTAGGTGTGGCCACTGGTATAGCATTATCCCAAAGTATTGGACTTCCAGCTTCATGTCTGAAATCTTTAGTGTAGGTCTTATGTTGAAGTTTGGTTCTCTGTACATGTAGAGGACCTTTGCTTTCTTGTAGTTTATGGATAGTGTATGCTCCTTTAACCAATGTGCCATTGCTTCTTTTATTGTTATGTGCATTTGGAGGGCCATAGAGAATGACATATATATCATAATATCATGGCATAGATATGGTAAAGCAGGGGTCTCAAACTCAAATTGCTTTGAGGGCCAAATGAGGACTTGTAGAGTAACCCGGGGGCCGCACAAGACGCAGGCCTCATTTGCATAAGGGCATCATTTGCATAAATATTTGCATAATGTTACCATACACTAACTTTTAGTAAACATGCCTCTTAATGAGTGTATGGATAAAGAAAGACTAAAAGATTTCTACATTACTATAAACCAGTGCCAACCGCCAGGCACATTAGGAACTACTAGAAACACTGCCCATTTAGAACCCATAGCAAACCTGCCATGTCCTAACAGCACTACCAGGACTCACAAAGCACCATACCCTAACTATCAAAAGGCAACACTGCAAATATTAAATCAACACATTTCAGAGAATAACAATACATGACCTACTCGGGAAAGAGAACAAGTGGCAATGTCAAATAGGAATTACATAAACAGAATACCTCAGCTCAGTTACACATGCAGAACATACACCATCACCAAACAAGGAATCATAATTTAGAAACAGGAAGACAATTAAACTGGGAACCCCAAAAGCCAAACTTAGAATGTACAACACTGTAGAAATAAAACTATAAATTGATTTCCTCTTGTATTAAATAAAGTGCAGACGTTAAAGATGCACATTTCCAAGAGCTGACATATTCCAGTTAATAAATTCGAAATAAAGAGATATTTTTCTACCTTTTGTGCATTTTTTTTCAGTTGCAATTGTTCCAGCCACTTTCTTCTGGTTTCTTCGTGTCTTCTGCTAACGCTCCATTGTCTGCTGTCCATTTGTCCTTTCTTCTTTCCTAGTTTTTTTCCATTCTCTCTACATCTGCTTTAACATACTAATCATTCTCCTTTTGCTCTTTCCTCATTCCTATTTCATCCACTCAAATTTTACCCCTCCATCCTCAATCCCCACTTACTCTCCCACATTATCTAGATACCTCATCTAGATACCTCATACAGTTAGCGGCAAATCTTGCTGAGTATTGGTATTCTCATGCCTAACTGACTTGCATAGACTCTGAATCAGCATCTTGTGTCCCAAGAGTACTGCTAATAGCACCCATCACTGTTTACTCTGCCTAAACGTAACTTGCCAAGACAGGTGCTATAAAGATACCTGAACGTAATGGAATAAACCGTACCCCTAAGGCGAAGCTGACCACCCTGTATTGTGAGGCGAGCTACCCACTAAAAATGGCCCACATCAGCGCCTGCATCATATGGTGTATTTATGCCCTACTAATCGTATGTAACTGCAACCATGTTTATCAATATCATGCTATGTTACTATGGAGGCCAGTACACCTCTATTACCCAGTCATACTCACACCTGAAATTTTACCCAACTCACCACCAACTACACACTGGCCAGCAACGCCACCACACAACCAAGACGAGAACGCACCACTCATAAACGCCCCAGTGAGCCCACATACTAGATCACACAAGGGGAGGAGCCGTAGGGGAACCGTTAAACAAAGACCTAAGTTAAAAATCAGCTCTAATGCCAGCGAGCCCATACCAACCACAATATCTTTTATGCTTATAAACGCAAGATCCATCCGAAACAAGACACACATCATATACAACATCCTCACAGATATACAACCCAATATTCTATGTATCACAGAAACATGGATCACTGATGCAGACTCAGCTATCATCAATCAAATTGTGAAGCCAGGATACCAGATCTTCAATTGTCCCCGTGACAGGAAAAGGGGAGGAGGAGTAATCATCCTTGCTAAGGACTCCTTTGCCCTAGCAACCACGTCCCAAAGCACAGAAACCAGTATTGACATACTCAGAGTAGAAAATAAATCCATGGCAATATGTCTTATTTACAGACCGCCATCAGCTCCATATGAGACCCTGGCAGATGCGCTGGAAGTCATCACCACCACTGCAATCAAAAAACAGCAAATCATCCTCGGCGACCTAAACATGGCATCGGTCCCAACAGCTCAAGCAGAAATATTTCATGAAACCATGACCCAACTCGGCTATGAACAAATAATCTGCGGGGCCACCCACGCCAAAGGCAACATATTGGACGTGGTGTTTTTACCCACCAAGCACCATGGGGTGCGAAAACCTAATGTACACATAACCCCAGTACCATGGTCTGACCATCACCAAATCGAGTTCACATTACTCCTTTCCACCATCCATGAACGTACATCACACAATCCAACTGCAAGCCAAAAAAGGAGATTCCAGAAGTACGACAAACCAACACTGGTGTCATCCATAGCAACGCACATAAATACGGATCTCAGAGACATGGACACGCTAGTAAGCCAATGGAATGAAGCCATTGAAGCAGTATCTGTCGCAACACAGACGCACCCAAGAAACCCACCCAGAAACAAGAGCGAACCATGGTTCTCCCCAGCGCTCCGCGAGATCAAGAAATTACTACGGAAACAAGAAAGGAAGTGGAGACGCCATGCAACCGAGGACCATAAGATTGCATACAACAAAACTCTGGCTGAATACAAGAATGCAATCAACCTTGCGAAAAGAACTCACCACACCAACACGCTTAATAAAGCTCTCAATCGACCCAGGGAACTCTTTGCGCTGGTCAAATCACTCACGAGGAATACACAAGAATCTAATACTTTTGGGGAGATGTCTGCACAAATCCTGGCAGACCATTATGCAAGTAAACTCAACCCTCAAACCAGAAGCATAACAATACTGACTCCTGAAGATCCCTCACAAGATCTAAATACGGGCACCATGCTACAAACAACTAACCCCACTGGAAGCCCTACACTCTACCACGAGTGGGCTGCATTCACTAAACTAGATGAAAAGCAAATTCTAGGCGTAATCACTGCATTAAGGACCACTACCTCCCCACTGGACCCCTGCCCAGCGGCATGGGTCAAGGGTGCAAAGCAGGATCTTGCAAAAATCATCACCATCATAGTGAACCAATCTTTACAACAAGGACTAATGCCAACACACCTCAAAAAATCAGTCATCAGACCCATACTGAAAAACAAATCACTCAACAAGAATGATCCAACATCATACCGCCCGGTATCAAGCATATCATTCCTTGCCAAGATCACTGAAAAGGCAGTGCAGCAACAACTTCAAGACCACATAGATGACACCAACGCATTGGACATCCACCAATATGGTTTCCGACAACATCATGGTGTCGAAACCCTCCTATTAGCCCTGATGGACAATCTTCTAATAGGTCTTGAGAACAGAACCAAAATGTTCATGCTCATATTCATAGATATATCTGCCGCTTTCGACACAGTGCATCATCCCACTCTCTTGAAAAGGCTCGATGCATTAGGCATTAGAGGAATCCCCTGAAATGGTTCGCCTCATACATTACAGACCGAATGCAGCAAGTTCACTTTGGCGATGAAACAGCGACGCCATTCCCACAAACTCAAGGCATCCCGCAGGGCTCAGCACTATCTTCGCTCCTGTTCAACCTTTATCTGAGACCAGCCTGTGAAATCTTCAAGAACAACGACATCAGTTACCATATATATGCTGATGACATTATGCTCTATACCCAATTGGATGTAGATCACCCAAACATCAGCCAGCTCGAGAAATGCCTTGACGAGCTACAAACCTGGTTGCGACACAACAATATGTCCATAAATCACAAAAAAACTGAAGTGATGTGCATATCCAGGAAAACGGACTTCAACCCACCACCAACAATAACCATGAACGGCAATGTATACGCAACAAAAAAAGAAATTAAATACCTTGGAGTGACGCTGGACTGCAACTTAAAGATGGAGAAGCATCTTAGAATTACGAATCGGATCATTTTCCATAAGTTAAGAATTCTACAACCTCTCCGCTCTATCTTAGATCATGCGGACTTCCGCACCGTAGCGCAAGCCCTCATCATTCCTCACATAGACTATTGCAACGCCATACTTCAAGGGCTCCCTAAAAAGACCATCAGTATCCTCCAGTTGGCGCAGAATGTGGCAGCTAGAATCATAACGGGAACAAGACTAAAGGATCACATCACACCTACTTTAATTGACCTGCATTGGCTCCCAATCAGTGCCCGAATACAGTACAAAATCATAGTCACCACATTTAAGCTCCTCCATAACATCGCGCCCTCTTACCTCGGCTCACTTGTGTCAGCCCAAACAAATAACAGGAGCAGACGTTCCCCGAGCCTCAACACCCTACTGGTCCCCGGCCGCATGAGGCACGTCAATGTCCAGACCAGCAACCGAGCATTCTCGTTCATAGCACCTCAACTCTGGAACAAGCTACCAGTAGATCTAAGAGCGTGCAGTGACTTAATGGTCTTCAGAAAACAACTCAAGACGTACCTATTCCAGTCACACTTCAACACTATATAATCTCAATCCACAAACCAAATTGTATGAATTCATGTCAGCAATGAGATCGCCACCAATAGACTCACTGTTGTGTGAATATGCATCTGCTTATGTAAATTGTAAATTCTTTTGTAAATACTAATTGTAAATATTTCCCTTCTCAATGTGTCTAAACCTTATCCCTGTGTGCTGTGAACTGTACTATGCCCTCTAATCATACTGTGTGCTGTGAACTGTACCTCTTCCACTAATCATCCTGTGTATTGTAAATTATGGCCAGTACAGCCACTCTTTTTCTGTGGTCGAATACCGCTGCTGATCGCTGGAAGTGGCGGGATATAAGTGTACACTAAATAAATAAAATAAAATAAAATACCCGGCCAATTGTAGATTTTTCTTCCCTCCCACACAAAATATATTTCCCCTCTCCATTTCACTCTCCCAGCCCCATCCCATTCTAATCGTCCTCCAACATCAACTCCCTTCTAGCTCCTGCCCCACCCAGCATCCGCTCCCTTCTAGTCCCCGCATCATCAGCCCATTTCCAGTCCTAGCTCCCTCCCCTCACAGCCCATTTCCATTCCAAGCCCCCTTCCACTCAGCCCATTTCCATTCCAAAACCCTGTCCCCATCAGCTATTTGCAGTTCAAGCTCCCCTTCTACTCGGCCCATTTCCAGTCGTAGCCCCCCCCCCTCATCAGCCCATTTCCTTTCCAAGCCCCCCTCCCCATCAGCCCATTTCCATTCCAAGCCCCCTTCCACTCAGCCCATTTCCATTCCAAAACCCTGTCCCCATCAGCTATTTGCAGTTCAAGCTCCCCCTTCTACTCGGCCCATTTCCAGTCGTAGCCCCCCCCCCTCATCAGCCCATTTCCTTTCCAAGCCCCCCTCCCCATCAGCCCATTTCCATTCCAAGCCCCCTTCCACTCAGCCCATTTCCATTCCAAGACCCTGTCCCCATCAGCTATTTGCAGTTCAAGCTCCCCCTTCTACTTGGCCCATTTCCAGTCCTAGCACCCCCCCCAGTCCATTACCAGTTCTAGCCCCCCCCCATAGCCCACTTCCAGTCCTAACCCTTCCATCACCCCATCTTCATTCTTAGCCCCCCCATAACCCTATTTTCAGTCTTAGCCCCCCCAATCAGACCACCTCCAGTCCTAACCCCCATCTGTCCATTACCAGTCCTAACCCCCATCACCCCATTTTCAGTACTATCCCCCCATCACCCCATTTTCAGTCCTAACCCCCCCCCCATTACTAGTCCTAACCCCCTCCCCCCCATCAGCCCAAGTAAATTTAAAAATGAAAAACAAAACAAACCCTGGGCTTCTGTAAGTCAGCTCCTCGACCCCCTCCTTCATGCCAGCAAGCATCTCCCCCAGTTCATTTTTTGCCATTTGTACCTCAGCCTTCAGCTCCTCAAACCACTCTCAAAGCTCCTCTCGGGTCACCGCGGTGCTCACTACAGCATTTCTCTCCTCCGACGAGCCTCCGCATACTTTTCCGGCTTTCTCCACGTGGTCAACCTGCGAGCCTTCCGTCGGCGCCATCCTCCTGTCTCCTGCTACTGTGTTTGGGCCGGCACATGCATAATCGCGGATGTCTGCAGCTTTTTTTCCTCATCGCCATTCTCCGACTCCTCTCCTCTCTCTTTCCTGCAATCGGGGGATCAGTGAACCTCCTCACAGGGGAACTTTATGGCTCTTTCTTTGGGAAATATATTTAATATTTTCTTGTATGCAGCCCGCGAGAGACCTTTGTGCGGCGGCAGCAGCAGAAGCCGGGGGGTTTTTTGTTTCCTCTGCATCGCGGGCCGCACAAAGGTCTCTCGCGGGCCGCGTGTTTGAGACCCCTGTGGTAAAGGATGTTGTATCTTTTTATTCCATATCGTTCTGCTAGACCAGCCCAGACAACTGGGTTGTTTTACCCTACCAGCAGATTGGTGGAGACAAAGAACCAATGAAAAGCCCAGGTTTCAATGACATCACTCCTGTGCCTCTATTCGCCTCCACCACCAGAGGTCCCTTCAGTATTTCTTTGTCTCCAGCAGATAGTGGATGGATTTTCTCTTCTCTATAAGAAATCTGACAATAGAGAGGAAAAGAGATTGATTAACACTTGCGAATGATCAATCTGAAAACAGAAAGGTGACTCTCACCCTTGAGCATGACATGGGAGGCTCCACTAGACTGTGTTTTTTTCGGTAGACATAAGAGGAGGGAAAATCGATTCAGCTCCTCGCCCTTATCATAAGGGCCTGTTGAGCAGCCACAAATTGGAAGGATCTGGAACAGCCCAGCAGCCTCACACAACCTCAGCTCCCCTTCCCTCCTCCTCTTTTCCCCCCTGCTCTCTCCTGAAAATTGCAGAAGACTCTCAGAGGGATCTGCCTGACAGCCACCTTCTACATGATGCTGTACAAACAAAACCAGCTAGTGAAGCAGTTTCAGGGGAGTAGAGCTGAGCCTGCAAAAATTCTATGCTTGAGGCTCTCAGGGAGTGAGTACCAAGGCTTGACCTTGTCATTGTCCTTGTTTGGAGCTCCCAGTTCCATCTCTGAGGGATGCAATTTGGAGTGAACTGCTAGCGATCATTGGTGCTGTGTGGGGGTTTCCCACCATTTTCTGCACACGGCTGATAGTCTCACGGTCTTAACGTGTGTTCCGCCAAGTGGCCCCAACATGCACTCCCTCCTTAGTACCTTTAACACGTGTAACATAAAAGCACAGTTAACGCATGCTTGAGGGTCCGACAAAGCCTTAGAACATGCTGTTGGGCCCTAACTCTCTTTGTCTACTTCCAGGAAACATTATTTGATCTGTTACAAGTGAGGAGCCTCATCCTTGGATTCTGGACTCTGCCTTTCCTTCATGGCAGCTTCTAAGTTGCCCCTGGAGAGCATGCTTTCCCCCTCTAGTTGAGGGATACGGTTAGTCCACCCTTACCTGCTTCAGGTCAGGAGGTGAAGGATCGTGCTATGGTTAAGGATATTCAGCTAGCTGGAGACTCTGGAGACCATGCTATGAGATGCTCTTTGCCCTATAGGGGGTCTGTGGAGGCTATGTCCCATGGTGTCGGGGACCCTTATCTGAGAAGAAAGCTTCTGGATCCCTGATGGTGCTCCTTGGAATTTGTTTTCCTTTTTGCAACAGGCCTGGTCCTTCTGTCATGGAAATTCAGACCCTGCAGCCTCTCGGTGTCCCCAGACACAGTCTTGTGCCGGGCAGGCTGAAAGTAGAAGGCCTGTTCAATTACTTTTGGCTAAGTGTCCCTTGCATGGGGCACCCCCTGGAGTTGGGAAACAGTTGGGAGCTATACGAAATGTCGACTTTGCCCCAGATTATACAGAGGCTGGCGAAATCTGTCTATTCTGGAAGGAGGAATTGGTGGTATTGATTACCAGGGTCTCAGCTGTTTTGAACTTGACAGAGCAGGAGCTGAAGATATACCAACGTCTTCAAGTGCAGAATCCACTGCTTTCTTCCCATTCTCGGAAGTGATCAAGGATATGACCTAAGGATTAAGGGTGTATAAGGAGATCTACTCTCTCCTGGAGGAGGAGTGCGGCGATTGGTTTGACATTCCCAAAGTGGATGTGCAAGTCATGGCAGTTACCAAATGGACCATCATTCCTGTGGAAGGCGGATCAGCCTTAAAGGATGTTCTGGACCGCAAGGTGGATTCCTTGCTAAGAAGCCAGTTTGCCATGGCAGCGGCTATTTTACAACTAGGGATATGTAATATCCTGACATCTCGAGCCCTATTCCAGTGAACTCAGTCTCTTCCACCTGATGATACTACCTTTCTTTTGGAGTCTGCTACGGCCTTCCTTTCTGATGCCATGTATGACCTGGTACATTTGGTGATCAGGGATGGTGCCCTAATGACGATGTCACAGTGTTGGATATGGCTCCAGCACTGGACAGCAGACATATCCTCCAAAACCTGGTTGACTCAACTGACCCTTGAGGGGACGTTTCTGTTTGGAATTCATTTGGAAAAGGTGGCGAAGGACTTAGGCAAGACAAAATCTTACCTGGAAGACAGGTCCAAGGGGCCTGTGAAGCAATCTAGGGCCCCTTTCTCATCAGCCTCTGTCCAACCACCCAGGGAACGCTGGCCAAATTACCCAGGGGTTTCAGAACTATCATCATTACTGACCTGGAAAAATTTTCCTTCCCTCTGCTTCAAGGCCTCGGGCTTGTTCTCGGTTCTTTTATGGAGCATGTGGGCCCAGGGATTCAGTCCTGAAAAGTAGCAAATCACCTGGGCCGGATGGTATACATCCAAGGGTGTTGAAAGAACTGAAATATGAGATTGCAGACCTGCTATTAGTAATCTGTGAACTATCATTAAAATCATCTCTAATACCTGAAGACTGGAGGATCGCCAATGTAACACCAATTTTTAAAAAGGGTTCCAGAGGTGATCCGGGAAACTACAGACTGGTGAGCCTCACGTCAGTACTGGGAAAAATGGTAGAAACCATCATAAAGAATAAAATGACTCAGCATGTAGATAGTCATGGCCTAA
Organism: Ichthyophis bannanicus; assembly: GCA_033557465.1. Taxonomy (NCBI): domain Eukaryota; kingdom Metazoa; phylum Chordata; class Amphibia; order Gymnophiona; family Ichthyophiidae; genus Ichthyophis; species Ichthyophis bannanicus. The sequence continues at coordinate 182,312,352 of CM066034.1, forward strand.
TGGGAGACAGCCAACATGGCTTTAGACAAGGAAGATCTTGTTTTACTAATCTGTTATGTTTTTTTGAAAGTGTGAATAAACAGGTGGACAAAGGTGAGTCGGTTGATATAGTGTATCTGGACTTTCAGAAAGCCTTTGACAAGGTCCCTCATCAGAGACTTTTGGCAAAACTAGAGTCATGGGATAGGAGGCAGTGTACTACTGTGGATCAGGAACTGGTTAAAAGATAGAAAGCAGAGGGTTGGGCTAAATGGCCAATTTTCCCAATGGAGAAAGGTGAATAGTGGTGTACCCCAGGTGTACCCCAGGGATCTGTGCTGGGTCTGCTGCTTTTTGACATATTCATAAATGACCTGGAAAGTGGAATAGCGAGTGAGGTTATCAAATTTGCAGATGGCACAAAACTATTTAAAGTTGTTAAAACCCAAGAGGATTGTGGAAAATTGCAAAAGGATCTTGATAAATTGGAAGACTGGGCATCAAAATGGTAGATGAAATTTAATGTGGACAAGTGCAAGTGCCCTTCCCTCCCCCGCCCGCGCTCATCTACAGACCACCCGCTCCTCTGCCTTTTTTTTTATTGGCCCCGCCCTCTGGAACTCGCTACCCTCCTCCCTCCGTCTCGAACCGCTCTTCTCCACCTTTAAACAAAACCTAACAACACACCTTTTCTCTTTAGCTTTCGATGTGCCCTCTCCTTTTGTGTGATCCCCTTTTCCCGCCCCTAACCTCCCCTTTTTGTTTCCTTCCTTACCCATTCCTTGTCTCTCTTGTCTATGCTTTTAAACAGAACCTCTATTTTATTTTGAACAAGACATTGTATTTCCTTTCTTTTCTAGGCTTTGGCCTCTTTTAGACAATTGTTTTTATGTTGTACATCGCTTTGATTTTCTGAAGAAAGGCGATTTTATCAAAAACCAATAAACATAAACATAAACATAGGGAAGAACAACCCAAACTATGGTTACACAATGCAAGGTTCCACATTAGGAACCACCACCCAGGAAAAAGATTTAGGCGTCATTGTGGATAACATGTTAAAACCCTCGGCCCAGTGTGCAGCGGCGGCCAAGAGAGCAAATAGAATGCTAGGTATCATAAGGAAAGGAATGGAAAATAAAACAAAAGATATAATAATTTATTTAGCTGTATTTATATCCTGCTTTTCACTGGGTCAAAGTGGTCAATTAGGGGATACATTTTACACGAGGGGATATGAGACACATATGCTAATACTTACAGGGAACATGGGCAATGGAGGGTTAAGTGGCTTGCCCAAGACCACAAGGAGTGCCTATAGGACTAGAAATCCCAGTCCCTCTGGCCTGAGATTGCTGTCCCCAGGTGGGACTTGAACCCCTGGCCCTCTGGCCTGAAGCACCTTGTCCTAACCACTAGACCACTCCTCCCTCTATATTGTGCCTCTATATTGTTCTATAGTGAGACCGCACCTTGAATATTGTGTGCAATTCTGGTCGCCGTATCTTAAAAAGGATATAGCTTTATTAGAAAAGGTTCAGAGAAGAGCCACCAAAATGGTAAAGGGGATGGAAGGATACTCCTATGAAGAAAGTTTAAAAAGGTTAGGGCTCTTTAACCTGGAAAAGTGACGGCTGAGGGGAGATATGATAGAAGTCTATAAATTAATGAACGGAGTGGAACGGGTAAACATAGATAGATTGTTTACGTTATCAGAATATAGAAAGACTAGGGGACATGCAATGAAGCTACAGGGTAAACTATTTAAGACTTATAAAAGAAAATATTTTTTCACTCAACGTGTAATCAAACTCTGGAATTTGTTACCGGAGGATGTAGTAAAGGCTGTTAGTATAGCTGGGTTTAAAAAAGGTTTGGACAAGTTCCTGGAGGAAAGGTCCATAAACCATTATTAAGAAGGGACCCAGGATATCAATGCTTGACCCAGTACAAGCATTGCGGAACCTGTGTCTTTTGGGGAAACTGCTATGTACGTATGACCTAGATTGGCCACTGTTGGAAACAGGATACTGGGCTTGATGGACCTTGGTCTGACCCAGTATGGCATATCTTATGTTCTTATGTTCTCTTCAGAGGAGGAACCTCCTGGGCTATGCAGTTATGGTTTGGGAGCCCATTTCCTGGTGCCTCCAGCAGGCGGCAGGCTTTACCTCTTCTTTCAGAAATTGGCCCAAGTTGCCAAGGTTCGTTGGATGCTAGACACCATTCAGTTTAGCTATGTCGTGCAGTACAAAGAGCCAATGCCTGATTCTTTTATCATTTCCCCTTGTAGGTCTGTGATCAAGGGTGCTGCAGTGCTGACCACCTTAGATAAGTTGCTAAAGGTGGTGGTGCCTGTTCCCCCGGTCGAATGAAGCAAGGGCAGATACTCCATCTATTTTGTGGTGCCAAAGAAGAACGGTTCCTTCCAGCCCATTCTGGACCTCAAGTGGGTCAACGAGCACTGAGCTTTTGGATGAAAACCTTGTACTCCGTGATTCAAGCAGTGCACTGAGGGAAATTCTTGGCTTCTCTGGATCTGGCCGTGGTATATTTTTATATTCAGATCTGGACTGATCAGCAAAAGTATCTGTGTTTTGCCGTGCTTGGCTCTCACTATCCATTTGCCACCATTTTTTTTGGGCTCTCCAATGCCCCAAGGACATTCTCCAAGGTCAGGATGGTGACAACTGCGCCACTGAGGTATCTGTGTCCATCCCTATCTGGACAACTGGCTCATCTGAGCCCATTCCCTGTCAGAAGTGTCTTGGTTGACATCCGAGTGGTATCCTTTTTTGGAAAGCCTCAGCTGGGTAATCAATCAGAAAAGAGCCAGCTTCTGCTTTCCCAGTCCTTGGAGTTTCTGGGAGCACATTTCAACACTCAGCAGAGTTTTCCTGCCAGAGGAGAAAATCAAAAGACTGTTGGATTCCTTGGTGCTGTTTTGTGCACAGCAGGCCCCCAGAGCCAGGGATTATCAGCTCCTCGGATTGATGGTAGCAATCATAGAGATGGTGCCCTGAGCACTTGATCACTTGCAGCTGCTCCAGTGGTCAGTGTTGACTCAATGGTCCCCACGTTCTCAGATGTTTGAGCCAGGCTTTCACTCCCATTGATGGTGAAGACCAACCTGTGGTAGTGGCTGCAACCCAGTCATCTAAGGAAGGGCTTACTGCTGGCCGATTTCTCCTGGATCCTGCTGAAGACGGATGCCAGCCTCTTGACCTATGGAGCCCATTGTTAAGATCATATGGCCCAGGCCCATTGAAACCATAGGAAAGTAGAGTGGTCCATCATCCATCTCAAGGTGAGGGCCATCAGGTTGGCTCTAATGCATTTCTGATCAGGGCCAGACAGTTTGCATTTTCAGACAATGCCACTGTTGTTGTTTATGCCAATCGATAAGGTGGCATAAGTAGCACTGGAATGGCTCTGGAGATGGCTCTCCTGTTTGCCTGGGTGGAGCCTTGTTGGCCCAGCACATTGCTGGGATGGACAATGTAGAAGTAGACTTCCTCAGCTGGCACTCTCTGAATCCTGGCAAGTGGGATCTGAGTCAGGAGACATTTCAGTTGATTCTGCACCGCTGAGGTCGCACCAAAATGGATCTGATGGCTGCTTATTCAGTCGCCACATGGAAATGGGGTCCAAAGGTTGTTGATGCCCTTACACAGTCTTCAGAAGTTGGTGGCTGCTGTATATGTTTCCTCTTTGGCCCCTGGTGGGGAGTGTGTTTCGGTATATACAGCACCACCTGGGCTGGATTGTTCTGGTAGCACAGGATTGGCCATTGAGAGCATGGTTCAGAGACCTAATGTGGCTCCTGCAGGTGCCTCCTCTTTGGTTGTCTCCCTCTTGGGGGCTATTGTGGTAGGGACCGATCCTGGAGGATCCGACTCCTTTCTTGCTTATGGCATGGCTCTTGAAAGGAGGCTGATAGTGCATAAGAGCTACTCTCCAGCAGTAATCTCTACTCTACTTCTTGCCTGGAGGTCTACCAAGCTAACATACATTTGGATATGGTGCCTCATTGAACTCTGATGCAGCATGCATCACTTCTCTCCTGAGGCGGCAAAGATGTCCTACTTCCTGGCCTTTCTACAGGATTGCTTAGAGAAAGGCCTCTCATTTAGCTCCCTGAAGGTTCAGGTGGAAGCTCTGGCCTGTTTCTGTGGTCCGGTGGTGGGTAAGTCTTTGCCCTTATGCTCTGATATCTCACGTTTTCTCCAGGGGGTTCAGCATCTACTTCCACCTCTTCCTGGAATCTGTGTCTGGTGCTCAGGGCCTTGATGGCAGTCCCCTTTGAACTTCCTTAAAGAATTTGACACTTAAGATTATCATCTTGGTTGTGATTTGTTCTGCAAGGCAGATCTCTGAGGTTCATAGTTCCACAATGCTTGTCCTGGGGTAAGCAGTGGATTTTCCGGGTCCTCTTTAATAATTGTTTATGGACCTTTCCTCCAGGAACTTGTCCAAACCTTTTTAAACTCAGTTACACTAACATCTTCTACTACATTGTCCGGTAATGGATTCCAGATTTTGATTAGCGTTGAGTGAAAAAAATATTTTCTCATATAACTCTTAAATGTATTACATTGTAGCTTCATTGCATGCCCCCTAGTCTTTCTGCTTTTTGATGGCGTAAGCAACCTATCAACGTTTACTCTTTCCACTTGAATCATTCATTTATAAACCTCTGTTGTATCTCCCCTCAATCTCCTTTCAAAGTTGAAGAACCCTAACCTTTTAAGTCTTTCCTCATAGGGGTATCCTTCCATCCTCTTTACCATTTTGGTGGCTCTGCTCTGTACCTTTTCTAATTTCGCTATATCCTTTTTAAGATATGGCTACCAGAGTTGCATACAATATTCAAGGTGCGGTCACACCATGGAATGATTTAGAGGCATTATAATATCCTTGGTTTTATTCTCCATTCATTTCATTATGTTTCCTAGCATTCTATTTGCTTTCTTGGCTGGCAGCGGAGGGTTTCCAATGTATTATCCAGGATGATGCCTAATTCTTTTTCCTGGGTGATGGTTCTTAATGTAGAATCTTGCATCATGCAACAGTTAATTTGGGTTGTTCTTTCCTAGGTGCATAACTTTGCACTTGTCCACATTAAATTTCATTTGCCATTTGGACGTCCAGTCTTCCAATTTATCAAGGTCCTCTTGCAGTTTTTCACAATCCTCTTGTATTTTAACAACTTAGAATAATTTTGTGTCATCTACCAATTTCATTGGTTCGCTCATTATTCCCATTTCCATGTCATTTATTAATGTGTTAAAAAACAGCGGGCCCAGCAGAGATCCCTGGGGTTCTCCATCTTTCTCCATTGAAAAAAAATCAGCCATTTAGCCCTACTCTCTGCTTTTTGTCTTTTAGCCAGTTCCTGATGCACAATAGTACTCTGTCTCCTATCCCATGGCTTCAATTACACCAAGAGTCTCTTATGAGGTAACTTGTCAAAGGCTTTATTAAAATGCAGATACGTTATATCGACCAGCTCATCTTTGTCTACCTGTTTATTCATACCTTCAAAAAAATATAACAAATTAGTAAGAAAGACTTTCCTTGGCTAAGTCCATGTTGACTTTCTCCCATTAAACCATGACTACTTACACGTTCAGTAATTTAATTCTTTATAATGGTTTCTACCATTTTGCTAGGACTGATGTCCATCTCTATTTTCCTGAATTACCCTTAGAACCATTTTTAAAAACTGGCATTAAGTTGACCATTCTCCAGTCTTCAGGTACTACAAATGATTTTAATGATAGTTTACAGATTACTAATAGTAGGTCTACAATCTCATATTTCAGTTCTTTCAACACCCTTGCACATATACTATTTGGTTCAGGTGATTTACTACTCTTCAGTTTATCAAATTGTTGTAATATACCTTCCCAGTGTATCAATATTTCTTTCAATTCTTCCAATACATCACCTTTAAATACCATTTTAGGCATGCGTAACTTCCCTACATCATCCTCAGTAAAAACCTAAGCAAAGAATTCATTCAGTCTCTCCGTTATGACCTTGTCCTCCCTTAGAACCCCTTTTACCTCTCTATCATCTAATGGTCCAATTGACACTCTCTCGGGTTTTTTGCAATGAGTATACTTAAAAAAGTTTTCATTATGCATTTTTGCTTCCACGGCAAGCTTTTTTTCAAATTCTCTCTTTGCCTGCCTTATCACTGCCTTGCATCTAACTTGCCAGTTGCCTATGTTGTTACCCATTTTCGTCATTTGGCTCCTTTTTTTCCATTTCCTGAAAGATGCTTTTTTTGGCTACAACAGCATCTCTGACATCACCTTTAAACTTTGCTGGCAGTTTTTTGGCCTTCCTTTTTCTTGTCTTAAAGCATGAAATAGATCTGGTCTGGGCTTCCAAGATAGTAGTTTTAAACAACGCCCATGCTTGATGTAAATCTTTAACCTTTGCAACTGCTCCTTTTAGTTTTTTCATAACTATTTTCCTCATTTTATCATAGTCTCTCTTTTGAAAGTTAAAAGGTAATACTATGGATTTCCTTGCCATCCTTCCTCCATTTATTAAATCTCTTGCACCAGATCCTGTGTACCACTAAGGACTAGGTCCAAAATAGCTTCCTCTCTTGTTGGTTCATGAACCAGCTGCTCCAAGAAGCAGCCATGCAACTTTGGTTAGTTTCCTTGATTTCTTTTAGCATTTCATCATCCATCTATGGCCAGGCATCTATGGCCACTGTCATTGCCTTCCCTTCTTTTACATGTAATTTCTGTCCATAGAGATTCTACAGTGTAGTTTCCTGCAAAACTCTTATTCTGTGTGACTCAATGCCCTCCCTAACATAGGGTAGATCAAATTGGTGGAGGGGCTGTGCTCTATCATTGTGATATAGTACCCAGGTATCACAGTGTCCCATCAGTTGTCCTCCTTCCACCATGTCTCTGAGATGCCAATTATATCTAACCTTTCATTTAGTGCCATATATTCTAACTCTCCCATCTTATTTTTTAGACTTCTAGCATTTGCATAGAGTCACTGTAAAGGATACATTTTATTCATATTAATCTGGTTATCAGTTGATAGGGATAATTTGAAATTTTACAGCTCTTTCTGCTCTGTATTTAAGAGCATCTGTGTTACTTTTATCTTTATTGGAATCTCTCTATCTAGATGCACTAACTTCCCCCTTTGGCTAATATCCTTCAGTGGAGTTTGTACGTAGGGATCTTTTCTGTAGTAATTTGACTTCTATAGCTTTTCAAATAGGTGTATGGATGTTTTGGGGCCCATTGCAGTATTTGTAATGCTGCTTTTTTCTGGGTAGACACCTTATTGTATGAGTTTTGGAAGTGTATGCTGACATAATATGGTATGGTAGATTTGACTTTGTAGATCACTGGCTCCCACTAATGAGCCAAATAAAATTCAAAATAATCATGACAACCTTTAAACTCATCAACGATATCACCCCATCCATACTCACAACACTCATACAAACCCCCACACAATCAAGAACCAGAAGAGAGAACGCCCTCCACTCACTTGTAACCCCCAACACAATCAAGAAAACAAAACAGGTCACCATCTCAAAGGCTTTCACATACACTGCAGTCTCGCTATGGAATGCCCTACCCCTATCAATCCACGCAACTAAAGGCCTCCAGTAATTCAAAAAAGCCCTAAAAATGCACCTATTTATTGAGCATTACGGAACACAAAACACAAACCAACCCCACCCAAACTCTCAGGCAAGCCATGCACCCAAGCACCACCAACCGATGTAAAGACTGCACACAAAGCTCTGATGCCTCCAGTAAAAAAAACACATCATATAATGTATTAAAGTTATAAGGAAAGAGTTCAAATATAATAATGTATAAAGTTATAAGGGAAAAGGTTCAATGTTATCAAGTATAAAGTTATAATGTATAAGCACAAACGTTATAATGTAAAGTCAGAAAACAGTTTTTGTGACATGTTAAGTTATATGCAAACCGCCCCTGATCTCTGGAAGGGGCGATATAGAAAAACACAACAAATAAATAAATAAAAATAGATTTTTCAGTGACATTTGCAGTGTTTTATATTAGTTCACAATATGCCTGGCACTGGAGAATGTTTGTTGTTAGTGAGATGACCAGAATCAGATTTTTTTTTTTTGGACTATCACAGCCTGTTTGTATAATGCTGAATATTTACTGCTAAGTATTTTTATTTTGGTTATGCATTTGCTCTTTTGCTGCAATTTTCTAACACTGGATTTGAAGAATAAATACTAGTATTGCTTGAAAAGGGGAGGGGTGCCGATTTATAGGTTGCAGGGGGGGGGGGGCTCTAGAAACACTAACACTGGCCTTGGGCAGACAGCACTGAATGTTGTGACACTTCTACCTGTTAGAGATAGGATCCCTGTAGGGAGCCAGCGCTGGTCTGAGCCACAGATGCCTGGGGTTTGTTGAACCCTGGTTTAAAGATATCATCTTGGAAACCCAAATCAGGGGTAGAAGGAAAGCCCAATGAGTGCCCTAATGATTTAAAGAGTTGGGAGAGGCTGTTGGAAAAAGGATCTGAATGAAGAAAATAGGAAACATAAGTAATGGCAAGTTAGATGCAAAGCATTGGTAAGACAGGCATAGAATTTAAACAGAGGGAGCCAGTTGGACCATTAGATGATAGGGAAGTTAACATTAAACACTAATTTATTTCTGGAAAAGGTTTTTCTATACCACCCCTTCCAGAGATCAAGGATAGTTTACAAATAACATAAGATATGCCAAACTGGGTCAGACCAAGGTCCATCAAGCCCAGTATCCTGTTTCCAACAGTTTACCAATCTAGGTCACAAGTACCTAGCAGTTTCCCCACAAGACACAGGTTCCACAAAGCTTGTATTGGGTCAAGCAGTGATATCCTGGGTCCCTTTTAATAATGGTTTATGGACCTTTCTTCCATGAACTTGTCCAAACCTTTTTTAAACCCAGCTACACTAACAGCTTTTATTACATCCTCTAGTAACAAATTCCAGAGTTTGATTACACGTTGAGTGGAAAAATATTTTCTCTTATTAGTCTTAAATAGTTTACCCAGTAGCTTCACTTCATGTCCCCTAGTCTTTCTATATTCTGATGATGTAAACAATTGATCTATGTTTACCCGTTCCACTCCATTCATTAATTTATAGAACTCTATTGTATCTCCCCTCAGCCGTCTCTTTTCCAGATTGAAGAGCCCTGACCTTTTTAGCCTCTCTTCATGTCCACATTAAATTTCATCTGCCATTTGGTTGCCCAGTCTTCAAGATCCTCTTGGATTTTCCACAATCCTCATGGGTTTTAACAACTTTAAATAGTTTTGTGTTATCTGCAAATTTGATAACTTCACTTGTTGTTCCCTTTTCCAGGTCATTTATGAATTTGTCAAAAAGCAGCGGCCCCAGCACAGATCCCTGGGGTACTCCACTATTCACATTTCTGCATTGGAAAAATTGGCCATTTTGCCCTACCCTCTGCTTTCTATCTTTTAACCAGTTACTGATCCACAATATTACACTGCCTCCTATCCCATGACTCTTTAGTTTTGTCAAAAGTCTCTGATGAGGGTCCTTGTCAAAGGCTTTCTGAAAGTCCAGATACACTATATCAACTACCTCACCTTTGTCTACCTGTTTATTCACACCTTCAAAAAACATAATAGATTAGTAAGACAAGATCTTCCTTGTCTAAAGCCATGTTGGCTGTCTCCCATTAAGCCATAACTATGTACATATTCAGTAATTTTGTTCTTTATGATGGTTTCTACCATTTTTCCCAGCACTGACATCAGGCTCACCGGTCTGTAGTTTCCTGGATCACCACTGGAACCCTTTTTAAAAATTGGCGTTACATTGGCCATCCTCCAACCTTCAGGTATCGCAGATGATTTTAATGATAGTTCACAGATTACTAATAGCAGATCTGAAAACTCATATTTCAGTTTTTTCAACACCCTTGGATGTATACCATCCAGTCGAGGTGATTTGCTACTGTTCAATTTATCAAACAATTGTAATTCATCTTCCCGGAGTATCGATATTTCCTTCAATTCTTCCGTAGTATCACCTTTGAATACCACTTCTGTCATGAGTAACATCCCTACGTTTTCCTCAATAAAGACTGAAGCAAAGAATTCATTCAGTCTGTCTGCTATGGCCTTGTCCCCTCTCAGTGCCCATTTTACCCTTCTATCATCTAATAGTCCAACTGGCTCGCGCACAGGTTTGTTGTTACGAATGTACTTGAGCAAGTCTTTATTACACATTTTTTTTGCCAGAGCAAGCTTTTTCTCAAATTCTCTCTTTGCCTGCCTTATCAATGCCTTGCATTTAACTTGCCAGTGCTTGTGCTGTTTCCTGTTTTTGTCATTTGGCTATTTTTCCATTTCCTGAAAAATGCTTTTTTGGCAGCAACAACAGCCTCTCTGACCTCACCTTTAAACCATGCTGGCAGTTTTTTGGATTTCCTTCAACTTTTCTTAAAGTATGGAATACAGCTGGTCTGGGCTTCCAAGATAGTATTTTTAAACAACACCCAAGATTGATGTAAGTCTTTAACCTTTGCAACTGCTCCTTTTAGATTTGTCTTAACTATTTTCCTCATTTTATCATAGTCTCCCTTTTGAAAGTTAAAAGGTAGTACTGTGGATTTCCTTACCATCCCTCCTCCATTAATTATATGAAACGTGATCATGCTATGATCACTATTGCCAAGTGGCCCCAACACCCTTATCTCTTGTACCAGATTTGGTGTTCCACTAAGGACTAGGTCCAAAATGACTTCCCATAATAGCTCTTAGCTTATCTGGTAAGGAATTCCAGAGTACAGCTAAGCAATAGGTGACTGTTCTGTTACTTGTAGAACGGTTTGTGTTGCCGTAGTTAATGGGGACTCCCATAGTATTATTGTTATGACTTCTAGTTCTCGCGTAAGAAGGGCTGCTGAGAGGTTAAATATGATGGGGCTATTTTCCTCAGGAATTTAAATGTGATCATGAGTGTTTTATATTTAATCCAGCTCAAAACTGGTAACCATTGTAAATTGTAAAGTATTCGTGTGATGTATTCTGTGCTGTTAATCTTGTAGATGATACGGATAGCAACATTTTGAACCAGTTGCAGGTGATTAATGGTCTGCTTTGGTAGACCTTGTAAGATAGCATTTGAAAAATCAAAATGCAGAATGATCATGGCTTGGAGGACTGGACGGAAGTCATGACTGTCCAGGAATGGTCTAATCTGCTGAAGCATTCACCGTTTATAGAAGATAGATTTAGTCATTAGCCTCACATGGGAAGTCATGGAAAGTGTCTGATCCAAGGTAACCCCAAGATATTTTACTTCAGTTTTTACTTCTAGATTGACATCACAAAGTTGAAGCTTTGGGGAGGGGGAGGATTAAAATTTAGGTTCCTTGTGATGATGAGATGCAAAGATAAATGCTTAACACCTCATTAGTATGCAAATCGAATGACATGTTTTGCATCGATTACTCAAAACTGGAGTTGTTTTTTTTCCACCAGGAGCATCAGGCCTTGCATTCTTAATGGGGCTGGCACAAGTATTAGAGTACCCTCTCACAAAATGAAGACCCCTCCCCAAACTCCCAGAACATTTCCCCTTGACATATTCCACCCCTTGACATTCTTCCATTGTACCCATCCCTCTCAAGACCCCCTAACTTGAGAAAGCCAACCCTACCTCAGCAGGGCTGCCCATTAGGCTTCCTGGATTTACCTCTAAATATAAAATTGTTGGTCTAGGGGACTTTGGGCAGGAGGCATCCCCAGTTGCTCTTCCCTTTTGCAGAGCAGGGTTCAAAATGGCACACTAAATTCCCTAGCAGTGCTCTTGCTGATGTGGGGAGGGTTCTCAGGTTGGAGGGATCTCAGAGTGGGAGAAGGGTACCGTGGAGGATTGTGGAAGGGTGAGGGATGTCAAGAGGAGGAGTTCTTGGGGTTATGAGGAGGGGGGGGTGCTCCAAAATATGTATCAGCTCCTTTAAGAACACAGTCTGGAGCATCAGGCCAAGTGTTAAAGGCCCCATACTCCTGGCAAAGAAAAACAACGCCAACTTTGAGCTGGCATTTTTTTTCCATTGGAATATTGCAGCTTACATTGCTCACTGTGAGTCATGTTATTTCTTTACTAACCTGTAGTACTAAGTTAACTATGACATTGAGTTACATGTTAATGACTCCCGTAGTAAACTAAACTGCGGTAAAATCCATGATTTTACCACAGCTTAGTAACTGCTCCCTTGTATTGGAGGACAGTATGCATTAATAAGGACTTTTCAATCACAAATTGTGAAGATTTCAATGAGGCAGAATTAGAGTTAATCTTTCATCAATATTTGTTCAGTGAATATCAGATGAGATTGATATGCAATGAAGATTTTTAAAATATAGTTGAATTGGTTTTAAACAATGAATTTCTTTTGCATAAAAAAACTGTCAGATACATATGTCATCAAAAAAGGCCTTTTTACTAAGCGCACTCCGCAGTTAGCACAGGTTTTGGTGAACGCTAATCATGCGCTGTGGCCCATGCTGTTAGTGAATAGCTGTGACCGTTAGTGCATGCTAATTCCCATGCTACCTATGCCTAGCACATTAGAATGGGAAATGGGCAGGTTAGGGTAGAGAGTGGGGGTGGCGAGCACTGTGCCATCAGTGCTCGGGTATACACCACGTGCTAACAGTATGTCTTGCAAATAGCACGGGTGCAATTACCTCCATCTCCACAGGCAAAGTTAACTGCACCCATACTATTGGCCACGGTATTGATGGCACTGGATGTTACCTATTTGGAAAATGCTGTCTGTGCCCCTGACAGTTAATGCAGTGGTGTTGCACCTAATGTCATGGTTTTGCGGGCTATTGGTGCATTTCTTTTTGTATTTGTTGCTGTTGCTACTTGGCTTTTATCAGAAGTGGTTGAAGGTATCAATGTGCAAAGCAGATGTTTGAAAAAGTTTATACAGGGATTTTATTATTTCTATACACTTGCTGACTTGTTCCTTTTTTCCTATAATGAACAATCTATCAATGAACACTGCTATTCTTGAGTTGCTTTTAATTTGGAGAATTTGCTGTAATGCAATTTTTACTATAAGTAGTTAGGGATGTGCGCAGGAAAAAAATTGATAATTTTTATCTAGTTTCTAAATTTTTCCTGATTTTTGGGCTAGTTATTTTGGGTTCTTTTCATAGAAAATTCTTAGTTTCTTTCAATAGAAATTGTTTGCCATGCACCATAGCATTTTAACGTGCACTAATTGACTTAATGTGCATTAATTCATAGGTCAGTGTGCCTGAAATCAGTTTAATATACCTTGATTTTTTTTAAGTCACACAATAACTAATCAAATGCACTCTAGTGAATGCACACCCCTTCAGTTTGTACTATCCCTGGCACAACGTACTCTGAGTGAAAATAAAGAATAAGCATGTGGTACAGTTGTGGTCAACATTATTGGCACCTTTGCAGTTCAACCCCTAAATGTCTAATATCTCCTAAAAAAAAAAGCCCACAAAACTTTTTTATATGGAAATGCAATTGCTGAAGCGGAGATGTTCCAAAGTTCAACACACAGCCATAGTGGTTCAGGAGTTCAACATTATTAGCTCCACAAAAATTTTGTTTTGAAACACAATTATTGAGACAGAAGTGTTTTGAATTTTAACATACAGCCTTAGCAGTTCAACATTCAGTTAAGTATATCTTGGAGTCTACTTATTGTGTTGTCCCTTTGTGTACATTTATGAGGCTTGGTGGCCTTTGAAAAAAGATAAAAACGGAAGGTTTTGCCATGAGAATGGTGATTCTTTCAGGGCAAACAGCCCAACAAAAAATAATTAGGAAGTAGTAAGGTCATTACTTTGAGGTGTTCATTAAGTTCCCACTTAATTTATTGATAGATCTGCAGGGGACTGGCCAAGTCTTTTTTGTATATAGGACATAATTATTGGCACCCTTACAAACAATTCAAATCAGTTTGAACAGAAGAACCACATTCCCATTGCAGTAAAATATGCACCTATGATCAATTGTCAGTACTCACATGACTTGAATCAACCAATGAATGATGACTGTAATGTTTAAAATGGCCACATTCACTTCCTGTTCCATTTTCTGAAGACAAGAGAACAGCAAGGCCGCGGGCCCCGTCCGCGTGGCCGCTCCTAACCGGGGGGGTGGCGGGCCGTTCGCCCCCCCCCCTCGGTTGCGGCGGCGGCGCGCGGCTCGATGGTGCCCGCGCGGCCGGGCGCCTCATTGGCTCCCCGCGGCGTTTAAAACGCCCGGGAGCCAATGAGGAGGCTAGGACCCGGCGGCGGGGGGGGGTGAGTGGCGCGGAGACCCAGCTCTGCATCGGCAGTTGCTGGGTCGGGGCTGGAGGCTCCAGACGCGTGCGGGCTTGCTGCGCATGATCGTCGTCGGGTGTCCCAGGCCTTGGTGCAGCGGGAGGCAGCAAGTGAAGCGGCGCCGTCCTTGGAGCTCCGGGGGCAGCGATCCAGCGGCGGGGGAGTCAGGAGGCTCGTGGCTCTACAGGCAGGTTTGTTTGGGGAAGGTCAGGGTTTCAAATCCCACTAGGGGACAGCAACGGGTGTTCCTTGTAGTCTTGGGCAAGCCACTTAGTTATTTAGGGAATCCCCTCTATCCTTAATAAAAAAAAAAAAAAAAAAAACGCAAAACATATAATAATAATAATATTAATAAAATAAAATAAAATTCATAGCTACAGGAATAATTAATTAAGCCCATGGCCGGGGGAGGAATGAAGGGGGGTTCCGGAAAGCGCCACGGGTCTGGGAGGGCTAAGACGGTCGGTCCTCGGAGGGGAGAACCTGCTCCGTTGGGGCGCTCGGCTCCTCTCGGAAGGGGGACCAGGGGCAGGGCTCCGAGCCGTGGCCCGGCGTCCGACGGTGGTACTAGCCCTGTCACCAGGCCGGGGGGGCGGCTGGGTAGGGGGGTCTCGGCTGGCCGGTTAGCTGTGGGCCGGCGTGGTAGGTCAGCAGCCCCGGCTAGCGGTACTTTGGGGCGGGGAGAGGCCCCTGGTGGCTTGGGGGTGGCTATAGGTCCCACGGGTGTGGGTTTCGGGGCGGCTCCTCAGTTGAGCACTGTGGTTATGGACGCTGCGAGTCCGGGGGGTGGATCTGCTACTGCAGGGGCAGCCTATTCCCCCATGTGGGCGCATTGGCAGGGCGGGGGTCAAGGCTCTTCCTGCGCGGAATGGCTAGGGGCGTGGCAGCCGCCTCGGCCGGGGGCGGGTTTTCCTTCACCTTTCCCTGTTTTTTCTCCGCAGGTTTCGACTGGCTGGCCCTACTGGGGGCAACCGTGGGGGGCTCCTGCTGGAGAGCTGGACGGCGGGAGGGCGTGCACAAGTGGAGGCCCCGTGTCTGTCGGAAGCGGAGGGGGAGCGGAAGCATCAGCTTTGACGCCACCGGAGCCGGGTGTGTCTTCCGAGGTAGCAGCACCAGTGGCAGGTGAGTTGGCTACTGGGGTGAGGGCAGGGGAGGGGGGTAAGAAGCGAGCGTCCAAGCGCAAGCGGTGTTCCGGTCACCGGCGGCAGCGTTCGGGGTCCTCCTCTTCTTCAACGTCTGAGTCGTCGTCCGGCTCGGTGTCCGACGACTTGGCCGGGAGCCCGCGGGCCACTGGCGGGGAGGTCGGCGTGGGACAGGTGGGTTCTGTGCCTTCGGTGGCGTGTTTCTCGGAGTTATGGGAGGGAGTGCCAAAGACTCTGCGGAAAAAGATTGTGAAACGTCGCTACGTAGATATTTTCCGCTTACTCGAAGGTCGGAAGCGGTCGGGGGATAGCCGACGGAAGCGTAAGGAGGACGAGAAGGCGGGTAGGGTCAAGAGAGTGGCTCGGAATGTGGTTAATTGGACTCGGTCTTTCTTGCGTTTGGCGAGTGTATGGGGTCATTCGCATCCGGAGCAGTACGGTATGCTGTTGGCTTACGCGGATTCCATACTGGAGGCCTCACAGACTCATGACGGTTGGGCTTGGCTCAACTATGATGAGAAATTCCGTGATAAGATGGAAGAGAATCGCCTGTTGTCATGGGGAACGCAGGACATTAATCTTTGGTTAACGCAGATGGCGATCAGACCTGGCGGGGGAGGTATGGGTGGGCAGAGAGGTGGAGTAGCCACCCCTGCGCAGGCGGATCGGCCCTTTCGATCGGGCGTGCCCCCTGTGTTGCAGAGAACTCCAGGGGGGGGGGAACGGGGGACTTGTGCTGGCGCTTCAACAAGTCTTCCTGCCCCTTTCCGGATTGCAAATTCCGGCACGCCTGCTCCGTCTGTAATGGGGGTCACCCAGCCCTCAAATGTGTCAAGACGAGTGGCGGGGGCGTGCCAGCCCCCAGCCACAAGTAATGGGGACGTCTGGAGTTTGGCCCCCACCCCTGTTGCGATTGTTGGGTTAGGCCCGTGGCTTAGGAGGTATCCGAAGCGACAGGTCAGCGGTCTTTTGGAATGCGGGTGTAAGGAGGCGTTTCCCATACCGGTGGTGGGCAGTGTAGGGGTACACAAGGCGCGGAATTCGCCTTCGGTGCGGCGTTTCGCGCAGCTGGTACGAGATAAGTTGGCAACTGAGCTGGCCTTAGGTAGGGTGGTCTTTTCCTATTGGTTCCTCGGTTAATGATCACGTTCCTAAGGTTTTTGGGTGCCGTACGTTACGCGTGTTCCGTAGCATCCGAAAAGACGGCGGGTCCGGCGATGACTATTACCTTTTGGGGAGTGGAGTTGGATTCCGTGGCGTTGGAGGCCCGCTTGCCGGGGGAGAAAGTTACGAGTCTGCGGGTGTTGGTCGCAGATGCGCTGGGTTCTAGTAAGCTAACGCTGCGGGAGATGCAGTCTTTGGCGGGGTCCCTGCATTTTGCGTATCGGGTGATCCCGATGGGGAGAGTGTTCTTGCGCCGGTTGTCCGCAGGTACTGCAGGCGACTCTAGGCCGCATCATCGGATTCCGATGTCACGCAGCTTGCGGGCAGATCTGTGGATTTGGGACGATTTTCTTCGTGACTTTAATGGTACCACGGTGCTGAGAGACCCGGAGGTGACTTCTGCGGATCTGCAGTTGTATACTGATGCAGCAGGGGGTTCCGGTTTGGGGGATTTATTTTTGGGGCGCATGGTGCGCAGAAGGCTGGCCTCAATCCTGGCGAGCGGTGGGGCTTACGAGGAATATTACCTTCCTCGAGTTGTTTCCCATTGTGGTGGTCCTGTCCTTGTGGCCGGATGGACTCCGCAATCGCAGAGTGCGCTGGTGGTGCGACAACGAGGCGGCAGTGTCGGTGATCAATAACTATTCCCCAAGATGTCAGCCGGTAGCTGACCTGATGCGGCAGGTGGTCTTTTCATGCTTGCAGTTGAATTTAGTGATTAAGGCTCATTGTTGCGGGGTTGGGAGCGGTCTAGTCCCTCGCCCGGGGATTGGCGGCGTCCTATTACTCATGACTTACTGCGTCGGTTATGCGGGGCCTTGCCGCGGGTGGTGGCCACCTACTATGAAGGGGTGCTCTTTCGGGCCGTTTTCGTTAGCCTTTTTTCGGCGCATTTCGGGTGGGCGAGCTGGTTTCGGAGTCGGGGCGGCTTCACAATGGGAGGGAGGTGCAGGTGCGTCACGTGCACTTGCTCGGGAGTAGGGTTCATATCCGCCTTGCCCGTTCTACGACGGATCAGGCGGGAATGGGTAGGTGGGTGGACTTGGCCGCGGTCCAGGGTTCCCCCTCGTGCCCGGCCCGGTCGCGTTGCTGCAGGCGTACTGACGCGTTCGTCCGGAGGCTAGCGGTAGCCTTTTATCCATTAGGTCGAGCGGGTCCTTCCGCGTTGCCAATTTACCGCAGTGCTACGGCTGGCATTACGACAGATAGGTGAGGGCCCTGGTGCCTTCGCCCCTCATTCCTTCCGGATCTGGGCGGCAGCCAGTGTGGCGGTGGCCGGGCTGCCCGATCAGGAGATACAGCGCATTGGGCGTTGGCGGTCGGGAGCTTTCCACTGCTATGTGCGTTTCTGGGGGAGTGGGGGGGGGCACTAACGGGGCTATTTCTTTGTCTTTCAGATGTGGGGCATAGAAGCTGCTGGATTCCTGGCCACTCCTTTGTCTTCTGGGCGGGTCGGCGAGCAGCGACGCGCCCATTGGGGCTGAATTTGGGACTTTCCGAGCAGGCGGTGACGATCACATGGCTGGGCGAGCGCGGACTCCGGTGGATACAACTCCTGCCTTTGCTTCGGCACCTCCAGCGAACCAGAGGCGCCCCGGAGGTGTTACTGCTCCACTTAGGTGGCAACGATCTCGCTTCATGGACTTGCCGGCAGTTGATTCGAGCAGCTATCAAGGACTTTGGGGTGGTTTTGGGGATGTTTCTGGATGTATTATTGCTATGGTCGGATATCATTCCAAGGCCGTCCTGTAGGGCTCAGTGACGGTGGTCACGGGGTGTGACCAAAATTCGCCGTCTAATTGGCCGGTGGGTGGGCCAGCAAGGGGGCTGTCAAATCTTTCACCCTTGGGTGGACGTGGACTGCCCTGGCCTCTATAGGCCGGACGGGGTGCACTTGTCCCCGATAGGGCTAGATTTACTGCTTAACGATTGGCAGGAGGCCTTGGAAGGTATTCCGTTGGGGGCGAGGGCTGGTCGCAGCTTACCTTTGGGGGGCGGCTCTGGTCGTGGCTGACCTGAGCCGGTGGCGGGATCCCGGAGGTTTCCGGGGTCCGGAGCCGGTGGCAAGCATGAGGGCGGGGGTGGGGTACCCCCGACCCGGTTAACCCCTCAGGCTTTTGCTAATAGCATGGCGAAGCCGGAAGAGGGAGGGCGTGGAAAATGTCGGGCCTGTGCCCGGGGGAAGCGGATGCGGCGTCACCTTGCTACTAACACGGCGGGTGAGAGCTCGCTCTGCTTGGGGGGGGGGGTGGGAGTTAAAATGTGTTGATGTTGTATTATGTGTGTTTAAAAGGTTATTAAAGCTGCGACCAGTTTAAGTCCCAAATGGTTGTCATGTGTTTGTTTTGAATTAATCTGTCGGGGAAAGGAAAGTGGGGGTGGGGCCTGGGGGGGGAGGGGGGGGCGAGAGGCGACATGCCGCCTTACCCGGTTACAGCAAGGCCGCGGGCCCCGTCCGCGTGGCCGCTCCTAACCGGGGGGGTGGCGGGCCGTTCGCCCCCCCCCCCCTCGGTTGCGGCGGCGGCGCGCGGCTCGATGGTGCCCGCGCGGCCGGGCGCCTCATTGGCTCCCCGCGGCGTTTAAAACGCCCGGGAGCCAATGAGGAGGCTAGGACCCGGCGGCGGGGGGGGGTGAGTGGCGCGGAGACCCAGCTCTGCATCGGCAGTTGCTGGGTCGGGGCTGGAGGCTCCAGACGCCCGCCCGCCCACCCTGCCTGGGAGAGGCTTTGGGTGGGGGGGGTTTTGGGTTGTTGCAGCTGGAAGGGGGGGCTTTGGCGGGATCCCGGAGGTTTCCGGGGTCCGGAGCCGGTGGCAAGCATGAGGGCGGGGGTGGGGTACCCCCGACCCGGTTAACCCCTCAGGCTTTTGCTAATAGCATGGCGAAGCCGGAAGAGGGAGGGCGTGGAAAATGTCGGGCCTGTGCCCGGGGAAGCGGATGCGGCGTCACCTTGCTACTAACACTGCGGGTGAGAGCTCGCTCTGCTTGGGGGGGGGGAGTGAAAATGTGTTGATGTTGTATTATGTGTGTTTAAAAGGTTATTAAAGCTGCGACCAGTTTAAGTCCCAAATGGTTGTCATGTGTTTGTTTTGAATTAATTTGTCGGGGAAAGGAAAGTGGGGGTGGGGCCTGGGGGGGGGAGGGGGGGGCGAGAGGCGACATGCCGCCTTACCCGGTTACTGTCTGTGACCATCAGAAAAGCCATTATCAGCAAACATCAAACTTCAAAGGCGTACAAGGCCATCTCCAAAAACCTTGGGATACTTGTGTCTACAGTTTGCAGTGTTATTAAGATGTTTTCTGCTCATGGAACTATCAAGAACCTCCTAAGATATGGTGGGAAGAGGAAAATTAATCCAAGAATCTTTGAAGATTAATGTGAACTGTTGGAAAACACCACGTACAACATCCAAAGAGCTTGAGACTGACCTGGAACAATCTGGCGTGGTGGTTTCAACATGCACCATACACTGTGCACTAAACAAAGAAGGACTTCATAGCGAAGGCCAAGGAGGACCCCATTGCTCAAAGACAAATATAAAAAGGCATGACTGATCTTTGGCCAAACCCACCTAGAGAAACCACAGTTTTTCTGGGAAAATATTTTGTGGAGAGGTGAAACCAAATTTGAGCTCTTTGGCAGTGCAGACCAATGATACATTTACAGGCGAAGAAATGAAGGTTATAAGGAAAAAAACCAAACACCCTTCCTTCGGTTAAATATGGTGGAGGTCCTGTAATGTTGTGGGGCTATTTTGCTGCCTTCGGAACTGGAGAGCTGAAACATATTAAAGGAATCATTAAGTCAGAGTATTACCAAGGTATTTTGGAGTGAAATGTGCTACCTAGTATCAGAAAGCTAGGTCTGGATCGAAGGTCATGGGTCCTCCTGCAGAACAATGACCCAAAAGTACAAAAGAATGGTTAAAAAGGAGAAGATGGACTGTTTTAAACTGGCCAGCAATGAGTCTTGATCTCGATCCCAAGAACATTTGGAAAGAGCTGAAATCTTCCATTGTTAAAAGGAATACTGGAAACATTAATGAGCTAGAACAAATCACAGTTGAAGAGTGCGAAAAACTACCAGCAGACAGATGTATGAAACTTATAGATGGCTACAAGAAATGTTTGGAGATTGTCATCATTGCCAAGGGGTATGCAACCAAATATTAGTGAAGGGTGCCATTAATCCTGTCCAGGTCATATTTTGTTTTGTTTTTCTTAGAAATTACTACATCTAAGTTGCACAGACATCTCTTTTGTGTTGTATACCTTTGAACATACTATTAAAATATTATGGCAACATACAGTTGGAATATTTCCAATTATTTCTCAAGTTATTATACACAACATACCTAAAATGCAAGGGTGCTAATAATGCTGACCACAACTGTAAGTGATAGCATAGGTCCATGCTAATGATTACTGGCCGGCATGACAGTTACTATGCGCTAATTCCTGTGGTCACTGCACCTCGCACACTGGGGCAGGAGACGGTGAGGGTAGGATAGAAAGTGGGCATGGAGAGCACATTAGGGTTAGGACAGGGATACATATTGTGCACTCTCCATGCTGCAGTTAGCCCGGGTGCACTTAACCTCATCTCACCCAGGTTTATTGCAAATGCCACTGCCATGCATTAGGTACCATTCTGTGTGATGCCAGGAAAATCATGGCCATTGCATTTACCGCACATTCATATTGACTCAAAATGCACAGTAAGTGCAGAAATGCAGCAGACCTTAGAAACAGGGCCCCTTAGATTTAAATCTGTGTCTCTATATACTGCAGCTTTGGGCTTGTACCACTAAGCTTAGCTGTAACCTTATCCATTGATTATATGCACCTTTCACTCAGTCTTTAATAGAACAATTAGGGTTCAGGAGCAAAAGAGCATTTCTTCCTGAGATATGCTTAATATAACACATATTTCAATAAACAAGTTTCAGTAAAGTTTCAGTAGGGTATAATCCACCTGGCTTTTTGTATTTCTCATCTGTCCTTCCCTACTGATTTTAAACAGTAGAACAACAGTTTGGCACTTCATTCTATGCAGTATTCAAACTATTATTTTACATAAGGAAATTTCATATTCTAATAACAAACAGAAAGTTAGAGCTTATTGTCAAGTGTTTCCTGAAGAGAAAATAAAGACTTTGGTTAACATGATCATGATAAAATAAACTTCAATATATGATTAATTATAACAAATATATGGGAGATATGGACAAGATCTAGCAGATGTTGGAACCATATGAGGCTATCCAAACACTATGCCATAGAATAAAAATCTGAGATTTTATATGGTACAGCTGGCTATATATAATTTATAAGACTTCAGCATCTGGCTGCCTACTGTCATTCCTTTTTGTTCAGCCATTACTTTTTTTAGCAAATGCCAATGAGTATTACAATAATATTGAGTTTTCACTCTTCAACCAAATTGAGAAATGTGTTTGTGCTATGTTTTCAGCTGAAGGATTCTAGAAAATATTCAGATAGGTATAAAAAAAATAAATTTAGCAAACATAATGTTGTTATGTATTACTTTACTTTCTTCTAGCTTATCTATGCATAAAGAAATCTACGAGACTTAAATACCCTTTTTTGTGTATTGGACAAAAAAGGTACACTCTAACTTTTATATAAAGGGGCTTATGTTAAGAACATAAGAAATTCCATACTGGGTCAGACCAAGGTCCATTAAGCTCAGTATCCTGTTTCCAAAAGTGGCCAAGCCAGGTCATAAGTACTTGGCAGGCACCCAAAAAGACACACAGGTTTCACAGTGCTTGTATTGGGACAAGCAGAGGATTTCCCGGGTCCTCTTTAAAAATGGTTTATGGACTTTCTTCCAGGAACTTGTCCAAATCTTTTTTAAACCCAGCTATATTAACAGCTTTTACTACATCCTCCAATAACGAATTCCAGAATTTGATTACGCCTTAAATGAAAAAATATTTTCCCTTATTAGTGTTAAACAGGTTACATTGTAGCTTGAAAAAAACCATGTATAGTTAGTCATTTTCTCTTTTCCCTCATCCTTTTTAATAACCAATACATTTATTGAGGTCCCATTTCTAGCTAAGAGCTGGAGATGATGCTCCTTCCTGAAGATAAGGTCATCGTCTAATTTATTTTATCAGCACATTTTATATCTTGCCTTTCTTGCTGAACTCAAAGTGAGCTGCAAATAAATTTAAAAGTGTAAATGCACATAGTTAAACCCCAATACAGGTATCACATTAGATCTGTTATCTAGACGTTTAAGTCAATTATCCTTATTTTTGTGCAGTGCACTAGACAAAGCCTTATGGTAGCCTTGCCAGCATTTCATATCACATGAGCTCGTACATTAGTTTAATGCAAAGGAAGAATTCCAAACCCTGGCCTTTCTTGGCATTAATGCACAGGAGGAGAGTCTCTTTCGAATGAAAGCAAGCTCTGCTACGAGGGACATAGAGTGAGAGCGAAAGGGGATAGACTCAGGAGTAAAATGCAGAAATATTTCTTTATGGAAAGAGTGGTAGATGCGTGGAATAGTCTCCAAGTGGAGGTAGTAGAAATGAGGACAGTATCTGAATTCAAAAAAGCATGAGACAAACAGAGAGGATCTTTTAAGGAAAAAAGGAGAGTACTGTAGTCGATATGGAAGGGCAGACTAATTAGGCCATGTGGTCTTTTTCTGCCGTCATGTTTCTATGTTTCTTAATACAAAGAAATTTGCATATAGACAAGCAGAGCGGCTTTTAAAGGTACTGACAAACAATCAAACCCTGCAATTAGGAACACAGCTAAAGCAGACACATAGGTGCCCTTAATAAGGTCAGTATAGGCCCAGAAAGATGTCCTGCACAAAGGTTACCCTCTTTTATAACTCGGAATAAATGAAAAATATGCACTGCCTGATATGAAATATGTATACCTCTTTAATACCCAATTAGCTGTGTACACATGGATTTTATAAGCATGCATATTCTGACAGCCCAGTACATTCAAAATGGCTGCCAAGAGAGACGCAGTTCTCAGAAAAAACAACTTTGCCTTGTTTTGTGTTTTTTCTTAAGCTCCTTTTGTGAAGTCTTATTACTTAGAGCAGTTCAATGCGGCCTACATCTCTTATTAACCTGATGCGATTGTTTTAAATTTTCTTTGACACCTGCTTACAAAGATGCTATTGTTGACAAGGGTTGAAATCTTTCTCTTTAATTCCAATCCTTATATTTGATGCCAACCCAAAATAATAATGAGTGGCTTACAGATATAATATAGCAGAATACAAGCAATGACATAACTGATAAGAATAAAAAGACCTGGCCGGCTGGATTATCAGCTGCCGGCACAAGAGGGCAGGGGTTAATGTGCGGTGGGGGCAGAAGGGCGGGCCATGGCCAGCCTTAAGAGGGGCCTGCAAGCCATCTTCTTGTCTCTCTGGTTCAGACAGAGAAGGACCATGCTTTTCCTTTTTATCCTACTTGGCACTCCTGTACTAGGAATCACTCTACTTCCAGCTGTCTGGTTAGGGTCATTGGTGCATGGTTTTGCTGCTTCTGAGATGGCGAGTTCTTGCTTCGGGTCAAGCACAGTGCAGGAGAGCACATAGCCTGCCGGGTGGCTGGATGGCAGCCGGGGAGCCAGGGGGTCAAGCCGGAACATGCAGTCCTTGCAAGCCTATGCTCAATTCTGCAGCTAGGCAAGAGTAGGGAAGACTGATAGGGCCAGCATCCACTCTCGCTTACAGTGCTGTTTGCTGACACCGATGCTGACTCCAACTCCCTCCCATCCAGTATTGCCTGGGAATGTTCTCAGTTGCAATGGAGGTCCTTGGGGGGAGTTGGCCAGACAGCTTGGTCTCCATCAAGACTGTGCATGGGGTAAGAGACGACTCACTGTGGCTGGAGTGAAAAGGTGCAATGTGAACATCCATCTGGTTTGTGGGGGAGGTCAGGCAGCATTCGTAGGGGCCCTGCAGACACTGGTGACTGTACACAGCCTTGGGTTATTTAGTGCTATAGCTTTACTACTAATATATATGAGTATGACCCATGAAACAATGCTTTTAAACTTGTGCCGGGTTTCCTTTTCTCATGACACCTTCCCGTTCATCTCAATAAGAATCTTTCTTTTCAAAATGCAATGTGTGCCTTTGAGTCAGTCCTGACTCCTGGTGACCCAGAAGCTCTCCTGGGTTTTCTTGGCAGTGTTACTAGAAGTAGATTGCCAGGCCTTTCTTCTGAGGCAATGGAGGGTTAAGTAACTTGCCCAAGGCCACAAGGAGTGCTAGTGGGAATTGGACCCTGGTTGCTTGGTTACCAAACCAGTGTTCTAACCACTAGGCTACTCCTCCCTTCTTTTAAGATGGGACTAAATAATTTAACTGAGCCCAGAGCTGTCCTGTAGACTTTCTTCCACAGAAAGCTTTCAGATCCATTCTTGTTTATGAATGTTCATCTTACTACATTCTGGGATAGGTTAATTAAAATAATAATAATAATAATAATTCTCTAACAATGTTCTGGTGTGATGCTACCCTCCAGTGGCTGCAACAGCACATGCTAGCACTATAGCTCAATACACTGAGGCAGTGTGTATATGATGGGAGTAGCTGCAGGTTTGAGACCTGGCTGTGGATCATGTATCTATAGGACAGTTCCCCATCATTGCAAGGGGCCTTCACATTTTATCAACTGGGCCTGCTGGGGGTATATTTATATGGTGCTGGTGGGCAACAGATTAATTTATTAGTGTAAATAATTTGTATAAAGTTACCCCTGTTATGTCCAAGTTATAGTTCCTGTTTATTGTAAATACAATGCAGCCTGACTGCATTGTATAAGGTTCTGTTTAATGTACACCACACTGATGTGAATAGCGTGGTATAGAAGAGACGGTAAATACAATAAAAAATAAATAAATAAAATAAATGACAGGACTCCTGGACCCAGATGGAGAATAGGTAACCCATTTGGGATCAGATGAGGGATTTGGATTTTGCAACTGTTTAGAGGGAAAGCTGATGGCAGACAGTGATCATTTGGTGACTTAAAGCTTGGAAAGAGGCGAGATCTTGGGTTTAATTGTTGATTTAAAAAAATAATCTGTTTGCTTTAGAGGTTATAAATTAACCTAAAAACCTAAGAATCACCATACTGGGTCAGAACAGGATCCATCAATCCCAGAATCCTGTTTCCAACAGTGGCCAATCAAAGCCACAAGTACCTGGCCGGTTCCTGAAGACCACAGGTTCCACTAGGCTTGTCCAGGGGTAAGCCGTGGATTTCCCAGGCCCTCTTTAATAATGGTGTGTGGACCTTCCCAAACCTTTTGTTTGTAAACCCAGATATACTAAAAACTGTTAATTTATAGGCCTCTATCATATCTCCCCTCAGCCTTCTCTTTTCCAAAGTTGAAGAGCCCTAACCATTTAAGCCTTTCCCCATAGGGGTATCCTTCCATCCCCTTTACCATTTTGGTGGCTCTTCTTCATACCTTTTCTAATTTCGCTATATCCTTTCTAAGCTCTGGTGACCAGACAGACGACATCCAGGACTGGCACCAGGGTGGCGATACTGCCCGCAAGTATAATACCAGCAGCTGCACATGGAACTCATGTAAATACCGGCATGCCTGTTCGGTCTTTGGAGCTAGCCACTCAGCTTCCATGTGTAGATATGCCAGTAAGGGAAAGTATTTTAAGCCGCTGCCCCAATGACCCAGCAAAGGACATGGCTCCCTCGCACATCAGGCTTGAGAGTTTGCATCCATAGCCATGGTCCTACCCTCACCAGGACTGGGCACGCATCATTATTGGATGGCTTTGCAGAAGGTTTCCCTATTATATTCTCCACCCCTACTTCCTTGCACACCATACACAATCTCCTTCCTTCCTTCATCACCTTCAGGTGGTGTGGTAAAAAAAAAAATACCGAGGAAAACATATTGGGAAGAGTGGCGGGCCCCAACTGGGACCCTCCCCTTCTCGGGTCTGGTGTTGTCCCCATTGGGAATAGTGCCAAAGAAGGAGCCAGCCAAATTCCGTTTGATACACAACCTGTTCTGTCCTGCGAGTGAATCAGTTGATGACCATATCAATCCTTCTTTGTGTTCAGTGAGATATATGTCTATCAACCAGGCCATAGCAGTCGTTCAGAATTTGGACCACAGGCAAAACTGGCTAAGGCAGAGATAGGGTCAGCATTCTAACTGCTCCCGGTGCATCCAGAGTCTTTTTCATCTACTCAGTTTTCATCTTCGAGGGCGAGGACTACTATGATAAATGCATGTCCAAGGCTGCTCAATTCCTGTGCATATTTTGAGCAGTTCAGTTCATTCCTGCTTTGGTCGGTTGAAGAAATAGCCAGGTCTGGCTCAACTGTTCACTACCTTAATTTTCTGTTCATGGGGGCCAGGTTCAAGATATGCAAAATGATCTTGGATTCCCAAGAACCCATCACACAGTGGTTTGCAGTTCCTCTGGAAGCAGAAATGACCATGGGACCCGCAGGGCACATTCCTCAGAATTGAGCTAGATATATAAGCCCAAGTGTCAAGACTGCCCAGGGATAAGTTGGAGAAATTAAAAACCACCATTGGGCAAATGAGAGGCTTATGAAAAGCTAGATTAGAGCAGAAAATTAAATTAAAGCAGTTTCAATCACTGCTCAGTTTATTATGTTTCACCTCTAGGGTGATCCCAGTGGGGCGGGTTTTCTGTCGCTGACTGGCTCTTGTGACAAGTGGGGGGGGGAGGGTCAAGCAGAGGCACCACCACATCAGGGTTGATAAGAGCATACACAAAGACTTACGAGTCTGGGGAACATTTCCTGAAGGCCTTTAATGTCTTAGCCATCTGGCAGGACTCCCCCTGTTGAAACTTCAACCTGGAATTGTTCACGGATGCATCGGGGGAGGGGGGGCAGTTTTGGGATATACTTCTGGGAGGCTTGGGGCTTGGAGTCTTGGCCACATGAGTGGCACTCCTTTGATGCTAACGAGGATATCACATCCCTGGACTTATTCCCTATGATGGCAGCCCTGTCTATCTGGGCCTCTCAATTGGAAAACAGGGTGATTACATTCCGTACCAATAATTTGGCAGTGGTCCAAGCAGTACATGAGATGTATGCCAGGACGCTAAGGGTGGTGGCGCTGTCCTGGGAAATTGTTATGCTCTGTTTTCTGCATAATATTACATTTAAGACAGAGCATATTACAGGATTCTACAATAAAATTGCTGATGTCCTTTCTCATTGTTCCATGCCATCAGAATATATGCATTCCAGCTGCAGTCTGGGCATTTGGCCCACCAAAGTGCTGGAGCTATCGACAGGTTTCCTTGGCTGAACGTACCAGCCAGAAATATTTTGGAACCCTGGGAACATTTCTTTGAGTTCTGAAGCCTTAACAGGATCAGGGACAGTGGCCAATGCATGACGAGCTCCACTCCCCAGTGGATTCTATTATACAAGGGCAGCGGCATGATGAAATCTGTGGTACAGATGTGCCTGGTGGCAGTCACTTTCTTCACCTGGGCAATGGGGAAAAAGAGCCATAAGAACATAAGATATGCCATACTGGGTCAGACCAAGGTCCATCAAGCCCAGTATCCTGTTTCCAAAAGTGGCCAATCTAGGTCATACGTACCTAACAGTATCCCCAAAAGACAAAGGTTCCACAATGCTTGTATTGGGTCAAGCATTGATATCCTGGGTCCCTTTTTAATAATGGTTTATGGACCTTTCCTCCAGGAACTTGTCCAAACCTTTTTTAAACCCATTTACACTAACAGACTTTACTACATCCTCCGGTAACAAATTCCAAAGTTTGATTACACGTTGAGTGAAAAAATATTTTCTCTTATTTGTCTTAAATAGTTTACCCTGTAGCTTCATTGCATGTCCCCTAGTCTTTCTATATTCTGATAGCGTAAACAATTGATCTACGTTTACCCGTTCCACTCCATTCATTAATTTATAGACTTCTATCATATCTCCCCTCAGCTGTCTCTTTTCCAAGTTGAAGAGCCCTAACCTTTGTAACCTCTCTTCATAGGAGTAGCCTTCCATCTCCTTTACCATTTTGGTGGCTCTTTTCTGTACCTTCTCTAATAATGCTATATCCTTTTAAAGATACGGCGACCAGAACTGCACACAATATTCAAGGTGCGGTCGTACCATGGAACGATAAAGAGGCATTATAATATCCTTTGTTTTATTTTCCATTCCTTTCCTTATGATACCTAGCATTCTATTTGCTTTCTTGGCCGCCGCTGCACACTGGGCGGAGGGTTTTAACATATTATCCACGATGACTCCTAAATCTTTTTCCTGGGTGGTGGTTCCCAATGTGGAACCTTGCATCGTGTAACCATAGTGTGGGATGTTCTTTCCTAGGTGCATAACTTTGCACTTGTCCACATTAAATTTCATCTGCCATTTGGATGCCCAGTCTTCCAATTTATCCAGATCCTTCTGCAGTTTTCCACAGTCCTCTTGGGTTTTAACAACTTTAAACAGTTTTGTGTCATCTGCAAATTTGATAACCTCACTCGTTATTCCCTTTTCCAGGTCATTTATGAATATGTCAAAAAGTAGCGGACCCAGTACAGATCCCTGGGGTACTCCACTAGTCACCTTTTTCCATTGGGAAAATTGGCCATTTAGCCCTACCCTCTGCTTTCTATCTTTTAACCAGTTCCCGAGCCACAATAGTACACTGCCTCCTATCCCATGACTTTGTAGTTTTGCCAAAAGTCTCTGATGAGGGACCTTGTCAAAGGCTTTCTGAAAGTCCAGATACACTATATCAACTGACTCACCTTTGTCTACCTGTTTATTCACACCTTCAAAAAAACATATCAGATTAGTGAGACAAGATCTTCCTTGTCTGAAGCCATGCTGGCTGTCTCCCATTAGGCCATGACTATCCACATGCTGTGTAATTTTGTTCTTTATGATACCATTTTCCCCGGTACTGATGTCAGGCTCACCGGTCTGTAATTTCCTGGATCACCCCTGGAACCCTTTTTAAAAATTGGCGTTACATTAGCGATCTTCCAATCTTCAGGTATTACAGATGATGTTAATGAAAGTTCATAGATTACTAATAGCAGGTCTGCAATCTCATATTTCAGTTCTTTCAACACTCTTGGATGTATACCATCCGGTCCAGGTGATTTGCTACTATTCAGTTTATCAAATAGTTGTAATACATCTTCCCAGTGTAGTGATATTTCTCTCAATTCCTCTGCAGTATCACCTTTAAATACCACTTCGGTCTTGGGTAACATCCCTACATCTTCCTCAGTAAAGACCGAAGCAAAGAATTCTTTCAGTCTCTCTGCTATAGCCTTGTCTCCTTTTACTGCCCCTTTTACCCCTCTGTCATCTAATGGTCCAATTGACTCTCTCACAGGCCTTTTGCTACGAATGTACTTGAAAAAGTCTTTGTTTCGTGTTTTTGCTTCTGTAGCAAGTTCCTTTTCAAATTCTCGCTTTGCCTGCCTTATCAATGCTTTGCATTTAACTTGCCAGTGCTTGTGCTGTTTCCAGTTTTCTTTGTTTGGCTCTTTTTTCCATTTCCTGAAAGATGCTTTTTTGGCAACAACAGCCTCTCTGACCTCACCTTTAAACCATGCTGGCAGTTTTTTGGACTTTCTTCTACTCTTCTTAATGCATGGAATACAGCTGGTCTGGGCTTCCAGGATAGTATTTTTAAACAACACCCAAGCTTGATGCAAGTCTTTAACCTTTGGAACTGCTCCTTTTAGTTTTTTCTTAACTATATTCTTCATTTTATCATAGTCTCCCTTTCGAAAGTTAAAAGGTAGTACTGTGTATTTCTTTACTATCCCTCCTCCACTAATTAAATCAAACACGATCATGCTATGATCACTATTGCCAAGTGGTCCCAACACCCTTATTTCTTGCACCAGATCTGGTGTTCCACTAAGGACTAGATCCAGTATGGCTTCCCCTCTGGTCGGTTCATGAACCAGCTGCTCCAAGAAGCAGTCATTTATTTCATCTAGAAACTTTATCTCCCTAGCATGTCCTGCCGTGACACTGAGCCAGTCGATACCGGGGTAATTGAAATCGCCCATTATCATTACTCTGCTGTAACTTTTGTTAGCTTCATTGATCTCTTTAAGCATTTCATCATCCATTTGTTCATTCTGGCCAGGCGGTCGATAGTACACCCCCACTGCCATCACCTTCCCCTTCATACATGGAATTTCAATCCATAGAGATTCTACAGCAAATTTTGTTTCCTGCAAAACTTTAATCCTTTCTGACTCAATGCCCTCTCTAACATAGAGCGCAACCCCTCCTCCAATTTGATCACTTCTATCATTATGATATAGTTTGTATCCAGGTATCACAGTGTCCCACTGGTTGTCCTCCTTCCACCATGTCTCTGAGATTGCAATCATATCTAACCTCTCATTTAGTGCTATATATTCTAACTCTCCCATCTTATTGTTTAGACTTCTAGCATTTGCATACAAGCATTTCAGAGACTGTATTTTATTAATATTAATCTGGCTATTGGTAGGCATGGGTAATTTGGAATCTTTACGCTCTGTCTGCACCATACTCAAGGGCATTTGGGCTACTTTACTCTTTTTTGGAACCTCACTGCTTTCGGTAGTATCCTTCAAGGATACCGTCTTCCGAACCATGCGCTCTTGGGCGACTGTCGGCTTTCCTCTATTTTCTAGTTTAAAAGCTTCTCTATCTCCTTTTTAAAGGTTAATGCCAGCAGCCTGGTTCCATCCCGGTTAAGGTGAAGCCAATCCCTTCGGAAGAGCCCCTCCTTTCCCCAGAATGTTCCCCAGTTCCTAACAAATCCAAAACCCTCATCCTTGCACCATTGTTTCATCGACGCATTGAGACTCCGGAGCTCTGCCTGCCTTTTGGGTCCTGCACGTGGAACAGGAAGCATTTCGGAGAACGCTACCCTGGATGTTCTGGATTTCAACTTCCTACCTAAAAGCTTAAATTTAGGCTCCAGAACTTCCCTACCACATTTTCCTATGTCATTGGTACCGACATGTACCAAGACAGCAGACTCCTCCCCAGCACTATCTAAGATCCTATCTAGGCAGTGCGTGAGGTCCGCTACCTTCGTACCAGGCAGGCATGTTACCAGGCGATCCTCACGTCCACCAGCCACCCAGCTGTCTACATGCCTAATGATCGAATCACCAACTATAACAGCTGTCCTAACCCTCCCCTCATGGGCCCATGGCCCTGGAGAAACATCCTCGGTGCTAGAGGGTTTTACATCACCTGGAGGACAGGTCCTGGTTACAGGATCACTTCCTGCCACACCAGGGTGATGCTCTCCTGTCACGTGACCTCTCTCCTCCATGGCAAAATCAGCCCTTCAGCTGATTTTGTCATTGCTAAAGGATGATGGGCAGGACAGCTGACCATTGCTGTGTTCCAGACCACAGGCGCCTGATCGCCCACGAGGTGTTAAGGAAGCCGCACGCCGTCATGGATGGTGGTCTGCTAGGACACCTTTGAGACCTGTCTTTTCAGATGCGCCTTCTCCTTAGCATTCTCTGGGCACTCAGGGTAGAAGAGCTTATTTCTTCCTCATGTTCCTGGTTCCATAACATGACTGCTGATGCCCTTTCACATTTTAAGATTGCAGCATTCTGGGCCAGTGCTCCTGGGACAGATGCAGTCAAGACATCCATTCCAGAGGCAGTCTGGGCATTGGGCCCGCCAAAGTTTGGAGCCTCTTGATGGGTTTCCTGGCAGAGCGTACCAGGCCGGCATACTTGAAGGCCCGGGATCACTTCCGTGACTTTTGTGTGCAGGACAGCATCAGGGAGGGGACTGCTTTAAGACCAGCACCATTCTTCGCTGGATATTCTGCTACAGGGACAGGAGTAAATTCACAGTAAGAACGGACTTAACGGCCATCACCCCTTTTGTCAAAGCTATCGGAAAATGGAGCCCTTTGATGGATTTTGTCATTTGAAGGCTAATGAGGGGATGGTCAGCTGAGCATCACCGCGCACTTAACCGCAGACCTGTAGCTCTAAGATGGACCCCACAAAAGGGGGGGCCAAATTGTCATGGTCACCCTGTCAGGAGACCGCATATGTCCAGTATAGTATTTTGAGGATTGCAGATGATTATGCTCTATGGGAGGCGAGCAGTGTTGGTTGATGCAGGTGGAGCACCCCCGTCTTGCTTCCGGTTTGCCAGGGTGCAGAAGCCGTTCATCGCAGAACCGAACCTTGAGGTTGGCTATTATGGCATTCATTCCTTCCACATTGGAGCAGCTACCATGGCCGCTGGGCTTGGCATGACAAGGGAACAAATCATGTCCATGGGAAGGTGGCATTCTGACTGTTATAACCTGTACGTTCACCCGGAAGCTAGGGATTAACAAATGTTGCTGTCACTAACCTGACCTTTCTTGTGTTCTTCTTTTGATGGTTTGCCCTAAGTGCAACTCCCCTGGACATGTGGATTTGAAGCCATCCATGCGTCCACTGGGTGCAAAGGAGAACCTGGAGCATACTGCAGGGCTTTAATTTGGGCCTGAATCCTGCAGAGGTGTTGATCATCAGGATGGGGGTGTGGGGAATGATATGGGACCTGCAGGTTCTGTCCCTTCCATCCCTTCTGCACAGAAGGAGGGAAGCCAGGAGCTCTTGGGTGTTAGTGATGCATCTGGAGGGGGAACAATTGGCCAATATCTGCAGTGTTGAATTAACCGGAAGATGCAGTTGGCTGACATCTTCTCTGGGACTCGGGTAGTATGGTCCCATATCGTACCACCGAGGGTTTGAAAAAGCAAAGCAGTGGAGAAAACAAGACAAAAGGAGAACGGATGGTTGGCTTGCTTCATGGAGGTAATCAAGGGGGGGAATTGCATTGTGCATGACCTCATCAATGTAAGTTGCCCTGGCCTGTGTCACGCAGCAGGTGTACATCTGTCAGATATCATCATGGACGTTATCTTGTGCATGGCCTAGGACACGGTAGAAATGCTGTTGGCCACAGCCGAGTACCGGGTGGGGCCCCCCGACAAGCAAGAAGTCGCTGTCAGGGGCTGTGGCAGAAGTTAAGGGCCATCAGACCGAGTGCACAGCTGTATAGTTGTGTATATGGGGAATGGCCACAAGGAAATTGTCCTCCCTCTGACAGAGACAACAGATTCGCAGCAGGATCAGCGGGTAATGTGCCTCCCCATTCTTTGACAGTGGGGGGAGAGAGGGAGGGAAGGAGATACCTCATTGCCAAATATTAAGTATGCAGCAATCCCGACCTTTGACGGGACGGGCCAGAAGCAGAGTAGGTGGACGCTGCTGCAACTGGGGGCTATAGTGCACGCTTTAACAGCATGCTTCCCCACACAGTGTATTACAGATAATGTGTATCAGTTATGACAGCAATGGTTAAGAAGTGTTTTCAGGTCAAGGGGCGGGCTTTGACGTACCTCCCTTGGGTGAATATGGGTTGTGCGTCTCAAGTATAAGTGTCAGAGACATTTAGGGCAATTTAATGGTGTATATAAGTTTGAGATTTGTACACTGTAAATTTTGGTTATATGTTTGTTTAAGGTTATGATGTGGTCAACATTATCCAATAAACTCTAAATTTTTGTGGCAAAACTGGTCGTCTGTGCATTCTGTCAGCGATGAGGGACGACATAAGCAAGGAGAAACGGGGCAGGGCAAAATGGGGGGAGAAGGGGTGGGGGGCAGTTGGGAAAGGGGAGAGGGGTAGGGAACATGGCCTAGGCCTGGATGCCACTTCCCCTGTTAAGACTCGGCCAGCTGGATTATCAGCTGCTGGGCACAAGAGGGCAGGGGTTAATGTGCAGTGGGGGCAGGGGGACGGGCCATAGCTTGTCTTAAGTGGGGCTTGCAGGCTGGGAGCCATCCTCTTGCCCCTCTGGTTCAGACAGAGAAGGACCATGCACCCACCCACCCACCCTCTTGTGTTTTTTTTTTTGTCGCAGCATAGCCAGAAGTTAAGGGCCATCGGACCGAGTGCACAGCCATACAGTTGAGTATAGGGAGAGTGGCCACAAAGAAATTGTCCTCCCCCTGACAGAGAAGACGGATTTGCAGCAGGATCAGCCGGTACTGTTCCTCCCCACGCTTTGATGGTGGGGGGAGGGAGGGAGACACTTCATTGCCATATATTAAGTGCGCAGCAATCTCAGCATTTTGACAGGCCGCATAAGAAACCGAGAAGGAGGACACTGCTGCGACCAAGGATATAGTGCACGCTTTAATGGCATGCTGGCCCACACAGTGTATTACGGATAATGTGTATCAGTTATGACAGCAATGGTTAAGAAGTGTTTTCAGGTCAAGGTGTGGGCTTTGATGACACCTCCCTTGAGCGAGTAAAGACTGTGCATCTCGAGGATAAGTGTCAGAGAGGTTTAGGGCAATTTAATGTTGTATATGTGTTTGAGAATGATACACTGTGAATTTTGGTTATATGTTTGTTTAAGGTTATGCTGTGGCCAACATTATCCAATAAACTCTAAATTTTTGTGGCAAAACTGGTCGTCTGTGCATTCTGTCAGTGGTGAGGGACGACTTAAGCAAGGAGACACGGGGCAGGGTGGAAGAGGGAGGGGCATGGAACATGGCCTAGGCCTGGATGCCACTTGCCTGGTTGTGTCAGTTAAAATACAATGTCTTTCTTTTTTTTTTAAATGCTTTATTTTCGTTTTATAACAACAAAGGAAAGGAAGACATACAGCTAAAAGACAAATACATACATAGAATGTGATACATACACCAAAGTGTGTTTATCTCTCAGTGCTTTGGTGAATGTGTTTTTTCTTGCGGTATTAGTGGATCGTGTTCTGTGCTTTTGCGGTGACTGGTTGAGATTGATGTCACATGCACATTGTTTCTTTTGAGGACAGCATTGGTTATTTATGATAACACACATGCACGGTGTTTTTGTGTGTGAGAATCTGCAGCAATGGTAGAGCATATCGTGAGAGGCTGTCTGCTGACTCTATGGGTTAGTGTGGGGTTTTGACTTTAGATTTTTTTTTTTTTTTAAATTCTTTATTTTCGTTTTATAACAACAGAGGAAAGGAAGACATACAGCTAAAAGACAGATACATACATAGAATGTGATACATACACCAAAGTAAACCCCTACCACCCCCCTCCCCCCTGCTTCTTCTCTAGAAACTAATCATTCCCGAAAACGGGCGTGTACTGACATTATTGTGGTACAAAACCTAACGGTGAGCTTAAACATGATAAGTATGCATTAAACAGACATGTCGGAACAATGGGCAGAGTGTACATAATCATTGAGCATCTGCCATTTAGACAAGCGAAAGTGAGTTTGGATATGAGGAATAGCTCTCCGAGATATCTGCTCATATTTACTATATAAGCAGACGAGGTTCCACCATTCATTGGCAGTAATTCGAGAGCTATCCTTCCAATTCCTCGTGATTAAACATATGGCTATACCCAGCATGAAATCAAGGAGAAAGCGACCCTTCTTAGGAAGAGAGGGGACCTCCGCCACTGAGCGGAGTCCCACAATCTTCCAAGAAAGAGGCTCGTGGAGGTGTAAGATAGATTGAATACGACCCCAGACCCGCCCCCAGTAAACCTGCAGTTGAGGACAATCATAAAGAACATGAGCGAGGGTTCCCACAGCAGTATGGCAAGACCAACACTGGTCCCTAGCAGTGGTGTTCCATTTGGCTATTCTTTCTGGAGTATAAAAGCATCTATGTGCAAAAAAGAAGAGAGTTTGGGTGACAGAGGCAGATCTGGAAACCCGCACCACTTTGCTCCAGAAAACGCTCCATTGCACAGGGGTTAAAGTGATTTGCAGTTCGCGTTCCCAGGCTTGTTGAGCTCTACAAGTAGCAGTGTCGGTACCCTGACATAATAATTTATAAAAGTTAGAGGCTAACCCATGTGTACTACTAATAGAGTGAATTAGTTCTAATAGCCCGTTCTCAGTAGGGGCAGAGGGCGGCAGGATTTGAGCACTTTTGAGGCAGTGTTGAAGCTGCATCAATTGAAAGTAATGTTTCGCTGGTAACGCAAATTCCTTTTGTAAGTCAGAAAAGGTCTTCCAACGAGCTGCAGAGAAGAGTTGTTGGGGTGTCCAGATCCCCCTAGAGTACCAGGGTTTCCATGCAATCGTTTTATTTAGGACTTGAATTCTGGGGTTATTCCACAGCGGGAGTCCGTCCTGAGGACATACGTTTGAACCCAGTGACAGAATGAGAGTGTTAAAGGCCGCAAGAGTATCAACAATCATTGGGGGATGGCGTAGGTCTACTTGATGGGACATGCCGGGGAGATGGATCAACGGAATTGGGCTACTTAGCTCCTCTTCAATGTCAAGCCAAACTGGTCTGTTGTCTGTTGAGGCAGCTAGCCATCGGGCACCTTGTTTAAGTAGGAAGGCTTGATGATACCTAAGAAAATCAGGAAAGCGGGTACCCCCTAGTTCCTTCACAGACTGTAGTTTTTGTTTAGCTACTCTTGGTGGTTTTCCCTGCCAGAGATAACGGACGAGAAGGCCCTCTATGTCTTTGTAGGTGTGTAGCGGGAGGAAGCAGGGCAGCATTTCTAAAATATAGTTCACTTTAGGGACTATCATCATTTTGACGGTTTCTAGGCGGCCCCACCATGTAAGGGATAGGGGAGACCACCGATTTGTAAGCTCACGGACTTTGGAGACTACCTCCTTGGCATTAAAGCTAATAGTGTCTTCTAAAGGAGAACAGTAGTGGACGCCAAGATATTTCACCATGCGGGATTGCCAAAGGAAAGGAAAGGCCCGCATGTCAGCCTCATGTACCCAGCGGTTCAGTGGGAATGCTACGGATTTGGTCCAGTTTATTTTATAGCCCGATAATTGCGAGTATCCATCAATCAGGTCCAAGACAGCCGGGACCGAATCAAGGGACACAAAGAGCATAAGGTCATCTGCATATGCAGAGAGTTTAATCTCTCTGTGACTGAAGGGGATACCTCGGATACGTGCGGACTGTCTAATAAGGAGGGCGAGGGGTTCAAGAGCTAGATCAAAGAGCATTGGTGATAGGGGGCAACCTTGACGCGTGCCTCTTTGAAGACTAAAAGGCCGAGACTTTATGGCATTTACACAAATACTGGCAACGGGTTGAGAATACATGACTTGGAGGTATCGGAGGAAGCCCTCCCCAAAGCCATACCATCGGAGAACTGCAAATAAGAAGGGCCATTCTAGGCGATCAAAGGCTTTTTCAGCATCTAGGGAAAGACCCACCCATGGGTGGTCTAAATTGGCAGCACTGGATAGCACATGGCACAAGGTCCGAGCATTGTCAGCGGTGGAGCGGCCGGGTATAAAACCACATTGGTCGGGATGGACTAAGGTGGCCATCCGGTCAGATAGCCGGGTAGCCAAGATCGTTGCGAAGATCTTATAATCGGCATTAAGTAGGGAGATTGGACGGTAGTTGGCGGTTAGCAGCGGGTCTCTGCCTTCTTTCTCAAAAACTACCACATTAGCTGCAGAAAAGGATCCCAAAGAGGATGTATCTACCGCAAGGGCAGTAAAGTAAAGTTTTAAGTAGGGAACTAAATCTGCACTGAACGTTCTGTAGAATTCTGTCGGGAGACCATCAGGCCCAGCGGCTCGACCCGAGGCTGTTCGTTTTAGGGCAGAATGGATCTCTGAAGTAGAGAAGGGTTCATCCAGGGCATCCCTATCAGCTTCAGAAAGGGTCGGCCGCTGAATACCAGAAAACAAGCGCTCAAAGGTCTCAGATGAGAACTCACATTCAGATTGATATAGACGGGTATAGAAATCCCGAAAAAGTTCTACGATATCGGAGTCTGTGGTCAGTATGCCCCCTCCCTGTGGGGCGCGAAGGGCCGCAACGCGTTTGGCTTCTTTTTGACCTTTCAAGGCATTAGCTAAAAGTCGACCGGCTCGGTTGCTTTCACGGTAGTATGTCCCTTGCTGAAGTGCAATACTCTGAGAAGCTGCAGTTGAGAGGATTGCATTATATTGAAAACGGAGACGCTGTAAGCGAACTAAGACGCATGGATCAGTACGTGAAGTTAGAACTCGTTCGCCTGCTTTGATTTGTTGGTCTAGTATGAGGAGCTGCTGCTTGCGTTGTTTCCGCAGGCGAATTTGATAACTAGTGATCGTTGCACGAATGGCCACTTTAAAACCCTCCCACCAAGCCCAGTTTGCAGTGTCCTGGGGTAGATTAAAGTGAAAGTAGTCCTGTATGGCTGCTCGAATTTCTAACTGGAACTCTGGTTGAGTTAATAGGGCTCTATCAAAAAACCAGGCCCCCGAGTTCCCTTGGGGCGCAGTGGTATGTAATTGAAAAGAAATAGCAGCGTGATCCGAGATATGTTGGGAGTGAATCTTTGCATTGTCTACCTGAGGAACTAACAGTTTTGATATTAGAAAGAAGTCTATGCGAGACTGGGATTTATGAGGGGAAGAGAAGAAGGTAAAGTCAAGCTCATTGGGTGTAGTAACCTCCATAGATCGACTAAGGCAAGATCTTTGATCATAGAGGTAAGCGTAGTGTGACTCTTGGGGGGACCACTCGTCCTAGGCGGCTGTTTGTCTATCAGGGGATCGAGAACTAAATTGAAATCCCCCCCAATTATCAATGAAGTATTAGCAGAGGCCTGCGCAACCTGAGCAATGGTAGCAAAAAAGGCAGGGTCATCTACATTAGGAGCATAAAGGCATATACATGTAACTTCAAGGTTACCTATCTTGAGATGAACCCTGGACCATCTGCCTGCTGTATCTGAGCTAGTCGCAATAATAGTGGCATGCAGAGATTTCCTAACCAGTATGGCAACCCCACATTTCTTAGAAACAGCTGGAGAATAGGCGGCCACCATGTAAGGTTTAACATTGAGTTTAAGAGTTTCCTTCGAATTTAAATGCGTTTCTTGGAGGAAAATCAGATCAGCAGCTTCATGACTTAGATAGCTCAGGATTTTCTTCCGTTTTATCGGGTTGTTGATGCCTTTTACGTTCAATGATAAAATCTTACATGGTGCCATCAATCGATAATAGACATTTTAGATAAGGGCGCTTGAAAACATACAACATAAGCAGAATCTGTACAGCAATGACATAATCACCGAGTATGCTGGCCAATACACCCCATATTGAAAAACATGTACCAAAGTAACTTAGAGAAGAAGCAAAACCCCTAATGAATATGGCGACCATATGTCTGCGGGAGGAGGCCCTAGAGAGGAGGATAAAGACATGAAAAGAAAAGAAACACCAGAGTCCATAATTAACACTGTCTCTGATATTCATCGAGGCTACTCTGGGTAGATGGAGTCGGGTCACAAATATCATCAAAATAAGGCAACAAACCGCCCTCGACAGCCTCTTTGCTGAACCGTGGCAAATCCAAAATGGCGGGTACAGCGGACATGAGAACACTAGTAGGAACACTCTGGAAGTCAGCGCATCAAGTCGGCTTCTTTAGCATCCAAAAACTCCGCTAGTAGATCAGGGTCCTCAAATGTTCTTGTCTGATTGTGCAGCGTGACTCGGAGCTTGGCCGGGTACATCAGGCCATAGCGTGCTTGTAATTGTTGAAGCCTCAGCCGGAATTCCAGAAAGCGCTTTCGGCGGTCAACCGTGGGTTTAGCCAAGTCAGGATAGAAGGAGATTTTATGGCTCTCAAACTCCATAGGGCCCTTCGCCCGAGAGGCGCTGAGAATTTGCTCCACATGTTGATATCTCAGAAGTCGAAAGATTATAGGCCGCGGGGTCTTCCTGTTGAGCGTTATGTTCGTGGGTACACGATGAGCGCGATCGATCTCCAATTCTTTGGTAAAGGTGATTTGGAGCAGAGAAGGGAGGATTTTATATAGAAACTCCTTCATGTCTCCCGATTCCGCTCCCTCCGGTATGCCCACTAGTCGTAGGTTGTTGCGGCGCGCTCTATTATTGCCATCTTCCACTTCTTTCTGCAAGGCCCGCACCTGACGTTCCACTTTGTCGAGTTTGGACAGCCGGACCACATGGGAGTCTAATATGCTCTCCATTTTGTCCTGACGCGAGGAGAGCCCCTCTAGCCTGCCTTGCAATACACCAAGGTCTTCCCGCAGCGCTCGGAGTGCTTCCCCGTTTGACTGCACGAGGTCTTTAACCCCTCTGATCTCTGCGAGGATCTCCTGCTGCATTTCGGGGCCCTCGCGTAGAGCCAGCCCCTTCTGCGGGGACGGGGGTTCAGTTTTAGAGCGTTTGCCGTGAGAAGCCGCTGGAGATCCAAATTCCAGGCGCGTAGGTTTGGTCCCCGCCATCTCACCAATGTGCCCCGGTAAGATCAGAGCATAAATTCAAGAATGTCCGGTGTTAATTCAGGATTCTGAGTAGGCCTCTCGGGAGCCTCAGCGTTATGCGACCATCCCGCTGGACATCAGGCTCCGCCCCCCCTCCTACAATGTCTTTCTAAACTGTGTGAGTTCATGTCCATAATTAGTGATGTGCTTTCTTTTGAAATGACATGGATTAAAAATAATATGAAAAGTCATGGGGAATACTATTTATTTCCCAAAATAACAGGAAAACCCTATTTTTTTTTACAGTATAGTAGTGCTCCATTAGCAACAGCAGCATAGTGCCTAAGTATGAAAGGGCACTATATTGATGGTGCAAATGGGGCAAAGGAGGGGGCATATGGGTCATGCAGTGGGGGATGCTGGTGCACCGGGCGGATCAGGCAGTCACTTAGGTGGCACATAAGAAATAGGATATGAGAATATACCATACTGCACAGACCAAGGTCCATCATGCCCAGTATCCTGTGTGCAACAGTGGCCAATCTAGGTCACAAGTACCTAGTGGTCATCCCAAAAGACATACAGGATCTACAGTGCATGTATTGTGGCAAGCAGGGGATATTCTGTGCTCCTCTTCAGTAATGGTTTATGGACTGTTCCCTAAGAACCTGTCCAAACAATTTGGAA
The DNA here is from genome assembly GCA_033557465.1 of Ichthyophis bannanicus. Lineage (NCBI taxonomy): Eukaryota > Metazoa > Chordata > Amphibia > Gymnophiona > Ichthyophiidae > Ichthyophis > Ichthyophis bannanicus. The sequence goes on from CM066034.1 coordinate 182,354,022, forward strand.
ACCCAGCTACACTAACAGCCTTTACAACATCCTCCGGAAATGATCACAGGGCCAGATGTGACTAGCACATACAGCATGCTGCAGTTCTGCAGAAAACAAGGTGACTAGCATATCACACTGCAGACAATACCTGCCACACACTGGTGGTGTTTGGGATCTGCAGCACAGGCGGCAGAGACCATCTCTAGCACTGCAGGTATTGGGGAACTGGTGCTGGGTGCCCATCCTCACTCTCAGGGTGACTGTGGGAACTGTTCTATAGCATGGTTTGTAGCTGCTGTGTGCTTGTATCACACACTGTCAGTGCATCTTACTGAGCTGAGGTGATGGATAAGTGCATTCTCCATTTGGTGATCAGCTGTAGACTGCTGTTCTGCATGTGCACTGCATCATGGCTACTGGTGGGTTTACCCTATACTGACACACAGAGCAGACATTTTAGGCAGTGACATGTAGTCTCTTTGTATCCAGCCATTGCTATGCAGTAAGGTGTGGAAGTGTAGCCTACTGGTCAGTGCAGTGTCTCCATAATCAGAGAATAGGGGTTCGATTCCTACTTGTTCTTTTTGTGACTGTGTTACTCAGATCATTTCCGTGCCTGTAACAGTCAGGACTCTGCACATCGGTGCTGCCAGCCCATACTACCCTCTCCTCAGCTGCTATCTGTCCTTCAGCTCATCTGCCTCTGTCGGCTATGTACAGTTATGTCTTCCTCTGCAGGGTGGTAATCCTTGACCTACACTGGTACTCTTTTCCACATTTCAGCTCTTTGCGCTCACCTCTCCTGTACCTGATCTACACGTCACCACTACTATCTTGTCCTCCCGTCGCTGCAAACATCCTGCCACTTCTGGCTCCACTGGGGGACACGTCTTCCCCATCCTATGCCACACACTGACATTGCAGCACTTTACATTGGCACCACCCTGTGCATCGATACAGCTGCCTCCCACATGCTTGACCGCTTAACTGGCTGCCACGTAGGGTGTCTACCGATATGGAAGGTCCATCAGATCCTACCTGTCCTTCCTTCCATCATCTTTACATTGAAATTCCTTGGTGTTCTATCCAGCGTTTGGGTTACAGCCTTTTTCGTGCCTTAAAGTGCATGCTTTGCACCTTAGGGAACCTTGTTCGCTTACTGTGCCTTACAGTGCATGCTTCAAACTTTAGGGCACCTTGTTACCTTACTGTGCCTTATTTGTCACTTTCTGGCACCCTGTCTTATCTTAGGGTACTTTGTCTCTCCTTAGGGCACCTTAATTGTCACCTTAGGGTGCCTTGTCACCTTACTGTGCCTTAAGGTGCATGCTTGTCACCTTACCGCACATTTTCCTGTTAGCACATGTTAAATGGCCCAAGAAGCCCTAATGTCGGGACGCCCCCCCTACACGCCCACTGCCTTATATGGCTTCAGGCACCTTAATTCTGCCATTACCGCCTGTGACTTTACCGCGGTTTAGTAAACATACCCCTAAAATCAAGTTCAGTTTATGTGCCCTTACTTGCATTAAACCTTGATTTGTTTAAAAAGATCAGGAAGTCAATAAAGCTAGAGAATTGTATCACATCTGGAGTCTTCCAAATATAAATTAAAATTACCCACAAATTCTCGCTGGAAAATCTACTACTTGCGGCCAAAGGCCCGGAGGGCAAAAACACTACTGGTGCACCTGAAGTTATTTATTTATTTATTTTATTTATTTATCTATCAGTGCGGTTTACATCAAAACAAAACTGTCCAGTACAGAAGGTCTGCATTGGATTTACAATATAACGAGGGGTGTATGTACAGGTAATAACAACAGGGTAACTATGTACAAATATATACAGGTAAATTGTAGTTATACTCTGAATTTACACTTACATAACTGGATTAGAATATACATAAATCAAAGACATACTTAAAAAAATCATAATATATAATAGCCAACCCACTTCCTTTCCTTCCCTTTCTAGGTCTTTGACATTTTGCATAACCCGGTGGACATAATGCTTGTAATAATGGCCCTCTATATCGGTTAGGCAAGTCTCAACAATAAAAGTCATGCCAAAGTGCTCACCTTCAATAACATTTTATATATATTGTGACAAGGAAGCTTGTATTGAGCTTATGGAAATAGAAAAAAGTGATGAATTTGTTTTGAGGAAAAGTGAAATCCCTGCAGTGCATGGATTTCAGCTTCTACATAAAGAAAGTAAGCTGAGAGAAACTAAACCTAGGCTGCCACACCCAAGCTCTGCTGACGTAGTTGCAGGCTTGAGAGATAATTACAAGCACTTGAGCAGAGAGGGGAAGTTAGTGCCCTGGAAACAGGGATATAAACCTTTGCTAAAGTCAAAGCAAAGGAAGCAGGAGAGGGAGAGGAAGCAAGAACTGCAGGAAGCAGAGGAGCAGGAGCGGGTTCAGATCCAGGTTCCTGATCAGAAGGTTTGGAGAGCTCAGAGGAGGGAGCCCAGGACTCAGCACAGGAGTCAAAGGAGCCAAGCCTGGAATAGGGAGCATTGACAGAGCTCCAAGAGGGAACCCAGAGAAGCGAACCAAGAACTGTTTCCAAGAGGCTAGAGAGAGGCACGTGAATACAGCCAGGGAGAAGTGTCCACAGCTTCAGGTAAATCTATCCTTACCGGGTGGAGCTGGGCTCAGGAGAGACATGGGCATCATCAGAAAGAATACACCCGGAGACATTGTTTGCGTATTAAAATAAATTCTGTCATTTGCCTTCACCTTCGGTTTCATGACTACACTTCATCTTAAAAGGCCAAACTACAACTCCCAGCATGCATCAGAGGGAAAGATAGTTTATCTAAGCTTTATAAGAGAAGTTAACCGCAACCTCGCCCCTCTAAGCCTGAGGCAGGGGGCAAGGGCGTGACAGTGGCGTAGTTGTTTGGATCTTGCCTGTATCAGGATATACAGACTCCAGGATATACGCCCCAAGATTTTTCAACACAAGACTGCTGAGCTGTGCTGCGAGCTTCAGAGTGTAATTCTCTGGCAGGGTCAGCCAGAATGACAGAGAAGGCCAGTGAGGCACTCCCTTTTGCGGCCAGAGTCAACGCCTAACCTCAGGTAAAGGATATCTAGGCGTGGGTTAAACCTGGATTCGAGTAAAAAGGGGTGGAAGATTGCAAGCATCCTGCTGGAAAGGGAATAGCAGAGTTTTGGTGGTACCGCACTTGGTGGGTTTTGTTCTTTTCTCCTGTAGGAGTTGCTGAAATGGATCCAAAGGACATGCTTCAGTGGATGGCATCCCAATTCCAGAAACAGCAGGAAATGGCACACCAGGCACAAGAACAAGCAGCAGCCGCTTTTCAGGCACAACAGAAGCCGGTACTGGACTTGGTGGAGGCATTGATTGCTAACCAGAGAGCATCAGCCGGAGCACTGCCAACCCAATCAGGACTAGGAGGAACACCAAATGTCTGTATGGTAGGACCACAGACATGTGGGACATTTTCCTTTGGAAAACTTTCATTAGAGGATGATATTGACGATTTCCTAGAGTCCTTTGAAAGAGTCACTCATGCTATAGGGTGGCCAGTGGAGCAATGGGCTGTAAGGCTAGCCACCTCTCTGACAGGGGAGGCATTGGCTGCCTACAGGGCCATGCCAGAGGCACTCGCTACAGATTATGCGGAAGTGAAAAATGCTATTCGAGATCGCTTGGGTTTGACTAAGATGTTGTATCATCGCATGCTTAGAGCTACGACCTTGAAGGCCGGAGAAACACCTAAGGCCTTAAGCCAAAGGATCAGAGGCTTAGCTTTAAAGTGGTTGGCTCCAGAAGGTAAAACTGTTTATATGGTGATGGATACAATTGTGTTAGAGCAGTTTATGGCTGCGGTTCCTAAAGAAATCCAATCATTTCTGATACAGCAAAACTGCCAGACCACAGGAGAGGCAACCCTGCTGACTGAGCGCTACTTAGAAGCGGAATTGGCTTATCAACCAAAAGGGGGCACTCCAAAAATAGCGGCAGAGGCTAGTTTTGAGCAATCAGAAAGGAGACAAGGGAAAAACATGGAGTTTATGAAAACTTATGTGCCTACTCAGGAGGGCAAGTGGGCTAGGAAAAAATGTTTTCATTGTGGGAAGATGGGACACCTACAAAGGGAATGCAAAGCACGTACAGCATTGATGGGTGCTAATGTGAAAAAGCTAAGAGAGGGTTTCCTCTTGAATGTTAATATTCAGGGATCACTACCAGCGCTCTGCTCGACTCTGGTGCTGACCAAAGCATGATGTCACGGAGGCTTTGGCGGGCAATAGAAGCCCAGAGTGAGTCAGTCCAGAGGGGACCAGAGGGTAGGGTCCTGATTAGATGTATCCATGGAGCGGCCTCCTTCTACCCCATGTACAAGGTAGTAATAAAAGGGTTGGGGATACAGAGGGAAGTCCTTGTGGCAGTGGTCCCGAAACTTCCCCATGACCTAGTGTTGGGAAGAGACTGGCCCCAGTTTAAAAGAGGGTTAGAGAAGGGCCTACGTCAAAAGGTTGGACTGGTGTCTACACGGTCCCAGTCAGAGGCCCAAGACAAAAGGGACGACCACCCAGAGGACACCCTGGGTGATTTACCCTCACATGATGACCTAGTGGCTTCCCCTTCTGATAGGAGTAAGAAGGGAAAAGCTGAGAAACGCCATGAAAGACAGTGTAGGTCTCGAGGGAGAGCTGAGATGGAAGCTGGACAAGGGTTACCCTGGGTCCCTGCGGAATTGGTCAAAACGTTCCTGTCCTTTCCCAACGAGAAACAAGCGTACCCCGTGCTTACACGGGCGTTTGAGTACGCCCAGGTTGAGAGGATACCCTCCTGAGATTCCTCTTGGATAAGGGGATACTATATAGGGACAGTCTTGATCCCCAGGCAGGGATGGTCAGGAAGCAGCTGGTGGTACCCGCCGCTTTTAAGACGTTGGTCTTGAGGCTTGCGCATGACCATCCGGTAGGCGGTCATAAAGGGGTACAGGGGACTCTGGACCAGATCCTTGCACGCTTCTACTGGCCTGGCATCTTTAAGGAAACTGCCCGATTTTGTGAGTCATGCCCTTCTTGTCAGCGGGTCACCACTGTCCAGCCACCAGGGGTGCCCATGATCCCGATGCCCATAATATCAGAGCCTATCAGACGAATCGCAATGGACATAGTGGGACCTCTGGTGAAAACAATCTGAGGCTTCCAATATATTTTAGTTTATAGTGGATTAAGTCACCAGATTCCCATGGGCCGTTCCTTTGCGTAATATCTCTGCAAAAATAATAGCCTTAGAGGTAATAAAGCTGTTTTGTGAGGTGGGTTTTCCCCGGGAGGTACTGACAGACCGTGGGACCAATTTTATGTCAAAATGCCTGGCCCAGGTTTGGGACGCTTTCGGGGTACAGCATGTGAAAACGGCCGCCTATCACCCCCAGTCTAATGGTCTAGTAGAAAGGCTAAACCAGACTTTAAAACAGATGTTAAGGCGAGGCTTAGATGGTAACATGACTGATTGGGATGTTTTGCTCCCTTTCGTTCTATATGCCTGCAGAGAGCGGACACAGGCATCTTTAGGGGCTTCCCGCTATGAGTTGATGTACGGCCATGCCCCACGCGGAATCTTAGATATATTATGGGAGCAATGGGTAGAGCCAGAGATGGACATTATGGGGGTACCCCATTTTCTTTGAGATTTAAGGGGGCGGTTACACAGGACCTCCCAAGTGGCTGGGGAAATTTACAGGCTAGCCAGGCTCACCAAAAGAAACACTATGATCAAGGTACGAAACCCCGCCAAATAACCCTAGGAGAGAAAGTTCTAGTAATGGTGGCAGGCGCCACGCCAAAATTTGAGGTCCAGTGGAAAGGACCATATAAGGTGGTCAGACAGGTAGGTCCGGTATCCTACAAGGTAGAGAATAATACGGGCCACCGGCAGATTTATCACATAAATGTCCTTAGGCCCTGGCGGGAACGAACGGCAGTAGCCAATCTATCCAGGGTAGAGCACAGGGCAGAGAGGTCACATGAAAATGCTGATGCCCTATCAAGGATTACGGACTGTTCGGAGGAACTCCCGCCAGCCTGTAATATCTTAGGGAGGAGGGTATGTGACAAGGAAGCTTGTATTGAGCTTATGGAAATAGGAAAAGGTGATGAATTTGCTTTGAGGAAAAGTGAAATCCCTGCAGTGCATGGATTTCAGCTTCTACATAAAGAAAGTAAGCTGAGAGAAACTAAACCTAGGCTGCCACACCCAAGCTCTGCTGACGTAGTTGCAGGCTTGAGAGATAATTACAAGCACCTGAGCAGAAAGGAGAAGTTAGTGCCCTGGAAGCAGGGATATAAACCTTTGCTAAAGTCAAAGCAAAGGAAGCAGGAGAGGGAGAGGAAGCAAGAACTGCAGGAAGCAGAGGAGCAGGAGCGGGTTCAGATCCAGGTTCCTGATCAGAAGGTTTGGAGAGCTCAGAGGAGGGAGCCCAGGACTCAGCACAGGAGTCAAAGGAGCCAAGCCTGGAATAGGGAGCATTGGCAGAGCTCCAAGAGGGAACCCAGAGAAGCGAACCAAGAACTGTTTCCGAGAGGCTGGAGAGAGGCAAGTGAATACAGCCAGGGAGAAGTGTCCACAGCTTCAGGTACAATCTATCCTTACCGGGTGGAGCTGGGCTCAGGAAAGACATGGGAATCCTCAGAGAGAATACACCCAGAGACATACTTTAGGAGCTCAGAGCAGGGCACTGCATTATCAGAGCCAGAGGAGATGCAGGTTGAGCCTATTGAGCAGGATTTACTGTCTCCAGAAATGCCCATGGAATGTACTCTATGCCAGGCTATTAGCGTTGAATCCCTATGCTAAAGGATAGCAGAAAAGCTGAAAGTCTCCTAGAAGCAGTGTATTGAAACCTAGCCTGGTGAAGGTAGGAACTTGCTCTTCTAATGGGGAGATACCAGTTACATGTGCTATTAAATTCTTAGCAAAGACAAAGTTAAAAAGAAGATATTTTTACTTTGTTGAGGGAAGAAGTTGTGTTTCCCATATCAGCTACATTGTTAAGCAGCTGCATATAGTTAATGACTGTGAAGCCATAGTGAAGCTCATCAATGCTGCGTTGTAAATAATCCTGAGTGAATGAATGGAGAAGTATCCTGTTACGGTCTACATGGACTTTGTTTGTGTATTAAAATAAATTCTGTCATTTGCCTTCACCTTCGGTTTCATGACTACACTTCATCTTAAAAGGCCAAACTACAACTCCCAGCATGCATCAGAGGGAAAAATAGTTTATTTAAGCTTTATAAGAGAAGTTAACTGCAACCTCGCCCCTCTAAGCCTGAGGCAGGGGGCAAGGGCGTGACAATATATATATATTTATTTAAAAGCTTTTGCAATGCAATGTGTGCCTTTGGATCATTGCTGACTCCTGGTGACCCAGCAGCTCCTGGGTTTTCTTGGCAGTGTGACCAGAAGTAGACTGCCAGACCTTTCTTCCTAGGCAATGGAGGGTTAAGTGACTTGCCCAAGGCCACAAGTAATACTAGTAAAAATCGAACCCTGATCGCTTGATTACCAACCAGTGCTCTAACAATTAGGCTACTCCTCTACCCCTAAAAAAAAAAAAAAAAAAGAAGAAGCTTTTTTATACTAACTTTTTAACAAAAGTTATTCAAAATTTTTAAAATTAAAATAACAGCATTAAAAGTTAGAATCCAACCGAAGATAGACAGTTATCGAAATTAGAAAACCCTAATCATCATCTCATTTCCAACCAAGTGCCCAGCTTTTTACTTAACCCTTTCAACCAAACTTGAGGAATAAAAACATTTTCAAGGTTTTCCTAAAGGCCATCAAATTAGTTTCCTCTCTTAAAGGACCAGACAAGGCATTCCATTGCTGCGGCCCTACCACACTAAACACTTTCGCCCTTCAAGATACCTATCGACTGTAACAAACCCCTGGAATCTCCAACACATTCCCCTATAAAGAGTACAGCGATCTACCTGGTATATATTTCCAAAGTTTCTTTTACAGATAAATTAGGAAAACTAAACTAATTGATTTAAAAACAATCACCAAAAGCTTAAAATAACACCTTTGCTTAATAGGGAGCCAGTGTGCTTTTCCAATAAAGACTGTGCATTTTCATTTTTCTACCCCCCCCCCCCCCACCAATACACCAATAAAAGTCTAGCTGCTGCATTTTGCATCACTTGCAGTTTCTTATTAGATCCACCTTATTTTCTACCAATCTTACGTTAAAATAGCATCACGGTACTGGCAATATATTTTCAGTAAGTCATCCAATAGGCCGATATTCTATCTTGTGGATCCATGCATGCCATTTATTTTTAAATATGTACCTTCCTCTACCATATGCATTATTCCGAAAACCAACTTCTATATTCACTATTCCCCTGTTTAACTTGCATCCCTCCCCCCCCCCCCTCAGGCTAAAATAACACCCCATCCACCGAACACACCACGAATTTCCACCTCCCCAACCCCCATCATTCTACACATTCACTCTTAACTGCCAATATGAAACCAAATAAATATCAATGATATAAATGTCCCTTCTAAGAGCTACACAAAAAGTTCCTTTGGCTTGGCCCGTCAGCAAAGGCTTAGCAGGCAGTAGCCCATTTACCAGCCCTCCCCTTTATCAAGCAACGTGGTCCCCAGCTGATGATGCTCCTCTGCAAGACGTAGAGTATAAAACACCAGCATCAGGGAAAAGAATCCAAAACAGATTCAGGGAGTGGATGACACCCAGGAGAAATGGTCCAATGTAGCTTTCCTGTTTTGGTCTGCTGTCAAGCTCTCACTGAGCAGGGGATGTAGCCGGTAGAGATCTTGGACTGAGGCCTGAAGTGAGATCACAGGATATACTGTGTTGACATAGTTCCTTAATGCTCTCTTAGCAGGCTGCTACTGTGCTCCAGTCCAAGCCTTCTGCTAAGCTAGGTTACAGGTGTGCTATCTATTTATATGCATCTGCTACTATGTATCTTTGTGCTTCTTACATACAGATAAAGATATGACTCGGACTTCAGAAACACTATACTTAGCTTGGACATCAAGTGGAGGCAAAGGATAGCCAGAACGTATTGTAGTTGGAGGAGAACCAGACCATTGAGAGGAGGTGTCCTCAGGAAATGATGCAGTAAAAGCTCTGATATCCATGAGGCAGGTGGTGCAGGAAAGGTGGCAGGAATGGATGAGGAAGAGGAGCTGGACCTGGCACTTGACGCTCTTTTTAAGTAATGAGGATATGTGAGGGTGCAACTATGTATCAGTTGTACTGCCAGTACAATAGGAAGACCCTTTGCAAGAAACAGCATTGTGCAGAAAAACATCTGGAGCAAAATGCAGTGATGGAGAAGGATGTAACAGGCATTAGGATGAAACTGCAGACTTATGCAAACAGTATGGAACATCTTTTGAGGAGGGTCATGAAGCCCAAGCTCCAGCAGGACTTGCCTTCTTCATGTCTTCTTGTTCCCTATTTTCATATCTTTCATGCCCAGTTACTCACTGTTCCTTCTTACTCAGTACTCACCCCTCCTTCCTAGCTTCCTCTTTGCTCTTATAGTTCTTGTTCTCCCACCACACACTCTACTCCTGTTCAATAGTGTGGTAAGGAGGGTGCAGCCCAGCTAGGGAAAACTGAAAAAAAGAAGGATTTTTCTTCTTTGCGGGGGATGGGCGCACAAAATCACATACTCCATACTAGAAGCCCTGCAAGGAACCTAGGGGGCAGAGCTAAGGGTAAACCAATCCCAGACCACAGGACAACCCTGCATAGGAGTAGGAGGTCCAAGTGGGAGGAGCCAGGAAGGGAGTTGCCCTGCTCAGCAGTTAACAGAGAGAAAACAAACACAAGAGAGAGAGCCAGTTTGAGTTTGGAAGGGGCTTTGAGAAGAAGGTCCAGGAGGAGTGCAGGAGCAAGCACAAGCGGCAGCTGCAGTTCCAGGCCTAGCCCAGGGTCGAGTCCAGTTCCCAGAAGGCACAGACCGGAAAGATCTGGGGCCAAGCTGAGGAGAACCTTTGCAGCCAAGGAGAGCAGCAAAAGGAGGAACCATTATAGAGGCAGCCAAGAAACAAGCATTGCCAGCAGGATAGTTCTTGCTCTGACTCAGAGGAGACTGTCATACCCCAGAAGGCTCAGCACAGCAAGAAATATCTCACGAGGGAAGTTAAACAGGAAAGACCCCCAAGAGACCGGCCTGGAGAAGGCAAGGCCAGGCACTGGGAGAGACTGTTTAATCTTGTGAAGACTCTTAAGGAAAAGAGCCCAGAGCACTTTCAGGAAGCACCCAGCTGTAGCTCAATAGAGAGCATGGAGGTAGGCCCTGAGGAAAGTGTTGTTGAGTCTGAGGTCTCTGAAATGGAATGCGAGCTGTGCACTAAGGCCTAGTAATGTGAGCTAGAAACAGTGGAACATAAAAAGGGCTGTTGTAACTTAAAGACAGTTTCAGAAGCTGGAAGAGAGGAGTAAGCCTGAAGGTAAAGGATTAAGAATCTCTCCTAGGAAGCTGAAACTGCAGGACCTCAGTGAAGGCCCAAGCAGCTGAAACTGTTTGTGTGTGGCAACAGCAGGGTTGAAGCTGATAACCCATTCACTGTGTGAAGAGTTTTTACAAATGCCTTTTTCTTGTAATGGTAAGCAGTTGCAGTAAGGAACAGGAACTGCTATGAGTTTGTTCCAGGTTACACTGTTTTGGACATTTTTGATTTTTGGAGAAGTTATCCTGTATTTTCTTTTGTCTGGAAAAACGTTATGCTTGAAGAATTTTATGTTCACCACTTACCAGCCTGGAAACCGAATAAAATTTCCTGTGCGCTTTATTAACCACTTGGCTCTTCCTTTCGGACACAACTACACAAAAATCCTAGAAAGGGATATAAGATGGCCAGCCGTCCCTACTAGGCAACTGCCTGGTAGGGGCGCGAGCGTCACAATAGTTTCCTCCTCCTCCTATTTCCTTTCCCTCTCCTGTCATCCCTGAGGCTTGAAAGACTAGAATAAGACCTGGGCCACTCATCTTTCCTGATTTTTTTAGGAGTTGCAATGTATACTTTAAAAATAGTTGGATGAGGGAGTTCTCCCCTCTGAGACCAGAGCAGCCTCAAATTTGACTGCATTATAGTGCAACGTATGAGGGCATAAATAACTATAAACTGTAAATAAATATGCACTTATCTAATAGAAAGTTCTGAGAATCAGGGTGTTTCTTTCTGTTACTATCCGCTCATGAACTTAAGGATACCAGGGTTCCACCTATTGAACAGCCTCCTCTTCTTCTCCCTCATCATTACCTGAAGGCTCTGGCTAACATCCTCTAGAAGGATGCTGTCTTTGGGTCAGAGTCAAGTTGTGTAGCATATCGCAAGCCTGGAAAATGTCACATGCCACTGAGGAGAGTTAGAGGAACAAGTATTCCCCCAGATCTGTCCAGACGCTTTAAGTATGCTTTCAAGAGTCCAAATTACCTTTTTGGGTGCACTTGTCTGTCCTTTGGAGCATGCAGTAATGTTCCTGTGCTTCATCCTGGGAAATGGAAATGGAGGTCAGAAAGTCGCTCTCAGCCAGAGGAACTGAGAGTCCGCACGAACCCCAGGACAGGCCACTTTTCTGGATCCCTTTGCCACTAGTCTCCCACAAGGTCCAGGCTTTAAAAAAAACAAAACAGTGTGATGGAGAGCCTTGTAGCACCTGTGTGCTCTAGTTCTGATGTACCCTACTCCATACACCACATCCCCAAAAACAAGTTGGTCCTTGCTTAGGCTTCATTTATATCAGGTATAAAGTGCATCCATTTTTGTGATGTAGGCAGACACTAAAGTTATAAAATACACAATCAATTTTCTATTGGCTGTCTAGATCAGAAAAGGTGCTTCCAAGTTAGGTTATTCACAATTTGCAGCTTATTTTACAAAAGGCACGCTGAATGCAGAGCCTTTTGAAATGTACATGGAAGGCCAAGGTGAAAATATGTGTGCTATGGTGGTATATAGAATGAGAACAAACATTTTATTTAAAAAATATGAAAAAGGTGGCATCACGTAGGGATTTATATGTTCAAGTACCAGCCCTTACACATGTAAGTGGTAGATTTTGCTATCTACATGTGTAAGTACCTGATTTTTCAAACTGCATGTCCAAGGGAAGTCAGATAATGAGCCAAGCATACATGTTATTTCTCCCTGGAAAATCTCTTACACCCAATACATTTACTTCTGCATTAGGTTGGTGTTAGTCTGGGCTGGAGCTCGGTCGCAACCACAAAGCTCTGATTACCTCTTACATTAACAATTTCATCATAGCTGAAATCTGATTACACTTGGGCAGACTTTACGTAATGTGTAATGACAAGCCTCATTTGTTTTACAGATGACACCTTCTTCCTCTCCACATCTAACCCTCTAAAAATTTAAAAACTAGCTACTTTGCCATGTAGGATTTGATGTTTTAATAGGACCAATGTCAACTTTTCTTTCAAGGGTCTTGGTGCTTATCTTTAAGAAGTCACTCAATCCATTATGAATATATAATACCTACATTATTTTTATTTATTTATTTTTTATTTATTTATTTAACATCGCTTATATACCGCACTATTATCATCAGCGCGGTTTACATGGAACAAACATATACATACAGAAAACTGTAGTAAGTAAACTCTTGCTCATATCATATTCTGAGTCTATTCATAATTGTGATCCTCTCTTTCATATTTAGGCATACTTGACTGCACACTTTACACACTCAGACTGTGGTGGGTTTCTAATGCCTGTCGTTGCAATTAAGGTTGGTGATCTGTGGTACCATCCTCCTGCCATCCGGTTACTTTTCATTGTGAATGGATCATTGGAGATGGGCTATATGTTTTGCAGCTTGAAGCTGGATTTAATTTGTCCAATTTTAAAGGCTGGTGTTGAGGATGTCCGAGTTGAGAAATTTCCGTTCACTTTCATTGATACCATTTTTGAGTAAGGTTATTGAGCATGTAGTATTTTTGCAGTTAAAGGATTTTATGGAGGAATGTCTCAATCACAGTCATAGTAACATAGTAAATGACTGCAGATAAAGACCAGTACGGTCCATCTAGTCTGCCCAGCAAGGCGGTAAGAGTAGGTGCATCTGCCGCTCCATGCAGGTCGACCTTCCCCATGTCTTTGTTTAGGGGTGTACCCACCGCTCCGTGTAGGTCACCCCTATTTGCTGAGATATAAGAGATAGTTGTTTGTTTTGATTTTATCCTGTTGCTATAAAGGAATCCTCTGTGTCTGTCCCATGCCATCTTGAATTCTGTCACTGTATTTGCCCCTACCACTTCCATCGGGAGGGCATTCCAAGCATCCACCACCCTTTCAGTGAAAAAGTACTGCATGTTCTGACGCTGTTTTAAAATTTACTTCCTTGCAGCTTTGTGTTATGCCCTCTGGTTTTACAGCTTCCCCGTCTTTGGAAGAGGTTTGTTTGTTCATTTATACTCTTTAAGTACTTGAAGGTCTGAATCATATCTCCCCTGTCCCTCCTCTTCTCCAGAGTTAGGTCTTCGAGTCTCTTCTCATACGTCTTCTGACGCAGGCTCCAAATCATTTTGGTCACCTTCCTCTGAACCATTTCCAGTCTTTTTATATCCTTTGTGAGATATGGTTGGTGTAAGTCTGGGATGGAACTCTGTCACAACCACAAAGCTCTGACAACTTCTTACATTAACAATTTCATCATAGTTGAAATCTGATTACACTTGGGCAGGTTATTGGCTGCATCATAGCACAGAAACTGTTTTATTAGTGATATTTGTTTCAGTCAGATCGTGGATGGAAAAGGGCTTGGACTGTATGATGATCTGCAGCATATGATAGTCTCTCATCGATTATTATTGCAGAATGTTGAGGCAGTGGGAGTACATGGTGTGGCATTGTCTTGGATTCAATCTTTTCTAAAGATTGTTAGCAGAGGGTGTTTTGGAAAGGGAAGTTGGTGGCAGCACATCCAGTGACAGATGGGAATCCACAAGGGTCAGTGCTTTTGCCACTGCTTAACTTTATATGGCCTTGTTGCGTCAGTTCCTTGCTTATATAGAGGTTGTGGGGCATCTTTATGCCAAACGACATAAAACTTTGGTGTCGGTATATTTCAGTATAGATCTACTGTAGCAAGGGATGTTAGTCCTAAATGTTTAGTTGGAGGAGGTGCTTTGGCTTCAGAATCATCAAATAAAGTTAAATTAGTAGAAATGTGAATTATTGTGGTGTAATAAGGAGACTGTGTACTCTGAGGTTGAGGGGGTGCAATTAAAACTTAAGAATATGATTTGCATTCCGATTATCAAGGTAGATGGTCAGTTATGATGGAGGTAATGCAAGGGACCTTTTGCACATTGCGTCATCTCAGGAGATTACAGCCTTATGTTACCCATGCTTGATTACATTCTGCATTTATTATTGTAATGCAACGTATCAGAGCTCTTGGAGTATCAAGTTAGGAAGCTTCAATCTGTACATAATTCTGTGACAAAAATGATCTTTGCCAAAGGGAACTATGAGCATGTCACTCCTTTATTGCAAGAGTGACATGCATTGCTTGCCCATTTTACTAAGAATTAAATTTAAAGTTTTGCTTTTAAATGTTTACACACAGGGCGACCTGAGTATCTTAGCAATTTTACTTTGCCTCTGTGTTCCTGGTTGCACTTTGTGGTCATCACAGCAGAATCCTGGAAGTGTCGCAGTTCCCTCAGTTCCCAAAGTAACTGCTTTTGCTGTTTAGCACCTGCATTGTGGAATGCCTTGCCATTGCATGTTATGGAGGAGGTGCATTTTTTGTGACTTTGGAATAGGGTGAAGGGGAGGTGAATGGAAGGCTGACCTTGGGCCATTTTAATCTATTTGACCGATGGGACCCTGTGCCCACAGGGTGATCTCACACTTGGATTGAAAGAGCTGCTAGATTTTGACAGAGTTTATTTTATTTATTTATTTATTTAACAGGTTTTATATACCGACTTTCTACAATTCAAGACGGTTTACAAGGAACATAACAGACAGTATATTTCAACTGAATACATTGTAACAATAAGGATCACAGTATAAATGATTAACAAGAAACTTACTCCTTGCGGAGGCTTAAGAACTATTTACATGGAGGCTTAAAGGGCTATTTACATGGAGGATTATATAGGAGGTTAGAGGGAGCTATGTAAGTAGGGAAAAGTGTTCCTGGAAGAGATGAGTTTTCAATTTCTTCCGGAATTCGGAGTGACTGGGACAGTTCCGTAATTCATATGGTAAGGCATTCCAGATAGAGGGGGCGTAAAGGGAGAATGCACGATTACAGGTAGTTTGGCTACATGTTCTCTTAGATGTTGGGATGGATAGAAGGTTTATGGTGATGGTGCGGCGTGTTCTATTTTTATTGGAATTGGATAGGAGCAAGGAGAGGCAAGGAGCTGACTCATTGGAAATGATTTTGTGAATGAGGGTGATTGCTTTGAATTTAGCTCTGGATTGAATGGGGAGCCAATGTAGATCGTAGAGGATTGGCGTTATGTGTGAGCATCTGGGGTTATTTGTGATGAGCCGAGCTATTGTGTTCTGTGCCATTTGGATGGGATGTAGACTGTTCTTAGAAAGGCCATGATAAATGAGATTGCAGTAGTCAAGGGTTGGGATGGTGAAGGCCTGGCAGACAGTGCGAAAGGAGTCTGGGTTTAGGAGAGGTTGGAGGTTCCGAAGGGTACGTAGTTTTGCATATATTGTGTTAGAGGGTTTTTTTTATCTGTTCATGGAATATAAGGTTCTGATGAAGGATAAGACCAAGATATTTCAGTTGATTTTTAATGGTGAGGGTGATATCTCCAAGTGTAAGGGTTGTAGGTGGGGTACAGGAAGCGTTGGTGAATACTTGAAGGGCTTCAGTTTTAGATTGGTTAATTATGAGGTTGTGATTTGAAAGCCAGGTCTTCAGGTTTGCGATGCATTCAATTAGGTTTGAAAAATTAGGGTTTGTTAAATCGAAAGGGGTGAAACACATAATGTCGTCTGCGTATAATTGGTAATAAATTCCATAATTTTGAAAAATCTTGCAGACTGGTTGAAGGAATATGTTAAATAGTAGTGCAGATAAACTGGATCCTTGGGGAATTCCCTGTCTTAGGATAAATGGGAGGGATATGTCATTCCCTATACGGACCTGTTGAGTTCTGTTTTCTAGGTAAGAGTGGAACCATTTTAGTGTTGTATCCCTCAGTTTGCAGAACAGAAAGCAAGAAAGATTTCTTTATAAGCATAGTTTTAACACATTTTACATCAAACTATAAGCTAATAAATGTAGATACTGTTTTGTTTTTCAATACAATGTATTAATCTTAAGTCCAGGAAGCCCTGCCAAAATAGTCCAAATTGGGCCTGCAATTGCTAACACTGACCTTGATAAAATCAAGCCAAATATATGTGTTATGGTTTCTTTCTTAAAGGTATTTAGGTCAATCCTGTATGACACTAGAGTAAAATTAGTAAGGCCTGCAGTAATTCCCATAGCATTTATGAAGACCATTCACTATAATCTGATGCCTTTATAGTTATAAATTCATATGCTATTTTATAGGCATAAGTCCCAATATAACTTGTTTTTAGCATTTTGAATAAAAAGAAATATATTACAAATGTTATATACTATATGTTTGCAGATAATGTGATCTATTTGATAAGTCTGGCAGACCTTTCCATTGCATATCTTTTACTGAAAGAAAAGCCAAGCTATGTTCTTATTGCTGTGCTTCAAAATAATTTTATTCAGGGTAAATGTTTCTCTCCCTATTTCTCTCCGTTGTTCAGTTTATGTTGGTGTTTGGCAATATGAACTGTGATGAAAAATAAAATGGATATCTGCAAAGAATTATTGTTTGCACCTACTAAATTATGACATTTCCACTTGACAGATTTTAGCATGGATTCTAGATTTGTTCTTTGTCATTTTAGTATTATTTAGTATACTTCAAAATAGACAGAAGTTCAACAAGGTTCTCGGTATTAAGAACATTTTTGTAACCGGGTAGTCGGACCCGGTGCTCTGCCCCTCCCACCTTCACACACTGCCCCACCCTTTTCAAATACTCCTCCCTTCCTTTCCCACAAACTTCACACACAATCGTTAATAGAAGCAACTGGTTGCAGCTTTATTACAATTCTTTTTTTGGCCACTGAACGATATTTAGACTATAACTTGCAGCAGCTATCGTTCATCTTCCTCTCATGAGGGGGAATCAACCACTATTACAACTAGCAGATAAGGTCTCAGTTAAAAATAACACCACTAGAACTGGGCTTGCACCCTATGCGTAGTGTTGGTGTTTTATCACATCAATGACCTACTGCCAGCTTAAAATTTTAGATCCTTATTAGAAGCCTTAAACTGTTCAACCATAAACTTTCCTTTTAATCTCAAGTAAGTTTATACTCAGCTTCTAGGCAGAATCAGCATAAGATCTTCTCAGAATTTCTTGATCCCGACATTCAATCCCGGCACCAGCTGACGTTTCATATTTTTCGTCAGGGGACCTAAACACAACTATGATGCTGCCCGCGTTCACTCTCTTACTGCACTAGCCGCCAAAATTGCAGCTCGCCAGTGAAAAACGCTGGCAGTAGGTCATTGATGTGATAAAACACCAACACTACGCATAGGGTGCAAGCCCAGTTCTAGTGGTGTTATTTTTAACTGAGACCTTATCTGCTAGTTGTAATAGAGGCTTTATTACAATTAACATATTGAACATTAATGAACCCAGAATAAACATCCAACAAACCCCAGCGGAGCGATACCTCACCAGCCATGCAATTAGCAAAGTGACCTCGCCTCCACACCTGCCACGGTGAAGCCACTGGCAAAGTTCCTACCACCCCTACTGACTTCGCCATATCAATAGCAAAAGTCTGCCAGGGGTTATCCGGGTCGTGGGGACCCCGCCCCCGCCCCAAGTAGCCTAAGGCTCCAGACCCCTGAAACCCCCGGGATCCCGCCCCCCCCAAGCTGCAACACCTCTACACCCCCAACCTCCTCATTGATATATCAGGTGGGAGGGTGAGAAGCCCGCCACGAACCTCCGATCGCATGTGTACAGGCCGCCGCTGCAGACCTGAGCACATGCCTGCCCCCGCTTTGATTGGCTCCCCCGTGCTCATCCTCGTGGACGGAGCCAAACAATTTAAAAGACGCCTCCTGCGTCCTCGCCGCCGACATGCCCCCTCCACCCCCAACAGATGTGTGCAGGGTCCCGCACTTGGCCGAGCACCCGGTTATCCACGGTCGCCCGGACCCTGCCCATGCCCTTGCACTAACCGGGTAGTCGGACCTGGTGCTCGGCCCCTCCCACCTTCACCCCCCACCCATTCCAAATACTCCTCCCCTCCTTTCCCACAAACTTCACACACAACCATTCATGGAAGCAACTGGTTGCAGCTTTATTACAATTAACATATTGAACATTAATGAACCCAGAATAAACATCCACCAAACCCCAGCGGAGCGATACCTCACCAGCCATGCAATCAGCAAAGTGACCTCGCCTCTGCACCTGCCACGGTCAAGCCACCGGCAAAGTTCCAACCAACCCTACCGACTTTGCCATATCAATAGCAAAAGTCTGTCAGGGGTTATCCGGGTCATGGGGCACCCCGCCCCCGCTCCAGATAGCCTAAGGCTCCAGACCTGGAAACATCCGGGATCCCTCCACCGGCACAGGCCCTTTGATGTGCCTGTGCCACCCCCCTAACATCAAGCTGCGACCAGCGAGCGTCCTCATGCACCACCCGCTCCAATGCCTCCTGCCAGTCGTTCAAGAGCAAGTCCACCCCCACCGGAGATAGATGTACCCCATCACCCCTATACAATCCGGCACAAGCAACCTCAACCCATGAATGCTGCACCTGATACCCGCCCTGCTCACAGACCTACCACCTGATCTATCTATTAATTTTAGTCAGTCCCCGAGACCAGTGCCGTTGCCCCCAGCATGCCGACCGTGGGATGATATCTGACCGTATTAAAACAACCCCCCAAAACATCCTTAGCACCAAGGCAAAGTCCTTCTTCGCAGCATTGATCAGTTGCTTGCATGTCCAGGAAGCCAAATCGTTGCCTCCCAGATGGAACAGTAGAATCGCTGGCTGTTTCCTTTAGCGCTCATGGTGTTGGAGCAAAGGCATCAGCTGTGTCCACCGTAGACCGTGCTCACCCAGCCATGAAATCGACACCAACGCAGGATCCAGTCCCAGGTTTAGGCCGACGTGCCGCACTCCTGCTCGCTGACCAGCCCAGAACACAAAGGAATGCCCCAGCAGCAAAATCCCCGCACACACATTCCCCCATCTGCAAAATAAAATAACAGTTAATATCACCCTTGACCATTGGGCATGCCCCCTCAGAAATGAACATAGCCTATAAACGCCCTGGACCGCCATCTGCCAATAGTTTATATCTGCATGCCCGACAGCCCAGCCGCTACCACACTGGTCGCCACCCCGATGCGAAAAGAATGCGCAGAAAAAGTCTCGGGTCTTCACCTATCTGACGCAACACCATCCGTAACACCGTCGACACCTGAAACTGCGTCAAATACCGGGCATCTTTATGGACAAATAGCCCGTCCCCTGCCACCGGACGAACACGTAAGTAGTCCCTCATTGTGGTTACCGGGCACGTGCAACCACCAATCTCCTGCAGAACTACCCACAAGCCCCTTCCCCGTTGGTCCGTTTTTGATTTTGCTACGAGTACCCTCAACTGCCCACCGTCTACCCGGACGTGCTGGCGCCACAAACTACTCCCAACGCCCGATTTCTCTGAGTTAGCCACCAATTCACCCACACGGAAGGCGCCAAAGAAGGCCAAGCTGAACACAGCCCGGAAGAGTGTGAGTAATTCATGCGTAATCGGTCGTCGCTGATCCCCCAGTGTCGGCCTCAAATGCTCCCACCCTTGCATTAACCTATGAGCAAGGAACCCACCCACCGAGGAACCCCATCCATCTGCTCTGGCGAAAAAACGCAAAACCCACCAAATGGCCATGCACCGATGATCTAGCAACCCCCCTGCCCTTTTTCACTAAGGATATACTGCCCTAATAATTGATCAGGTCCACCAAAAGAGCACCACACCACGTCGCTCAAAAGACACCCAGTCAATAATACGTGGTTCAGAATTAGAAGGATACTTTTATTCAATAACAACCTGAGAGCCCGACACAGGCCGTGTTTCGTTTTCACTTCCTCAGGGAATTCAGGCGTGCTGCATACAAATGAACATAAACAACACAATGCATACAAATAAAATAATGATAATAACACATATGAAATCATACAAAAACATCATGAATATGTAAAAACCAGTTAAGAACTAATAGGAATAAAACTAGAAAAATAAATAAACGTTAATATAGAACCCATTGCACTATGTGTAACCACTATAGTGTTATTATCACATTCATAATAGACTAGTAGGAACAAAAGGAGTGAGTCAGTAGAAAAAAGTTGAAAGATGTAGGATTAGTATACCCGTTGTTATATTCTGTTTATTCTAAACAAATTACGAAAATTTTAAAGAAGGAATGGCACCTCATCCAAACTTTGCCAGGTTTTCAAGACACTACAGTCACGGTTGCTCACAAACATAATATTAATTTAAAAAACATGTTAGTACCATCAGCACTAACTGAACGTAAATTTTTATTTCGGTATAAAGGTAAGTACCAATGTGGGCGATGTTCCGTATGTACCCACGTGATGCCAGTAAGAGATAAGTTTGTACATCCCATGACGCAACAAGAATTTAAGATAGAAGATTTTTCTAATTGTGAAATGACTCACGTAGTGTATGTTATACAATGCCCCTGTAAAAAAATATATGTGGGGAAGACAATTAGGAGTGTGAGAGTTCGGATAATAGAGCATAAGAGCTGTATTAAGAGGGGTATAGTAGAAAAAACGCTTGTGGCACATTGGCAAGAGATGAAACACCGGATCAGTGATTTAAAGTTTTTTGTTATTAAAAAGGCGAAGCTCAATTGGAGAGGAGGAGATGTTGACAAGATGATACAGAGGCTAGAACAACGTTATATTTT
The DNA here is from genome assembly GCA_033557465.1 of Ichthyophis bannanicus. Lineage (NCBI taxonomy): Eukaryota > Metazoa > Chordata > Amphibia > Gymnophiona > Ichthyophiidae > Ichthyophis > Ichthyophis bannanicus. The sequence continues at coordinate 182,375,128 of CM066034.1, forward strand.
TCAATTAGACTCCCTGTCTCTGAATGGGTTGAATATGGAGAGGGATCTATCGGTGTTTTTGTAAGTTTATTGCAGTTTCATACAGGATATTTACATTAGTGGTCATGTAAGACAATGCTAATATCACTCAATGAGAGCGCAGGATGATGGAGCTTAAAGTGCTAAAATTATAACATACCCTAATGAGATAATGATTTACATTAGATTAACTATAGGAATGAAAGAATAGATACGTGATTGCTTCTGGATAATTTAGAATGGAATCTATTAATGGTTAATAAGTGAATAGCGTTCCTAGATAGAACATGTACATTAATGGTTAGGTAAGAAATGGAGATATTCTTTATCAAAGATGTAGTATGGTAGTGGTTAAGGTGTTAGAATTATGAAATATTGCACACTCCGATGAGACAATAAGTTTTATTAGAGTAGCTCTAAATTAGCATGGTATGCGTGAAGCTTCTGATTAAATGAGTATGTCTGCTTGAAGTATTTCAATCCAACAGAGTGTCTGTGAGAATTTACCTAGCAACGGATGACGACTGCAACTCTATAGAGGAACACGTCATTTTTCACGCGTTTAAGTACAGCGCAAGTGCGGGCGTTCTTGATACAGAAACCCTTACAGCGAACTGATGGTAGTCTCCTTGACAAAAGATTTCCTGATATTCGTAATGTAAGTGCTATTTGAATAGTTTATTGGATTTTACGTGTGCTGACTGATGGAGGTATATACATGTTGAAGTTCCTCGTTGATGCTTTAATCTTCGTTGTTCAATGAGTTAAGAGAATGAAGGTACAGATGGTTAATTTTGAGTAGAGATAATACAGGTAGATTTATGAATAAACAATGGGATTTTGAAGGACTTGAAATACGGAAAAAAGTTAGTTAGATACATCTTAAAAACTATTGCAGCATGGAAAACACTTGCATGGAGATGATAACATTCTCGTGATTGAATATAGTGAAACGCGCACAGTTCCGTGTTTGTTAGGAACTTTGTTCAGGCGACACGGCAGTAGGCTTTTGAGAGAGAAGGCTTTTGGAGGGTTCAAAAAGCGAGTATAGTGTAACTGATTGTTCACATGTCTTGTCATAATGATTATGATAACGAGAATGTTCTCTCCTTGGGCGCAGTTAAGAAGTCCTCTAGTAATATTTGAACTTTTTGCCCCCGTTTTAGATATTATTATATGTATAGAGTTTTTAGGAAATAATGAATTTGGTAAGATCTCACCGAATAATGATGAGGAAAGTTTTTTCACGCATGACAGAAAGAGTATCTGATAATGATTGAGCGTGCCATGTTAAATTTAATCTAATCCAAAATAAGGATAGTGATCTAAATAAAAAAATTTTTTGGTATGGTATAGATTTAATAAAATGTAATAGATGTTTCTATTTAATCCCCCGCGTTCTCGATCCAAGCAATATGGGCGATTGGGCAATTTTAGAGGGATAGATGATATGCATTATACCTCGCCTCAGTATGCAAGACAGTTGATCAGTTGTAATGCCCCATGAGGGATTTTACATTATAGTTTGAGGAAGAGTTTGATGATGAGATTTTTTTGTTTTTAACTATAGAGAAGACGCCTGTTTGGCTCTTACAAAGAATGAAGTTTGAGCCGTGAATATTGATCGTAAGAACGGGTATGGTGCTTATGCTATAAATATTTTAGAATGTGTTTAGGTATGATTTTTAAGTATTTATATGTTATGATGTTGTAGTCAGGATCTTAAGTATTTATGTATTTATGGTCTTACAGTTTATAATTTTATCATGAGCAACCCCTATTGAGTTTTAATGGGTGCACAGATGGTTGAGACAGATTGTTTTTTATAGACTCTCTTTTTGTTTTTATGAGTTCATTATAAGTGTGGTAATGGTGTATTTATAATGCTATAGTTAGTATCTTAATTATTTATATATTTATGGTTTTATATTTTATAATTTTAGTGAATTTTTATGAGCTGCTCTTGATTGTTTCTACTGTGTCCATAGACAACTTTTTTCTACTGACTCACTCCTTTTGTTCCTACTAGTCTATTATGAATGTGATAATAACACTATAGTGGTTACACATAGTGCAATGGGTTCTATATTAGTTACATAAAATTTCACACACCCTTTCAATAATCTTCACTTATGACAATATGGTTTTTAGATTTAGATTTCTTAATTTTTAAATGGTAGTTTTATATACATGGTTTTATATTATTCACATGTGTTTTTACATGATTCTATGAACGTTTATTTATTTTTCTAGTTTTATTTCTGTTAGTTTTTAACTGGTTTTTACATATTCATGATGTTTTTGTATGATTTCATATGTGTTATTATCATTATTTTATTTGTACGTATTGTGGTGTTTATGTTCATTTGTATGCAGCACGCCTGAATCCCCTGAGGAAGTGAAAACGAAACATGGCCTGTGTCGGGCTCTCAGGTTGTTTAATTATTGAATAAAAGTATCCTTCTAATTCTGAACCACGTATTATTGACTGGGTGTCTAATTGATCAGACACCGCCCCCACCTGCCACCCGCACGAAAGCAAAAAGTCCACTACTCTCTCACAACCTCGCCGATAAGCATCCTATGTCCGCTCTGCCACCGAACTCCGCAGCAGATTCCTCATCTCCGCAGGTCATGGCTCCATATGTTCCAAGGGACCACGAGCCCCTCCTCGTCCGCCTCTGGTGCCAACTTCCGAAACCGGTCCCACTGTAAACGGGAAAGAACATCAGCCCCGAAATATGTATTAGTATGCATTAGTATGCCCCGGAATATGGCAGGCCTGTAACGCAACATTCAGACGCAAACAGGCTAGTACCACCTCCCTCATTAATGATGCCACCTGCACACATCGCGGAGTGTAATGATTAATGACGCTCACCACCGCTTCATTATCACACCACCATACCACCCTGCGGTTGCGCAGCCTGTCCGGCCACAAATGCAATGCCATTAAAATAGGAAGCAGTTCCAAGAAAGGTGATATTCCTCAACAGTCCCAAATCATGCCACACCTGAGGCCATCTATCGGCACACCACGCCCCTCCAAAGTAAATTCCCATACCTACACTTCCCACTGCATCTGTGTAAAGCTGCAAATCCTCATTAGAAATCTCCGCTTCTGGTAACGCTGACATCCCGTTAAAGTCTCTCAAAAATACATCCCAAACCCACAAATCCTCACGAATTACTCTGGAAACTCGAATGCGGTGATGAGGCTTACACACCCCTGTAGTTGCTGCCGCTAACTGGTGAATAAATACCCGCCCCATCGGGATTACTCTGCAGGAAAAATTCAGCGATGCTATCAATGCCTGCATTTCTTTTAATGTTAACTTCGAGGAGACTAACACATTAGCTACCAAAACCCGCAACTTCACCACCTTCTCCATCGCCATGCGCGCTACCATTTGTTCGGAATCCAACTCGACTTCTAAGAAGGTGATCTCGTCGTCAGGCCCTCCGTCTTACCTTCAGCCACAAGCACTCCCAATTTCCCAGCCAAACTCACAAAACCTTCCAAAAGCGCTCTACACCCCTAGCCTGTGACGCGCCCACAAACAAGAAATTGTCCAAGTAATGCACTACCTCCGACCTACCCACCCTCCGCATCACCGCCCACTGGAGGAAGGTACTAAATTTTTCAAAGTAGGCGCAAGAAACTGCACAGCCCATCGGCATGCATTTATCAAAATAAAATTTCTCCGCAAATTGGAAATCTAACAAATGAAATGCCGAGGGGTGCACCGGCAACAAGCAAAAAGCAGATTCAATATCCACTTTTGCCATCAACGCCCCGTGCCCAGATTTCTTAACTAACTCCATCGCCCTATCAAACGAGGCATACCGCACCGTACAAAACTCATGCGGGATGTGATCATTCACTGATGCCCCCAACGGAAATGACAAACTATGGATCAACCGAAACTTCCCAGGTTCTTTCTTAGGTATGATTCCCAACAGAGATACCACAAAATTCCAGAAAGGCGGCTGCTTAAACGGACCCGCTATTCTACCTAACTTCAACTCACCCGCCAACTTCTCCCGCGCTATGGACGCAAAGCGTCGCACAGATGGGGAATTTCTCGCAGTCGCGACTGCCACAACACCTTGAACTGGAATAACAAGACCCGATTGAAACCCTGATTGCAAAACTTCCTTAACCCCTTTCTTTGGGTAGTGGTGAAGCCACTTGCTTAACACTCCTACCTTTATTGGCGTGGGAGCCAAGCCATAGGCCCACCTAGTACTTGGGGGCCGGCAAAGGTGCCAATGAGGCGCCTTTTTTAATACATTTGGCTGCCGATTGCACCCCGCCACAGACTGAGCAAACATGCCGGAACTTGCAGCCCGGGAAAGGGCACGAGGACTTATTAAACCTCCAGCACACATCCCCAATTCCGCTTGAAACCGGTTTGGTCTGCAATACAACCCCTCCCCCATGAAAGGAAGGCTATCCCCTGTATTTGCCACTGGCCCACCCTTTCCCCCACCCCACCTCCAGCATTCTCTCTGACCGACATCTGTGTGAGCCACAAGTTGATATCCTGCGATCCCCACGTTAACAACTTGTTCTCCTCCATTTTATCCCTAAACTTCTCATTGTAATTTAGCCACGACCAACCCTCGTGGGTCTGTGATGCTTCCAAAATCGAGTCCACATATGCCAGCAACATCCCATACTGCTCTGGATTGTGCTGGCCCCAAACACTAGCCAAACATAAAAAAGCCCTCACCCAATTCATGATATTCCTAGATACCTTCCTAATCCGGCTGGCCTTCTCGTCCTCCTTGCGCTTTTTCCTACTCTCAACAGAACTCTTCCGAACTTCGAGCAAGCGGAAAACATCAATACATCTTCGTTTCCGAATTTTACGTCACAACTTCTTTGGAACCCCTTCCCACAACTCCGATAAGGTTGATAAAGTAGGAGTTCCCTCCCCCGACTTAGTCCTTGTTGCCACCCCACCCAGCGCTCCTGGCTGCCTGCATTCATCTCCCAAGTACGCCGCTGAGGAACCCGATGATGATGGATGATGATGATGATGGATGATGGAGGATGAGTCGAAACTCTGCCGCCGCCGGCAAGAGTGCTTCTTTTTCCTGCTCGCTTTTCCCGGCCGTTCTGCCCGCAAACCACTCCCATCACACCCCGCTACTTGTGCAGCCTGAAACTCCCCCGTCTCCGCCATAGCCACCGTCCCCAGCACTGTCAGGCGAGGCACCTCCTGCGGATAATCCTCCATCAACTGCTGTGCCCCAGCTCCTCGTGCAGATGTCCCATCACCCGATACTCCTCGCGTCGCCGTGGATACCGTGTCCATATGCACCGCTCGTGATTGTCCTCCTATTCCGTGCACTATGCCAGGAGACGTCTGAAACAGAACCTGAGGAGACAAAACAGGAAAAGCAGGGGGGAGAAAACCCAACGCCCAGGCCAGTTGCCAAGCCCCTGCCCACTCGGCCCTCGACAGGCCCTGTTCTCCCCCACCATTCCAATGATCCCAGGCAGCCTGACGGCAGCCCGACCCATAAGCCAATTGAACTGCTGGTCCACCCCACGGAGGAAACACTCCTCCACCCACCACATTGGAGACCCCATACCCAGGCATGTCACCCACACCCCCACTCCCCTCCATCCTTAAACAGGAAGGGGGACCAATCCCCTGCCCTTGATTCCCCCCCCCAACCAAATCTGCCAAGAACCTCACATTGGTACCACCTTGTCCACCTCTGCCCAAAACCGGAACTGGGCCCTCTACCCTCAGGCCCCTGTAATCAGCTGTCCCCATCTCCTCGCCCCTGAGCTCTGCTTCCACCCCCTGCCCTCTTAGACAAAGCTGGGGACCCTCCCCGCCCCCTTTCAGTTCACCGAGCTCTGTTCCCCCCCCCCCCCCCCGATGCATGGCTGTGCTCCCTGACCGGCCACCCAGAACCACTGACCTCCACCTTTCAACCCCCCGACCTCCTTGTCCCCCAGCAGGCCTGACCACCTCAGCTCTGCTAGCTCCCTGCCCCCTACTCTGGCGTCCCTTCCTCAAAGGCATCCCCTCTCAAATGGGAGGACTGTCCTGTGCCAGCACCCGTTCCCTCTTTTTGTTTTGTTTAGTTTTTTTTTTTTAAATTCCAGCCCCAACTCGCCTGCACTGCTGCTGTCCCTGGCTTCAGGCTCTGCCCGTTCCAACGCTTGCTGGTGGGACCCACGAGGTCCTGCCCTCGCAACCGCCGCTCTCTCAGCTCCCGCTGGCACCCGACAACTGCAGCTCCACAATTTTTGCAGACACCGCTGCAACCCAGTTCGCCATGCCCAAAGAGGCTTCCTCCCGTGCACTCCCCGAGCGGATCGACAGGCCTGATTGGCCTGCTCCCCGAAGAATATGCCCGCTCACACCAACCTCGATGCCCGCCACTAAGCCTCCGATCGCATGTGCACAGGCTGCCGCTGCAGATCTGAGCACATGCCTGCCCCCGTTTTGATTGGCTCCCCCATGGTCATCCCCGTGGGTGGAGCCAATCAATTCAAAAGACGCTTTCTGCATCCTCGCCGCCGCCGCGCCCCCTCCACCCCCAACAGATGTGCACAGGGTCCCGCACCGGGCCGAGCACCCAGTTATCTGCGGTCACCGGGCTCCTGCCCGCACCCTTGTACATAGCTAGACTGATCAGAATCAGTACATGTTTATTTAACCATTTAGCAACAAGCTCACAGTGAAGCATGTTTACTAATGTGTGCTGCCTGGTACCATGGGGTTCAGCATGTGCCAAGTGCATGGGAGTGGAGGAGTAGCCTAATGGGCAGGGCCGGATTTACCTTGAGTGAGGCCCTACGCCAACAAAAATTGTGGGCCCCCAGCAGGGGCGGCCCAAGGGGGGTGCGGGGCCTCATTTGCATAAGGGGCCTCATTTGCATAAATATTTGCATAATGTTACCATATACTAACTTTTAGTAAACGTGCCTCTTAATGCGTGTATGGATAAAGAAAGACTAAAAGATTTCTACATTACTATAATCCAGTGCCAACTGCCAGACACATTAGGAACTACTACAAACACTGCCCATTTAGAACCCATAGTAAACCCGCCGTATCCTAACAGCACTACCAGGACTCACAAAGCACCATACCCTACCAATCAAAAGGCAACACTGCAAATATTAAACCAATACATTTCAGAGAACAACAATACATGACCTACTGGGGAAAGAGAACAAGTGGCAATGTCAAATAGGAATTATATAAAACAGAACACCTCAGCTCAGTTACACATGCAGAACATAGACCATCAAACAAGTAATCATAATTTAGAAACAGGAAGACAATAATTAAACTGGGAATCCCAAAAGCCAAACTTGGAAAGTACAACACTGTAGAAATAAAACTATACATTAATTTGCTCTTGTACTAAACAAAGCGCAGACGTTAATGAGGCACATTTACCAGAGCTGACATATTCCAATTAATAAATTCAAAATAAAGAGATATTTTTCTACCTTTTGTGCATTTTTTCAGCTGCAATTGCTCCAACCACTTTCTTCTGGTTTCTTCGTGTCTTCTGCTAACTCTCCATCGTCTGCTGTCCATTTGTCCTTTCTTCTCTCTTCTAGATTTTTTCCATTCTCTCTCTACATCTGCTTTAACATACTAATCTTTCTCCTTTTGCTCTTTCCTCATTCCTATTTCATCCACTCAAATTTTACCCCTCCATCCTCAATCCCCACTTACTCTCCCAATACCCGGCCAATTGTAGATTTTTTATCCCTCCCACACAAAATATTTTTCCCTTCTCCATTTTACTCTTCCAGCCCCATCCCATTCTAATCCTCCCCCAACATCAGCTCCCTTCTAGTTCCAGCCTCACCCAGCATCCATTCCCTTCTAGTCCCTGCATCAGCCCATTTCCAGTCCTAGCCACCCATCAGCCCATTTCCAGTCCTAGCAACCCCCAACCCAATACCAGTCCTAGCCCCCCATCAACCCACTTACAGTCCTAACCCCCCATCAACCCATTTTCAGTTTAAGCCCCCCCCTATAACCCATTACCAGTCCTAACCCCCCATCAGCCCACTTCCAGTCCTAACCCCATCAACCCATTTCCAGTCAGCCCCCCATAGCCCACAGCCCATTACCAGTCCTAACCCCATCAGCCCACCTCCAGTTTTAACCCACCAGCCCATTTCCAGTCCTAGCCACCCATATCCCATTACCAGACAGCCCCCATCAGCCCACAGCCCATTACCAGTCTTAACCCCCCCAAAGCCCATTACCAGTCTTAACCCCCCCCCCAAAGCCTATTACCAGTCCTAACCCCATCAGCCCACCTCCAGTCTTAACCCCCCAGCCCCTTTCCAGTCCTAGGCCCCCCATAGTCCATTACCAGACAGCCCCCATCAGCCCACAGCCCATTACCAGTCTTAACCCCCCCCAAAGCCCATTACCAGTCCTAACCCCATCAGCCCACCTCCAGTCTTAACCCCCCATCCCCTTTACAGTCCTAGGCCCCCCATAGCCCATTACCAGACAGCCCCCATCAGCCCACAGCCCATTACCAGTCTTAAGCCCCCCCCCAAAGCCCATTGCCAGTTCTAAGCCCCCCCAACAGCCCACAGTCCATTACCAGTCTTAACCCCATCAACCCACCTCTAGCCTTAACCCCCACCAGCCCAGTTCCAGTCCCAGCCCCAGCCCCCCCCCCCAATAGCCCATTACCAGTCCTACCCCCCCACCCCCGTCGGCCTAAAGTAAAATGTAATTTTAAAAAAAACCTTCTGGCTGCCGCCGCGGGGCCCCCTCTGCTGCCGCGGCAGCACCGACTGACCCGCGGGGGCCCCCTCTACAAGCTAAATCCGTGGGGTCGGGTCGGGTCGTTCCTTCCTCCCTCCCTCCGTGCACGCTGTGAGAGGCGCGAAGGGAGAGTGTCTCCGTCGCGCCTCTGTTAAGCCCGCAGGGGCTGATGGGAAATTTCCCATCAGCCCCTGCCGGCTTAACAGATTCAGCCTGCATGGAGGGAGAGAGGGAGGAAGGAACAGCCTGCACGGAGGGAGAGTTGGAGGAAGGAACAGCCTGCACGGAGGGAGAGTTGGAGGAAGGAACAGCCTGCACGGAGGGAGAGTTGGAGGAAGGAACAGCCTGCACGGAGGGAGAGAGGGAGGAAGGAATGACCCGACCCGACCCGACCCGACGGATTTAGCTTGTAGAGGGGGCCCCCCGGGTCAGTCGGTGCTGCCGCGGCAGCAGAGGGGGCCCCGCGGCGGCAGCCAGCAGCTTTTTTTTTTTATTTTATTTAAAAAAAATTAACTTCTTCTTTTTTTGTGGGCCCCTGCCAGCTGTGGGCCCTACGCCATGGCGTACATGGCGTATAGGTAAATCCGGCCCTGCTAATGGGTAGAGCACTGGCTTCGGAACCAAGCCGACCAGAGTTCAATTCCTACTAGTGCAACTTGTGGCCCTGGGCAAGTCACTTAACCTTCCATTGCCTCAGAAGAATCCAAGTTATCAATGTCCCTGTTTAATGTTCATTACCAAGTTCAAGTTACAGCATAAATTGCTTTGACTAAAAAATGTTAAAGTGGTATAAAAACACCTGCTAAATAAATGTACATTACATTGACAATGTAGCCATGCTAAAAATCCTGTGCTACCTAAACAGTATGAATTGAGGCAGAGAATAGGTGGTTCTTGGGTAACACATTCACATTGTAATCAGTGTGACCATTATTGGAATGCACTCCCCTTGAATGCAGTACTTAATGCAGGTGTACTTACTGCCATTGTAATGGGTGGTGTTAACTACACCCATGCTTGCATGAAAGACATGTGTGGGGTGGTGCAATACTCATACTAGTAACATGGAGACATGCTAAGCACACCTCCATTTACTAGCAGAGGTCAAGTGCCACCCTCATGCTTGTTTTCGGCATCAATTGCATGCTAGTAGTGCACCTTTTATTAAACATGCCCTAGTAGGCACAGTTCCTTTAAATTGCTCAGACGTACTACATCAAGTTAATAATGAGGACATGACATAGCACCTGGAAGCCTCTGAATCAATTGAAAAGTTAGCTAAAAATCATCCCTATAGTGCATCAAAATAGAACATATTTGGTCAATAAAGGCTTTTGAAAGTTATCAGCATAATTTGTTAAAATGTCTCCAAGTGTTTTTCTGCTTTGCAGCATTTTGAGGACAATTTTAAGTGCACTTTCCTGTTTCTTCAATGGTTCCTGAGAGCTCTTAAATACCACTGATGTTAGAAGTTATCTTAAGCACTCTTGATTAGGTAACTAAATGCTGCTCACCAACAGGAACTCTAAACCAGCTACAAAATTCATTGAAAGAGATTTATTTGTAAATCTATCTTTTAATACTAATACCTTGTAATGAGGTCTCTATTCCCTATAGAGAATATGGACTGAAAGGCTATATAGAACAAGAAACCAAGTAACAAGAAACATAACTCAACTAATCAAGCAGTAGAAGAAATAAATGGAGAAAGCACACAGAGCAGGTCTCATGGGATTCTTTCCAACCCTTCTATGTGCATGTATGCGCACACTCACACCCATCTGTATCTGCATTGCCTATTGTGTGTCTATTGTGTTTGTTTTGTTTGTGTGTATAAATCATTTGTGTGTGTTTGTGTAATTTGTGGGCTGTTATGTCTCTATATGTACGTACATGTTTATGTGCCTATGCATGTTTTCATGTGTGTGTGTGAACACTTGTATGTGTGCCTATATACATGGCCATGTTAATACATGTGTTTGCATTTATATCTGTGTTGGTTCTCTGTGTGCCTGACATCATGAGAGGGGATAACTGAAAGGTACATTCCATGACTGCTATGTTACTGTGAATTAGTGTAACTTTTCTATAGCTATTAGAACTTTTTTCCCGATAGAAATGCATTAAGGCTTTTTTGGGGGGGAGGAGGGGGGAGGAGAGGGAGGTTTTCTTTCTTTTCCATTTCCAACCATATGCAGAAACATAGAAATATGATGACAGAAAAAGACCACATGGCCTATCTAGTCTGTCCTTCCATATCAACAACTACAACAGTCCCCTTTTTACCTTTAGAGATCCTCTGTGTTTGTCCCATGCTTTTTTGAATTCAGTTACTGTCCTCATCTCTACCACCTCCACTGGGAGACTATTCCACAGATCCACTACTCTTTCCTTAAAGAAATATTTCCGCATATCACTCCTGAATCTATCCCCCTTCACCCTCATTCCATGTCCCCTCGTAGCAGAACTTGCTTTCAATTGAAAGAGGCTCTTTCCCTGAACATTTATGCCACGGAGGTATTTAAACATCTCAATCATATCACCTCTATCCCGCCTTTCCTCTAAGGTGTACATATTAAGATCCTTCAGTCTGTCCTCATATGCTTTATAATGAAGACCACTAATCATTTTAGTAGCCACCCTCTACACCGACTCCATCCTGTTCACATCCTTTTGAAGGTGCGAAAGTTCAACTGTAGAGCACCAAAACTACTCCCAGCTCACTTCCCCCCTTTCTGTGACTAGAGCAACACTCCAGTGTTCCATCCCCATTTCCTTCAATGTTGGCTACATCCTACTGGCAATCTACCATTGTTCCATTGTCCAGTCCCTTCCCATTGGCTGGATGCTAACCACTGTACCTCCTGCTTGTTATGGTTGAAGCAAGAAGGGTAGACTCACTCACACCAGAAGGAGGATTTGAGAACTGGAAAATGTCTGGCACATTACTTTTACTTCTAGCATCCGGGTATTAACATAAAAACCTGTGCAATCCTGAAAAAGCCAGAGTTTCAATCCTAATCTCCTGAGTCCTGATTACATCTGATAGGGCCCCCGTAAACTTTGGGTCCTAGGTGTGTGCCCATTGTGTCAATTCTTTAATCTTGCCCTGCCCATGACAAAAATATTACTTGACAGCATACAAAGCAACCAATAAGAAAACTATATGATTCGATCATTAGTTGTCACAGTAGAATTAAGAACAACTATAATGAAATACACATCTGAATACCACAAGATAAGCAGATAAGAGCTAAGGATTTCTTTGTAATCCCTCATCTGTGTTGTATGTGGTGTGAAAGCATTTGGATACTCATGTTTTGTCTAAGTTGTGCATGTGTTGTGCGTGAAAAGTTAGGGGGTGTGAGTTATTTTTGCTGGTTGGTTTTAAGGCAGTTTGGTAGGATGGGGCAGTTGCATGGCAGTAGTTTTAGGTAAATGGGGGGAGTTGGTCAATATTGTGGTAGTTGCATGGGGTAGTTACTTGGAGGTGAGTCAATTTGTTGGGTGGTGGGGCAGTTGCTGGGGTGGTAGTTTTGCGGGTGGGGAAATTGGTAGGGTAGTCACTGGGATATTTCTTGAAAGTGGCAGTTTGCAGGCTGGGAACATAGTTGTGGGAGTAGTTTATGTGGGTGAAGCAATTTGTAGACTGGTGAGGCAGTTGCTGGGGGCTGGTTTGGGGGGTTGTAACTGTTTATTGAGTGCTGGGACTGTTGCAAGATGTTGCTTTTAGAGATGGGGCAATTTGCAGAGTGCTGCAGCTTCTTAGACATCGCTGCAGCATTCGACTCAGTAAGTCATGAACTCCTCCTCAGGCGACTGAAAGAGAAGGGCGTCTGCAGCACTGCACTCGAATGGTGCGAATCATATCTTGCCGGAAGATTGCAACATGTAAAATCCAGATCAGAAGAATCAAAACCCTTCCATCAAACACAAGGTGTACCGCAAGGTTCCTCTCTATCATCACTCATGTTCAACATATACATGCAGCCCATCTGCAGTATCATCAGATCTTTCAATGTGAACTGTTTGATATATGCAGACGATATACTCTTATACATGCCGTTCTCTACGGATGAAATGGACCTTTCCCCCCTGATAGAATGCTTCAACGCAGTTTCAGAATGGCTCCAATCTCAAAACCTCCGTATTCAATACAAGAAAACTGAGGTACTCTTCATCACGAGAGACCCCAATTTTACTCTACCATCCCATGTAAGAGTTAAGGAAGCGGATCTGCAGACAAAAGACACAATAAGATACCTTGGGGTCACGTTGGACCAACGTCTTGATATGAAATCACACATAGGCAATATAGTAAAAGCAATATACTTCAAGATCCGTACACTCAGGCATCTGCGTTCCTTATTAGATCCAGATGACTTCCGGACTATATACCAAGCACTAATCTTACCCCACTTCGACTATGCCAACGCCATTTTACAAGGCCTCCCACAATCTACCTTGAACCCGCTACAGCTTGCCATGAATGCTGCAGCAAGGGTCCTCCATGGAGCCTCTAGGAGTGACCATGTGATGCCTATCCTGAAGCAGCTTCACTGGCTCCCCATACACGGAAGGCTTGTTTTCAAGACCTTACTCCTGACCTTCAAGGCCATCAATGGTCTCTCATCCTCCTCACTTACAGAGCTCATTCACACCGTGCCACCTAACAGATCCAGAAGACGAACAGCTTTAAACTCTCTAATAATTTCGAAGTCCCTGACAAAATGCAACCTGACAACGGCGAATAGGGCCTTCAAATTTTTCGCCCCAAGATGCTGGAATGCTCTACCATCTGACATTCGTGCTATCGTTGACTTAGCTCAGTTCAGGAAGGCACTCAAATATCACCTGTTCCTCAAGTACTACCCAGTCAGCATTGAAGTCTAGATAACCCCACCAAAGAAAGTAACCACATGTTACCTCTAGAGCTTTGTCATCACGCCTACTTGTAGATATTTTATGTAAATAGTTCACCCATGTTATCCAAGTTTGTACACCTGTTCTCTGTAAAACCGAACAGCCTGTTGTTCTGGTCCTTTTGTTTTAATGTAAACCGCACTGATGTCGAATAGTGCGGTATATAAGAAATTGTAATAAATAAATAAATAAATGTTTTTCCAGGGAGAGGTAGTTTTCAGGCTGGTGGCGAAGTTGTAGGGGGTTATTGCCTTAGGGTGGAGTCAGTTTGTGGGGGGTATTTCTTGGAAGTGGGAGAAGTTCACAGGGTGGTGGAACAGTTGTGGGACATATTTTTTGGGGTTGGTCAGTTTGAAGAGTGATGTGGTAGGTTTAGGGTAGTTTTGTGGGGTGGGGCAGTTTGTGGGGTGATAGCAGTTTCAAGAGGTGTAGGTATTGGGAGTAGGGTCCATTTGTATGGCAGTGGTAGGTTCATAGGGCAATTTTTGGATGGTGGGCATTTTGGGGCTTAGAGGGCAATTGCAGGAGGTATTTTTTGGAGGGGGGGCAGTCTTGGGTTTAGGAAGAGTTGAGAAGCAGTTTGAAAGGAGCAATTCCCTAACTGCTGTGTTTTGCTGTAGTTTTCTGTGCTACAGAAACTGGAACTCCTTCTCCCATCGAAATGCATTAGCTACTCTTGCTGGTATTTTGCACACACATTTAAAATTCTGTGTCAAAATGTCTGAATTATAAACAATTCTGCATGCTTTATAAAAATAACAAAACATATTGGGGGTTATTCTGAGCCATGACTAGCAGGAATAGCATGAATATGCAGGACTGTTCGCGATTCTGATCCTGCGGGGCTAGACGTGCCCTGCGGAATCAGAATCGCAATCTCTTCTGTCCGGTCCAGTTCAGACTGGACGCACAGAGGGATCTACGTCTGGAACAGAATTGGTCCCACTGTTTTTAAGGGCATGCAGGGAAAAAATGTGTTTCATTTTGTTTCGTTGGGGGATTTTCATTTTTTTTCATCTTTGGATTGTTTTTTTTAATAGTGTTCCTTACTGCGCAATAGTACACACTATTTGTGCATGTGTGAATAATACATACATCCTATTGCTGCTTTCATTTCAAAATGAAAGCAAATCCCTAGCTGTTTTTGAATGATACCCAATTGAAAATGCAAAATAGAAAAAATATCACAATTAAGTGCAACATTTTGATTTATTGTGTGCTGAAGTTCAGCAGAAGTAAATGGGCCATGTTTGGGTCCTTATTTCTCTGGAACTCCCAGTCCAATCTGACCCATTTTCCAACTGTTTCACTGTTTAATTCCCATGCCAAGTTTCATCCCATTCCATAAAGGTTTTGGAGTTATAGTGCTCCCAGACAGACATTTTTCAACCTCTGTTGCATAATTCTTACTTCCATTGGGTTGAAAAAAATGAACAGACTGGACCCCCCCCCCCCCCCCCCAAAAAAAAGGAGGTATTCGTGGAGTGTAACTCAGGAAGAGGGAAATTGCTATCCATGCTGATCATACCCAAAGAGACCTAGAAGATGGGAACACACAGGCTAGAGGGGAGGGAAGGAAAGAATGATGCAGATTGCTCGTTAAGGTGGAAGTGTCTTCATAGAGGCATATTAATCCTGGAAAGGAAACCTAGAAAGCTGAAGAATTACTGAGGTTAGAGCAGTGCTTCTCAACCTTTTTTATTTTGTGGCATATTTTTGAGTTTGTTCAGTCCAACATTTTCATCATGATCCTCACTGCTCGGTCTCCTATTGGCAGAAGGAGAGCAGCATGTTTTACCTGTGGATGCCACATTCTGCCAGATTCAATCTCATATCTAACCATGTGAGCCCAGCAGGCAGGGCCGTACAAAGCCATAATTGCACCCTGAGCGACTTGCACAACTGGTGCCCCACCCCAGCCCCTTCTCCCCATCTTACCCACATCTCCATGTCCAACTGGCTGCCTGTCCTTGCTCTGCCAACGCCACTTTTTGTGCTTTCTCGTCAGTGCCAGCAACAGCAGAGCATACCTGACTTCAAAATAAAAAAACAAAAAAACACCCAGGCCTTTCGACTCCACGCTTGCATGCAGATCTACAGTAGGTTCACGTCACAGATCAGCCATTCAAACACGAGTCTTTCTGACTCCATGCATGAATGGCTTTTCTGGTCCCTCCCTCCACTGTCACGACCTACGTCAGAAGAAGGAGGGAGGGGCCAGACCTGCATGCAAGCGTGGAGTCAGAAAGACCTGTGTGGTTTTTTTTTTTAAATTTGAGGTCAGGTCTGCTCCACTGGCGCTGCCGAGAAAACAGAAAAAGTGGTGGCGATGGCGCAATGGCTTGGCAGTGTGCGGGGAGCTGATACCGGCAACCCAAAATGTGCCTCTAATCCTTTGTGCCTGGTGCGACAGCACCACTCACACATGGCTAGTTTTGGTGCTGCCAGCAAGTTATATGAGATGGCAGGGCTCCATGCGTTCAGACACCAGATTGAAGCCAGCAGGAGGCAGCACACATTTAAGACTCCCCCATATCCACTGGCTTAGGAGCGAGGTTTATTACTGTCATGGTATGCACAAAACTAAAGCAATATACACCAATACCCTTAATAAACACCATTTATCCACTAATATTCAAAAAAACCTTATCCACCAACCTTTTTAACAGATTATTGCACAATTCAATAAGGCATACTGAATGTGACTTCAGGATGGCCTTACCCCTACACGTGACAAAATTAATCACCATAGGTTTAAAAGCAGATGCTCACATCACAGGTCACTATCCTTTTATAATTTAATTCACCTATTACACAATTTCCAATTTCCAAAAATCTAATAAAACTGTCAATATCCAAAAAAGTGCTTTTAGGGATTCTCTGAACAATTGTAAGGATTCAAGAGCATCTGCATTCCAACATGAAACAGGAACATATAGACCATTCAATCGTCTCCCTGCAAAAAGAGAGAGAAAATTTTCTTTTCAACCAAAGTAAACTGTACACCATTTAGTAAGTATATATCCACTTATCTTAGTGATCCAGGGAGTCCAGCACATGTCGATAAACAGACGTCAGTTTTTACTGCAGCTACCTAGCCGCTGACGCCGAACAACCGGAGGTGTCTCCCGTCATGGCCAAGAGTACAAGCAGGGCCGGCCCGTCCATTGAGCAAGAATGTTTTTTGCACAGGGCCCCGTGTTTCAGGGGGCCCCATGCAAAAAACATTCTTCAGGCCAAATAGATTAAAAAGAAAAAAAGCAAACCGGCTGCCGCTGCCGCCGTGGTAGCAGCAGAATCAAGTGTCCCACCGCGGGGCCCCCCCTACCCGGCAAAGCCTCCCAGAAACATCAGCTTCAGACAGTCCCAAAGCATGGGCTTTCAGAGCCGCGAGAGCTTCCCTGACCTCTCGCGGCTTTGTTAAACCCGCCGGGGCTGATGGGAAATCCCATCAGCCCCGGCGGGCTTAACAGAGCCGCGCGAGAAAAGGAAACTCTCGCGGTTCTGAAAACCTGTGCTTTGGGACTCTGTCCGAAGCTGATGTTTCTGGGAGGCTTTGCCGGGTAGGGGGGGCCCCGCGGCGGGACGCTGGATTCTGCCGCTGCCACGGCGGCAGCGGCAGCCGGTTTGCTTTTTTTTAAAATCTATTTGGCCTGATGGGGAGAGGGGGGTTAGGACTGGTAATGGGCTATGGGGGGGGGGAGCTAAGACTGGAAGTGGGCTGATGGGGGGGGTTAGGACTAGTAATGGGTTATGGGGGGCTAGGACTGGTAATGGGGTGGTAGGACAGGTAATGGGCTGATGGGGGGTCAGAACTGGAGGATGATGGGGTGGCTAAGACTGGAAATGGGCTGATGGGGGTTAGAACTGGAGGCTGATAGGGGGGCTAAGAGTGGAAATGGGCTGATGGGGGGTTAGGACTGGTAATGGGCTATGGGGGGGGTTAGGACTATTAAAGCGCTAGTGGGGGGCTAGGACTGGAAATGGGCTGATGGGGGGGTTAGGACTGGAATGGGCTATGGGGAGGCTAAGACTAAAAATGCGCTGATGGGGGGGTTAGGACTGGATATGGGCTGTTGGGGGGGTTAGGACTGGAAGTGGGCTGATGGGGGTGTTAGGACTAGTAATGGGCTATGGGGGGCTAGGACTGGAAATGGGCTGATGGGGGGCTTAGGACTGGTAATGGGCTGATGTGGGGCTTAGGACTGGTAAGGGCTATGGGGGGGGGCTAGGACTGGTAATAGGCTGGGGGGTTGCTAGGACTGGAAATGGGCTGAATGGAAGGAGGGCTTGAACTGCAAATAGCTGATGGGGACGGAGACTTGGAATGGAAATGGGCTGAGTGGATGGGGGGCTTGAACTGCAAATA
The DNA here is from genome assembly GCA_033557465.1 of Ichthyophis bannanicus. Taxonomy (NCBI): domain Eukaryota; kingdom Metazoa; phylum Chordata; class Amphibia; order Gymnophiona; family Ichthyophiidae; genus Ichthyophis; species Ichthyophis bannanicus. The sequence goes on from CM066034.1 coordinate 182,393,218, forward strand.
GCTGATGGTGAGGGGGGCTTGGAATGGAAATGGGCTGGGAGGGGAGGGAGCTAGGACTGGAAAAGGGCTGAGTGGGGGGGGGGGTAGGACAGGAAATGCGCTGATGTAAGGCCTAGGATAGGACTGGAAATGGGCTTTTGGGGGGTGCTAAGATTGGAGATAGGCTGTGGTGGGGGCTTGGATTGAAATGGACTCATGGAGGGGCTAGAACTGGAAGTAGGCTCATGGGGGGCTTGGATTGGAAATGGACTGAGTGGAGGGGAGCTAGGATTTGACATGGGCTGATGGTGGGGCTAGGAAAGGACTATAAATGGGTTGATGGGGGGCTGGGATTGGAAATGAGCTGATGGAGGGACTCGGATAGGACTGGAAATGGATGGGGGAGCTAGGACTGGAAATGGGCTGATGGTGGGGCTAGGATAGGATTGGAAATGGGCTTATGGGGGCTAGGACTGGAAATGGGCTGATGCGGGGACTAGAAGGGAGCGGATGCTGGGTGGGACTGGAACTAGAAGAAAGCTGATGTTGGGGGAGGATTAGAATGGGATGGAGCTTGGAGAGGGGAAAAATATTTTGTGTGGGAGGGAAGACAAATCTACAATTAGCCGGATATTGGAAGAGTAAGTGGGGATTGAGACTGGAGGGGTAAAATTTGAGTGGTTGAAATAGGAATAAGGAAAGAACAAAAGGCGAAAGATTAGTATGTTAAAGCAGATGTAGAGAGAGAAGGGAAAAAAACTAGAAGAGAGAAGAAAGGACAAATGGACAGCAGACGATGGAGAGTTAGAAGAAGACATGAAGAAACCAGAAGAAAGTGGCTGGAGCAATTGCAACTGAAAAAAAATGCACAAAAGGTAGAAAAATATCTCTTTATTTTGAATTTATTAATTGGAATATGTCAGCTCTGGGAAATGTGCATCATTAACGTTTGCGCTTTGTTTAGTACAAGAGGAAATTAATTTATAGTTTTATTTCTACAGTGCTGTTGTACATTCCAAGTTTGGATTTTGGGGTTCCCAGTTTAATTATTGTCTTCCTATTTCTAAATTGTGATCCTTGTTTGCTGATGGTCTATGTTCTGTATGTGTAACTGAGCTGAGGTATTCTGTTTATGTAATTCCTATTTGACATTGCCACTTGTTCTCTTTCCCCAGTAGGTCATGCATTGTTATTCTCTGAAATGTATTGGTTTAATATTTGCAGTGTTGCCTTTTGATAGTTACGGTATGATGCTTTGTGAGTCCTGGTAGTGCTGTTAGGATACGGTGGGTTTGCTATGGGTTTTAAATGGGCAGTGTTTGTATTAGTTCCTAATGTGCCTGGCGGTTGGTACTGCATTATAGTAATGTAGAAATCTTTTAGTCTTTCTTTATCCATACACTCATTAAGAGGCATGTTTACTGAAAGTTAGTGTATGGTAACATTATGCAAATATTTATGCAAATGAGGTCCCTTATGCAAATGAGGCCCCGCACCGAGTCTCCGCACATGGCCCCGCACCCCCCTTGGACCGCCCCTGAGTACAAATACCCAAGAAAAGCTTCTTCAGGGGTTCCTGATAGCACAGTTATCATAGATATCAGCAGAATTAAACACAAAATATGTCTCCATATATTTTCGACAACAAGCATAAGAAATGCCTCTCCGCTTTTGTGACAGCAGCGTCTGACGCAAACCACTTTTAAAGGGATTTCCCATTAGTTGATTCACTCACAGGAGCTGACGTAATGTCTCACAACAACTTTATTACCAACCACACAACACACCTAACACACCAAAGTTTGCTAAAAGACACTAAAAAAGAGGAAATCAGATTAGAACTTCAAAGTAACCTGATTCATATTCAAATGAAAAGCGTCCATTCAATTTTGTCATTCAACCCAAATGGGTCTAATGTGTTTAAATCACATATCCATTTCTGTTCCTTCTGCAACAGCAAACGTCCTCGATCCCCTCTTCGTATATTTAAAGGGACATACTCCAATACCGTACATCGCAATTCTTTAAAAACATGATTGCAAGATATGCAATGTTGAACTAGTGGCGTTTTGAGTTTTGCTTTATTGATGCTATATTTATGCTCCGCTAACCATGTTCACAGAGGGTGTGTAGTTTTACCTATATACAACTTACAGCAAGAGCACAATAGAGCATATACCACAAAAGAGGTGTAACAATTTGTATCTTATTTTATTTATTTTAGGTTTTTCTATACTGCACGTTTTAAAATCAGCTCGGTTTACATTAGAACAATTTTGTACAGTGCAGACGGCGTCCGACTGTACTTACAAGAAACAGGGTTTATAACTTGGTTAACTGGGGTAACTATATACAGGCTACATAGCAGCAGGCTACTTAATTAAAATGACTAAATTAAATAGCCTGCTGCACTCTTGATTGCACAGATGTCTTTTACTCATATACTTATTATATATCTTGCCTTCCATGATATTGCAGTATGAACAATGTCCACGTTTCTTATACATCAAAGCTGAAATCTTTTGTTGAGGAACTGCTGAGCAAAGCTGATCTCTAATCTTCTATACTAAACCAACAGATAAAAACACTGTTTTACATTTTTCCAGTTTTCACCTGGATCATCTAAAATGTAGCTTACCATATTCACAACTGCTTCGATGCCGTCAAATTTGTTCGTCTGAACATGAATTTGCTATACAAGCTAAAAGTATGTTATTGAAATTTGAGAAACGTGGCTATCCAGATTCTGTTTTGAAAAAAGCTTATAAAAGATTGAAATATAACCATCGTGAATGGTTGCTTATGCCTAAATCAAGTGATTCAGATTCTGCTATGTCATCTAACGTATCACCAATTACATGTGTATTACCCTACTCTAGTCTTTCAAATCGAATAGCTGCATCTATTCGTAGAAGGTGGAATATTCTTGTATCTCATCCAAACCATATATGGCATATAGTAGAGGGAGAAATTTAAGAGATCAGCTTTGCTCAGCAGTTCCTCGACAAAAGATTTCAGTTTTGACTAATCAACATAAGATATGTGGACATTGTTCATATTGCAATATCATGGAAGGCAAGATATGTAATAAATATGTTGTGGCAGGTGAAGGCCTGTGATCCACAGTGTCTGCATAAGCTAGCTTGGCCAACAATGTGAGTAAAAGACATATGTGCAATCAAGATACAAATTTGTAACACCTCGTTTGTGGTATATGCTCTATGGTGCTCTTGTTCTAAGTTGTATATAGGTAAAACTACACACCCTCTGTGAACATGGTTAGCGGAGCATAAATATAGCATCAATAAAGCAAAATTCGAAACTCCACTAGTTCAACATTGCATATCTTGTAATCATGTTTTTAAAGAATTGCGATGTACGGTATTGGAGTATGTCCCTTTAAATATACAAAGAGGGGATCAAGGACGTTTGTTGTTGCAGAAGGAACAGAAATGGATATATGATTTAAACACATTAGACCCATTTGGGTTGAATGATAAAATTGAATGGACACTTTTCATTTGAATATGAATCAGGTGACTTTGACGTTCTAATCTGATTTCCTCTCTTTTTTAGTGTCTTTTAACAAACTTTGGTGTGTTAGGTGTGTTGTGTGGTTGGTAATAAAGTTGTTGTGAGACATTACGTCAGCTCCTGTGAGTGAATCAACTAATGGGAAATCCCTTTAAAAGTGGTTTGCGTCAGACGCTGCTGTCACAATAGCGGAGAGGCATTTCTTATGCTTGTTGTCGAAAATATATGGAGACACATTTTGTGTTTAATTCTGTTGATATCTGTGATAACTGTGCTATCAGGAACCCCTGAAGAAGCCTACCTGGTGAAACAGAAGCTTTTGTTGGGTATTTGTACTCTTGGCTGCGACGGGGGACACCTCCGGTTGTTCGGCGTCGGCGGCTAGGTAGCTGCAGTAATAACTGACGTCTGTTTATCGACATGTGCTGGACTCCCTGGATCATTAAGATAAGGGGATATATACTTACTAAATGGTGTATAGTCTACTTTGGTTGAAGAGAAAAAAAAATTCTGTCTATTTGCAGGGAGACGATTGAATGGTCTACTATATGTTCCTGTTTCATGTTGGAATGCAGATGATCTTGAATCCCTACAATTGTTCAGAGAATCCCTAAAAGTACTTTTTTGGATGTTGACAGTTTTATTAGATTTTTGGAAATTGGAAATTGTGTAATAGGTGAATTAAATTATAGAAGGATAGCGACCTGTGATGTGAGCGTCTGCTTTTAACCCTATGGTGATTAATTTCGCCACGTGTAGGGGTAAGGCCATCCTGAAGTCACATATGCCTTATTGAATTCTGCAATAATTATCTGTTAAAAAGGTTGGTGAATACGTTTTTTTGAATATTAGTGGATAAATGGTGTTTATTAAGGGTATTGGTGTATATTGATTTAGTTAACCCTTTGGCAGTTGGTTTTATCAATGCACAAAACTAACCCATTTGGAGAAACCGCCCCCTCAGAAGTGCTACTGTCCTACTGATGGGGAGGAGGAGTGTTAGTAGTAAGCAGTCAGTTCAGACTTATGGGGAGGATGAGAGGAGTCCAGTGGATTCTCTTCATGAAAAATTGTAGTCATTGCCTTTCAAACTATACCCAAGTACATATTCTTCCAGTTTTCGCTACTACAAAATATTTTTGGGTTCAATAAAAAAGCCTCAGGGCTGGTGGATATGTCCTGCCTACAAGACAATTAATTATGTACCAGAGAAAAATCTGATTGGCTAACAAAGTCAAACTATTCCCAACATCTAAATTCTGTGTAGGAGATAGGTTCAAGTCAGAGATTTTGCATTGTGTTCCAGAGCATCCAGCTTACTGCAGGACGCTTATGGCTATTAGATAACACATTACCACTGCTAACCTGAAAATAAAAGTTGTTTTCCTAGATCTAGGATAGAAGAGCAAGGCACTGGAGCTGAGCAAGGAGGGGCTCTACTTTGATCTGGAGCGTGTGCTTCAGTCAGTCACACTCCTCTCCTGCTGCCCTGGAATGACTGAGGGTGGTGTGGATTGAGGGAGGCTAAATCTTCTTTGCTCTATCTGCTCCTGGCTTACTCTGTTCTCTCTTACTCTCTGCATTCTGCTTGGGAGATTTTGGGGCTGGAACAAGAAGTAGATGGCTATTTTACTGTCCAGCTGAGATGTGGCAAGTGCCCCCATGAGCCCATGCCTAGCCACCAGGCACATCAGTGTCCCCCAGTATATGAGTGGTTGAGAAGCACTTGCAGGACATTTTCACATGGCTATTTGTAAACCAGGCCCAAAAAAAGTTCAGTATTTCTTTGCTATAAAAAATGTTATAGCTTTTCTTTTTTCCCCTCAGTTATTTTTGTTGTTCACTGCTTTCCTTATCGTTCCTCCAGTTTGGTCCTCAACCTCTGGGTTGTGTACCTCCTCCTGCAGCTTGGAGACTGGGCATGTCAAACTCATGACCTCACTGGATGTAGCCTGTTGGTCTCTCCCATCAGCCCCCAGTGTGCCAAGTCTCCATGCAGCAGGAGGACGTAGTGAGCCTAGGTTCTGGGCTCACTTAAGAAACAGATAAGGAGCATTTAGTTGGATCCTACTTTTAATTTTACTTAATTTTACCTTTAATTTTACTTTTGTTTAATTCATTCACCTTTGGTTAATTGACATTCAGGGATTAGTTCTCTGTAGTTGTTAGGAGCAAATTTCCTTAGGTTTAATGTAATTTTTAAGTTTGAGTCTGGCTCTTTAAAATATTAGCATCTCTCGCCTTCCCTCCTGGTCAGTCTTCTCATGTGCTGCAGGCATTCGCCGGTGTGGATCTATCTCCCTTGACTGTACGGGAGAGAACTCTGGGGCCCGCACAGCCACACTGAAACTGTGTGAGACGGAGGCTCTCCGTACTTGCTGGATCTTTATCTTATTTGGTGGGACCGGCTGAGCGACCCTCACTGTGATGGCTGATGGCGGCAGCGCGGTTTCAGAGCCAATTGGCGTCGTGGCGGCAGAAACACGATGAGTGACTTTCAGTCTGGCAGGTAAGGCCTTCGGGCTCCGTCAGTCTGCTGAGAGTTTTTCTTTTGCAGCGGCAGTTGGTTGTTTGGCACCAAAGTTCGTTAACGAAGGGGCGGCCATTTTCTCTGTGGTTTTGGACCGCGTGGCGAGAGTTGCAGCGGCTCGCCTGTGTAAGGCAGAAGACAGGCCGCATAGATAGCTTCCTAGCTTTATGGTGATTCTCTTTTGTTTATTTTTAAGTTTCTTTTTAAGTTTCTTTTACATTTTTGGTTTATTCGCAGTTTGTTATAAGGCAGCAGTTTTTACTTGATTTCTGTTACCACATATTCTCTCCCTCCTGACCATCCCTCCGAGGAGCATCAGTTAAGTCCCTGGATACTAGGCAATTTTCATCTTTTAGGTATTCTACAAGAGCAGAGCCCTAGCTTGTAGTTAAAAGGAGGGCAGAATAGAGGAGTGCTCGAGACAGTTGCCTTTTTGTATTCTCTGTCTGCAAATATATTCTATGATAAGATGACCATAATCCGAAAACCTGTGGCTCACAGGGACAGGTTTAAGAAACCTTGAAAAAAAATTAATAAGAGTCAGATCGTAACACTAGAAGGGCCTGCAATACATCCAATGGCCACCAGAGAGCGGTAGGTACATTCAATAGTGCCCTTCTGTGATCGAGTATATACAGCAATCATCAGGCAGATCTCTGCAAGTCACTCAGGGTTTGTGGCTAAATAAGCAGCTGTGAAATTTCTGCAAATCAAGATTATATGACCAAGAATTAAAACTTTAATTTCTGTATTGTTTCTCTGGTGGTAGTGCCCCTAACAGACACCAGTTGGCAGCGCTGATCATGTGTCACATATGTTATTCTGTGCTCTCTCCCTGTGGTGGTTTTGCTAAGTATGAAATCGCGTTCATCTTCAGGTTCACACAGGCAGCAATCTCTAAGACCTTCAGTAGCGAGGATGCCTGTGTCTCCCACAGCTGTCTCTCTGCCGGCAGGAATGCCAGGGGAGGGGGGGGGGGGGTACCTGTGTGCTTTATGTCTCCACTTAACATACCCATCTCGAGAACAGAGGCTGCCTCTCCGATTGGTCGGCAGATGAGAGATTCTCTGTGTGATGGTAGCAGGTGAAGGATTTTCTCATCTATTTCTAGAGCCTGTGAAATCAGAGCAGAATTTTAAGCATTTAGCAGGGCCGCTGGCCCTTCAATGCCGTCTGGTTAAATGGGCCGTACTGAGGATAAGGAGCAGTAATTCTGGGTAGCCATGGTCTGGGACTTAGTGTTCAAGGGCTCGGGAAGGTTTCTTAGCTGAAGTCCATACTCTGACTGCCCCATGAATTCAATTTATGTTCAAGTGTACTCCCGGCCCTGTGTTTGGGTGCTAGGACACTCACATTTGCTTAGGCATAATTTTTCTGTATACTCACTGTAGAGTGAGGCTGTATTTCTATGTTCAGACTGTATGCTCATGCTAATGTAATCTGTCCAGCAATGGGGGATACCGATTGTGATAAAATGTGAGGACCTCATGGTGTTACATGGGGTTGGAGTGCAGTCGGGGGATCTGATGTGGAGTGACCCGTCTTGCTGAGATGCAATGTCTCAGGCACCAGTTTCCCTTTCTCTTTGGCTTTGCTCCCAAATCCTAGCCTCTCTATTTCTCTGTTGCCCAAGAGGCAAGGTCCCAGGCCCACTGGACACTCTGTTCTCAGCCTCATCTTAAGGCTGGCCAGAGTTCTCTAAGTCACATATTCCCAGTCATTTAATTATTTTTAAGTCATTTATTTATTTGCACAGGTTGTTTTTTATACAAGTCAAGATGGTTTTCATTCCGATATGGTATGTCTATTTTCCTTATCCCTGAAGGGCTCACAATTTCAGTTTTGGTGCCTGAGGCAATATAGGGTTAAGTAGCTTAACCAAGGCCAAAAGGACCACTTTTGGGGCAGAAAATCCAGTTCTTATGACACAAGGTTGCGGTTTTTGAGTGGGATTCAACCCCTTGGGCCTCTGACAACTTGCCCCAACCACTAGGCTTCCCTTCTCTCCAAGACATTGCTGAGCTTCACTGCTTCTGAGTTTAAGACTTCTAACCATGTGAGCTCACATGGGGCTAGGTTCAGTCTTACTTTCAAGATAGAGACCTTGTGAAGGTTCCATTCATAAGAAAACAAGAAATGCCTTACTGGGTCAGACCAAGCTCTTTCAAGTCCAGTATCCTGTCCTCATTAGGGGCCAATCCAGGTCTCAGGTACCTGGCAGCCTTCCCAGAAGGACAAATAGGCTACGCAATGCCTGTTTTGGAGCAAGCAGTGGATTCATGTATGTGCATATTCAAGGAGTTCCATTACAGGTACAGCGGATGTGACGCTCTTTTAGGTTAGGTGCCTTGTAGACCATCTTGAAATGTAGAAAGATGGTATATATAAGAACAATTAAATAAATTAATAATTCTCCCAGGTTCTCTTTGATAAAGGTTTTGCACCTTTCCTCCAGGAGCTTGGCCAAAACTGTTTTGAACTCAGCTACATTGCGGAGATCCTTTCGCGCAAGGCTCTTGGAGTACGCCGGAGACCCGGTGGTCACTCAACCAACTGGAACTGCGAACAGTAGGCTTGGAGTTCCAGACTTTTGAAGCTATGGTGACAAGTTGAGTGGTGCAAGGGCTGTCCGACAACTCTGCGATGGTGGCCTACATCAATTACAGGGCGCAACCGGAAGTGTGAACATGGAGGTCCAGGCAGAGGATCTGTTAACGTGGATAGAGCATCTGCTTCCAGTGATCTAGGCGACGCATGTTGCGAGAAAGGACAATGTGATGACGGATTTCCTCAGCAGGGTCTGAGTAGAAACCGGGGAATGGAGTTGCATCCGGAGGTGTTCCCACAGATCGATCGCAAAAAAAAAAAGAAAGAAAGAAAGAAAGAAATGGGACAGCCAATAACAGACCTCATGGCGACGTTTCAGGCTGCGAAAATGGGTCGCGTCTTCAGCGGTTGATGCGAAAGGATATCGGAAGGCATCGACACACTGATACAATGGGGACGTCGTCTGTTTTTTTTCTGTCTTTCCAACGGGGGCACTCATAGATTGAGTGGTTCAGCGTATCAAAGCGCATCGTGGAAAGGTGTTGTTGGGGGACTCGGGATGGCTGAGTCGCCCGTGGTATGCCGACCGCATACGGTTGCTCGATGTGTACCTTTGGAGGTCCCAGATGTTGGAGAATCAGTGGCTACAGGATCCCCCTTCAAAAGCCTCAGGCGGATCGGTTCTCGATTACGGTGTAGTCTTTGAAAGGGCAAGTTTAAAAAAAAAAATTACTCGACAGCAGTCATCGCCACCTTGTTGCAAAAAAAAAAAAAAAAAATTCTAGGTCCCTTGCATATGTACGTATATGGCGCCTTTATGAGGACTAGCGCTCACGGAGGTACGTTTGCACAACAACAGTGTCAGTTCCTTTGGTATTAAGTATTCTGCACGACACATTTGATAAGGGGTTAGCAGCCAGTTCCTTGAGAGTTCTGTTAGAAGCTCTGTCTTGCAATAGAAGTAAAGTACGGGGAGTGGTTCTCATTCACATGGCAAGGTGGTACGATTTCTCACAACGGTTACCGGATTACAGTCCGCTCGTGGAATATAAATTCCTTCGCGGGAGTTCAATTTGTTTTTATGGCCGTTAGCTAGCGCGCCTTTGCAGCTCTGGCAACAGGGGTTGGTTAAGGATTTAACCTTCAAGACAGTATGTTTGAGGGCCCTCTGTTCGGCAAGGTGCATTTCAGAGTTGCAGACGTTGTCCTGTTGGGTACCGTTTTTGTCTTGCTCCAGAGAGAAGCTGGACTTGCAGCCAGTTCCATTATTTGTTTTTTGCCACAGGTGGCTTCTCCGTTGATTTAATGCAAATAGTCTCTCTTCCAGCTCTAGGTTTGGCAGAGGGGGAGCGTATCGGATCAAATCTTGCGCTGGTAAAAGGTTTCAGAAACATTTAGCAAATCGGACCGCTTCTCTTTGGCTTGTTCGGAGAGCTCCACAAAGCGGAAGCGGCGGCGCAGGCTTATATGTCTAGATGAATTGGAGAGGCGATTGCGTCAGCGTAGCTACTATGGGGCCGTACACTTTCAGTGGATTTACAAGCTCACTCTGCCAGGGCGCAAGCAACTTCCTGGTTGGAGCACAGTTTGGTTCCGCCAGTAGTCATCTGTAGAGCAGCCACTTGGTCGTATCTCCATACTTTCAGTAAGCACCACCGCCTGGATGTTCTGGCGGCTAAGGATATCGCTTTCAGGGAGGCGGTGTTGAGATCTGGCTGGAAAGGTCCCTCCCAATGATTACTGCTCTGATCCATCTCAGAGGTTGAGGACCAAACTGGAGGAACGATAAGGAAATAGGAATTACACTTACCTGGTAATTGTGGTTCCTTGAGTGACTCCAGTTTGGTCGTCATTCCCGCCCGGGGATGGGGTCTTAGCAGTGGTCCTTCCTGTTGGGGGAAGTGCAAGGTTATAGTGGATATAGGCCTTCATTGGTGTTCGGTCATTTTAATGCTTCCTTTTGCTTTGCACTATATTGTTATATTAGTATATTATGATATTGTTATATTATGGTATATTATATTATATGGTTATATATATTACTATATTGCTCTGCATTGATTAGGGCTAGGCTTTCGCGCAAAGGCGAGACTGCAGGAAGCAGTTCCTTTCCTTCTGGAGAGGTGTAGCAGGTGGATAAGATATGTATATATATATTTTTTTTTTTTTTTTGCGTGTCCTTGAATATAATGTTAAGTTTAAAAAAAAAAAACTTAATTACTTATTTATTGCTCCTTTGAGTCTGCTTTGTCAATTGTGCACTGGGGGCTGATGGGAGAGACCAGCAGGCTACATCCAGTGATGTCATGAGTTTGACATGCCCAGTCTCCAAGCTGCAGGAGGAGGTACACAACCCAGAGGTTGAGGACCAAACTGGAGTCACTCAAGGAACCACAATTACCAGGTAAGTGTAATTCCTATTTTAATATAATACATAACTGAAAATTACATTCAAATGCAATATTCATATTTTTTACTTACTGAAATACATCTGATTAACAAGATTATATGATAACTGTTTTAACTTTGGGGTATATTTAAATATATTAACAATAACTTACTGCTCCAGTTTTGCAAATGAGAAAGTATTTGGCTTTTGACAGAAATAGCCTTCTTTTGAGAATCTAATATGGTCTGCAAATATTACATAATCAAAACTTCAAAACAAACTAATCACGCTGAAAATTATTTATTCAACATGGTACGGTATGAATAAATGCAAGGGGTGCTAATTTTATAGGCTTCTGAACTTACATTTAAATTATAGCAGAGGATCACAACATTTGTCACATGGAGCCCCCTGATATCTTGTATTCTGTTACCAGCCCCCTTTGTTAATCACATCGATCAATCTTAATCTTCCTCATCACTGCAGCTTCCTCTTTAGCCCCAACTTTTTTCTCCTTGCACCTTGTACCCTACTCTTTTCACCCACCCAATCCTCCCTTTTATCCACCTCCTTCCCTCCCTTTTCACAGAATCTTCAAGGTTGAGTAATTGCTCTTTCTGCAACACAACCTCAAGGATATAATTATGGCCCACTGCTGAAGTCTTACAAGGAGCAATTTTCTGAGTCCTTTATATAGGTAAAGAACAATTTATCAATGTAACTTAACTGCCTAAAAGCTGCTTTTCTTCAGTCTGTGTAAAGGCCTGTGAGTTGATCCACACAAGCAGCCTTTAGCTACATTTTGGAAAGATGTTTCTTGGGGAGGGGGAGATGTTTTGGATAGGATTAGAAAATAAGGTATAAATTGTGTGTGTGTGTGTGTGGGGGGGGGGGGTGTTCAGTGGCTGCAGCCAGCACACTTAAAGCTGCTGGCCATTGCCGCTTTAAATTTGCCACAGATATTCAATGCCAGGGACATATCTGGGTTGCCCGGATAGTGATTTTTCAATCTGGTCAGCAGTGATATTCAGCTGTCCTAACTTTAGCCAGTTAGGGTTAACCGGGCACCAACTGAATATCACCACTGCCAGGTTAACCTGAAAGCTGTCCCCAGAACACCTTGACGCTAAATGCTTTATGACGGGGCATTTAGTGCCCAAACTGGGCATATTCAGTGGCAATAACTGAGTTAGTGCCACTGAATATCCCGGTGAGCAGCATTTGCACAGTGTGTAGGTCTGCAAACCACGTAATATAGTAGCATAATATATAACGGCAGATAAAGACTAGTAATGGTCCATCTAGTCTTCCCAGTAAGATGGCTAGAGTGGTTGTACCCGCCGCTCCATGCAGATCACCCCTCTCTATTTGTTGAAGTATAAAAGATATTTAAGTTTGTCTTGATTTCATCTTCTTGCTATAAAGCGATTCACTGTGTCTGTCCCATGCTATTTTGAATTCTGTAATTGCTTTTGCCCCTACCACCTCCATCAGGAGGTTATTCCAAGCATCCACCACCCTTTCAGTGAAAAAGTACTGTATGTTCTGACGCTGCTTTTAAAATTTACTTCCTTGCAGCTTCAGTTTATGCCCTCTAGTTTTGCAGCTTCCCCTTCTTTTGAAAAAGTGTCTTTGTTCATTAATACCCTTTAAGTATTTAAACATCTGTATTATATCTCCCCTGTCCCTCCTATCCTCTAGGGCAGCGATGGCGAACCTATGGCACGCGTGCCAGCTGTGGCACGCGAAGGCCTTGCAGCTGGCACGCGTGAAGGTCCGCAAAAAAAGAAAAAGCGGGCTCTGGCTGCTGCCGCGGACGCGGCAGCATGCAGTGTCCCGCGGGGCCCCCTCCGCCCGCTAAGCCCCTCTGCAAGGGCTTTCAGATTCGCGAGGGAGACAGCGTCTCCCTCGCGTCTCTGTTAAGCCCGCAGGGGTTAATGGGAAATTTCCCATCAGCCCCTTTAGACGCGAGGGACTGATGGGAAATTTCCCATTAGCCCCTGCGGGCTTAACAGAGATGCGAGGGAGACGCTGTCTCCCTCGCGAATCTGAAAGCCCTTGCAGAGGGGCTTAGCGGGCGGAGGGGGCCCCGCGGGACACTGCATGCTGCCGCGTCCGCGGCAGCAGCCAGAGCCCGCTTTTTCTGTTTTTAAATTTGCGGTGGGGGGGGGGTTAGGACTGCTAATGGGCGAGGGGGGGGGTGGTAATGACTGGGTGTGGGGTAGGGGGGGTTAGGACTGCTAATGGGCTGTGGGCTGATGGGGGCTGTCTGGAAATGGGGTGATGGGGGGTTAGGACTGGTAATGGGCTATGGGGGGGGGGGTTAGGACTGCTAATGGGCTAGAGAGGGGGGGGGTTAGTACTGCTAAAGGGCTAGGGGTGGTTTAGGACAGATAATGGGCTAGGAGGGGGGGGTTTAGGACTGCTAATGGGCTAGGAGGGGGGGGGTTAGGACTGCTAATGGGCTAGGGGGGGTTAGGACTGCTAATGGGCTAGGAGGGGGGGTTAGGACTGCTAATGGGCTAGGGGGGGTTAGGACTGCTAATGGGCTGTGGGCTGATGGGGGCTGTCTGGAAATGGGGTGATGGGGGTTAGGACTGGTAATGGGCTATGGGGGGGGTTAGGACTGCTAATGGGCTATAGAGGGGGGGTTAGGACTGCTAATGGGCTAGGGGGGGGGGGGTAGGACTGCTAAGGGGCTGATGGGGAGGGGTTAGGACTTGAGGTGTGCTGTTGGGTGGGGTTAGGAATGGAAAAGGGCTGATGGGGGGTTAACACTGGAGGTGGTCTGATGGGGTTAGGACTGGTAATGGGCTATGGGGGGGTTTAGGACTGATAATGGGCTATGGGGGGGCTGGGACAAGAAATGGGCTGATGGGGAGGGGTTAGGACTTGAGGTGGGCTGATGGGGTTAGGACTGGTAATGGACTGTGGGCTGATGGGGGGGTTAGGACTGGCAATGGGCTATGGGGGGCTGACTGGAAGTGGGGGGTTAGGACTGGTAATGGGTTATAGGGGGGGGGGCTTAAACTGAAAATGGGGTGATGGGGGGTTAGGACTGGAAGTGGGTTGATGAGGGGGGGATAGGACTGGTATTGGGTTGGGGGGCTGCTAGGACTGGAAATGGGCTGATGCAGGGACTAGAAGGGAATGGATGCTGGGTGAGGCTGGAACTAGAAGGGAGCTGGTGTTGGGGGAGGATTAGAATGGGATGGGGCTGGGAGAGTAAAATGGAGAGGGGAAAAATATTTTGTGTGGGAGGGATAAAAAATCTACAATTGGCCGGGTATTGGGAGAGTAAGTGGGGATTGAGGATGGAGGGGTAAATTTTGAGTAGATGAAATAGGAATGAGGAAAGAGCCAAAGGAGAAAGATTAGTATGTTAAAGCAGATGTAGAGAGAGAATGGAAAAAAAAAACAAGAAGACAGAAGAAAGGACAAATGGACAGCAGATGGAGAGTTAGCAGAAGACACGAAGAAACCAGAAGAAAGTGGCTGGAACAATTGCAACTGAAAAAAAATGCACAAAAGGTAGAAAAATATCTCTTTATTTTGAATTTATTAACTGGAATATGTCAGCTCTGGGAAATGTGCATCATTAATTTTTGCGCTTTGTTTAGTACAAGAGGAAATTAATATATAGTTTTATTTCTACAGTGTTGTTGTATATTCCAAGTTTGGCTTTTGGGGTTCCCAGTTTAATTATTGTCTTCCTGTTTCTAAATTGTGATTCCTTGTTTGGTGATGATCTGTTCTGCATGTGTAACTGAGCTGAGGTATTCTGTTTATATAATTCCTATTTGACATTGCCACTTGTTCTTTCCCCAGTAGGTCATGTATTGTTGTTCTCTGAGATGTATTGGTTTAATATTTGCAGTGTTGCCTTTTGATAGGTAGAGTATGGTGCTTTGTGAGTCCTGGTAGTGCTGTTAGGATACGGCGGGTTTGCTATGGGTTCTAAATGGGCAGCGTTTGTAGTAGTTCCTAATGTGCCTGGCGGTTGGTACTGGATTATAGTAATGTAGAAACCTTTTAGTCTTTCTTTATCCATATACTCATTAAGAGGCATGTTTACTAAAAGTTAGTGTATGGTAACATTATGCAAATATTTATGCAAATGAAGCACCTTATGCAAATGGGGCTTTAATTGACGTGCTGGCACTTTGAGGAAATTCTTTGGTTTTGTGCGGCAGTTTGGGCACTCGGGCTCAAAAAGGTTAGCCATCACTGCTCTAGGGTATACATATTTAGATCTTCGAGTTTCTTCTCATATGTCTTCTGGAGGAGGCGCCAAATCATTTTAGTCACCTTCCTCTGAACCGTTTCAAGTCTTTTTATATCCTTTGTGAGATATGTTCTCCAAAACTGAACACACTGAACATAAATGCCTTTCAATATCCCTTGCTTTATTTTAAAATCTGCCCATATAAAAAGCTGGTGCCAAATCTTCAGGTACTTTGTATCTGCACATTTCAAAAGGAAAATATCTGTGTATATTCTCTTTGAAATATATTGGAACATCATGGGTGAAATTTAGGGGGTGTGCATGCTCATTTAAAACATATTTTTCCCGATTTTCAAGCATTTGTTCACCCTATTTGTTTTTTTAGGTGGACATTTTATGGAGCACAAGAACTTAAAAATACAATCAATTGCATGTATTTATTCATAGGTATATGCACATAAAAGCAGTTTGCATGGATTTTTAACTTTTAGCCACCCAAATGAATCATTTTTTCACAGCCATGGCAACCAGCATGACGGCCTTGGGTAGCTACTCCTATCACCTTCCCTCCCTCCCCCCTCCCCCTCCCCCCCCCGGACATATATGATGAACACTGTTAGTTTTTCACCAAAACATCACTTGTTTATTTGATAATGTTGGAAATAACAGTAAAAACTGTTGGCCACAACATAATCAGCATATTCTTGAAACATTACAATATATTTTTCTCATTGCACACATAATTAACAACAACCTGTACATTGCCATTTCCTAGATCTATCTCCTTTCCCCCTAAGAGGCACAGCCCGGGCCATCCAATGACGGCCGGCAGAGATGTTGGAAAATGCCGTCTAAGCCTTTTCCCCACTGCCCCAGTCCTAATTGTCATATAATAGGTAAGAGGCACCTGCCGTTAGAACAGGCCTTAATACTCCCCTCCTATTTGAGCAGTGTACCGATCTGCCTCTGCCCATGGTCCGTCAAAGATTGGCAGCAGGGCTCCTTTATTAATTTTAATATTCGTCTCTCCCTCGCCCCCTTGCCGTGAAAGCGTAGGGAGGCCCTCTACACACTGCTCCTGCTTCAACTCTGTGTACCATGGGGGGGGGGAAGGTCAGCTCCTATACGACCACTTCCCCCGCCCCCCCATGTCTGGGCTGTGCGCTCTCTCCTAGGGGGCCCTAGCTCCCTTGCCAACCCCTCACAGCAGCGACTTGTCCGTTACAGACTGCCTGGTGGGGGGGGGGGAAGAGGATGGGCCGTGGCCCGTTCCTCGCTTCTATAGTTGACCGTGGCCCGCCCCCTCCCTCCCCCCACATCACCCCCTGCCCCTCGCCTGCTGCTGCCTCACCTGTGCCCGGCCGCGTTGATTCACTGCCGGGTCTTATTTTGTACACATCGGGCCCAATTCCAGTGCGGACGTAGAAGCCCTCTATGTCCAATCTGAACCGGATGTACAAAGATTGTCGCGATTCTAATCCTGCGGGGCATGTCTAGCCCTGCGGGATCAGAATCACGATCAGGCTTGTACGTGAAGTCCAGGACTGTGATTCAGCCCAGCCTGCATATACAGGCACTGCCTGATTAATTCAGTCAGGGCTTTTAAATGGCCGCAATCCTGGCCGCTGGCTTCTGTACTGCATTCCCTGAAGCCCAACCCCCGATATGGCCACCTACGGCCAGGGTCAGGCTGCGGGGAATGTCCTCGATTCCCCCCCTACCCCATCCGTACTCCAGGCTCACCGATCTAATAAGTACATGGAAGTTATTCCCCTCGGAGGTGGAATAACTTCCCCGTACAAGTTGCCGGCCCTGTATGACCAGAGCCAGCAACCAACCACTGCTTGCCCTAACTCCGCCCCCAATCTACCCCCTCCCCGCCCCCGTCTAACTTCCCCGTTTATTTATTTGAAATGTTTATACCGCATTTTCCAGCAGATCAAATGCGGTTTACAAAGAACAACATTTAAATTGTACAAAACAGTACATATTCAATTACATGGAACACTTACAACTATGCACATTAACATTATAACAATCTATATAATTAGTAACTATATCATATTGGTCCTGAGAGTGAAAGGATGGACATTGTAGGATGCATTCTGGGGGGGGGGGGGGGGGAAGAGGTGCACATAGACTGATTATGTGGTGGGGTGGAAAGGCTCTGTGTTAATTATTACGTTATGGATCCAAAGTGTTGAGTGAACAGATGTGTTTTCAGTTTTCTTCGGAATGAAGAGAAGTCTTTTATCTCTCTTAAGTTGTCTGGGAGCTTGTTCCAGAGGGTGGGGGTGCAATGGGAGAATGCTCTGCTGTTTGTGATTTTTTTTAGCTTTCCTGTAGTCAGGTGCTATTGTGAGTTTATTTTTATTACAATCTCGTTGTGTACGAGTGTTTGTTTCTTTGGCAATGAGGGAGAAAAGGTGTGATGGGGCTATGTCATTAATTAGTTTAAATGTAGTAACAAGTATTTTGTAGTGTGTGCGGCTTTAGGTTGGGTGCCAGGCAAGTTGAATAAGATAGGGATAATGTGCTCTATTGGGTTGGTATTTGGTGTTATCCTTGCTGCAATACTTGTGCAATTTGAAGTGGTCTTAAAGTCTACTTAGGTAGGCCTTGAAGTATTAAGTTGGAGTAGTCAAAGTGAGGGGTGTTAATAGCATTGAGGCTTGATTTGAAGCTGTGAGAGTGAAGGAGCGGGCGGAGTTGTTTTAGTATTCTGATTTTATAATAGATCTTTCTTGTTGGTTGTTTTATAAAAGAAGACATGTTAAATGTGCAGTCTAGGAGGACTCCAAGGTATTTTATTTAATTTTTGACAGAGATATTGGTATCTTGAATCCTGATAAATGGTGGCGGGGGGGGGGGGGGGAGTTTTGGTTATTTGTTATATACAGGGCCGGATTTACCTATACGCCATGTACGCCATGGCGTAGGGCCCACAGCTGGCAGGGGCCCACAAAAAAAGAAGAAGTTAATTTTTTTTAAATAAAATAAAAAAAAAAAGCTGCTGGCTGCCGCCGCGGGGCCCCCTCTGCTGCCGCGGCAGCACCGACTGACCCGGGGGGCCCCCTCTACAAGCTAAATCCGTCGGGTCGGGTCGGGTCGGGTCATTCCTTCCTCCCTCTCTCCCTCCGTGCAGGCTGTTCCTTCCTCCAACTCTCCCTCCGTGCAGGCTGTTCCTTCCTCCAACTCTCCCTCCGTGCAGGCTGTTCCTTCCTCCAACTCTCCCTCCGTGCAGGCTGTTCCTTCCTCCCTCTCTCCCTCCATGCAGGCTGAATCTGTTAAGCCGGCAGGGGCTGATGGGAAATTTCCCATCAGCCCCTGCGGGCTTAACAGAGGCGCGACGGAGACACTCTCCCTTCGCGCCTCTCACAGCGTGCACGGAGGGAGGGAGGAAGGAACGACCCGACCCGACCCCACGGATTTAGCTTGTAGAGGGGGCCCCCGCGGGTCAGTCGGTGCTGCCGCGGCAGCAGAGGGGGCCCCGCGGCGGCAGCCAGAAGGTTTTTTTTTAAAATTACATTTTACTTTAGGCCGACGGGGGTGGGGGGGTAGGACTGGTAATGGGCTATTGGGGGGGGGGGCTGGGGCTGGGACTGGAAATGGGCTGGTGGGGGTTAAGGCTAGAGGTGGGTTGATGGGGTTAAGACTGGTAATGGACTGTGGGCTGTTGGGGGGGCTTAGAACTGGCAATGGGCTTTGGGGGGGGCTTAAGACTGGTAATGGGCTGTGGGCTGATGGGGGCTGTCTGGTAATGGGCTATGGGGGGCCTAGGACTGGAAAGGGGCTGGGGGGTTAAGACTGGAGGTGGGCTGATGGGGTTAGGACTGGTAATGGGCTTTGGGGGGGGTTAAGACTGGTAATGGGCTGTGGGCTGATGGGGGCTGTCTGGTAATGGACTATGGGGGGCCTAGGACTGGAAAGGGGCTGGGGGGTTAAGACTGGAGGTGGGCTGATGGGGTTAGGACTGGTAATAGGCTTTGGGGGGGGGTTAAGACTGGTAATGGGCTTTGGGGGGTTAAGACTGGTAATGGGCTGTGGGCTGATGGGGGCTGTCTGGTAATGGGCTATGGGGGGCTGGGACTGGAAATGGGCTGGGGGGGTTAAAACTGGAGGTGGGCTGATGGGGTTAGGACTGGTAATGGGCTGTGGGCTATGGGGGGCTGACTGGAAATGGGTTGATGGGGTTAGGACTGGAAGTGGGCTGATGGGGGGTTAGGACTGGTAATGGGTTATAGGGGGGGCTTAAACTGAAAATGGGTTGATGGGGGGTTAGGACTGTAAGTGGGTTGATGGGGGGCTAGGACTGGTATTGGGTTGGGGGTTGCTAGGACTGGAAATGGGCTGATGGGTGGCTAGGACTGGAAATGGGCTGATGCAGGGACTAGAAGGGAATGGATGCTGGGTGAGGCTGGAACTAGAAGGGAGCTGATGTTGGGGGAGGATTAGAATGGGATGGGGCTGGAAGAGTAAAATGGAGAAGGGAAAAATATTTTGTGTGGGAGGGATAAAAAATCTACAATTGGCCGGGTATTGGGAGAGTAAGTGGGGATTGAGGATGGAGGGGTAAAATTTGAGTGGATGAAATAGGAATGAGGAAAGAGCAAAAGGAGAAAGATTAGTATGTTAAAGCAGATGTAGAGAGAGAATGGAAAAAATCTAGAAGAGAGAAGAAAGGACAAATGGACAGCAGACGATGGAGAGTTAGCAGAAGACACGAAGAAACCAGAAGAAAGTGGTTGGAGCAATTGCAGCTGAAAAAAATGCACAAAAGGTAGAAAAATATCTCTTTATTTTGAATTTATTAATTGGAATATGTCAGCTCTGGTAAATGTGCCTCATTAACGTCTGTGCTTTGTTTAGTACAAGAGCAAATTAATGTATAGTTTTATTTCTACAGTGTTGTACTTTCCAAGTTTGGCTTTTGGGATTCCCAGTTTAATTATTGTCTTCCTGTTTCTAAATTATGATTACTTGTTTGATGGTCTATGTTCTGCATGTGTAACTGAGCTGAGGTGTTCTGTTTTATAATTCCTATTTGACATTGCCACTTGTTCTCTTTCCCCAGTAGGTCATGTATTGTTGTTCTCTGAAATGTATTGGTTTAATATTTGCAGTGTTGCCTTTTGATTGGTAGGGTATGGTGCTTTGTGAGTCCTGGTAGTGCTGTTAGGATACGGCGGGTTTACTATGGGTTCTAAATGGGCAGTGTTTGTAGTAGTTCCTAATGTGTCTGGCAGTTGGCACTGGATTATAGTAATGTAGAAATCTTTTAGTCTTTCTTTATCCATACACGCATTAAGAGGCACGTTTACTAAAAGTTAGTATATGGTAACATTATGCAAATATTTATGCAAATGAGGCCCCTTATGCAAATGAGGCCCCGCACCCCCCTTGGGCCGCCCCTGCTGGGGGCCCACAATTTTTGTTGGCGTAGGGCCTCACTCAAGGTAAATCCGGCCCTGGTTATATAGAAGGCTTCAGTTTTATTGAAGTTAATCATGAGGTTGTGGGATGATAGCCATTGAGCTACTTCCATGAAGCAGTCAGTGATTTCTTAGATTGAAGGATTGGAGATGTCAAATGGGAGGTATATCATTATATCGTCCGCATATATGTGGTAGAATACTTTGAATTTTTTGAAGATCGAACAGATAGGCTGATGGTAGATGTTATAAAAAAGGGAAGAGAATGCAGAGCCTTGTGGGAGGCCTTGTTCTTGATTGTAGGGATTAGAAGTATTGTTTCCTTTCCCTTACTTGTTGGGTTCTTCCTGCTACATATGAGGAGAACCATTGGAGTACTGGGTTTTTAATGTCTATTTGTTGTAATCTAGAGATCATGATGTGGTGGTTTACACTGTCAAAAGCTGCGGAGATATCTAGGAATAGGAGGAGGAACACTTTTTTGAGGTTGTCCATGCCCTGTATGATAAGGTCAAAAAGGACAATAAGGAGGGTCTCAACTCCATGGTAGAGTCTAAAACCGTATTGGTGTTCATCTAGGGGTTGTATGTATATATATGATCTTGAAGTTGGATTTGTACTGCCTTCTCAATTAGTTTGGCCATGAAAGGGAGGCTTAAGATGGATCTGTATGAGGTGGGGGAATATTTGTCCATAGTGTTATTTTTCAGGATCGGACGTATTACAGCATGTTTCTGAGCAGGATGCATGTAGCCAAGCTGAAGAGAGGTGTTGACAATAGGAAGAATGAGTGGGGTAAATTCTACTTTTGTTGCTTTTATCCAGCTAACTGGACAGGGATCAAGGTATGAGGTGGTTGTGTTTACTTTGGAGATGATGTTCTCATGCGCTTCCTTTGAGGTAGGGGAGAACATTGACCAAGAAGAAGTTGATGTTGGGAATTGGGTGTTTTGGTCGTTTAGGATTAGGGTTTGATGTGTTAGCTTGTCTTTGTAATAGTTGGCTAGGAGTTGGGGAAGTTAGACACCGGCGGGGAGGCCCACGAATAGCGGGGATGGACATCCCCTTGGGACATCCTTCTCTGCTATTTGTGGGACAGAATAATCCCCATCATGTGAAGAGAGAGATCATTAGAGAAAGACATCATCCTTGGCAAGGTTGAAGGTCAATGCAAAAGAGGAAGGCTAGCAATGAGATGGACTGATACAATTATATCATCTCTGGATGCCACTTTAGCAACAATTAGCCACCTGACTGAAGACTGAACACAGTTTAGGACAGCTATCCAAAGGGTCACCATGAGTTGACACCAACTGAAAGGCACTTAACAACAACAAATGAATCAAATCTATGCTCACAAATGCGCACATCTAGTGAAAATTACCCTTGGATTTTGCAGCAAAATGGCCAATTTCACATATCAGGGGGCATAAGAACATAAGATATGCCATACTGGGTCAAACCAAGATCCATCAAGCCCAGTATCCTGTTTCCAACAGTGGCCAATCTAGGTCATAAGTAACTAGCAGTTTCCCCAAAAGACACAGGTTCCACAATGGTTGTATTGGGTCAAGCAGTGATATCCTGGGTCCCTTTTAATAATGGTCTATGGACCTTTCCTCCAGGAACTTGTCCAAACCTTTTTTTAAACCAAGCTACACTAACAGCTTTTACTACATCCTCCGGTAACAAATTCCAGAGTTTGATTACACGTTGAGTGAAAACATATTTTATTTTATTAGTCTTAACTAGGTTACCCTGTAGCTTCATTGCATGTCCCCTAGTCTTTCTATATTCTGATGTAGTAAACAATTGATCTACGTTTACCCATTCCACTCCATTCATTAATTTATAGGCCTCTATCATATCTCCCCTCAGCCGTCTCTTTTCCAGGTTGAAGAGCCATTTTCAAACAGGCCCAGCTCCTTCAAGCAGCAGTATTGCCTACAAATATGCATGCCCTTCCTCTTAGGCCATTAAACCTCCTATCCTTTCTCCTTCTTCCAAACATCTCAGTCCCTCTTCTCTCAAAATAGTCTATCACATGTCTCTATTGTTCCCCTTCAATGCTTTCTCCTCTACTTCTTTTCCCTTTTCCTATTTCTTTCTCCTTCTGATTTCCTCCTGCCTGCTTTCTTCTCCTCTTCTGGTGGTATTAGTCCTATACTGTAAGTGTGCTTACACTTCTCTACTGTATGACTCCAGTTATTCAGTTAGAGAAACAGTGTCCACAGGTTTCACATAACTGGTTGGAACCTTGGCATCTAACTGGAACAGCACTGCTGTCCTATAGTTTGTAGAGAGGACAGGACAGTGAGAGAGACATATAGAGGTAAGAAATAGAGAGAAGTTTCTGTCTCTTACTGAAAGTTCAGGCTCTGCTTCATTTCCAAATTTCTCTTGTGGCAGTTCAGCAAACAGCTAAGTGGTCACTGTCATTGCAGGACCTGGCAGTTTTAATCAACCTGCATTTCTGTTTTATACAATATCTAAATCCTGAAGTCTATAGTAGTAATACAGAATATTACATCCAACACATTGGGGTTGATATTTACTAATTCCCGGAGCAGCGCTAATGTCGCGTTATGGGGCACAAATGTGCCCCGCACAGGTGCGCGGTGCACTAAAGTGCACGCTCATGTGCGCGGTGCGCTAATGTGCGATAAAGGCGTGGAAAGGCTCCCGGAGGGCGGAGGAAGGCTCCCCAGGGGCGGAGAGAAGGGGTCAATGGGTGGAGAGTGGGAGGGGAGAGGCTCCCCGCACACTAGCGAGGCTGAAATTCAAGGCAAAAAACACCGCGAGTGAAAACCTTGCGGTAGAGCCGATTTAAAGGGAAGAGAAACCATTTCTGTCAGCAATGTACAGCAAAACCAGGGAAACCTACAAAACAGTGATAAGTGTGATACATGTGCACGGAACAAAAGTGCAAATAATCATTGAAAATGACCCCAACAAAATAAAATAAAATTATAATCAAGCTGGGTAATAGTGATAGTAATGAGAAACATCAAAAAATAAATATGAATTTTAGAACGGTCTACGCTCCGTCCCCATACAAGGTGAATGATCCCACAGTGAAATAGCACTGATCAGGGTTTCCCTCTCCATTGGACAGGTTACCTATGGCATGCACATGTTCCACAACAGCAGGGCGGGCAGGTCGGAATGGGCAACTGGACAGATGCTGGGAAAGGGGATACAGAGGGCTGCAGGCGGCACATGCTGTGGTGCAGCTGGGGCACAGTGCGGACTAGGCAGATGCCTAGATGGCACTTAGGAATGCTGAAACTGAACAGCAGCCAGACAGCAACTGATGAGAGCCCAACATGGGCATGAGAGTGTTTAGCACAGTGTCACAGGGGATAGTACCCAGCAGGTACCCCCAAGGGCACAGAACATTGGCAGGCGGTGATTGGGGGACGTGCGGACAGATATGCAGACACCCCTACCCCAGAACCCGCACCATAGGCAGCCGTCTACCTGCACACAGGATGGCCTGAGACTGCGTACCACCAGCACCACCAGAAGAAGGGCATGTCAGCATGGTGGCACAGGGGTACTGGAGGTGGAGGGGGGCAGTGGCAGCTGCCCAGAGCAGACCATGGCCTAGCCCTGTGTAGGTGGGTGCAATGCACTGCAACAGACAGGCCCTGCTGGACAAACAGTCATGGTATCATCAGGGAATGCACTGTCTCTGTGGCAACACGGTGGTGCAGTGCACACAACCAGCATTTTTGGAAACAGAAGGTCACAGGTTCAAGCCCCAGCTGGGGCTTCTGCCAATCCAGTCCCCATATTTTACCCACAACTAAATCGTGATAGTAAAGACGAACCTTTATTGCAGAGAACATAAGCATGGCTCAAACACCTCTATTTTACCCTACAGAGCACAGACACCAGAAACATGCATATTACCTAAAGCAGATTCCCCCAAATGCAGTCCTGGAGGGCCACAAATCCTTCAGGGTTTATGCTGTCTCCAATCTAAGGATGGAGCGGTACTGGTGGTGGAGGTGGCAGCAGCTGGTGGCCACAGCAGACCATGGCCTAGCCCTGTCCAGGTGGGTGCCGTGCACTGCAACAAACAGGCCCTGTCGGATCTTCAGTCATGGACTCCCCAGGGAATGCATCATATCTGTGGCAACACGGTGGTGCAGTGCACACAGACAGTGTGTGCAAGAACAGAAGGTCACAGGTTCAAAGCCCAGCTGGGGCTACTGCCAATCCAGTCCACATATTTTTCCCACAACTAAACCGTGATAGTAAGGACAAACCTTTATTGCAGAGAACATACACATGGTTAATACGCCTATATTTTACCCCACCGAGCACAGACACCATAAACAAATGCAGTCCTGGAGGGCCAAACACCATTCAGGTTCCATGCTGCCTCTAATAAAGATGCCTGTGCTGCATATCTATGCACCACCCCCATGGTATGCAGATGTATCTCATGCATATTCATGAGGGACAGCATGAAAACCCGAACAGTGTTTGGCACACCAGGACTGGAGTTGGGAACCTCTGCCGTAAAGCAGCAGCCAACAGGGGCAGACACACCCACACCCACACCCACACCCACAGGCCCCATTAGCCAATGCCTCGTGGAGAGGCAGGACATTGGGCCCTGCGTGCATCTCCCAATACTAGCACTTGCATACCTTAGCAATGCCACCCTACACCTGGGTATACGTTACACAGCTATCAAACGTTTGCTATGATTACTGGCAGATAGCAATTCCTACGTTAAGCACAGTTTGCTGATTGAGCTCCATCATAACAATATTTCTGATGTCTGTGGTGTGTGCTTCAGGTCTGGTCTCTGACAGTGTTTACCACCCTGGGGAGTGACCCCCAACAGTATTGCGTACCATATCCATGCCTGTACTGTGCCCAGGACTGGTGTGGTGGCCAGGGCTGCTAAACTCCTCTATAGTAGCACAATGCTGGCATAGGTGTGGGAGTGTGTGTCTGTCTATCCAGTGTGTGGTGGCTGCAAACACCCTCCACAGCCCACACTGCCAGCACTGTTGCCAGTATTGGCCTGCCAATGTGCATAATGAGGAGCAAGGTACCATGGGTATAGCCCGGACAGGGTGGCCTGGCCAGGATGCATCTGCACAGGGCATAGGGCAATGGCTGGGACATTGTAGTGCCCGGCCAACACCTACACAGACAGGGTGGCCACAGCATGTCCTGCTGGGAGATCACTCTCACCCTGACTGTGCAGTGACCACGGCATGGCTAGGCACCCCCATAGTGCTATATAGTATTTCTCTCATGTGATATTTGTGGGTTTCCTTTTGGGGCCCAGTCACTGATTTATTTGCTTGTTGTGTATGCTGACATCCCAGTTCTGGGTGCATGCATTTCCACCAGGAACATGCACTGTAGACTAGCTAGTAGACTGTTTGCAGCTGGTATGTGTCTTGATGGAGCGCCTTGCAGGGTGCAGCAGCTGAAGGCTTGCTGCAGGAGACTATCAGATAGTGGTGGGGTGCAGCTTAGCATACCCAGACCTAATGTCTGTCTGCTATTGCGTTATGGATGTGTACAGAGCTGCATTGACTGCCCTGTAGGTGTCTGTTCCCCAGCAGGACCGGGGTTGGTGGTCCCCTCTACTGCCACCATTGCAGGGAGGTAGAACGTGGATCTGTTGATGGGAGACTGTGTTTGCCACCCTCAGCCCTGGAGGAGGAGGGTGGTGGTACATAATCCTCCTAGGGGTCCATAGGGGCTACACCTGATTAAGACATACAGATATGTCCAAGGTGTGTCTGCAGAAACTACCTATCTCACACATTAGCACTAGCTGGGGACCTGCAGCATGACCTATTTCTGCCATGTAAGGTGCTGTGGACCTGGTGCTGGGCGCCCCACCGCACACTCAGGGTGAGCACAGTACCCGCACAATGTGACGGTGTGTAGCTGCTCTGTGCCAGTAACACACATGGTCAGTTCCCCCTACCAGGCCGAGGTGCTGTGGGGGTGCATACCCCATCTTGTGTTCATCTGTAGACAGCTGATTTGCATGTGCAGTGCATCATGGGTACGGGTGGGCTAAACCTATCCTGGTGACCACAGCAGACTGTCTGTGTGGTGACGTGCAGTCCCTCTGCAGCCAGCCAGGGGCTTGCTAGCAGCTATAGAACTGTAGCCCACTGGTTACTTCACTGCCTGTGGAGCCAGAGGTCATGGGTTCAAACCCACAGTGGGGTTGTTTGATAGGGCTGTCCAAAGCATTGTTTCTTTTTAATGTACATTATTGCTGCCAGCAAAAACACCCTCAGCGTACTGTACCCCATAAGGTGCCTCAGAGGGCGCCCTATAGGGCACCTTATGGTTACCGTCCATATAAGGTGCACTATACATTATCCTGTGGAGCGACTTATAGGGTGCCCTATAGGGGACATTATAGGGTGCTGTGGCGGACAGTGCACTTTATAATGTGCCCTCTGGGGTACCTTATGAGGCGCCTTATGCAGCACCTTATGTTACAATACTTTGAGGGTGTGTTTGCTGGCTGCACTAATTAAAATAAAAATAAAATGCCTCCTAAAGCAATATTACCTATAACAGGTAATGCCTCAGCCAGCCTTCTTCATTAGGCACAGTGGGGGATTGAACCCATGACTCCTGCATCATTGGTCAGTGTTTTAACCATTGTGCTACACTGCTGCTCCTCCTTGCATGTCAGCGCACCTACTTAAGATTTTCATTCGTTACACTGCACAGTGCTGCCATCAAAAACAGTGCTGTGACCTGGCAGTGCCTCATACGGCACCCTATAAAGCGCCCTATAAGCAACATTCTAGGGTGCCTTGGCGGACAGTGCACTTTAAAATGTGCCCTCTGGGGTACCTTATGGAGCGCCTTATGTTACAGTGCTTTCAGAGTGCGTTTGCTTGTAGCAGTAATTAAAATAAAATTAACATGCCTCAGACTGCAATATTACCTATAACAGGTAATGCCTCAGCCAGCCTTCTTCATTCGGCACAGTGGGGGATTGAACCCATGATCCCTGCACCATCGGTCAGTGTCTTCACCATTGTACTGTGGCTCTGTTCCTGTGCTTGCACATCAGCGCGCCACTTATGCTTCCCGCGCAAGTTTCTCATGCACTAATGTGCGCGGCGCACATGAGCGCACAGCGCACATTAGCGCATGATTAATCCCGGTTTGCTTTTTTTCAGACTGAAACGCCCACTCCTTATATGGCATCTTGCACACTAGCGCGGCGCGCACCTAACGGGGTTTTAGTAAACATACCCCATAGTCAGCTATGTTGTAACTAGCTAGCCTAGGCTGTG
The DNA here is from genome assembly GCA_033557465.1 of Ichthyophis bannanicus. NCBI lineage: Eukaryota > Metazoa > Chordata > Amphibia > Gymnophiona > Ichthyophiidae > Ichthyophis > Ichthyophis bannanicus. Next base: position 182,421,164 of record CM066034.1, read on the forward strand.
ACTGAAAGATGATTTTAATCTAACTAGGTATAACATAGCAGATCCAGTTTAATCCTGCTCTCCATAAGAGCAGAGAAAGCTATGCAGCTACGCTTGCTAATATTGAAATTTCAGTCCTCTCTGACCTCACCATGCTACCCAGATTGTTCATCTTTCATCAGCAGGCTAGATCTGTTTGAAATTCTACCCTAGAGTGGAATTAGAGTAGCAACAAAAGCATATATTTTATGATATAATAAAGGTATTGCCACTTAAAATAATCAGGGCAATTTGAAACATCAGTACTGCAAACTCATTGAAAATACAATTAGTGTGGATAGCATGGGTACATTTTTACTTATATCCTTTGCACCTGCACTTCCAGCTTATTTGGAACTACAGTTGGGATCTAATGTCAGGATCCTTTATTTGCAATTATCTGGGGAGTCTGCCTCTATTTTATACTCTCCCTCAATTCCTACATATCTTATCTAGTTGTTGCAGTGATGATCTTGGGCCATTGCGGGCTCCTTCCAGGACCCTATAATCATGGTCACCAGAGGTTACCCTTAGAGGCCATGAATGCTGTTTCTGCTACATCTACAGCCCCAAATGACTCTTAAAGCAGAAGACCCAATTCAGGGATCAAACTAGGATGCTTATGCATGGTAATGCACAGCTTTCACCACATGAGCTACTGAGTTAGCCCAGAGAGTGTTTCTAATGTCCAAGTTGGTGCTTTCCTGAGCACCAGTGATGATCGGATGGTATAGTTTGATATAAGAGGCAAGACAGGAAGAAATGACACAGAAGACAAAGATGTGTATTTCAAGGCTTTTCTAGTCCCAAGTAGGGTGCATGGAGAAGAGCTCTGCTTAACTGGTTTGCTGTAGCAATGTGCTGCTGTTTATTTTGGAGGTTTTGATGGGGCAACATTAGAAGAACCAGCCCTCTGGCTCGAAGCTTGACAAGTTTTGTGCTCCATGACTGACAGGCATAGCTTTAGTGGGTTCATTGAACTCAACTGCGGACCCGAGCTGTGACAGGGTGTTTAGCCCTGATTCTAGAGTCTTGCTGCTGCAACCTGGAAGTGAACATCGGAGGGAGGACCAGTGTTTGGAGCCGCGGGGCGTTGTAGCCACAGCACCAGCTAGTTTGGAGGGTCCTTTCTCCATATGTCAGTTGTCCTTCAGAAAGGTATCAGTTTTGGAGCCTCAGCTGCACTCCCCTCCCTTCTGTTCATGCTGCCTGGAGGACTGGGACAGCTTCCTTCAGGAGATGGTAGGCTGAGAAATCTGGCTCAAGTAATATTAAAGAGCTTATGGAATGCACTTACTACCCCCAGTACTTCTCCATTAACTGCGGTAGGAACTTTAAATCAAGAAGTCTCTTTTGTTAAGATTATGGCGCAGGCTGTCTCATTATAGCAGGTTCAACAGACCACCATTCGTTTTTTTTTAACTTTCCTAGATCTCCTTTACTTGTGCCGTTAGATCTAGTCTGGAAATGTTTTCTTCATGTCTTGAAAATGCCTCAGGTAGGTTTATCTCCCATTGTTAGGACTCGGTATGTTTCAGCTTCTTTTGAACCTGGTGGTCCCTCTGGGCTAGGAGATCAGGAAGGTACTATTGATGTGGAGATCAGATGAGCTATCCTGTTGGTGTGTTTTGCATTTGAATCTGACAAAAATCTGGTCCTGCGATTATATTTCAAGAATATGTCAACCCAGTTTATGGGAACAAGGATCTCTATTTTTTCCTGATTTTGCAAGTCACTGCTCTGGGGGCTGTATTTCAGTTGAAATTTCCATGTGAACGTATTATTGTATATGAATCTAAGAAATTTCTTTTCTTTGAAACAAAGCAACTGGGAGATTTTTTCTTGTTTGAGAGAATATTCCTGAAGGTTAAGTCATGTGTTCCATGCCGGCCGCTGTCATTTCTATTCCTGATACTTGTTTTTGGTTTAATTTATATTTTATATTGCCTTTTCTTTGGCCTCTATAACATTGTTGTCTAGCATGTTGATGCCTTTTTCTCCATGACTATTTTATGGTATTGTGTTTTCCTGTATGGTTTTTTTTTTTAGGCAATGTATCTTTAAATTTGCCAAAATTTAAAACAAAAAAAACAAAACCATGACTTCTCTAGTCCCTACCTCTAAAGATCAGTGTGGATGTTGTGTGCTGCATTCCCTTTGAGTTTCTGGATCCAAAAAGTAAGAGACCATGCACAATGGAAAACCACCCTTTGGCTAAAACTAATTAGAGAAGCAACAATACTACAGTAATAAAGTTCATTGAGAAGCTATAAGATCCAATCAGAACCTGCAGTTCTGAGCTGAGATTAAATGCTAAAGACAAGAATCTTTTCCAATTGAGAAGGAGATAATGGCAGAGAGAGATTTTTTTTTCTTAACCATGTTGTGAGAACAGAAAAAAGGGAGAAGGCAGAAGCAATCTGATAAGAATGGAGAAGTCAGTCCAGCTAGTTCTATACCAAATGGGTAAGGAAAGTCGTTCCAAATACATAGGGCTGAATGACAAAATCAACTGATGTATGATTCTTTTATTTCTCCAAGAAACAGTTTCAGAGAGAACCAAGATAGATTCCAGCACTGCTTGTTGGTAAGTTCCCCTGACATCTTTACCAGAGTGAGTTTGGTTTGTCTTGCCTGTGATCAGCAGCGTATCAGTGCTAAGTGGAATTCATTCCAGTAGACTAAAACTTCAGAAACGTTAAGTCTGAAGTAGAAACCTGGCATCAGAAGAACTGGTATTTCACTGGTTAAACTAAAAGCCAGCAAACTGGTTTCAAGCAGTAAAGGGAAACACCACAAAATACTATGTGCATCACTGAGATAGCAGTAACTGTGATTATTCCATATCTTGGGATTTAAATAGAACTACTTTTAACTGAGCTCATTAGAACAGGTGATGCCCCATTTAACACATAAAGGGGAGGAAGCAATCGAAATATCCGGGTTGTGTTCACAATTTATAAAAGACTCTGCTTTTAATCCCCTCAATGATTAGTTCCCCTTTCATGTGCTATTGTAATAAACATTTCATAATCTATGCAAGCCACCGGGGTTCCTTTATTGATTTTTCACATGTACACGTTTCTAAAATAGGATCTCCTGTGGCACACGGATGCCCATACCCATGTGCACTTGAGTTTCCTGGTTTGATCTGACATATACATCTAGTGTGTGGGGCAGGGAGATGCCTATTTTAGATTGGACTTGCATGTGCCCATCCTCCCTTTAAAAATTACAGAGAATTGAAGACGTTTTCACTTAGACATTGCAGCAATTACATTAACAGCCTTTCTAAAATGTGCCTATGAACTTGCAATTCCAATTAATGACAGTGCACTTACTGCCACCCATGCTAACTGTTTACTGCATACTAAAGGATTTATTAACCATTAGCACACTTTAGTAAACATGCCCCTGTGTAAATAGATACAAAATAAAAAGGATAATGCCTGTTTTGTGCAGGATTGGTCTGAGACGGGTAATACTGGGCAATCATGATTGTTGAGTTCAGTTATCAAAATCTTGAAGGGAGGGGGCTGGGTACTAGACAGCTAATTGGGGAGGAGTGGGGAACAAGTGGTCACCTTTCAGTTCTCTGGTACAGCAGTCAATTTAGTAGTAAACTGTGATTAGTATAAGTACGTCTGTGATTTGTAGTGTTAGCACTTTAAGAATTCTAGGTTGGATTCTATCTGGCTCTGGGGTCATGTAGCTGTTTAATCTATCTCTAATTCTCATTACTTCTCACTCCACAGTGATATCCTTGAATATTTCATAGGCATCGTTCATAGGCATCCTCTGGTTAGGATCACTTCAACATTCTTCCTGGTGAAGACCAACACAAAGAAATGATTCAGGTTATCTGCAATGGTTTTTATCAACTTTGATAGCTCCCTTAATCCTTTGGTCATCCAAGGTGTTGATTGCCTCTCTTTCTGGTCTTTTACATTTGATGGATTAGAAAAATGTTTATGTTGAAGGAGGCTTTAATGTAAGATATCTATAATATTATCTATTGCTTAAACAAGAAGAGAAGGAAATTCAACAGCTGGATAATGGTGATGCCCAAACAGAGTAGTACCAATGATGATCATTAGTATGCATGTCTCTGAGCCAAGGTTTGTCATCCTCTTACCTTTTGCTTATCCAAAATGGGTGATAAATGTAAATCTTGTCTACTCTTGCAGAAAAGAAAATGAGGTTACAAACTGTTTCCAGAAGCAATTATGTCAATTAGAATCACAAATTATGAGGCATAAAGCATAAGTGGTGTTATTGCTGTTTTCTTTTATGAACATTTCCCTAGATTTATGTTTATTTGGGTAGATTTTTAAATTTCTTTTCTATTGTATCAAATCCAATTCCCAATACAATACAATTTACCAAGTATTTTAATCTTCTGCAATTGACATGCTAAATTGAATTTCAATTTTTAATCCAGAACTAGAAACTGGAGTTTTCCTTAATAAGGGTTATATCCTGAATACTAGTGAATAATTTTGCTTTGCTATTTTTATTAAATTAACTTTTTCTACATTTCTGTCACTGGATAATTCTAAATGTTATGTAAAATTAAGGTGCATGTTTACTAATGGTTGATAATGTTTTGCACTTGCAGTACGACAAGTGCAAAATTGCTGGTGTGGTAGGTGCAATCCTGTGTGGTAGATGCAGGGTGGGTGTGCCCAGTATTTAATGCACACGGCAGACACCACACAGGCCCATGTTCCGTGCCGTGGATGCAGCCACAATCTCCCTTCTCACCACAGCTGATCCAGACCCCCCTCCACAAAGCAAAGCACAATCCTTGGATGAAGACCCAATTTGCAGAGCCCCCGCCACCAATCCCCCCCCCTCCAACTTCGGTACCCTGCTCATCCCAGATAGCTACTAAAGTAGTACCATCTATTCTCTGTGGACAAGCAGGAATGAGTCCCACATATGGGCAACGTCCTCCGAAGCAGCCCATGCAGGAATGCTCCCCCCAACTTCTATTGGAAGCTTTTGGGAGGCTCCACCATGCTTGTGTGCCTCTTTCCCACCTGCCACTGTGCTGCCATCTTGATTCTGCCTTTGTTTTTCCACAGAGCCAAATGGGACATGTTCCGATCATCCTCCACTTCAAAACTGTTTTTTCTCCCCAGCGGGGGTCCTGAATAAGATCACCTGCCATTGCGTTTTCTTTCCCCTTGTTGTTGTTGATTTATTTTCTCTCTTTCTTTGTGGCTGGTGCCCACTTTTCAGCTGCTTGTTTCACTGAGTGACATCTCAGGGACTGGTCAGTGACCAGTGTTTCCTGTGTGCTAGGATATGGTGCCTCTTGAGCTTGGGACCTGATCGTCAACAGAGGTTGTGAAAAACAGCATGAATTGCATCGTCTTCAGCATTGATAACTCCAGTCTCTAGGACTTCCAAAGCTGCTTTGTATGTGGGCTGAATATCAGCATCAAGGAGGCTTGAGCCTGCTTGGAACCGAGTACCCATAGTGCCCTGGAGCATCGGACATAGATCAATCTCTATCCAGAGATGAAGTCTGTTTCGACTCCATAGACATTGATATCATGGAGGCATCAAATTGAGCACCAATTCTAGTTCATCGATGTTGGAACCCATTAGGCCGTAGCATTGAGAGCACTGAGGGTCTGCAGGACTGCCCCTTGACATGGACCCGATGGGAGGTTCATGCTCCCACACATTGAGAGGGCACTGGCAGTCAGCTAAGAGCCATTACTGAGCTACCAATATCCCTGTACAGATACTGGGTACATCAGTGGAGTAGCCAAAGCCCCACTGACTTCAGAAATGGCAGACATGGAAAGGCGCCTTCGGAAAGCCCTCAAGGAATGTATTACAGTGCTCTTAGTGCCATAGCATGCCAGATCCTCGACGTCAGTCACTCAACCTTTGAAACTGAGCCCTGCTGCCTTTGGAGTTGGCAGCCATGGAGGGGCACCTTCAGCAGGCTCTTGAGGAGTACACCATGGGGTTCTTGATAGTGCAGAATGCTGAGGCTTTGATGTCAGCTACATCAACATCAACCAATCCATCTTCAAGGTACATGCCTTACCTTCAAAAGAGGCAATGACATCAGGGCATCGAAGACCCCAACACCAGTGCTGGTCTGACCAATAACCCTCGGGTCTGTGCCAATTCACGCCTGTAAATGAGCAGAGTATTGGTACATCATTGTTCCTATTCCAGAAGGAGATTCAGTGGCTGCCACTTCATCTCGGAGATGGATTCCAAGGGCTAGATAGCCAATGGGTCTTGCCAGAAGACAAGCCTCCTGGACTTCCACTAGACCCTTCTCCACTTCATGTGTGACATAAGTCCCCCCTCCCCCATGACAAGGCCTTCAAGGATGTTGTTGGGAAGGCCAAAGCTGTACTATTTTAGTCTGCGGCTAAGGAGGAATAAGGGGTGGAAAGTTGCTGACCATGCAGTACTCTTCAACCCCCAGGTGACAACGCTTATACATTGCTTCCTGCACAGAGCAATGTTCCCTCTAATTTTCTGTAGGCTGTGTGCGCATAAAATATCAGCTGTGTGCAGCTTTTGAAGGAAAGTTAAATTTTTGTGCGCCACATAACGACACTCGGAGTTATATACTTTAAAATTTGACTACATGTCAGAATACAGTATGTACACCACATTGATTTTAATCAAATTAAATGAAAATAGACGATTACTAAATGAAGCGGGAAATTTCTAGTAATTACAATCATAACTTTTAAATTTTAAGATGTCTATGTTGTTTTCTATCAGAATCATAGCCATAATTTTTGTGCACTCTGTTGTAAAGTATGTGCGCTCGCTCGGCGAGGTGTGTGCGCGTGCACACGTGCACAGCTTAGAGGGAACAGTGGCACAGAGGAAGATGAATGTATGTGAAAACCCACTCCTGTGGCCTCCAGTCAGTGGACAGCTTGACTCCATGTTCAGAAGCCTTGAGAATTTCAGAAGCTCGACTTCTTTACAATTCCTTGGTGGCTAAAGCCACCCTTTAGAGGTCCAGGGGTACTAAGTCTCATGCCTTGGGGTTCCATACTTATAGCTGCATGGTCGCTTACCGTATCAGCAGGAACCTATTCTTGCAGAACAACACATGTGAGCTTGTTGAGCAGCCTTGGTTCCTCCCTCTGGAGAGAAAAAAATTGAAGTGATATCATTCACTAGTGGTCCAGAGCAAGAACTGCTTGAACTTCATGGTCTGTCTGCCTGGGATATTGCCACCCGGACACAAGTGACTTCATTTGTCAGACCTGGCACAATTGGTGGAGAGCAAGCTTGATAACTGGCTGTGCCATAGAGAGGTCCTCTTCAAAGTTCAGGCTGGAGACGAGGCTGCTCTCATCGGTAAGCAGCAGTCCACACTCCAGACTCTCCAAGTTACTCGGCCACGCCACTCTCCTATTGCAGAAAATTCCAAGGACAGGGCATCAGTACTTCTCAGAACCCAGACCTCCTACACCCTAACTGGCACATCAGCGCCAAGAGAAGCCTCAGAGGTCCAGCTGGCTCCTCTGCCAAGACCAGTGGCAGAGATTTGGACTGCTTTTTTAGACTATAGCTGTGCTTCCAGTAACCACAGTGCAAAAACCCTTCAGTTGATGGAGGGCTCACTCCTTGCACTAAGGTTGCCCCTCTCAAACTCCAAGGGGTGGGCTCTATGGAGAGTCCAAAGAGTCACAGCTGAATTTTTGGACCTACCAACAAATTTCCCAAGGGGGCATCATCCTCTCTTTCAAAAGGGGGAGATTGGCTATGCTTGCTTGATCTGGGGGATACGCTTGCCCACATACAGATAGCTCCTGTGATTGGGATGTATCTCAGATTCATCCTGGAGGGGTAACACTTCCAGTACCAAAAGTTGCCTTTTGGCATAGTCAGCATCTTGAGTATGCACTAATTGCCTTGCCATAGTAGCTGCATGCCTCCGGATGTTGGGAGTGTTTGTCTTACCCTATCTCAACGATTGCCTAGTCAATACCACCACTCCCAAATGGATTTGAAAATCCACACAACTGGCCATTTGGGTGTTGGAACTTCTAAGGTCCATCTAACTTACCCCATGTTCCATCTTCAACTCAGTCGGTATTCAGAGGAGTCCTGCTCGACATGACTCAAGCAAGAGCCTTCCTCCCACATGACCGACTTCACGGACTGGGGGCAACAATGCAGAGGGATCATTTAGGTCATCAGGCAATAGCTGACTGGATGTTAATTGTACTAGACCACATGGCCTCTACTGTGCACCTCACACCCTTCACACCTCCATTGGAAGCAGGCTCGGCAGACTCCAGGGGCTCATTGGGGTCGGTCAAGTCAGGGAGTATTTGTATGTCAGTAGAGTAGCCAAGTGGTTAGAATACTGGCTTGGTAATGAAGAAGCTAGGGTTCATTTCTCACTAGCACTCCAAGTGGCCTTGGACAAGTTTCTTAACTTTCCATTGCCTTGAAAGAAAGGCCTGGCAATCTACTTCTGGTCACAATGCCAAGAAGACCCAGGAACTGCTGGGGTGGCCAGGAACCTGCAGTAACTTGAAGGCACTGTACCTCTTCAAAATGTTCAACAACATATCTCCAAACTGGAGGTGAGTCTTCTTGAGGGTGTTTCTCACCCTGGGTGCTTGGTCCATCCAAGAAAGTCTCTACCAGGTCAACTTCATGGAGTTATGGGTAGTGGTACACACTCTAGAGGTTTTCCTGGACTTGCTGCTTATCAAATTGTCCTGACCAGACCATCGATCAAGGCTCAATGTTCTACCTCAACAGGGAGGGTTGAACTGGCTCGAACCTCCTGTGTCAGGCATTCAGGTTCAGTAAGTTGGCCATTGCATATGGAAGGGTCTTGAGTTTCACGTTCCTACCGAGCAAGCAGGACATTTGGGAAGATAGGAGTCAAGTTCTCCATCAATGTGCGTGGACATGGGATGGAGAGACTACACCTCGCATCTTCAAGGAGTAGAGCACTCCATTGATAGTTCTGTTCTCCAGTCTGCAGGTAAGTTCATATAGGGCACTGGCCTCAAATGTTTTCCTTCCATCTTGGGGGAAGGATCATCTGTATACTTATCGTCCAATCCCTGCCATTGCAAAGACCCTCCTGAGGCTCAAATGGACAGGAGCACGTTGGTTCTCATTGCTGTCTTCTACCTTGATAGCCTTGGTTTCCTTCTCCAGTAAAGGACCAATCCCATTGGATCACATGCTGATTCTAATTTACAGGAAGGTGGGGGGGGGGGGTTGCACCCCGACATGTGGTCCTTGGCCCACACAGCATAAAAAGTATTAATCAATTGGCAGAGCACCTACAAACACTATTAAGAAAACCCAAGAACGACAGGCTAAGAAGTCACAGCACACAAAATCTCCTTGATGTACCACCCCCAGAAGCTCCATCTCAAACACAGCGCATGCAACCAGGCATTCTCACTCTATGTCCCAACTATCTGAAACTTTCTACCTCCTAACCTAAGAGCCATTGAATCACTAGGAGACCTCTGGAAAAAAACAACAACCCTAAAACCCACTTATTCCTAGAATACTTTGGTGCAGACCCCCAACAGGACTAGACTCCATACAAATCCACATATCAGGACTACTAGACACAATGCTAATCATTATCCATAAGACCCTCGATCAATGGCCAGAAAAACAACACAGGACAACTACTCTTCAACATCCAACATACAGCGATGGAATTCCCTCACTTGAACTCCCATCTCCTACATGAACAGGACAAATCAAAATAATCAGCATATACCTGCTTCACATAACTTATGTAAAGTGTATTGTTTATGGTAATCTTAGCCATTAGGCTGGCTCCATCTGCTACCTATTAGTTAGCTATTTTTATTGTTCTCGTTAACGTTACCTGTAACCTACTTTTTTACATATTCGTGCCTGATTGCACCTAGTTTATTGTAAACCATTTTGACTGGAAGAAAAACGGTATAAAAATGCATAAAATAAATAAATGTTGGGAGGCTGTCAATGTCTGAGTGCCACCTGCCAGCCGGTGTAACTGGTGTTCTTTTGACCTCCATAAGTACTTACACGAAAAGGTTTTCTTATTACGAAGGGAAAAGGTTTGGCTGTCTGGTGGCAGGCCAAGCCCTAGATCCTTTTGTCTTTTTCATGCAACAACTGCTGGGATATCTTCTGCACCTCTCCATGCTGGGCTTTCAGTCCAGCTTAGGCAAGGTCCACCTCGCTGAAAAAGGGAGCTTACCATTAAGGTGTGCAGCAGATGCTCATCTAGGTACGACCTTTGGGACTCCACCTCATGTGAAGATTGCTTCTCTGGAAGCCTTTCTGAAGAGCTCCAGCAGTATCTTAGGACTCAGTGTGTTTTCTAGGCAGCTCCTGAAAGCTTGCTTGAATTCTCTGTATTCCTGCTCTTTGAAGTTTGGCCCTGGAGGTATTGTTTGGTGGCGGTTCTTCACCATGCAGGGTGAGCAGGCTCGAAGCTCCAACAGTTTTTCCACCAAAGTCCATAATACTAGACTACCCCTTCACACTCATCCTGAATTCCTTCCAAAGGTGGTTCTGGATTTTGCCAACATTTTTTCTGAGGCCTCATGCCCGCAAGGAGGAAGCTTCCCTGCACAGGTGTAGATGTATGTGAGCCACTAACTTCTTCTTGGAGTGGACAGAAGTCACAGAGAATGCTTCCAGATTTTGTTTCTTAGCCCAAGCAAGCTAGAGGATGCTGCTACCAGGCACACTCTTCCACACTCTTGGTGGGAGGAGTGGCCTAGTGTTTGGGGCAAGGTACTTCGGGCCGGAAGGTCAGGGGTTCAAATCCCACTGGAGGACAGCAACCTTGGGCCGGAAGGACTGGGGTTTCTAGTCCCACAGGTGCTCCTTGTGGTCTTGGGCAAGCCACTTAACCCTCCATAGCCCATGTTCCCTGTAAAATAGTTCTCTGTGTGCTGTGCTTTCCTGTCTAATAAATGTGTTTATACCTCAAAATTTCCTGTCATGATTTGACAATTTCCAATCTGTAATCAAACCGCTGCTGATCGCTGGAAGTAGTGGTATACAAATGTATACTAAATAAATAAATTTGGCTGGGCACTGCATTCCTTTTACCTGATGGTGCTCCCTTTGTATGGTGCTGGACTGCCCTGATTGGGCAGATCACGCTGTGGGCGGCTGCTTCCGGGCTCGGAGGGACGAGAGGGCTGCTTGCGGTGTTCGCGCCCGATGGCGCTCCCTTTGTATGGTGCTGGACTGCCCCGATTGGGCAGATCACACTGTGGGCAGCTGCTTCCGGGCTCAACTCAGTCAATCATGAGCAGCTCTTGACACGTCTCCAGGAAAAAGGAATCCAGGGCTCAGCCTGGAGCTGGTGCAAATCGTACCTAACAGATAGATGGCAGCAGGTACGCAGAGGCTCCTCGACCTCCAAGCCTTTCCAACAAAAACATGGAGTTCCCCAGGGTTCTGCACTATCCACCCTACTATTCAATATATATATGCAGCCCATATGTGACATCATCCGCTCCTTCAACATCTCCTGCCTGATATATGTGGATGACGTGCTACTCTTCACCCCCTTCATCGTCGATCAACCAGACTTCTCCTCACTGATAAAATGCTTTGATGCCGTCACTGACTGGCTTAACTCACAGAGTCTCAAAATAAATTTCAGCAAGACAGAAGTGCTGTTCATCACAAGAAATCAAACCTTCTCCCCCCCAGCAACATTAAAGACAAGAGATGCCGAGCTCCCGGGCCGCCCCACCATCCGCTACCTGTGAGTCGCACTTGACCAGCACCTCGACCTCAAAGCCCACATAAGTAACACTGTCAAGAAAGTCTACCACAAGATGAAGACAATTCGACATCTCCGACCCTTACTGAACCCAGAAGACTTCCGGACAGTCTTCCAGGCGCTAGTAACCCCCCACTTTGACTACGCTAATGTGATCCTTCATGGGCTCCCCAAGAACACACTCAACCCCCTACAGTTAGCTATGAACGCCACTGCCCGATTCCTACCAGGGGCCTCTAGAAGAGAGCACATCACTCCAATCCTAAAGGACCTCCACTGGCTACCAATCTACTGCCGGCTCATCTACAAAGTTGCTCTCTTAACTTTCAAAGCCATTAACAAAATAACCTCCGGCACCTTAACAAACCTTATCCACCCCAAACCCACCTCCAGAGCAAGAAGGTCCTTCGCCACTAACACACTACTAACCCCCAGCGAAGTAACAAAATGCACTCAGGCAACAAAAAACAGAGCGTTCATGTTCTATGCACCTACCTGCTGGAACGAGCTCCCAGTGTCCATTCGCATGATCACTGACCTCACACAATTTAGAAAAGCACTAAAGCACCACCTTTTTCTCCTGCACTATGCCCAAGCTAGCAACACATCCCTACCCAAAAAAACCGCACAACCCAATTCACATCCCTATACATAGCTCGCAAGGAAACCTTTGTTACCGTAGCCGCGCAGCGATTTCCCGCCCACACTGTATATAGCCTGTATATAGCTTGTATATAGCTTGCATATAACCTGTATTTACCTCCCCATGGTTATTAACCCAAGTTGCATTTCCTGTTCAATGTAAGTGCAAAGCAGGCTCTTCCTGCTCTCCGCAAAATGTTATCTGTAAACTGCACTGATTGTAAAGAGCGTGGTATATAAAAGCATTAAATAAATAAATAACTTATGCCCGGGTAGCCCTGACTTTTCATGGTAATGTCAACACTTGTACAGTCAAGGGTATGGCTGCATTGGTGGACAGCTCCAATCGGTCTTCCTGGAGGAGTTCTGCAGGGCTGTGTTCTCTTTCTCCACACATACTTATCTCACTATTATCTAGACAGGGATTCCCATTTTTTAACAGTAACTATATTTAAGAGGGAAAAGGAAATCCATTTGCACTGGAGTGATATACAGATCCCCCTCACAGGGAGAAGAAGTGATGGAGATTTAATAGAAGACGTACGTCGTATTGCCATGAAAGGAGAAGTGCTACTGATAGGTGATTTCAAGACGTTGAATGTTGATTGGCACATCCCTGCTGCAGTGTCATCTAGAAGTAAGGAGATCCTGGATGCTGTACAGGGAGAACGTTTCAGGCAACTGGTAACAGAACCCACGCATGAAGGGGCCATACTGGACTTGGTGCTTACCAATGGGGAAAGTGTTTTTGATGTCACAATGGGAGATCATCTCGCATCCAGTGATTACCAGATGGTGTGTTTCAGTAGTACTAGGGCTGAAAAAAAGTGAGGATCTTAGACTTTAGGAAAACTAGCTCTGCCAAGGTGGGACAATACCTCAAGGCATCGTTAGCAGAATGGAAATAGCTGGGGGATGTAAAAAAGCAATGGGCAAAACTGAAAGGGGATATTTTAAGGGCAACAAACCTTTTTGTTCAAAAGGTAAATAAATGTAAAAGGTAAAGGAGGCCACTATGGTTCTCAGAAGAAGTAGCTGAAAAGGAAAAGAAAAAGAGGGAGGCTTTTATAAAGTACAAGAGATCACAGAGAGAGGAAGGCAGGCATCTGTATTTGAAAAACTTAGAGAAGCTAGCAAAATAGTCAGGAAAGCAAAGAAACAAAAAGAGGAGGAAATAGCCAATGCAATAAAATGGGGGATAAGACATTTTTCCAGATATGTTAGTGAGAGGAGGAAGGGCAAAAGTGTCAGACTCAAGGGTGAAGGGGAGGAATATGCAGAAGCTGATGAGGATAAAATGGCATTGCTTATCAAATATTCCTGTTCTGTGTTCACAGATGAAGGCCAGAAGCAGGACCTCAGAAAACACCCACAAATAGGAACAGAAATGATGGTGATCTTGAGCGATTTTCAGAAGACTGTGTTCATAAGGAACTAGCTAAACTAAAAGTAGACAAGGTGATGTGACCGGATGAGATACATCTGAGAACACTGAGGAAACTTGGGGACGTTCTAGCAGCTCCACTGACTGATGTTTTCAATGATTCTTTGGAGTCAAGAGTGGTCCCAGAAGACTGGAGAAAGGTACATGTGGTCCCTTTACACAAAGGCAGAAGTAAGGATGAGGGTGAAAATTACAGGCTGGTTAGTCAAACCTCTGTGGTAAATAATTGGAAACACTGCTAAAAGAATAGTAAGGTTTCTGGAGTCCAATGGATTGCAGGATCTGAGGCATCATGGATTTACCAGAAGCAGGTCTTGTCAGACAAATCTGTTTGATTTCTTTGACTGGGTGACCAGGGAATTGGACCAAGGGAGAGTCCTAGATATGGTGTACTTAGATATCAATAATGTATTTGATGTCGTTCCAGACAGGTGACTTATAAACAAACTGAGCACCCTACGGATGGACCCTAAAGTGACTGACTGGGTTAGAAATTAATTGAGTGGGAAGCGACACAGGTAAATGGAGCTCACTCTGAGGAGAAGGGGCTTAACAGTAGTGTGCCACAGGGATCTGTCCTTGGTCAGATTCTTTTTAACATCTTTGTTAGTGATATTACAGAAAGGCTGTCTGGTAAGGTTTGCCTCTTTGTGGATGATACCAAAATTTGCAATAGAGTAGACATACAGGAAGGAGTAGATAACATGAGAGATCTAGCTAAGCTTGAAGAATGGTCAAGAATTTGGCAGCTGAGATTTAATGCTAAAAAATGCAGGGTCATGCACTTGGACTGCAAAAATCCAAGGGAGCAAAGTACTTCCGTCCATGAAAGAAGAGCGGGACCAGGGCGTGATTGTGTCTGACGATCTTAAAGTAGCTAAACAGGTAGAAAATATGAAAGCTAGAAGGATGCTTGGGTGCATAGGGAGAGGAATGGCCAGCAGACAAAATGAGGTGATACTGCCTCTGTATAAAGCCTCTGGTGCAACCTCATTTTGAGTATTGTGTGCAATAGTGGAGACCACACCTTCACAAAGATATAAACAGGATGGAGATGGTGGAGAGGGTGGCTATTAAAATGGTTAGTGTTTTTTCTTATAAAGCATAGGAGGACGGACTTAAAGATCTTAATATGTATATGTTAGAGGAAAGGCAGGATAGAGGAGATATGATAGAGACGTTTAAATACCTCCATGGCATAAATACACAAGAGGAGAGTCTCTTTCAATTGAAAGCAAACTATGCTGCGAGGGGACATAGAATGAGGATGAAAGTGGATAGACTCAGGGGTAATATGCGTAAATATTTCTTTATGGAACTAAAAATACTCCCCACCAAATGAAAAAATTAAATAAATAAATAAATAAATAAAATAACAATGGGAAGAGAGAAATTCACTGATTTGGTACATAAATGGTGGTTGAATTGACCGGGCCTCTCGCAATTTCACAGTTTAATTCTCCCTGTTGTGCTTCTCGGGGGCCTCCTTTGTTTTCGGTAGTCTGTAGCTCAGGAGTCCCATATATGAGGACTCATTCCTGCTTGTTCATGGAGAAAAAGTAGCTACTTATTTGTAACAGGTGTTCTCCATGAACTGCAGGAATAAATCCTCACATCCCTCCCACCTCCCCAAGGAGTTGTCTTCCATTACAACTATATTATCATCAGACTGAATCAAGATGGTGCCATGGCGACAGGTGGGAAGGAGGCACACAGGCATGGCAGAGCCTCCCTAAAGCTTCCAATAGAAGCTGGGGAGCATTCCCATACAGGCTCCATCGGAGGACGTCACCCATACATGAGGACTTATTCCTGCTGTCCACAGAGAGTATCTGTTATAGGTGAGTAACTACCTTTTCTCAACCCCCTACCGATGAGGGGTCCAGTGCCAGAATCACTACCCGTACTCTCCCCCTACCTCCTCAACTACACCCAGGGCTTACTAGGTTTTTCCTGGTGGTCCATTGGTGATTGGGGCAGGAGCAGTCCCTCTGCTTCAGCCCCATTTGCTGGTGGCATTCAAAATAGTTCATGCCACTGAATATCCACAGGTGCCACTGTTGCATGCCCCAATGCTAACCAGTTAGCATCAAGGCATTTCAGGAATGGCACCCTACAATAACCGTAGAGTGTTGAGCAATGTGGTAAAGGTCAGGCACAGTAAAGGCTGTCCTAACCTTTGCCGCTGAAGCTAACCAAGCAGTGGCTGAATATCGTCACTGCCTGGTTACCTTCATGGCAATCTAGGCAACCCAGATATTTAATGTCAGGGCCCGGATATGGCTCCGGCATTGAAAATCTGAGGGGTATGTTTACTAAACTGCGTTAGTGCGATTCGCATTAGGAGCCGTGTTAGAGACAGAAACCCCAAATAAGGACATCGTTGCCGAGAACGCGCCGAGAACGCACGCTACAAGGCGCCATAAATGAACGAGCGCTACAGGGCACGTTACCGCGCGTTAATCTTAAGAAGGCGCGCAGACATACAATCATAGCAACAGAGCTGTAGCACAATGGTTACAACACTGACTGATGGTACAGGGGTCATGGGTTCGATTACCCAGTGGGCCCAATGTATAAGGCTGGCTGAGACAGCACCCTTTACATTTAAGTAGTGATTGTTGAGGCATTTGACATGTATTTTAATTTGTGCTGCCAGTAAACACACCCTCACGGTGGCATAACCTAAGGTCCGCATAAGGCACTCCATAAGGCACTCCATAGGGCACATTATAAAGTGTACTGTCCGCCAAGGCACCCTATAATGTCCCCTATAGGACACCTTATAAGGCTGTGAACAAAGCCCTGGCTGGCTGCAGGACTGCACGTCACCACACAAACTGTCTGCTGTGGTTACCAGGATAGGGTTAACCCACTCGTACCCATGATGCACTGCACATGCAAATCAGCAGTCGAGAGATGGGCACAAGATTGGGTATGCACCCCCACAGCACCTCGGCCAGGTAGGGGGAACAGACCGTGTGTGGTACTGCCACAGAGTAGCCACAGACAGTCACATTGTGCGGGTACTGTGCCCACCCTGAGGTTGAGGTGGGGCACCCAGCACCAGGTCCACAGCACCATTCATGGCTGAACTATGCTATGCTGCAGGTCCCCATCAGTGTGTGATAGGTAGTTCCGTTAGACACACCTAGGCTACATCTGTGCCCTGCTGTATGTCTCGGTCATGTCTAGTCCTTATGGGCAATGATGCACCCAGAATAGTGCATATCCTGTGTTGGTGCCATGGTTACCTGCTGTAGGTGAAGGGGGGAGGAGTGTATGGACCCATGGGCAGACCATGTACCACCACACAACCCACCCTCTGGGGCTCAGGGTGGGAAACAGGATCACCCACCAATCGAGCCACAGTCAACCTCCCTGCAATGGTAGCTGTAGAGGGGATCATCAACCCCAGTCCTGCTGGGGAACAGACAGAGTGGTACACATCCGTAACGCAGTAGCAGACAGATGGCAGGCCTGGAAATGCTCAGCTTCCCCCCACCATTATCTGACATTCTCCAGCAGCAAGCCTCCAGCCGCTGCACCCTGCAAGGTGTTCCAGCTAGACACATACTAGCTGCAGACAGTCCACCAGCTAGTCCATAGTGCATGGTCCTGGAGGAGCTGCATGTACCCAGAACAGGGATGTCAGCATACACACCAAGCAGATAAGTCAGTGATTGGGCCCAAAAAGAAAACCCATATATATCACATGAGAAAATTGCTATATAGCACTATGGGGGAACCTAGCATGCCATGGTCACTGCTCAGTCAGGGTGAGAGTGACCGCCCAGCAGGACATGCTATGGCCACCCTGTCCGTGCAGGTGGTACCGGGCACTACAATGTCCGAGCCATTGCCCTATGCCCTGTGCAGATGCGGCCAGGCCAGGCCACCCTATCCAGGCTTTTCCCACGGTACCTTGCTCCTCATTATGCACATTGGCAGGCCAATACTGGCAACAGAGCTAGCAGTGTGGGCTGTAGAGCAGGGGTGGGGAACCCTGGCCCTGGAGAGCCGCAGACCAGTCAGGTTTTCCGGATATCCCTAATGAATATGCATGAGATATATATGCATTAGAGATATCCTGCCAACCTGACTGGTTTGTGGCCCTCCAGGGCTGGATTTGGAGACCCCTGCCTTACACCTCTGTCATTTAAGATTGTGAGTGGGCAAGGTGCAGATGTCCTAGACATCGAAAGGGTATATAGAATGTGTCACATTCCTCCTCGATTCTCACCACCACCAAAAAGTTGTCTAATAGACAATATTTTGGTGGTGGTGAGAAGTGAGGAGGAATGTGACACATTCTATCTAACCTTTTTGATGTCTTGGACATCTGCACCTTGCCCACTCACAATCTTAAATGACAGAGGTGTAAGGCAGGGGTCTCCAAATCCAGCCCTGGAGGGCCACAAACCAGTCAGGTTGGCAGGATATCTCTAATGCATATATATCTCATGCATATTCATTAGGGATATCCGGAAAACCTGACTGGTCTGCGGCTCTCCAGGACCAGGGTTCCCCACCCCTGCTGTAGAGGGTGTTGGCAGCCACCACACACTGGATAAACAGACACACCTCCCCCACACCTATGCCAGCATTGTGCAACTATAGAGGTGTTGGGCAACCCAGGCCACCACACCAGTCCTGGGCACAGGGCAGGCATGGCTATGGTACGCAATACTGTAGGAGTCACTCCCCAGCTTGGTAAACACTGTCAGACACAAGACCTGTAGCACACTCCACAGACATCAGAAAGGTTGCTATGATGCAGCTCACTCAGAATATTGTACTTAACCTAGGAATTGCTATCTGCCAGTAATCATAGCAACCTCTTTAAAGATGTGTACCATATTCCCAGGTTTAGGGTGGCATTACTAAGGTATGCAAGTGCTAGTATTGGGAGATGCACGCAGAGCCCAGAGTCCTGCCTCTCCAGGAGGCTTTGGATAATGGGGCCTGTGGGTGTGGGTGTGTCTGCCCCTGTTGGCTGCTGCTCTACGGCAGAGGTTCCCAACTCCAGTCCTGCGGTGCCAAACACTGTTCGGGTTTTCATGCTGTCCCTCATGAATATGCATGAATACATCTGCATACCATGGGGGTGGTGCATAGAAATGCAGCACATGCATCTTTATCAGAGGCAGCATGGAACCGGAATGGTGTTTGGCCCTCCAGGACTGCATTTGGGAGACTCTGCTCTAGGTAATGTGCATGTATATGGTGTCCGTGCTCTGTAGGGTAAAATGTGGGTGTCTTGGGCATGTTTACGTCATCTGGAATAAAGGTGCTGTCTGTATTAGCACGTTGTAGTAGTGGGTAAAATATGGGGACTGAGTTGGCAGGAACCACAGCTGGGACTTGAACCTGTGACCCTCTGCTTCTGAATACACTGGTTTTGTGCACTGCTCCACCTTGTTGCCACAGAGTCTGTAGATTCCTTGGTGATACCATGACTGTTCGTCAGACAGGGCCCGTCTGTTGCAGTACACGACACCCACCTACACAGGGCTAGGCCACGATCTGCTCTGGGCAGCTGCCACTGCCCCCTCCACCACCAGTATCCCTCAGCCACCATGCTGACATGCCCTTCTGCTGGTGGAGCTGGTGGTGCGCAGTCTCAGGCCATCCAGTGTGCAGGTAGGCGGCTGCCTATGGTGCGGGTTCTGGGGTAGGGGTGCTTGCATAGACGTCCACGCTCCCCCCAGCCCCGCCTGCCAATGTTCCGTGCCCTTGGGGGTTGCTGTTGGGTACTATCCCCTGTGACACTTTGGGAAACACACTCGTGCCCATGTTGGGCCTTCAGCAGTTGCTGTCTGGCTGCTCCGCTGTTTCAGCATTCGTATGGGCCACCTAGGCATCACCCTAGTCCACACTGTGGCCCAGCTGCACCACAGCATGTGCTGCCTGTGGCCCTCTGTATCCCCTTCTCCGGCATCTGTCCAGTTGCTGTTCCGACATGCCCGCCCTGATGTTGCGGGACATGTGCACGCCATAGGAACCCTGTCCGATGGTGGGGAAAACCCTGAGCAGCGCTATTTCACTGTGGGCCCATTCACCTTGTATGGGGGCGGATTATAGACCCTTCCACGATTTATATCTGTTCTATGGACCTTACTCGGGGGGGGGGAGGGGTTGATGTTTCTCATTTATACCACTATTGGCCAGCTTGGTTATTGTTTTTTTCCAGTTTGTTGCGGTCATTTTCAGTGTTTCTGTGCCCTTTTGTTCTGTGCACATGTATCACACTTATCACTTTGTTTGGTTTCCCTGCCTGAGCTGTACATTGCTGACACTGAAATGGTTTCTCTCCCCTGTAATGTGCATTTAACGGCAGGTTTTCATTCGCGTTGGAATTCAGCTCTGAAAATCAGCGCGTTAGTGTGAAGGGAGCCTCTCTCCACCCACTCTCTGCCCATTGACCCCTTCTCTCCGCCCTCTCTCCACCTTCTGCGGTGTTTTACCGTGCCGCGGGGCATTACGATCGTTAGCACATCATAAAGCGCATTATGTAACGTTAACGATCGTTAGCACATCATAACGCGCATTATGATGCGCTAACGATCATTAACGTTACATAACACGCGTTATTCACGATTACCGCAGTTTAGTAAACATACCCCTGAGTCTAATGTTCAGTGGCAGTGGCAGCGGAGGCTGGTTGCTTTAGCAGCGCTAGCCTCCGCAGCTGAATATCGACCCCTATGTCCCTTTGGTATGGTCTCTTATATGCATTATATGTTCTATTTTATTGTCATATTATTTTACCCATTTTTTTATTTTTATAGACCCCTGATGCAGGCATGTTCACAGAAACTCAGTTGGAAGAGAAGATTAATCCTCTACATTCCACAAAGGGCACAAGACCCTTTCCTCTTGATGCCTATTCTTTTCACCATGCATAAGTAATTCATTACTACATTAGCTTGCTCCACTCCTCCCCCCCCCCCCCATGTATCTTCCCTGCACCATGCATACTGCTCACCCACTGTTTTCCTGCAATATGCATATTGTTTATGTTTCTATGTTACTTTCTAAGCCTGTACTTATGTCAAAATACTCTTATGTTCCATGTAAACATTAGCTTTCATTTAGCCTGTTAACTGCCTTGACACTTTGATAAGGTGATATCTAAAAATAGCTAAATAAAAAAATGAGAACATTTGAGTGGTTCAGGCTGTAAGGGCTTGCTTTTTGCTTATTCCTCTACTTTCCCGGATAGTGCCGCTCATCCTAGAAATTCAGTGGCATCTTCAATCTGGATACTGCCTCTGAATAGTTTGCAAATATTTAAGCACCACAGCTGATCATTGTGGCATTTAAATAGCATCCCTTTTGAAAATTGGGTCATACATGCATAACCATACTGGTATACTCAGGTTCACCAATTAAATGTATAGTTCTACTGAATTCAAAATTTCTAGCTTAGATATTTCTAATTATTTCCTTGGTATCTTTCTGAAAATGTACCTCATCATTTCTAAAGTGTTACCAGAAATATGTAGCAAGTTACAGACACATAGAATACAAAATGTCTCCTCTACATGGAGTTTACAATCTAGTCTTGTAGCGGCAGAGCGCAAACGATCCAATAATACCAGGAGTCTGTTCAAAAGGTCCAAATCATTTATTGTGCACAAGACTCAAGCAGAATCACATTCAAAAATGGCTGAGCCCCGGTTGTTAGTAAAACAACAACTTTTATACTTTTCTTCTCCATTCTAGACATAGGCAAACTTTTCATTGGTCCCGGTAACCCCTTCTGCCCCATCTATTGGTCCCGGTACCTTTACGTAGTTATCCAATAAGGACCTTTGTCTGGACTTAGCACCTGTTTCCCCCCCTTACAGCCCTCATTACAATGGTCAGTTCTTAGTCTCTTGATACATCTCTTCTCCAAGGTCACTAGCTGGCTGGAATATGTGTGAAAGCAGGGCACTGTAACTTTTCTTTCAACAGAGTTAATTAATTCCATAGAAGCTTCTCACATTCTTATCAGTACCAATTAAAGCAGTTTTTCTATTTCTCCTAAGTTTCGATTCTGCTTAGCTATGCTTGGTTATGCTTAGTTAAGTTTCGATTCTATAGTGGCAGCATTCAAAAGGTTTTTTCATTCCTCTGGCCTAGCCACAGGCTTCATTTACAGGTCAAGCTGCTTAGGCCTGCCTGCTTAGTTCAAGCAGCATGGATCATAGGCCTTCGCCTACCACATTCCCCCCTTTGATTAATCTCACCCTATAGCTAATAAGGTGTGAGATTTAAATCACTTAATTACACTGGGGTTGGATTACGACCAAGCGTACCAGGATTAGGGTGCCATAAGGCTAAAATCTTAGTGGCAGTCTTTCGTTCTACCGTATTTTCTATAACACTATTAATAGAGCGCATACAACATGGGATTATACATGGTAACAGCAGAAACAAGGCTACAAAAAACAATATTATCATAACAAGTCCTCCCAATCCAGAGAAGATAGATTCGAACCAATTAGGTATCTTAAGACCATGCCAAGTCTGTACTGGCACATAGGCTTGCTTTCGCATGTTTTCAGCAATATTTTCAACTATTTGATCTTTGTCATCTATCTTCAAACAGCAATTGGTTAGATTCAACTTACCACATACTCCTCCTTCAGCTGCTAATAAGTAATCTAGTGCCAAGCGATTCTGATATATTGCAGTACGCATTTGTGTGCTCTGTCTAGCTAGAAGTGTGAGTGCTTGGCTGGTTTCATTGGTTATTAGTTCAACAACTGCTTGCAAGCGTATAATACGATTGAGCATATATACAGGGGTTCGGTATCCCCAGGTGCCATCTTGCTCCCAAGTGGCAGGTCCATAGTAGGCAATAATTATTTCGGGTGGCCAATCATCACCATCCCATTTCTCCCATTTGCCAATCTGTAAGGCTGCTCTCTTATGTCTCTTACTATACACTGGGTAACCTAATTGTTCTCCCTGCTCTGTGGGTAACAGAAAGAAAGAAGGTCGGATGGTTCCTAAGACGCATGCCCCTCCCCAATGAATAGGGAGTAGAGCATATGCTCGGGTTCCACAGATCCAATACAAACCAGGTGGGGCTTGCCAGGCATGAGGTTGGGCAAGGTCGTTCCATAGATCGGCAAGCTCAGGGAATTTTGCTAATGGATTGGTAGGTTCAGGTACATTAACTCCTGACCACCAGGACGTCTGTTGTGTGGTGTCATTATAAAACATTTGACTAAGACAGACAAGCTGTCCCACTTTCAAATTGAACTGGGGTCCAGTTCGAGCATAACGCAGACGTCCAGCTATTGGGTGTGCTAATACCCATTCACTTGTGGTCTTATGTAGCTCAGTGTGATTATAAGCTACTGAGTAATTTAATTCTTGGGCCTCCCAGGGCCACTGATCACCCATTCTAGTTCCTCCACAAAAGTAACAATCTGAAATGTGGAGACTGGATACTACTGCTCCAGCTAATTCTAAGAACAGATTTTGAGAAGGGTGAGGGATGTCAAACTTATTTATATGCATAGTTTCATAGAAGGTATTATGTATGTGGTACCTTGATGAACGATGGGCCTGGGTGTTCAGTCTAATATATACAATAGTTCCTGGATCTGACCCAGAGCCGGCAATGCGTAGTCCAAATTTATACCCTTGTGTCCATGCACTGGGATTTATTATATGTAACTCTAATGGATTACAGGCACCCTTCTTACATTTTTCTGGATTCTTTACATATGGCTGATGTAAGGCAGCCATTCGATTATCTCTGGTATTCTCTATCATACCAGTTTTCCATGTGGCATAGAAAACACATTCCCACTTTGGGCAATAGTAATCTTCAACTGGTGCTGTGCTATATTCATTTGATAAAACTCGTTTTCCTGTACATGCTCCCCATCCAGTGGTTCCCTCTGGACACATATACTTGTGATCATGATAATATGCTTTTTCCCAGTTAGCACAATTAGACCGACTATCTCTATTTATAGCATCACAAGCATCAAAATACAAAACAGCACTCTTTGTAGGATCAGTAAGTGGGGGTGTAGCATTAAGTAAAGCTCCATCTGCATCATTCCATCGTATTTCTAGAGTATAATAGGATGGGTTCTGATGTGGGTTAAAACAAACTTTAGTATTACCCTTAGTACAAATGTTCAGTTCAGTGGTATTGTATATACACCGACTTACTGTACCAGTGCAAGTGTAGTGAGAATGATAAAGCAAAGTCTGAGTTACTTTCATTCCAGTCCGAGTAGAAGTAATGCAGGCAGTACAAGGGGGTAAGGCAAAAGTGAGTTCAAAGCTCCCCATGCAGGCAACCAGAACAAAATAGAAGCAAGGATGCATGTTGATTGTAGTCATTCTGAATCTCCGCTGGAAAATCTTGACCTCGACGTTCACTGCTTCTTGACACAGTATGAACCCGTTTGCTAATGAAGCAATTCAACGGGTGTCAATGTTGATTGAAGATCCTCAAGTCTCCGCTGTATGCCAACTTACCAATCGTAGTTGGCCTGAATAAAGTCTGTGAATGTAAAGTTATTCAGTGTACCACAAACGTACACATTGGGTCCTTTCCAATCCCAATTGAAAGAACAAGTTTTGCTGTATTGGAAACAGCAATCCTCTTCGAAAGACTTGTGTACTGTGGAGCACCGTAGTTCTTGGGTGGCCCAGAGAAGTTCTAGGCTGCTGGTTGCCGCCTCAGGGTGAGTCACAAAGGAATATCAGGATGCTGCATCACAGTCCACTGATCTGGGTCTGGAACTGCTGCTGGCTTGACTCTGCTATGATGGATCCAGGATTCTATTTCTGCTACCTTCACGGCTGTTGGTGTAGACAGGATGACGGTGTATGGTCCCTTCCAATGGGGTTCCAGCGGTGTCTTCTTCCAATCTTTGATCCACACCGAGGTACCAGGCTTGTAGGGATGCAGGGGTTCCGTCAAGTTGATAGGTAACTGGTCCTGTATCCACACATGAAGAGTCTGCAGAACAGAACTAAGAGCTAGGAGTTCTTGTCTGGTTATCTCTGAACCAATTTGTGTCAAACTACCCTTAACTCCCTGCACTATTGGTGGGGGTTTACCATACATGATTTCAAAGGGAGAAAATCCTGATGATTTCACAGGAGCTGAGCGTATCCTAAGTAAAGCTATTGGGAGAACCTGGGGCCACTTCAGGTGGGTCTCCTGACATAGCTTAGACAACTGAGATTTTAGAGTACGATTCATTCGCTCAACTTTTCCTGAACTTTGGGGTCTGTATGCAGTGTGTAACTTCCATTGTATCTGCAGGGCACTGGCTAATTGTTGGGTAATTTGAGATACAAATGAGGGCCCATTGTCCGACCCCATTACTGCAGGAATTCCAAATCTGGGGATAATTTCCCTCAGTAAGACCTTGGTGACTTCTCTGGCCTTTTCAGTCCTGGTGGGGAAAGCTTCCACCCACCCAGAGAAGGTGCAAACTAAAACTAACAAGTAACGATATCCACTAGCTTTTGGCATTTCAGTAAAGTCCACTTGTAGAATGTGCATAGGGGTTACACCACCTGACTGAACTCGGGGTGGTGGTGTAGGACCCTGCTTGGCATTGTTCTTGGCACAAGTTAAACACTGGCGAGCTACCGAGGCTGACAGAGCTCCCAACAATGCAATGCAAAAATGTGGTCTGAGTGCTTTTTCCATTGCGTTTTTCCCATAATGTGTAGCTTGATGAAAAGCCTTTACAAAGGCTGGTCCCAATGATTCAGGAATTACTATTCATCCTGGAGGTTGGCTACCCTCTAGTGGTGGCAGCTCAATTCATCCATCTTTCAGTACCCCTTTTTCTATAGTGCAATAATAGTCCAATTCCTTCGTGGTGTATCGTGGTGTCCACAGGTTAAGGGGTACAGGAAACAATACTGCTTGTATTGGTGTTGCTTGTGATGAAATTTGTCCCGTCATGGCTGCTTTGCGTGCTGAGACATCAGCAAATCTGTTTCCTTGGGCGACTTCTCCTTTTCCTGTTTGATGTCCTCGGCAGTGCATGACAGCAACTTGTACAGGGGCCCATACCGCATCTAACAACATTAATATTTCTGGGCCATACTTAATTGATTTGCCTCCGGAGGTAATGAGTCCTCGTTCTTTGTACAGAGCTCCATGAGCATGTAAAGTAGTGAAAGCGTATTTTGAGTCTGTGTATACATTCAACTGAAGTCCGGCACCTAATACTAGTGCCCTTGTGAGTGCTATCAATTCCGCTTTCTGTGCTGATGTTCCCGATGCAAGAGCTGATGATTCAATGACTTTTCCCCAGGTAACTACTGCATACCCGGCACAGCGTCGTCCATTGATGATGAGGCTGCTTCCATCCACGAAGTAAGTCTGGTCAGGGTTTTCTAAAGGCACATCAGTTAGATCAGGTTGACTTGAAAACACAGTGTTCATGACTTCTATACAGTCATGTTCTGGTGGGTCCTCGCTGATTGGTATCAATGTGGCTGGGTTGAAAGCATGGCTCACTTCCAGTTGTATTCGAGGATTTTCGCATAGCATGCTCTGGTATTTCAGCATTCGAGAGTTGGTGAGCCAATGATTTCCTTTTTGTTCCACAAGGGCAAGTACTGCGTGTGGTACTGTAACATGTAGGTTCTGTTCTAAGGTGAGTTTGTCTGCTTCACTCACTAACAATGCTGTGGCTGCAACAGCTCTCAGACATGGTGGCCATCCTTTGGCTACAGTGTCCAATTGTTTTGATAAGTATGCTACAGGTCGCTCCCAATGTCCCAATGTCTGAGTTAACTTTCCTAGAGCGTTCCCTTGCATTTCATGTACAAATAGATGAAAAGGCTTCTGGACATCTGGTAGTCCAAGTGCTGGTGATGACATTAATGCTTTCTTCAAGGTTTTAAAAGCTTCATCTTGATCGGGTCCCCACTCTAGTGGTGACTTCTCTTCTCCTTTGGTGGCTTCATATAGTGGTTTAGCAATCTGAGCAAAATTAGGTATTCATATTCGGCAGTATCCTGCTGCTCCCAGAAAGGCTCTGACTTGCCTCCTGGTGGTTGGGGTTTGGATACTACACACGGCTTCTTTTCTTTCTGGCCCTAATTGTCGGCTTCCTTTGGTCAGCCGGAAACCCAAATACTTTACTTCTGTTTGGCATAGCTGTGCTTTTGCTCTGGAAACTTTGTATCCAGCTTCATCTAAGAGTTGTAAAAGGTCATTTGTGGCTTGTACACATTCACTCTCCGATGTGGTAGCTACCAATAGGTCATCCACATACTGAAGAAGCACTCTTTTCCCAGGAATTACAGGATAGCTTGAGAGATCTTGGTTTAGTGCAGCACTAAAAATGGTGGGTGAGTTCTTGAATCCTTGAGGCAATCGTGTCCAGGTAAGTTGGCCCCGTCTTCCTGAGACAGGGTCCTGCCATTCAAAGGCAAACAGCAATTGGCTACTCGGGGCTAATCGTATGCAGAAGAATGCATCTTTCAAATCCAGAACAGTAAAATGGGTAGCTTCAGCAGGTATCAGTCCTAAGAGTGTATATGGATTTGGCACAACTGGATGTATGGTTTCAACTGCTTCATTCACTCTCCTTAGATCTTGCACTGGGCGGTAATCACCTGTCCCAGGCTTCTTGACTGGCAGAAGAGGTGTATTCCAAGGTGATTGACATACTTTGAGAAGGCCATACTCCAGTAACCTTAACAAGTGGCGGTGAATGCCTTCAATTGTTGGTCTTGGGAGTGGGTATTGTCTAACATGTACTGGTTCTGCTCCAGGCTTAAGGGTCACAATTACTGGGGCTATGTGCTTAGCTAGACCTGGTGGATTACCTTCTGCCCATACCCCAGGAGGAGCCATAACATTCGTTAGCAAACTAAAATTGGTATCAGGAGCTGGCTTAGTACTGTAATATCTCCACTCTTCTTCTCGGGGAACAGTAAGCACCATTAATCCTGCAGGCTTCGAATTCACAGTCATTTGCATTTCTCCTTTCTCAGTAAAGGATATTTGGGCCTGCAGTTTGGCTAGCATATCTCGTCCCAATAGTGGCACTGGACACTCAGGTATGTAGAGGAATTGGTGCGCTATTTGCTGTCCTCCTAGTTCACATACGCGGTTTTGCAGAAAAGACTTGGTGGCTCTGACACCAGTTGCTCCCATAATAGTGACTGCTCTTGTGGACAAAGGAGCTATTTGCTTATCTACTACAGAATGTTCTGCTCCAGTATCAACCATAAAGTCCATGAATTGGTCCCCTATCTTTAAGCAGACCATAGGCTCCTGGGGACCTAAGGCAAATTCGGAGCCCGGTCTGTCCTAATCTGCTTCATCTAAATCACAGTTCGTTGCGGTTGCAACTCCTTCTATGGCCTCCTCTCTTTCCCGTTGGAAATGTACTCGATTTATTCCTCTGCGATTCTGCGATCGGCCTCTCTCCCTCTCTCCCCAAGGGGCGTTCTCTCCTTCTTCGTGTGAGGCGTCTTCGAGTTGCGGGCATGCGTTCCTCCAATGTCCTTCTTCCTTGCAATAGGCACATTGATTCACGCCCAACGTGGGCCGGCTATCTCCTCGGCCCCTCCCTCTGCCTCTGCTTCTTCGGTTAGGGACACCTCCCCTTCTCTGTTCAACTAAAGCGGCAGCCAAAAGATCGGCTTTCTTCTTCATTTTACGATCACTTTCTTTCTGCCTTTCATTATCACGATTCACATACACCTTCTGAGCGACTTCCATTAGCTGAGATGTATTCATACCCGCAAACCCATCTAATTTCTGTAATTTACGTCTAATGTCTGGTTGGGACTGGCTGACAAAAGCGGCATTTACCATGCACAGACTCTCTGGTGCAGCTGGGTCATAGGGTGTGTACATTCTGTATGCTTCGGCTAGTCTTTCATAGAATACTGCTGGGCTTTCATCTGCGCCCTGGATAACCTCGGCTATCTTGGAAAGGTTCATGGCTTTCTGACCCCCCTTTTGCAGACCTTGTAAATGGCCTTGGCAAAACCGAGCTAGGGCTCTGGATCCTACATCGGTGTTTGGATCCCACCGAGGATCTTCATTA
Organism: Ichthyophis bannanicus; assembly: GCA_033557465.1. Taxonomy (NCBI): domain Eukaryota; kingdom Metazoa; phylum Chordata; class Amphibia; order Gymnophiona; family Ichthyophiidae; genus Ichthyophis; species Ichthyophis bannanicus. The sequence continues at coordinate 182,450,109 of CM066034.1, forward strand.
GGAAATTCTCTCTTTGCTGCTTCGCGATTATCTATTCCTCCTCCTCCCTCTGCTAGAGGATTTTCTGCTAGCCAATTAACAGCTGCTTGCATAATTCTCGTCTGCTCCTCAGTAGTGAATAAAGTAGACAGGAGTTGACGGCAATCTGCCCACGTAGGCTGGTGGGTTTGTATAATTGTATTCATTAACTCTGTTAATTCTTGGGGCTTGTCCGTGTAAGAGGCATAATGCGTTTTCCAATTCAACAAATCAGTAGTGGAGAAAGGCACATAAACTAAACTTGTGGGTCCCGCTACTATCCGGTTTTCATCATCCCTCACGGGCACTCCCAGGACCTGCCGCAGTGGCAATAATTTCTTAGTAGGGCCTCTCTTCCTCAAATTATGCTTAGTCTGGGAACCCTCGCTTGCAGCAGATGAGCCTGCACTGACAGCTGATTTTACACTGTCAGTCTCATACTGGGAAGACGATTCTTCTTCTTCATGTTCTGACTCAAGATTTCCCTCAGTCTCGAGCTGATCGGCCTCTTCAGGGGGCAAATCATCTAGCTGAGCTACTGGCGAGTCAGGGGGTGGAATTTGCCGGTCCCGGGGGCTGCCGCGGGACGCGGTGGTACTCTTACTGGGCGCTGAGCTGAGGGCTGTCTAGTTACAACTTCCGGGGACTCGGGATCAACATAAATAGGCTTCTTAGCTATCCCTGTCCTCTGTGTCTGTTTTGTCAGTGCTACCATTATTCTGCACTGTTCTTCATAGCAGCGCTGGGCCCAAGGGGGCGGGCTTTCACAAATGCTTAACCAGGAATCTATATAGGGAAACTGATCGGGGTGCGCTACTCGCACCTTCTGATAAATTGACTTTATGATTCCTATGGCAAATGTTCCATCTCGGGGCCACATAGGATCTAATGCAGGCCACTCTCTAGTGCACAAAACTTGCAATCGTGACGCAGTCATTTTCACCCCATAATCTCCTGAATATCCTTTATTAAAATACTTAATCATACATTCTAATGGAGTGTGCATAGTAGACCCCGCCCCTCCCATATCGATGTGTGCGCGCAACAACAAACAGAAAGAAAAAGGAGGGCGGACCGTGGGTGAGGGGTCCTCACGGCCCTAGAAACATTCAAGGGAAACAAAAAACAAGACAAGACGATGGTCGCTTCCTCCTTTTTACGACCTGGACGCGGTCGCCCGGCCAGGAACTGCGTTACTCAGGAGTCCGCCTTCGCTTGGTCTATGTTACTAGACCTCTCAATCACACTTCATTCACACAATCATGCTAGCAACGTATCCCAAAAAACCCAATCCTGTCTCTTCTGACTAGGCTATACCAAAATCGTACCAAGAAGATGGTAGGTTCACCTCGCGAATACACTATGCAAGGTTAATTGGACCGCCTTGAGAGGTGATCAAGCTCTCTTACCAAAATTCACAAGTTCACAAGTTTCAAGCTGCAGTTCTGACTCATCTGTCTAGACATTTCCAAAACTATACTCACCGGATCCGGTCCCCGCTCCCGAGCAAGTGCATGAGTTGGACCTCGGACTCCCCTCACGGGTTCGAGATGTTGGCTCCGACCAGGTCCGGCACCCGCCGAGGCCTGGCCCAGCTCCCTCCGATGCAACGGGACCGGTGGCGCCTGGGAACCGAGCCCACGTCGGGAGGGCACGAGCCCGGCAGGACCAAACCTATAGAGGCGGAAAGTCGTGGTATATCAGCCCGTATACCCTCTACTAACCACACCTTCCCGGCCAACGCACCAAGAATATGTAGCGGCAGAGCGCAAACTATCCAATAATACCAGGAGTCTGTTCAAAAGGTCCAAATCATTTATTGTGCACAAGACTCAAGCAGAATCACATTCAAAAATGGCTGAGCCCCGGCTGTTAGTAAAACAACAACTTTTATACTTTTCTTCTCCATTCTAGACATAGGCAAACTTTTCATTGGTCCCGGTAACCCCTTCTGCCCCATCTATTGGTCCCGGTACCTTTACGTAGTTATCCAATGAGGACCTTTGTCTGGGCTTAGCACCTGTTTCCCCCCTTTACAGCCCTCATTACAATGGTCAGTTCTTAGTCTCTTGATACATCTCTTCTCCAAGGTCACTAGCTGGCTGGAATACGTGTGAAAGCAGGGCACTGTAACTTTTCTTTCAACAGAGTTAATTAATTCCATAGAAGCTTCTCACATTCTTATCAGTACCAATTAAAGCAGTTTTTCTATTTCTCCTAAGTTTCGATTCTGCTTAGCTATGCTTGGTTATGCTTAGTTAAGTTTCGATTCTATAGTGGCAGCATTCAAAAGGTTTTTTCATTCCTCTGGCCTAGCCACAGGCTTCATTTACAGGTCAAGCTGCTTAGGCCTGCCTGCTTAGTTCAAGCAGCATGGATCATAGGCCTTCGCCTACCACAGTCTCATCAAATCAAAATGCTTGGGAGGGGAAGCTATGGAAACGGTGGTAGAAACAGAGGAGGGAAGTACATTGATGCTTTTGAGAGGCCTAGGACCAGCAGCAGCACTAGTACAGAGGATTTCAATTCCCTGTACTTACCAACCAAGCTTAAGAGAGCTATTTTTTAAGAGGAGAGTGCCAATAGCTGCAGCTTCCAGTAGAAATGTGAAAGAGCAATTGTTTGCTCCCATCTCCCCTGAGGGGCAAAAGAAAGCAGAGAGTGTGCAGGGAGGAGAAGCAGGAGAATAGTAGCAGATAAAGCCGTTGACCATAGAGCAGAATGTCAAGCACATCACATTCTCTGCTGAGAAGTATGTAGAGTGGGATTTGGCAGACGCAGAATCTTTCTTACAAAAGGAATGTTCAGTATCAGATATTGAAAGTTTCGAACCTGAAGAAGTTCTTTAAAATATACAATACACGATGCAGTCATAGGTAGGTAGTAACATATAACTTCCTTACAATTGATTTTCAACTGTTATATGGATAGTACCAGGTTGAAAATCTTTCTAATTAGTTTGATACTAGCCATATAATAAAGGGGTAGAGGGAGGGTGGAGCAAGGGCAGGCTACAAATATTATCCAGATAGTAGTAATATTCAGCTAGCAACTGAATAATCTATGTATCCTGAAACCTAAATTACATAGAAAGTGGTCATGGCAGTGATTGCACAATACACATATTCAATGCTGCTGACTATGGGGATTAAAACCCTATTTAAATGTGGATGTGGTGGCAGAAAAACATGGAGGCTGCACCCATGTCTAAAACATCATTTTAGTAGGGCCATGAGATAGACTTGTCAGGTGCAGAAATGTGTACCTTTGCAGGTCTCTGTCAGGTGCCTTCCAAGAGTGTTGATGGGTGTGGCCTCGGTGGTGCATGCATCTACACATCCATGATGCATTTCACACAGGCTGGAGATGAGCAGATTCTTTAAATGTGCTAAGCTACAGCTGCTACAAATTACAAAAAAGGATGGAACTTTGCTGACTTTTGGGACTTGTGGTGGCGTTGTAAGTGGAGGGACTTGGCTTGCAAATTATTGGCTTGACTGTCATATGTGTCCATGTAGTTGTCTTTTGAGCTGCCATTTGTTTGCAACATATCCTGTGTCCTTCTCAAAGCTATCTACTTCCCCCTTTCCAAGGCTCTGTTAGATTCCCACTCCAGTCCCTCATCCCTTCCTCCCCCAGCTCTGCTATTCCCAAAGCCCCAGTAGCACACTCTCGGGCCTCTGGTGCCTCTGCCTTTCTTCTGCCCAGTTCCCTGCTGCCTGTCTGCCAGCCCAGTATTTCTTGCAGCCCCAGTGTCTGTGAGGTTTCCTGCTGCTTGAATGTGTGTGCGCATATGTGTGTATTTGGAGGTTCATGTGCAGTGCTATGGGTGCTGGTGGTGGGAGTCACTGGGTGCTGGTGGTGGGAGGCAGGAGTCATGGATTGGAGGAACACATTGCTTGTACTGGCTCTGCTGCATGAAGCCCTCAGGGAATTTCAGGAGAGCTATTAGGAGGCACCCATATCAGAGGTCTACAGGCACAGGCGTGATTCCTGAACCTCACAAATGAGCAGTGTCTCTCCAGGTTCCACTTTGAAAAGGCAGCCATCACCATCTCTGCCAGGAGCTAGAGCCATTCCTCCTTTCCTGCACACAGGGGGGCCTGCCCATACCTGTCCACTTCAAGATCACCACAGCCCTTGCCTTCCTAGCCACTGTCAATGCTGGCTGCCACACTGGGTCTCAGCCAGTCAGCCATCTCAAGGCATTTCTAATCTCCACTGTATAATATGCAGCCTGCCCATAGACCATGTAGTGGAGGCAACAAGCCATGATCCAATTTCATGAGGTGGCCCACTTTTAATCAGTGCTGGGGCTCACTGATTACACATGTGTGGCCTTCAGGCCCCCACAAGGGAAAAAGGCCCTCCATTCACTCAACATATACCTGACCTGCAATGCACAGGGAGAAATAACTTAATGTCTTCTCCAGCTTTTCTGGTTCCTGTCACAACTCCTAACACTCATTTCTCTGGCATCTACGAAAACTTTGAGAGTGAAGATATCACCGGTGCATGGCTGTTAGGTGAGTCCTGCACCGGCCCTCCCTATCACCTAGAAATGTATGTACTTGAAGGTTGCACTGTATCCAGGGCCGGTGCAAGGAATGGAGGTACTCTGGGCAGGCCCCCAATCCTGTCACCCCTCTCCAGGGCTTGCTGTGGCAGCAGTGGCTCAAAAACCATGATGCCCTGCTTTCCTAAAGGATTTGGCACTGCGTTACGGTTTCCATGTCCTCCATCCTGCCACCTCTGCCCCCCTCCGATGCACACTTCTGGTTTGCAGTGATGGCAGTCGTACTTCCAGAGAGCCGGCGCTCTAAGCAATTGCATAGTTTGCCTGATGGTAGAGCCAACCTAGCCTGCATCCAGAGAGATGCAGCCTCGGGTCAAAGTGCCCAGGGTTTCAGTGCCCACCCAGCATCTGGTACACACCCTACTATGTGTCCACTCTCCCTCTCCCTATACAAGGTGAGAGACATTATCCACTGAAGTATTGGCTACTATCTCCCATTATGGTGTTGCATCAGAGGCTGAGGAATACTACAAAAGAGCTCACAGATGCATGCATGTCATCACCGAGAGGACATTTAGCCAGCTCAAGAGTAACTTCTGGTTCTTTAACCAATCTGGGGGTGAGCTGATTTATAGCCCTTCCAGGAAATTTTGGATATTTATGGCCTGTTGCATGCTCCACAATATTGCACTGAAGTGCCAACAATCCCTCCCTGAACAGGGCACAGACACTGGCCATAATGCATGCCAAAACAGAAGGATACTAGCCAATCATGCCAACAAGGCATTGCAACAAGAGACGACCTCATACACTAAAGGTACGTGTTTATTTACTGGCATACAAAATCTGTACATTGTTTTGATGCTTACTGGAATGCCAGTGGAGGGATATGACCCCAGAATTGAATATCTTGGCATTTTTTAAAGCGGCAATAGCCAGCCACTTTAACAGTGCTAGCCTCTGTTGAATATGCTCCCATCTGTCTTTAATTGCACTGTCTTTTACTGTATTGCCTCACTCTGTATATTCTTTCTACACAGACACTAATATGTCTTCCATCAAAGTTCTGTCTGACTTTCTCATTAGTCACTATCCAGAATGACATGAATTGCTTGCTACCCCCAAAATAGATGCCCCTTCTCATATCTTTTTTTGGAAGGGCGTTTGAATTGAAGTGACTCACCCTTCACTTGGCTGAATATAAAAGTATTTCATTTGCTATGTCTGTTTAATGTTCTATCCATTGACGTGCATCATGAGGCTGGGTGGGTATTTTTAGCAATATGCAAAACCAGATAGCTGAATTTATTAGATACCATAAAAGTTTGTATCTCTGTTAAAACCTGCAGCATATCCTAGTAAGCTAGAAACTTTACAAATCTTTATTTGAATTTAGAAGTCAGTCCAAAAATTTAGGATCCAACAGTTGAGATCTTTCATCTCACTCCCAAAATGGTCTTCACACTGGGTGAACCTTCAGCCATGCACCCCTTTGCAATTACATTTTAGATACCTATCACCCCTACCCCTCCAATATTCTGATAATTAAATTTAATCATCATTATCTCAATCCCATCCCTCCCAGAACAATCCTATAAAATGCACATTTGGACATCATATTCTGTAAATATATATACATAATGAGACAGGTTAACAAAAGCTAGTTAGATGGGTAAATGGACTATTTGCATATTGTCCAGTCTTCTTGTGGGCAAAAGTGTGCACTAGGTATGTGCATTAGTTTTCATATAAATGATAAAATCGACAAAAATCACAACATGATTTTCAGTTTTCTGAACAGGTGCAATCAACTAAGTGACTGCACCTGCTCAGAAAATGTTTACAAATCAATGTTTATGCACTCTGTTTTCATCATGCATGCCCAGACTCACTGGAGCCAGTCTTGCAGAGGGAGGAGGCTGAAGAGTGACCGCCGTCAGCCAGCATGAGGCACTTGAGCCAATCCTACTTCGAATGCTTGACAGGCAGCCCAAGAAACATTTCCTTGTGTGGCTTCTGCAAATCTCATGCCATTGCTATTGACCCCCCTCAGCAAACCTTCAGCCACTGATGCACCCATCGCCCAAACAGTCCAGGAGTAGCTCCCTTCTTTCTGCCGTTTCTGATTGGCAGCACTAAAATGGTAAATGATGCCATCCCAGAGCCTTGCACTCATGCACACTGTAAGCCCCTGTCACTCCCGCCCTCTCTGGCATGCAATTTCTGCTGCTTTGGTGGGGGGGGGGGGGGGGAGAGGAACTAGCAAAGGCTTTGAGCACACTTGAATGTGAGGCTCTGCGGCAGCTTCATTTATCTTTTTGGTGCCAACATTCAGAAATAGCAGAAAGAATGGAACTGGGAATCCACAGAACCACGGGAGCCTTATATATAGTTGGGCAGTGGGCTAACATATTCTCCTTCCCCCTGGTCCTTTCAAAGGTGTCAGCAGAGGCACACAGCCTTAGCAGGCAGGCACTGCAGGGTCAAGCCAAGGCATATCATAATGCTTGGGGAAGGTACATCTGGAAAATTAAATGGTCATAGAAAGAAAGAAGAGAGGGGGGAGACAAAAGCAGTACTGGCACGAGTATGTAGAAAGAGACAGGCCTTTCCCAGAGTATGGTAATGGGTCCTCTAGTCTACTGAGTGGGGGGGGGGGGGGGGCTTGGATGGAAATGGGCTGATAGAACCGGAAATGGCTGATGAGGGAGCTAAGACTGGAAATGAGCTGATGGGGGGGGGGGGGGGTAAGATAGGACTGGAAATGGGCTGATGGGGTTACTTTGACTGGAAATGGGCTGATGGGGGGGCTAGGATTGGAAATGGGCTGATGGGCGGGGGGCTAGGATAGGACTATAAATGGCTGATGGGGGGCTAGGATTGGAAATGAGGTGATGGGGGGCTTGGACTGGAAATGGACTGATGGGAAGCTAGGATACGACTGGAAATGGCTGATGGGGTGAAGAATGGAAATGGGCTGATGGGGGGCTAGGATAGGACTGGAAATAGCTGATGGGGGGACTAGGATAGGACTGAAAATGGGCTGATGGGGGGATAGGATTGGAAATGGGCTAATGGGGGGCTAGGATAGGACTGGAAATGGCTGATGGGGGCTAGGACTGGAAATGGCTGATGGGGGCTAGGATTGGAAATGGCTGATGGGGGGGCTAGGATTGGAAATGGGCTGATGGGGGGCTAGGATAGGACTGGAAATGGCTGAAGGAGGGACTAGGATAGGACTGAAAATGGGCTGATGGGTGGGCTAGGATTGGAAATGGGCTGATGGGGGAGGGCTAGGACTGGAAATGGGCTGATGTGGGGGCATGTGAGAATGGGACTAGAAGGTAGCAGATGCTGGGTGGGGCTGGAACTAGAAGGGGCTGATGTTGGGTGAGGACTAGAAGAGAATGTGGCTGGGGGAGTGAGGATGGATAGGGGAAAAGATATTTTGTGTCAGAGGGAAGAAAAATCTACAATTGGCGAGGCATTGGGTGAGCAGATGGGGATTGAGGAAGGAGGAGTGAAATTTGAGTGAATGAAAAAGGAATAAAGAAGACATTTCCTCCAAGAAATGGAGGAAAGGGCAAAAGGGGAAAGATCGGTATGTTACAGCAGATGAAAGAGAATGGAAAAAACTAGGAGAGAAGGAGAAATTGACAGCAGACAATGGAGAGTTAGCCGAAGACATGAAGAAACCTAAAGAAAGTGACTTGAGCAATTGTAACTGAAAAATAAAATGCCCAAACATCGAAGGGTAGAAACATTTTTTTTAAATTTATTAACTGGAATATGTCAGCTCTAGGAACTGTACATCGCTAAAGTCTTTGCATTTTGTTTAGTACAAGAGGAAATTAATTTATAGTTTTATTTCTCCAGTGTTGTTGTACATTCCAAGTTTGGCTTTTGGGTTCCAGTTTAATTATTGTCTTCCTATTTCTAAATTGTGATCCCTTGTTCTTTGTTTGGTAATGGTCTATGTTCTGCATGTGTAACCGAGCTAAGGTATTTTGTTCATGTAGTTTCTATTTGACAGTGCCACTTGTTCTCTTTCCCCAATAGAATATGTATTGGTATTCTCTGTGATGTATTGGTTTAATATTAGCAGTGTTGCCTTTTGATAGGTAGGGTTTGGTGCTTTGTGAGTCCAGGTAGTACTGTTATGATATGATAGGTTTGCTATGGGTGCTATGGTTGTCAGTGTTTGTAGTACTTCCTAATGTGCCTGGCGGTTGGCAACTGAAGGTATAGTAATGTAGAAATCTGGTAATCTTTCTTTATTCAGACACTCATTAAGAGGCATGTTTACGAAAAGTTAGGGCACGTAACTTTATGCAAATATTTATGCAAATTATGTCCATTATGCAAATGAGACCCCGCAATGAGTCTCCACAAATGGCCCCGCGCCCACCTTGGGCTGCCCCTGGCTACAGTACAAAAAAATCATGCAGCTTGAGGAGGAGACATTTCCCTTGGCCAAGCATGTTAATTCTGTGAGAGTTTTATGTGCAATAGTCCCTGACCATGATAAGAAATGCTGCCAAATGGAACTAGACAGTATGATTCATCAGTTACCATGTAAATTAGCCTTTTTGAAAGACCTTAAACATCATAGCTGTGGATCTTTATCTGAGGTTTTTGTGAGAGACAAATGGGAGGTGCAGTCTGCTCTTGTTAGCAGTAATAACACCCCTTCCATTTACCATACATTAGCATTGCCTCCCACACAGAACTCATTGGAGAAGGACTTTGTTTCATTGCAAACTGGGAGTGTTCCTCTGCTCCCATATGCCCCCTACAAATGTTGCATATGTCTGCCATTGTGAGGGTGAAAACTCCCATTTTTCCTCCTTTATTGTACTTCCTGCCAACAGTAGTGAGAATGTTGTCTAGCCAAAAGTTAATACCCTACAAGTGCCTTCTGCAGAGTTGCCAAGTTACTAAGTCCCAGGAGTGAGATTTAAACCAGTCCTGGATGTCTGACAATCTCATTCTGATGCTTTATGGGACCTGCAGCACTGATTTAATGGGTAAAATTGGGGACTACAAATTACCATACCCCATTACAGTGCAAATATAAAACCTGAACTGGCAAAAAATCTCACTCTTGGAACTGGATAACTCGGCCACTCTGGAACACACCTTGCTAACTGTAAAGAATGAGAAGTATTTAACGAAAATTTCTGCTAGAAAGAAGTTTCCAGATCAATCCTTTAATTTGCCTGAACTTTGTTCTCCTGTGTCTGTTGAGTTGCTGCTGCTTCTCAGCCTGCCAGTGCTCTTGCTAGCTGACTGTTGCTTCAGTGTTGTCAGCCAAGAGGCTGGACTTTCATTTTCTTCAAGCACAAAGGAATGGAGCTCCCTCATTCAAGTGTTCTGCTCTCTGATGGAGAGTCTCTCCCCTCCACTCACAGTGTGGCGTTTTCTTCCAGTTTATTTCAAACTGCTTGTGTTCATCAGGAGAGACAGTGTCCACAGCTGGAACTGGTAATGTTAACAATGGTGATTCTGCAGCTCCCACAGCTTTAGTTACAACGCCCTCTTCTACTGTGTAAGATGTTGGCAGCATGTCAGTCTTGCCTCCTTTTGTTTCCGATGAATTCCTGCCTCATTAGTCTGATCTGCTTCCAGCCTTGGAGACTTTAACAGCTACAATTGCCTTGAATATGCTGTAGAGGGCTGCCCGTCTAGACAATTCTTGTGGCTTGCCACTAGAATGTCTGCAGACCTGGAGGAAGATAGAGGGGTTTGGGAGACAATATGGGTATTAACAAAATTGAGGATATGGCTATGAGCAGTTCTGCTCCTTTGAAGGAGGAGGCTAGTCTTCCTAAATTGTCATTGGAGTGCCTGCAAGAACTGGGGGAAACTTTGAGGGTAAATTTAGGTATCAATAGATGCAAGAGCATGACTTGAATCCAACGCAGTGCGAGTGGAGGGGGTGCACCTTTGCAAGACAGTACTCTTGCTCATCTGCCCCCAGCTTGTATGATTTACTGATTCTTTGCCACAGCCTACTAAGCCTGCTAATACTGTTGTGACTACATTAAGGACCTTTTTAAATAGGACATTGCCTGCTTTTCCCATTCTTGAGGGAGGAATGGGGGATCCTCAATACACCTCTGTCTTGGGAGTTATGGGGCTGCTTCCTTTGCTCCTGCTACACCACCCCTTTGCTGAAGTTATTAGCCACGGGCTAGTGAGTAGGGTAGGGGGAGTCTAAGAAAAGGGAAAGTGTGATAAGACATGCTCAGAAGGGGGACAGTCCAGGTTCCTAAGTGCAGGAATGTGGTTCATTTATGGTGGGTGGGTTATGGTGCTCCATCACCTAGAGACACTATGCGAAACACGGTGTTAGACTTAGGTTTTATGCTGGAGGACATATGCTTGAATGTATGCAGCCTCATTTCCTAAATATGATATAAGCTGTTATTTACAGAGGGGGTTGGAAGAGTTCTGGTGCTCTTATGCTACTTGCAAAGGTATTGGGGCATGGGTGAATTTTACAGTCGTTCCCAACAGCAAACTTGATTTGGTTTGTGCCATCATTGTAGTTAGGAATGAGTCTTGCTTTTTTTGATTTATCATATTGGCTTTGGCAGACCTGTAGACTTATAAACCCCACTGGGGAAGATTCTAGATCCTTCAGGTGTATGGGCTGGGGGTTGGCAGGCTTTGGAGAAACTTAGACAAATTAATCAGATCATTCAACACATTCTGTCCGCTGCTTTCATGTGAAGGGAAAAAATTCAGTGTTTCTACCCTGGCCAACCCAGGCAATGTAACATGTGTGGGTCATATTGACATCTTAGTATGAATTGCATTGTGCAGAAATATGCATTATGTAATGAATGTGGCCAGAAAAAAATGCAATTTATGTGGTTTATTGGGTCATCCATTTAGGCATGTTGAGGTATGTTATAATAGATCTCCTGATGAGTCTTGAGTTTTGGATTTCACTAAGATAGTGCATCCTTCTGTAAATCTATCTCCTGAGTAAAATGTAAGAGATTCAGGCTACAGGCTCAGTCTTTGATAGAGGGGGAGATTTTCTGTCCACATTGCAGTTAAATGGTGAAAGTGTGGGGAGCAGAAAGATGGTGAAGTTTTTGCAAGCCCTTGGGAGCAGATGTCAAAAAGTAGGAAGGGGGTTCATCCAAGAAGTCTGGTCTTTATAGCTCTGGTTCGAATTTAGTGGTGCATAATAAGTTCCAAGCTCTTCAGGATTATCAAGACGCTGATGAAGGAGAGGAGGTTGTCACAGACAGTGATTGTCAGCAGATCTGGTACTAAGACAAAGGAGCTATTGCGGAAAGTTTCTAACATGGTTTCTTCAGTTGTGGTTAGGCAGAGCTGACCCAGCCGGGGCGAGAGGGGGGAAGGAGGCAATGAGCAGAGCATTCAAAGCTAAACAATAGATATTGACAGCCATGGTGTATAAGGCTTAAGGTTTGCCAAGGGTACCAACACCCTGAACCACCCCTAGGGTGGCCCTGTGGTTAGACAAGAAAGAGAAGTAGGTGGTGACCTGCAAACGCTTAGTAAGCAGGCCTTTGTTGTGCCTCAGTCACTAGACTCCCTTGTCCCCTCAGCACAGACAGGCCATGTTAGGCCTCTATATACTGTTTGTATTCTTGCTGACACCGCCAAAAAGGTCAAACAGAAGCCATTTTCCTTAAGACTCAGGACTCCGATGAAGGAGAAGAGTCTTTCATTTCTGGGACTACTGCCTCCACTCTCCGTGTGTGCTGACTACTGAACGATGTGCAGGGCAAGTAGTGATTAAGAGGGGGAAGGGTAAAAAAAAGATTACTATACCAACTGAACTAAACTAAAAGGACTCATCTGCACAGGTTATTAGTCAGTGATCCTGTTACTAATGCAGGGGAGATACTGCTGGAAGTTTCTGACAAGGTCTCTTCTGTTGCTGTTAGGCAAGAAAAAGGAGTAAGCGGTGACCTACTATCCCTGAGAATCCAGACCTTTGTTGTGCCTTCCTCCCTGGATTCCCTTGTCCCCTCAGCACAGACAGACCCTATTAGGTTTTGCATAATGTTTATTTTCTTGCTGATGCTTCTAAAAAGAAGGTCCAAAGAGCAACCAATTCCTTAGTTGTTGACTCCCTTCCTCTTCTGATTGGGAAGGAATGGTGGTGGGGCCAATTGGAGTGTGTTCAGGAGTGTGTGTTAAGTGAAGTCCTGCGGAAGTTGATGGTTACTAGAAAAATAGTAAAACTGGTGTTTGCCATTATAGCTAGTCTTCAGTTGTACCGTATCACTTTTAATGTGGCCAGCATTAAGATAGTCAAGTAACAGGCATTAGCATATGACTTCCTTTCTCAACAAGGAATTCAGTAATGTTACTGCCAGAAATTGTCCCAGGGTGAAAATATAGGAAAGGAAGAAACCATGGAATGTTGTTTGCAATCATGTCCTTTTCATGTAATTGTGTGTAAAACGAGCCTCTGCCTGCCTTTCAGTTTCCTGCTTCTCAAAGCTCTCTTACAGGGAACCTTGAGGAGAGAGATGAGCGTAGCAAACAGACACTGTGGATCAGAGGCAAGAGAGCTAGTCAGATGGACACAGTACTCTTGCTTGGTGAGTGCTTTGGCTGACTGGAATGAAGTTAGCATGAATTTAAAATGTAGGCAGTCAGCAAGGGTACGTGATTTAAGCCAAAGTCGCTCAGCTGAGTGGGCATAGGAACATAGGTAGCGGGTTGTCAAGGACAGCCAGGGTTGAGGTAAGGTATGCCTCACAGGGCATAGAATGGAAGGAACAAGTGCATCCAGAGCAGAGTATAGTGTTATAGGAAGATACTGCCCCATCAACAGACTCAGATGACATAGTGGAGAAAAGAGGGGATAAGGGAGTAGTGCTGAAGGATTGATAGTGTGAAGATTCCTAAACATGATGTTGGAGATCAGCGAGACCAAGATGGGGGATGGTTAAGGGTGAAGATTAGCAAGTAATGGTCAGATAAGGGCAGAATTGAGGTGGAAAATTTTGAGGGTGAGCAGTTAGAGGAGAAGATGAAGTCAAGGCAATGGCCATGCTTGTGAGTAGGAGCGGTAGAGCACAACTGGAGGTTGAATGAGGAGGTTAGGGAAAGGAGCTTTAAGGCATAAGGGTCAGAAGGGTCATCAATGTGAATGTTAAAATCCCCAAGAATAAGAGAAGGGGAAGATGCTCCAGAAAGAAGGAGAACCAGGAGTCAAAGTCAGTGAGAAAGGTAGAGATGGACTTGTTAGGGGGTCGATAAATGACAGCTACCCAGAGAGGTGGTGGAGAAAATAAGCAGAAGGCATGGACTTCAAAGGAAGCAAAGGAATTCGATGGAGGGCAGAAAGAAGGGCGGAAACTGGCAGAAATGAGAGAGTAGGAACACAACACTGCCACCATGACCAATGAGCCAAGGTGTATGGGAAAATAGGTAGCCTCCATGACAGAGGGCAGTAACTGAAGTAGAAACCTGCTAACTGCCCTGCTTGACAACCCTCGCCTATGTTCTCATCCAACATACTCAGTTCTTGTTTAATGTATTCAGTTGTTACGATGTAAACCACTTTGATTAAAGAATAAGGTGATATAAAGAAACTGGTTAAATAAATAAAAAAGGTTCAGAAAGAGCCAGGAGATGCAGAGTATTAGAGATAAAGAAGTCAAGAATGAAGGCAAATTTACTGAAGACAGAATGTGCATTTCACAATGCGCATGAAAAAGGGACAGGAGAGGGATATGAACAAGATTAGAAAGGTTACGCATTGATCTGCCCTGATAGTGTGCAAAGGTCTAGAGGGGCAGGTTGGAGGTTGACTTCTGCAGATGAGAGAAGGAGGAGAGATAGGAAATGACATGACAAAAGCAATTGTGAGCTTCCCTCAGTGAGAGTGGAGATGGCTGAATGAGAGGAAGAAAATGGTGAACCTTAAGGGCAGATGATAAGGTAGAAGACAAAATAGTAGGCGAGATGAGAACAGTAAGAAGTGGTTAATGTGAAGTAGGATCATGGAATTCTGGGAATGAAGGGAAAAGATTAGGGTGAGTTGACATCAAAAACACAAAGTGGTGTGGAGCCATAGGAGAGGGAGGAGAGAATGCAAATCAAAGGAGATATAAGTGGAGAGCGAGGAGAAAGTTCTGGTGGCTTCAGGTACTCCTGAGTAATTGTGTCAATGAGCAGAGAAAGGCTATGAAAGAATGTTAAGCCAGGGGTGTGTGGGCAGTAAAGTGTTGGAAAGGGAGACACAGCACTGCAGAAAGCAGGACCTGGGTAAAGAACAGACAGAAGATAGAACTCACACTAACAAGACAGACATATAGGCAGAATAATTAAAAAAGCAAGCTAGATTCTAAACAGGCACAGGAAAATCCCTGAACAGAACATACAATCAGACAAATCTGATTGATTTCTTTGACTTGTGACCAGGGAGTTGGATTGAGGGAGAGCTTAGATTTCAGTAAAGCCTTTGATGCTGTTCCATACAGCTGACTTATAAACAAACTGAGCACCCTAGGGATGGACCCTAGAGTGACTGACTGGGTGAGAAAATGATTGAGTGGAAGGGAACAAAGGGTACAGATAAATGGAGCTCACCCTGAGGAGAAGGAGGGTTACCAGTGGTGTGCTGAAGGGATCTGTCCTTGGTTCAGTTCCTTTTAACATCTTTGTTAGTGATATTGCAGAAGGACTGTTGGGTAAGGTTTGCCTCTTTGTAGATGATGCCAAAATAGATATGCAGAAAGGAGTAGGTAACCCAAGGAGGAATCTAGCTAGACTTCAAGGATGGTCAAGAATTTGGCAGCTGAGATTTAATGCTAAAAAATGTAGGGTCACTGCTGCGGTGACTGACAGACTGTGCCGAGAGAAGCAGGGAGAGAGGTAATCAGTGGGAGCAGCACTTGATCAGCGATCACTGCAGGGAACGAACTCTGCAGTTGGAGAGTTAATTCCCCAGGCTGTGGTTGGCTAGTGGTATGCCCTTTGCTCAGTTAAGGGATTAAATACCTCTGTGGCATAAGTAGTGAAGAAGAGAGCCTCATTTGATTGAAAACAAGCTCTGCTATAAGGGAACAGGTGAAAGGGGATAGACTCAGGCGTAATATGCAGAAATATTTCTTTACGGAAAGAGTGGTAGATTCGTGGAATAGTCTCCCACTGGAGGAAGTAGAGATGAGGACAGTATCTGAACTCAAAAGAGCATGGGACAAGCACAGTAGATCTCTAAAGGAAAAAAAGGGACTCTTGTAGTTGATATGGAAGAGCAGACTAGATAGGCTATGTGGTCTTTTTCTGCAGTCATGTTTCTATGTTTCTAAAGTTAGTGTAGGCTTGCAATGAGGGTGCTCTTCCAGGCAGGAACCTCCAAATGGAGGGTCAGCAGCTCATGTAATCAGAGAGAAAAACTTCTGAATAAATCCCCAGCAGAGGGAGGGGCAGGGCAAGTGCCAAAGACAAGTAAGTGGAAGCAGGCAGATTCCACAGGAAGTTCCCTAGTTAAACTCAGGCAAGGTAAAAAAAATTTAAGACTTTAAATACCTATAAGACGGGCCTTGTAGAGGAATAGGGAGAAGGAGAAAAAAGAGAGATAAAAAGCACTCCTAAATGTATATGGGATTTTTAGCATGGGGCTCTGTACTGTTAGTGCAGTGCCCTTAACATGTGGCAAGCCCTGCACTGTTAGCGCATTAAGAACATAAGATATGCCATACTGGGTCAGACCAAGGTCCATCAAGCTCAGTATCCTGTCTCCAACAGTGGGCAATCTAGGTCATACGTACCTAGCAGTTTCCCCAAAAGACACAGGTTCCACAATGCTTGTATTGGGTCAAGCATTGATATCCTGGGTCCCTTTTTAATAATGGTTTATGGACCTTTCCTCCAGGAACTTGTCCAAACCTTTTTTAAACCCAGCTACACTAACAGCTTTTACTACATCCTCCGGTAACAAATTCCAGAGTTTGATTACACGTTGCATGAAAAAATATTTTCTATTATTTGTCTTAAATAGTTTACCCTGTAGCTTCATTGCATGTCTCCTCGTCTTTCCATATTCTGATAACGTAAACAATCGATCTACATTTACCCGTTCCACTCCGTTCATTAATTTATAGACTTCTATCATATCTCCCCTCAGCAGTCTCTTTTCCAGATTAAAGAGCCCTAACCTTTTAGCCTTTCTTCATAGGAGTATCCTTCCATCCCCTTTACCATTTTGGTGGCTCTTCTCTAAACCTTTTATAATAACGCTATATCCTTTCTAAGATATGGCGGTCAGAATTGCACACAATATTCAAGGTGCGGCCTCACCATGGAACAATATAGAGGCATTATAATATCCTTTGTTTTATTTTCCATTCCTTTCCTTATGATTCCTAGCATTCTATTTGCTCTCTTGGCCGCCGCTGCACACTGGGCGGAGGGTTTTAACATGTTATCCACAATGACGCCTAAATCTTTTTCCTGGGTGGTGGTTCCTAATGTGGAACCTTGCATCGTGTAACCATAGTTTGGGTTGTTCTTCCCTAGATGCATAACTTTGCACTTGTCCACATTAAATTTAATCTGCCATTTTGATGCCCATTCTTCCAATTTATCAAGATCCTCTTGCAATTTTCCACAATCCTCATGGGTTTTAACATCTTTAAATAGTTTTGTGTCATCTGCAAATTTGATAACCTCACTCATTATTCCCTTTTCCAGGTCATTTATGAATATGTCAAAAAGCTGCGGACCCAGCACAGATCCCTGGAGTACACCACTATTCATCTTTCTCCATTGGGAAAATTGGCCATTTAGCCCTACCCTCTGCTTTCTATCTTTTAACCAGTTCCTGATCCACAATAGTAAACTGCCTCCTATCCCATGACTCTGATGAGGGACCTCGCATTTTAGTAAACATGCCCCCTTGCAAGGAAGTCAGCTTAGTTTCCACATCCTCTACCTTATCCCTCTGAGCTTCAATAACTTCTTCTACCTTCCCCAGATGAATTTGCAAGCCCTCCAAGACAGTCTCCATGGCACCCAGACTCTTGCCCACTCTTTGCTCAAGAAGAATATTGTCTGCCAAATAGAATCAAGAGTAAAAACCGCCAGTCATACCAAGAGCTGTCCAGGGAGCCCCAGCCCCGAACTGCTGCAGTTTCAAGTCAGCACTCTCCTTCCTCTTGACTGGCTATCTCAGGAGGGTTGGCATGTCAATCAATGCTCCACCTCCTTCTCTGGCAGCTCCAGTTACCAACAATTCTCTGGCTAGTACCACTGCTTCCAATGCTGCACTCATTAAGCAGGGCATTTCTTCCCTCACAGGGGTGGGATTTGCCATATCAACAGAGATTGAGTCAGGCATTGGCAGGGGGATATGGGCCTAGGGGTTGAAATGCATCTCTGCCTCAAGCTGAAATGAAACTTCTTCTTTCAACCCAGCAACAAGACAAAAGCCCATGGCTTGTTCCTTTCCATGGCTCTAAAACATCTGGGAAATAGACACTGCTCAGTGAATGAGGTAACGATGGGAACAACCTTCAGTTTTCCCTTTATTTTGAGCATAATGTGGGGCGAAAACAACCAAAAACACAGACCCTCACAGAAAGCATCTAGATTTAGCAATTGTGGCAAGGAGGCCTGTCCGGGAGAGGACAAAGAGACAGGGAATTCACCCTAGTAAAGGGCCCCCTTTCACCAAATCAGGGTGGGAAAGCCGTAAACACCTCCAGGAATCAGAAAACTTCTACGTGGCCCACATTTCATGCTCCCCCTAGTGGAATGAAGGGGAGAGGATACAGAGCCCAGAACCCCTTAGGCAGTGAATACTCCAAGCACTCAGGTGCCAAGTCATGCTGATTGCCGTCACCTGAGTAGGGAGGAGTTGGAGCTAGAGCCCTGGAAGTATAAACCTAGGCCAGAGTACTCTCCATAACACCGGTACCCTGGTCCGACCATCATTTACTCCTATTTCACATACCCACCAATGATTTCAGCATTTCCAGCAACAAAGCACGTGCCCCTACTAGAATGGTAACAACACGCTTTCTACCCCTTGTTAAGGATAAGGTTCTTAAGAAGATCCTACCTCTACTTGCCAATGAATCCCTTGATCCAGACAAACTGGTTTCCAATTGGGACAACACCCTTAGAGCTGCCGCCTGCCTACCATCCATCGACACGAACCGTGCGAAACGTGAACACGCACCATGGTACTCCCAGGATCTGCGAGCATCGCTCCTCCACCTGCGCAAGCTCGAGAGACAGTGGCGCCACACCCGGACTCCTGAGGCACTCGGCGCATACTCCATTCACCTGCAAGCCCACCGACAAAAAACCATGGAAAAAAGAAAACAGTATTACTCAGAATTACTAAGGCGATCATTGAACAAACCTCACGACTTATTCAACATTGTAAAGTCACTAACTGGCGATCCAGCACTAGCCCAACCAACCATGCCCCAGCCACAAGAATATTCTAACTACCTTCAATCAAAGATGATACAGACCAAGTACAACATGAATGCAACCATATTATCTACCTCCACCACACACGGACCCCCCCAACCAACCCCTCTGCTGTCATTCTCCAAAGTATCCAACAAAGAAATTTTAGATATCATCTCATCTATTAACCTCACCACTGCTCCCAACGATCTGTGCCCGGCTAGCTGGATTAAAGAGTTGCGCCATGACCTCTGTCCAACTATATGCAGAATCTTGAATCAATCACTCACAACAGGATCCTTCCCTCAAAGCTTAAAATACACATCAATCCGCCCCCTGTTAAAGAATAGTAGGCTAGATCCATCTCAAGTTGAGTCCTTCCGACCAATCTCAAGCATTCCACTGCTTGCTAAAATTATGGAGAAGGTAGTCCAGCGGTAAATCCAACACCATGTTGATACTGTTGCACCACTGGACCCATCCCAACATGGCTTCAGGGAAGCCCACGGCATGGACACCATCCTCACAACCCTCTTCAACAACCTAATCACAGGAATTGACAATATCAACCATGGATTCGTCCTCATCTTCTTAGACATAGCAGCCGCATTTGATTCAGTGAATCACGAAACACTTTTATTTTGCCTCAAAGATAAAGGACTACAAGGCTCAGCACTAGCCTGGTGTGAATCCTATTTGTGTAACAGATAGCAACAAGTCAGAGCAGGTTCCAAGACCTCTGAACCATTCTCACTGAAGCAAGGTGTACCTCAGGGATCTTCCCTCTCTGCATTAATGTTTAACATCTACATGCAGCCCATTTGCGCTTTAATCCATTCCTTCAACGTCCAATGCCTTGCATATGCAGACGACATCCTCATGTACACACAGTTTAAAATCGATCAACCTGACTTTTCTCCAATTACAAGATGCTTTGAAGCGGTAGCAGATTGGCTCCTCTCTCAAAATCTATGTATTAACCACAGCAAAACAGATGTATTATTCATCTCGCGAAACCAGAAGTTCACGCCACCTTCCTCACTTCTAGTCAATAACATTGAACTAAAGTCCAAATCTACAATTCGCTACCTGGGCATCACCCTCGACCAGCGTCTTGACATGTCAGCAAATGTCATAAACACAACTAAAGCAATATATCATAAGATCCGATCACTACGCCATCTCCGCCCACTTCTTGACTTCCCTGACTACCGTTCAATCTTCCAAGCCTTAGTTATCCCACACCTCGACTTTGCTAACATTATCCTACTCGGACTTCAACAGTCGACTCTTAACCCGCTACGACTTGCCATGAACTCAGCTGCAAGGGTACTGACAGGGCTCTCAAGATCAAACCACATTACGCCAGTTCTAAAGAACCTACACTGGCTTCCGCTGTGGGCCAGAATTCATTTTAAGGCTCTGGTCATGACATTCAAGGCCCTTAAGAACCATCCCCCCACGCCCATCAGTGATCTTCTCCACAGCACACCAGACAACAGAACCAGGAGATCCACATCGATGAATACACTCGAAGTCCCGAAATTGTTGATAAAATGTAGGAAGGCAACAGCAAGTAGAGCCTTCTCCATTTTTGCACCAATGGCATGGAATGCCTCCCTGCTGAAATCCGGGCCATCTCAAACCTGGCGCTATTCCGAAAAGCCCTCAAATACCACCTATTCTTACAACATTACCCTGACACCAATCCCGATACTCACACTGCCATCACCTTACCTCCCTACCTAGCCTGTCCCTTAGATCATCCTCCTGTAGATAACGGTTAACCAATTTTTTTTCCCCTATCTGCTTCTTTGACCCACGAGCCCAGGCCCCTAGGTATAGTTTTTCAGATTTTCTTCGTAAGAGTATACATAATTTGTATATAATTTGTACATAGTTTCCCTCAGTTTTTTCCTCCATGTTTACTTTCCCTGTTCAATGTAAAAACTCGATGTAACTTGTTACATTCTTCTATGTTCTGTTCAAATGTAAACCGCACTGATTAGAATAGCGCGGTATATAAGAAAAATAAATAAATAAATAAATATGAGAGAAAGAGAAGAGAAGCAGGAAGCCAGGCTGACATGAGCAGAGGCACAGACACAAGCAAGGGAAGCTTGACTGGTGCTGAGCAGAGCAGAGGAACTGAGCTTCCAGGAGGAGAAAGTGCTAATTGGCATATAGCACGTCTGCAGGAGAGTTTGGAGCCCGGAATAAGAGAGACTCCAAGATTCCCCGGGAGGCTGTTAGCTGAGCACTGTGAGCAGGACGGGGAGTCAGAACCTATGCAGATGGGAGAGCCCGAGGTGAAGCTGAATGATGAGGACACTCCCATGGACTGTTCTTTTTGCCAAGCTTTAAACCTGGAAACGTAGAGAAAGCAAGCCAGTCTTGAAAGAAACTCTTCCAGGAAAAGGTACCCATAGTCCACAAGCAGGGAGGCCGTGATTCCCTCGTGTTTTTAAAGGGGAAGTTTACAGGGACTAAGGAGCAAGCCTGGAACTCTGATAAGCTTGTTAATCACCTGCTGCTGGAATGAGGACACTGGGGTAAGCTAAAGTAGCTATTATAACAAAGCTTTCTTTTGCCCCTGGATTATATTTGTTACTTGGAAGGTAACCAAGAAAGGTTTGAAGCTGAATAGAAGCTAAACTACCACAGACTTTAAATGCAATTTTGTTTTTGTGCTTTAGCCAGCAAGGCTAAAAAGGGAATGCAATATCCTTGCTGTTAAAGACTGTGTATCCTGAACTATAGAGAGCCTTTAACAGCCATTTTGTGTTTGGCTTTGTTTTTGGACAATGCTCTACTTCACAGAGTCCTGAACAAATAATCCTGTATGTGGTACGAACTAACCATTGTGTACAAAATAAATTTCTGTCATTTGCCTTACCTCTTTGAGCCTAACTACAACTTTTTTGCCTGATGCACCCATACAGCTAAACAAAGACTACATTTCCCAGAGGGCACTGCGGGGAAATAGTTTGAAAAAGCTGAAAAAGCAGATAGCAGAAAGTTCCTCTATTAACCACGCCCCTCTAAGCTAGAGGTGAGTAGTGGTGGCATGACACAATACCATCTTGGACTGTAGCATCCTTACATTAGTAGGCTAACACCAGGTCCCAGCAAGCATAAAGTATTATCTGTTTAGCAGTTTCTCACTAAATATGCACTTACAAACACTTTTGCGGATTCTCTCATTTTCATGTACTGACTTGCAAATTTTTGTGAGCTCCTGAAAACAGTTCTTCATACTCCTTTACCACGCCTAGTAAGGCCTTTATGTATAGTGCATTGTTTGCAAGTACAACATGGCCTTATGTGGTAATGTTTATTTATTTATTTAGACAGATTTGTATGCCACCTTATCCTTCAATCAAGGTGGTCACATCACGTTACATTTAACATTAGGGTATGTGTAAACATTTAGACAGTTCTCTAAGGCTTCCACTATGGAATATAATATCAAAGAATCTTTAACACCAGCAGCACTAGACGCAGTAAGCAGATTTAGCTGAGAGCTCAATTTTCCTACAGCCCTATCAGCTAAAGTAACCTTCTCATCGAGCTGTTGAAAGGATACGACAGCCTCTTGAGAAAAAACACATAATGCATTCAACGTTAGGGACATTTTCTTATCTATAGATAGCAAGGCACTCCAAATATCTTTTAAAGTAATTTCAGCGTCAGGGAGCTTGGGTGAGAATTCCAATAAACTGCCAGAAGCAGCAAGTTGCACAGGCGAAGGAAGAGTAACAAGAACTTTTGAAATACTTGCTGTTTCTGAAGACTCGCCAGACAGCCACTGCGGTTGAGGTGGTAAAGGTAAAGGAGGGGGAGAACTCGTCCCGGTCTCGTAATCTTCGTTTTTTAAACTTTCCTCATTCTTCATTGTTATCTGCCAGGATTCTTCTTGATAAGTATTTTAAGGACATATTGAATTTTCAAGATCCTATTGAAATTTCTCATGCTTATTATCTTTTGGCAAGTACTAAAAATATCAATGTTGAAGAGGGGGGCTTGGATGAGATTGTTCCTCCTATATCTAATTTGACCACTTTTCTTGAAGACTCTTCAGACATGATTACTTCTAGGTCCACATTATTGGTCACGCTACCTTCTGTTGATCTTAAGCAGCGCATTTTGCGTGTGTTTTTTAAAGCTAAGATGGTCAAATTTTGTGGGCAGTCTATAAATATTTTCCCTGATGTTTCTCGTGAGACGCAACTTAGAAGGCATCAATTCCTCCAGCTGAAACCTAGAGTTTTAGCGCTGGGAGCGACGTTTTTCTTACAGTTTCCCTGTAAATGTGTGGTTAATTATGAGGGGGACTCTTTTATCTTTGTAGATGTCTCACATTTAGAGAAATTTGTTATAGATCATGCTGGCACAGGGTAAGGGAATAATTCTTGGTATTTATGGATCCTTCTAAATTGTTGGCTTATTTTGGCCTTGTTTTCTGGAATTATCATTGTTTTTGTACTATCTTTGCTTATCTCCCTTGATGTGGACTACATCAGTTGTATTATATTTCTTTGTTTCATGCTGTATTCTGTTTTAATGATTTACTTTATTTACTTTGTGACATTGTATTTCATTGAAAAGAAATAAAAAAACATTTAGACAGTATAGTTACATAACAGTATTTAGACAGTATAATTAAAGGTAACATATAACATGAAGGTTATATGTTGAATGCATAGGCTCCAAAATCTCTTCATATATCTTGTTCAGGAAATGTGCGTACATGATATGAGGAACATGGTTATTAGGACAGAATTATCCATTTTCTAAAGGGTAATATAAAAAATCATAAAGATATAGTGTTTGTTTCAAATCATACTTAGCTTTATTGCCTTGATAATGTATAACACTAAAACTTGCATCTGAATAGCACCAGCTGGCGATGCTCTAATGAAGTGTTAAAATACAGAAACAGATGAACTTTCACAATCTTGTCTTTAATGACTGCTTCATTTTTTTTTTCCTAATACTTTTCACATGTATGTTTCAAAGATGTGCTGGCAAGTCATCACTATCTACAAAATGTTAAGCTATATCACATATGCAGGTGCTTTAGCATGCAGGAACTGAAACTGGGTGCTGAATCAACATGTCCATAATATAAACAAAGCACAGTGTGCACCAAGATTAAACACTCAAATGTAGCAAGCTAAAATTAACTGGACATTTTCTGTCTCTGTTTTTTTTCAATTCTGCTCATAGGGTTTTATGTTTTGAGAAACTATTTTTCTCCGGGAACAAGCAGGAAGTCAGTCCTCATGGGTGACGTCGGTGCCGATGGAGCCCTCACGGAAGCATCTCCCCAGCTTTCAGAGAAAGCCTTTGGGAGGTGCCACTGCGCATGTGTAGTACCCTTCCCGTCCAAGGGTGCCATCTTGCTCAGTCTCCTTTTTTCCACAGAGCCCTTCTGATGTCTGTCTGTCTTCACCCAGAAAAAGTTGTTTTTTCTTGACCTGAGTTTCAAACTCTCTTTAGTTGTGCACCCGTACTCTTCCCGCCACCCGAACCCGCTGCCGCAGCATAAAGTCTCAGGTCTCCTCATTTTTCCTTCCTTTTGGTGCCTTTGCACCCTTTTTTTCTCCAACTGGCAGCACACACAGGTCTTCGACCGTGCGGGGGTACTTTTTCTTCCATGGCTACCAGTGGCTTTAAGAAGTGTGATTGGTGTGCCAAGATAATGTCCCTCACCGACATACATGACTGCTGCCTAAGGCCATGGCTTGCAATCTATGCAAAAAGATGTCCACCAAGACCCTCAAGAGCCGTCAGCAGCAGCAGCATGACAAGTTTTTCCCGGAGTCCCCAGCTACGAAGGCCAAGGTCCCCTCTGAAGCCGCATACAACGCCATGGCTCTTCAGAAAGGGGGTGTCCCTTGAGGAAACATAAGAAAAAGAAGAAACCCTAAAAAGCAGCATCTCTGGATGGCTCTGATGGGCCAAGTCCCACAGTCCACGACGGCTGTCAGAGGAATCAGAGCAGGAGCGGATACTAAGATCGCTTGAAAAGAGTCGGCCACAGATAGGCTCTGGCGACTGAGACCAATCATCGTCGAGGACTTCACTTCAGGGGAACTGGCGCCGGGCCCGAGTTTCTCGGTGCCCACGCCAATGGCTGCAGAGCCTTCTGGACCCGAATCCAAGATGATGGCCCTGGAGCACAGTCTAACTGCCTTCATGGACCAGCAGCAGGTGTTGCTGTCCAGTACTACCAGTTTCTCTGCCCAGACCACTGGACCCTCGACGTTGAGGACTTACCTGGAGGCTGAGCCGATCCTCGAGACCATACAGCCCCAAGCCAATCCTTGGCTTAGGTATCGCTCTCGGTCCTGCTCTATGAGACCGAGATCTTTCCCAGCTGTGGGGCCTCCATGGGATGTGGGCAGGGCTCCGGCCCTGAGCCCGCAGGCCATCTTTTCCTTGAGACTTCCTCCACTACTCAGAGTGGGAGACTAAGGACAAGGAGTCCCCAGACACCCAATGCCACTGCGATGTCCCCTCAGACTCATCACCCTGAAAGCCCCAGCATTGGTCCCCGCCTGAGGATATGGCATTCCTTGACTTTGTGTGGGATATGTCAAAAGCCTTCGCATTCCCGTGGAATCAGAGGAGGACCCTCCAATGGAGGAATAGAAATCCTCTAGTATGAGGCCCCACCGAGGGAATCACTCACAGTGCCCATCCCACCCATCCCCGAACGGCTAATGCTCTGTATGTGGGAGACACCGGCATCAGTGCTAGCGGTTAGCAAGTGGCTCAACTCGATGTATCTGGTCTGCCGGAGCCCGGGCTTCCAGAAGTCGCAGCTGCCACACAACTCCATGGTGGTGGAGTTGGCCATGCATCTATTCAAGAGCCAGAAGATGCACTCCTTGTTGCCCCTGGGTAAGGAGGCCCTCACCTGAGAGACCTGGTGAAAGAACTTGCTGGGTTCTTAGCTGGGTTCTCCGAAGAACCCCTGCAGCAGTTCAGGAACCTGTCCAAGTCCGTGAGAGCTCCAAATTCATGACTCAGGCAGCCTATGATGGCTTTGAGTCAGTGACTAGAGTAGCTGCAGCAGGCATCAATGCCCAATGCCAGGCTTGGCTACAGTCTTTCGACCTCGAGCAATGGGTTCAGGACAAATTGGTCAATTTCCCATGCCAAGGGGAGAACCTCTTTGGCAAACCCATGATGGAAAAGGCTGCAGAGTTGGAGTCTGAGTTCATGACGAGGACCAGGCTCTCCAAGAAGATCGCTGCCCCTCCATGATGGAAGGGCTCGGGTAAAAAGCCCTTTTACTTGAGGAAAGGGGCTACTTATAAAAGCTACCCACATTTTCATGCCTCCCCAGCTGAATCAGCAGCATAAGGGACATGGTCAAAACCCTTATAAGCAGAAGGCTCCCAAGTTCCAGGCCTTGGCTCTGGCCCAGCCAGGGGGAAACTCTTGACTCCATGAGTATAGCCTCTCTACCCCAAGGATCCCACAGGAGGACATCTAATCCTGTATGCCCACAGATGGCCAGCCATCACCACTGATTCCTGGGCACTTCAGGTGGTCAGGGAGGGCTATCTCCTCCTGTCTCAGACACCACCTCCTTTCTCCCTGGGAGAGGTCCCAGGTCTCTCCTTCACCAGGATCTCCTATTGAAGGAACTTGCAGGCCTTCTCAAGGATAAAGCGGTAGAACCAGTACCCCATTGTCTGAGGGGCAAGGAGTTCTACTCCAGGTATTTTCTCATGCCAAAAAGAACAGGGGCCTTCAAGTCCATTCTGGACCTATGCAACCTAAGCAAGTTCCTGGTGAGGGAGAAGTTCAAGATGCTCTCCCTTCGAACATTGCTATCTTACCTCAAACAGGAAGACTGGCTATTCTCCTTGGATTTGAAGGATGCCTATACCCACATCCTCATTCACCCCAGCCATAGGCAGTACCTTCCCACTCACATTCCCACTCAATCTCTTACAACTGTTCCAACACACCTTGTCAGCCATAGGACCACACCATGTAAGAGGTACTTGACCATTAAATCTCACTCTGTTTTTCTATGACACTGTTCTTGTAAATAGTTATCTTTAGTTATCCATGTTAGCTTCCCTGTTATTTGTAAACTCAGACTTATGTACCCGTTTGATTGTTATGTTCCATGTAAACCGCGCTGATGCTGAATAGTACGGTATAGAAGAAATTTAAATAAATAAATAAATAAATACCTTTGCTTCATGTTAAGGAATGGTCATTACCGGTACATGGTACTACCCTTCAGCCTGGCCTCCACCCCCAGGATCTTCACCAAATGCCTGGTAGCAGAAGCCGCCTTCCTCCATCTCCAGGGAGTATTTGTCTTCCCCTACCTCGACGACTGGCTCATAAAATGAGGCATGGCCACAGAGGTGCAGCAGGCTACAGCACGCATCATCCAGGTCCTGAAACATCTGGGGTTCATGATAAACTACCCCGAATCCCACCTCCTCCCAACGCAATGTCTGGAGTTCATAGAAGCAAGGCTGGACACTCTTCAGGCAAAGGTCTTCCTTCCCCTGGACCAGTCAGACTGTCTCAGGGCACTGGCAGGAGATGTGCAACACTGTCCCTTTTGTATCAGCTCGGCATCTACTGCGCCTATTCAGACACATGGTCTCGACAGTCCATGCCAACCTCTCAGGAGAAGTGGAAGAAATCCTACCGGCCTCCCATAAGACCTCTATCAGGAGAGCTTAGCCTTCAAATGGCACAGGTTCTAATGTGCGGAGCAATGGGTGAGCTTGTTCTCCTGCCTGGTGCTGCTAGTGATGCAGTACCTTCTTCTTCTCTCGCAATCTGGGCTCAAATCAAACTCAGTGAGAGTGTACATCAGTGCCCTGGCGGCGCATCACCATCCTGTTGAGGGCAAGACCATATCGGTCCAGCCACTGGTGACCCACTTCTTGAGAGGACTCCTGTTGTCAAACCCCTCGTCTGCCCTCCAGCAATGGAATGGGACCTCAACATAATATTAGCGCAGCTCACTTGCCCACCATTTGAGTCTCTAGCTACCTGCCACCTGAGGTACCTCTTGTGGAAGGTCATGTTTCTGATAGTGCTGACTTCCACTCGCAGGATCAGCGAGCTCCAAGCCCCAGTGGCAGAGGCACTGTATACCAGATTCTATAAGAACAGGGTCGTGCTACATACACACCCCAAGTTCCTTCCAAAGGTTGTATCTCCTTTCCACCTCAACCAGGATGTGGTGTTACTTACCTTCTTCCCAAGGCCTCACTCCAGCAGGGTGGAGACCATCCTTCACACCTTGGATTGTAAGAGAGCCCTGCCTTTCTACATTCAGTGGACCCAGGGCCACCAGAAAGCTTTTCAGCTTTTTTTCTTATGACTCCAGTCAGCTGGGGGAAGCAATGACCAAACGGACACTGTCCACCTGGGTGACAGACTGCATCACTCTAGTCTGTGAACAAGCTAGGCTCATGCTAGATGGCCAGGTCACAGCTCACAGCATCAGGGCCATGGCAGCCTCTGTGGAAAACCTGTACTCTGTCCCATTGCTGGACATCTGCCAGGCTGCCACCTGGTCTTCAGTCCATGCCTTCACATCTCATTACTGCTTGGAAAAGGATTCCCAACAGGACAGCGCCTTTGGCCAGGCCATGCTCTGTAATATTTTTGGGGTCTAGGTTACTCTTATCCTCCGACCCATCTGTGTTCAAGCTACTGGAATGTTGGTTCCCATCGGAAACACAGGTCCTACTGTAGTCTGTATCTACAGACTCAATTGCTGCTGCTCACGGCTCCCCCTGAGGGCGACCGTGGCCTTTTCTACAGGCTTTCGGTAGCCTGTAGCTAGGGAGATTCATATGTGAGGACTGACTTCCTGATTGTTCCTGTAGAAAGCATAGTTACTTACCTGTACAGGTGTTCTCCGGGGACATCAGGAATCAGTCCTCACAACCATCCCTCCTTCCCTTGGAGTTGCTCCTTATTACCCTTTGTTTTTGCTGTCTTTAACTATGTCATCTGACTGAACGAGATATCACTCTTGGGTGGAAAGGGTGCCACACATGCATGGTGGCACCTCCCAAAGGCTTTATCTGAAAGCTGGGGAGATGCTTCCATGAGGGCTCCATCGGTGCTGACATCATGCATATGTGAGAACTGATTCCTGCTGTCCCCGGAGAACACCTGTTACGGGTGAGTAATTATGCTTAACCTTAGTAATCTGACCCCATAATTCAAAATATTACTTCTTACAAAACAATACTGCTGGAAATTATGGAAAGGACATGGTTATTCTAGTCAGTCATTTATCTTCTGTGTTCATGCAATGAAGTTTTTGCAAGAATGATAAATACAGTAGCATACCACTTGCACAAAAGTATTAGCATTAGTAACTTTACACCTTTTCTTTTTCTGTTCCCATTACTGTTAATGGTAGTGTCATGTTCAGAGGTAGGGTATATAGGCTAAACTGTGTTTCTTTCTGCAGGAGTGAATGACATAAAAAATACTTTAAGTTGTAACAGTGAATGTTTTACATACCGATAGTGCCATATTGTCAAGTTCATGTCTTAAACTTTAATAATGTTGGTAGTCACTTTTTCGACTCTGAGGGACCCTCATGGGTGGACCTCTTTGCTAGCCCAGACAACTACCAGTTGCCTCGCTTCTGCTCCCGGCAGCCCCACCCATAACTGGTAGCAGCAGATGTGTTCCTCATCCCGTGATCGGACAACCTCATGTATGCCTTCTCACTTTGAGTGACTTACCAAAATCATCATACAAGAAAGACTGATAACATGTTATGTAATAAGCCAATGATATACAAAAATACCATGTATTATTTTTAACACCTCATCACACGGTTACACTATCGGGAGAAAAAATTTAAAATGGTGTAGAAGACTGACCAAGCAACATGTGCCAATTATCATTGAAAACACCCATCTCTTAAACAGTATAAGAGCCAAGTTTTACTATCAGAGGGGAGATTCTGGATCTAGATATTGAAAACAGGTTGATGTTGAAAGAGGAAGAGAAGATATTCTATGCTGAACATGACTCTCTTTGTAAGTCTAATCCTTCCTGCAGGAGTGTTCGAGAACGTGAAATTTCTTGTTGGGTTATATTCTTCTGTCTGGTTTGTCTTTGGAGTGCTAGAAAAGATTGTCTGTGTATATAGTTGGTACGAGAAACATCAGCTTGGCAGACTGTGTGCATGCATGTGCTGGAAAAAAGTATATTTGGAGAAGTAAAGGAAAGGAGAGAAGAAAAGAACATACAAGTACTATGCTAGACTGGATCAATGCTGCATCAAGTCTAGAATGCCACTTCATTCTGGGATCACTCCTAGATTCAGACTTTTCAAATTTTCAAAAGACATTTTTAGAAATTCTCCTTCCTTCTGCTCATTGGCATGTAATTAATCTTTATACTAGGCTGTACAAAATCACCTGGAATTTAAGAACTTCTCATATGTATCAGCAAAATATATCCACCATAATGAATCCCTTTACCCTCTGAAAGTTAACAACAAAAAATTGTTCACCCTATAGGTGTTTTCCATAGATTCAATTTTGTTATATAGGAATAGGAACATATCAAGTTAGAAATCCACCCTTTGTGACTTGTGAACTTGGCACCCCACTCCTACTCTCTGCTCTTTTCAGGCTTCCTGGAATCCCTATGATGACATCAGTGCCCCTTCCGTATTTGTGCATTGTATAGGAACCAATGCATCCCTAAGCAGAGATACAATCAGCTTCTGCAATGAGAATTTCTATTCCAGAACTGTCAATCTGTTAATACAATTCTGCGATAAATCATTATGAACATTAATTCTGGACTCAATGAGGTAAATATTCAATGGGTCAGTACTGAGCTGCTGAATAAAGATAAAGAGATTACTTACTTATTTTTTTTCAGATTTTCAGCCAGCCTTTCCATTTAGATAGGACCACTGAATATACGGATAACTTAAGCCTTTTAAGTTGGGACAGCTGTTTGTGCAGCATGTACTAAATCCACTCTCCTACCACTTCAGATGGCACGGCACACAGCAGCCCATATCATACAAGGTGCCACAAAGTACGAGCACATCATACCCATTCTAAAATATCTCCACTGGCTTCCGTTGTCAAGCAGAATCAAATATAAAGTCATACTTCTCACATTCAAGATCATCGGCAACCAATCTGTCCCCTACCTACGTACAGTACATTACTACAAAAACCACAAAGCACCTGATCAAGAAGACAAACCACCCAAAACATGTCGAACATCACATAAGAAAAATTAAAAAGCAACCAATACACCTGCAACAGATCCTTTACATTTTATGCTCCAAGCATATTGAACTCATTACCAGAAAGCCTATGAAACAACACAGAACTGGTCAAATTTCAAAACAACTCAAGACTACTTTGGATCAACTGAATCACCAATACCCCCACCCTAAACTGTCAACCCCCCCCCCCTTAGAGTTATGAACCTTTGCATTTGTCTCGCTCCTGTTCAATGTATAATCCTAGACCCATTGTAAATACGTTAAAGTTCAAATTATATTTTGAGACTCATATATAAGTCAAGGTTCTATGTATATAAGTTCCTGTTTCACTGTATCACAAAAGTTCTGTTATTTGTCAACCACTTTGACCTGGTGAAAAGCGGTATAAAAGAACAGTTAAATTCCATCCCAGTGGCAGTGGTAGGAGCAAAAACAGTAAAGGGATTCAAAAAGGCATGCGGCTGACACAGAGGATCCCTATATATTAAGAGGATGGAATCAAAACAAACTTAAAAAACCTTTATGCTTCTAAAGATAAGGGGGCAGTAACCTTTACAGAGTGGCAGGTACATCTCTAGCCACCTCACTGAGAAGAGCCTTGCTGATCTTTATCTGCCATCATTTACTATGGGATGTCCAGCCAAAAATTATGCATTGAATGACTGAATTTTGAAAAGACAAAGGGCCCAATATTCATTCTGTGATTATCAGAATTTGTAAAGCACCCAGCTGCCACGGGGAAAAGTAAAACTGGATATTCAGCACCGGAGATTGGATATCCAATTACAGAGCCAACTTCCCTTGTTATCTGGTTAACAGTGAAATTCAGCCACTCTCCAAATAGCAAAACCTCATAAAGTTAGGATAGCTATTGCCATGTCCTAACTTTATGCAGTTGCCAATCTGAAAATTGCCATTAAGAGGATACGTGCTGGGACTGCCCTGGCACTATAGGGATTGTGCTAGGGTGGTCCCCGTAGATATTCAGCAGCACAAGCTGGTTAGTACCTCTGAATAACAGGCTCAGCAAGTTTATCCAGTTAGCAAGTCTTGCTAACTAGATAAACCTATTTGAATATCAAGTGCAAAGGATTATTTATTTTTTATATGAACATTTGATT
Organism: Ichthyophis bannanicus; assembly: GCA_033557465.1. NCBI lineage: Eukaryota > Metazoa > Chordata > Amphibia > Gymnophiona > Ichthyophiidae > Ichthyophis > Ichthyophis bannanicus. The sequence goes on from CM066034.1 coordinate 182,482,471, forward strand.
GATTGTTTACTCCTTCAAAAAATAGAAATACAAAACAGGTCGCAGCTCTGGGGAAGTAACAAGATGGTGAGAGGAGGTGCTGACCTGTGAGGCTGTGTCTCGTCGGCGTCCTAGGTGTTGCGGTGTGCTTCTAACACCTTGGTAATGGGGCGGAAGAAGTAGAAGCAGGCTGCCTTTCCTCCTGGGGCGGACTTGCTGGGATCCTCGAGCCAGCGAACGCTGACTGATTGTTTCTTTGATAAGGTCGGTACTTCTCAACCTGTAGAGCCCTCTTCCCCTTCTGGAGTCTCTTTGAGCTTGGGGTTTGGAACCCCTCCCCCTCAGCCTACAATTCCTGCTGAAGCTGGTGACTTGGGAGTTTCTATGTTGCCATACCAGCACTTATCACCTCTACTCCTGTCCAGGGGCGGCCCAAGGGGGGTGCGGGGCCTCATTTGCATAAGTGGCCATATTTGCATAGTAAGGGCTGTTAGTGTAGCTGGGTTTAAAAAAGGTTTGGACAAGTTCCTGGAGGAAAGGTCCATAAACCACTATTAAAAAGGGACCCAGGATAATCAATGCTTGACCCAGTACAAGCATTGTGGAACCTGTGTCCTTTGGGGATATTGCTAGGTACATATGACCTAGATTGGCCACTGTTGGAAACAGGATACTGGGCTTGATGGACCTCGGTCTGACCCAGTATGGCATATCTTATGTTCTTATATTACCATACACTAACTTTTAGTAAGCACGTCTCTTAATGAATGTATGGATAAAGAAAGACTAAAAGATTTCTACATTACTATAATCCAGTGCCAACCGCCAGGCACATTAGGAACTACTACAAACGCTGCCCATTTAGAACCCATAGCACTCCCGCCGTATAGTAACAACACTACCAGGACTCAGAAAGCACCAGACCCTACCTATCAAAAGGCAACACTACAAATATTAAAGAAATACATTTTAGAGAACAACAATACATGACCTACTGGGGAAAGAGAACAAGTGGCAATGTCAAATAGGAATTATATAAACAGAATACCTCAGCTCAGTTACACATGAAGAACATAGACCATCACCAAACAAGGAATCACAATTTAGAAACAGGAAGGCAATAATTAAACTGGGAACCCCAAAAGCCAAACTTGGAATGCACAACAACACTGTAGAAATAAAACTATAAATTATTTTCCTCTTGTACTAAACAAAGCGCAGACATTAATGATGCACATTTCCCAGAGCTGACATATTCCAGATAATAAATTCAAAATAAAGAGATATTTTTCTACCTTTTGTGGCTTTTTTCTTTTCAGTTGCAATTGCTCCAGCCACATTCTTCTGGTTTCTTTGTGTCTTCTGCTAACTCTCCATCGTTTGCTGTCCATTTGTCCTTTCTTCTCTCTTCTAGTTTTTTTCCATTCTCTCTCTACATCTGCTTTAACATACTAATCTTTCTCCTTTTGCTCTTTCCTCATTCCTATTTCATCCACTCAAATTTTACCCCTCCATCCTCAATCCCCACTTACTCTCCCAATACCCGGCCAATTGTAGATTTTTCATTCCTCCCACACAAAATATTTTCCCCCTCTCCATTTCACTCTCCCAGCCCCATCCCATTCTAATCCTCCCCCAACATCAGCTCCCTTCTAGTTCCAGCCTCACCCAGCATCCGCTCCCTTCTAGTCCCTGCATCAGCCCATTTCCAGTCCTAGCCCCCCATCAGCCCATTTCCAGTCCTAGCTCCCCATCCATTTCCAGTCCTATCCGAGTCCCTCCATCAGCTCATTTCCAATCCCAGCCCCCCATCAGCCCATTTCTAGTCCTTTCCTAGCCCCACCATCAGCCTGTGTCAAATCCTAGCTCCCCTCCACTCAGCCCAATTCCAATCCAAGCCCCCCATGAGCCTACTTCCAGTTCTAGCCCCTACATGAGTCCATTTCAATCCAAGCCCCCACCACAGCCCATTTCCAATCTTAGCTCCCCCAACAGCCCATTTCCAGTCCTATCCTAGCTGCTCCATCAGCCCATTTCCTGTCCTAGCTCCCTCCCCTCACAGCCCATTTCCATTCCAAGCCCCCCCTCCCCATCAGCTATTTGCAGTTCAAGCCTCCCCTTCCACTCAACACATTTCCATTCCAAGTCCCCGTCCCCATCAGCTATTTGCAGTTCAAGCCTCCCCTTCCACTCAGCCCATTTCCAGTCCTACCCCAACCCATTACCAGTCCTAGCCCCCCATCAACCCACTTCAAGTCCTAACCCCATCACCCCATTTCCAGTCTTAGCCCCCCATAGCCCATTACCAGTCCTAACCCCCATCACCCCATTTACAGACTTAGCCCCCCCAAAGCCCATTACCAGTCCTAACCCTCCATCATCGCACAGCCCATTACCAGTCCTAACCCCATCAGCCCACCTCCAGTCTTAACCCCCCCATCAGCCCATTTTCAGTCCTAAGCCCCCATCAGCCCACAGCCCATTACCAGTCCTAACCCCCTCCCCCCCATCGGCCCCGGGAAAATTTTTTTAAAAAAAGCTGACTGCTGCTGCTGCCGCCGCGGCAGCAGCAGAATCGACTGTTCCACGGGGCCCCCCCCCCCTGCCCGGCTGAGCCTCTCCACAATGGTTTTCAGATCCGCGAAGGGAGAGTGTCTCACTGACTCCCACACGGCTCTGTTAAGCCCGCAGGGGCTGATGGGAAATTTCCCATCAGCCCCTGCAGGCTTAACAGAGCCGCGAGGAGACACTCTCCCTTCGCGGATCTGAAAGCCGTTGCCGAGAGGCTCAGCCGGGCAGGGAGGGTTCATCCGGGCAGGGGGGGGGGGCGCCCTGCAGGACAGTTGATTCTGCTGCGGCAGCAGTAGCCAGCTTTTTTTTTTAAATTTAATTTATTTTTAAAGCAGAACGTTTTTTTGTGCGGGGCCCCTGAAACGCGGGGCCCTGTGCAAAAAACATTCTTGCTCAATGGACGGGCCGGCCCTGCTCCTATCTCTTTGGGAGTGGCTGCCCATAATTGTTTATTGGCGTCTGCTCCATAGTATCCAGTGTCTGTAACTTTGCCTAAAGATGTTTTTAATCCTGTTTTGCTTGGAACAGACTCTGCTGAGATTTCGTTAAAAGATATTTGGCTGGCCATTAATAGGATAGAGGATACGCTTAAAGGAACTCTGACAAAGCTCTGTGTCTTTTCTCTAGGTACTTTGAACAAATTCCAACAACAAGTGTTAAAATTGAACCTTTGGAGAGTGAGATTGACAACATTTTATCTGTAGATAGTTTAGATTTGACTCAATTTTTTGAGTTGTCTTTGGATAATATGACTGAAAAAGCAACCTTCCTGGTAACCTTTAGAACCAAATTAGAGAAGAGCTCTATAATGTATTTTTCTAATAAGGCTATCCTTTTTTGTGGCAGCCAATAAACATTTTTCATGCAGTAGCTAAGGCTACCAAGCTTAGAGGAAGGCTTTTATCCAACTCAGGTCTAAGGTATTAGCTACTGGAACAACATTTTACTTAAAATGCTTATGTAAGTGTATTGGGATTCATGGTGGAAACAGATTTATCTTTACGGATGTGGCGGATTTAGAAAAGTTTCTTTTGGATAAGTTTGAGTTTGGAGTTAATCCATATTTGGTTATTATATATAGATGAGCAAGTAAAAGGGGTTCTGTTTATATTTGGAGGTTACATAAATATTCTATATACCAGAATGGTGCTCTCACTTGATGTTGGCTAGTGCAGTCTTTGTAATTTAGTTTTTTTTTTATGATGTTTTCTTATTTTGATGTGTACAGTGGTATTGCTTTCCTTATGGTTGTGGTTTGTAACCTGAACATTTTCAATTAAAAGAAACAAGTAGAAATACTAAGGAACATGCAATGAAGCTACAATGTAGTAAATTTAAGACTAATTAGAGAAAATATTTTTCACTCAATACGTAATCAAGCTCTGGAATTCGTTACCAGAGAATGTAGTAAAAGCTGTTAGTGTAGCTGGGTTTAAGAGAGGTTTAGACAAGTTCCTGGGGACAAAAGTCCATAAACTATTATTAAAATGGACTGGGGAAATCCACTGCTTACCTCTGGGAGGGACTTAGGAAGGTTAGGGGTTTTGACTGTAGTTCTGAGAGGGTGGATCTTCACTGTGTTGGAAGGAGAAGGGAGAGGGAGGGGCTCCACAAGATTTAAGATGATGTTGGCCCCTTGAAGATGGTAGCCAGGACCATCAGGCAATGTGTTAGCGGCAGAAAAATGCCCATGGTACATAAATGTAACCTGCCTTGAACTAGTACTGGAAAAGCATGAGCTATAAACAAAAATGATTTTGGAGGATTGTATGCTGTCTGATTGTTTTTGGGTGAAGATCATCAAAATAGATATTGTTCTCTATTCCCTTTAAAACAGATTAACATTAGGGCCTTCATTAGTATGGCTTAGCTTATGAAAATTCCTCTAGTACACTCTAATTGATGGGAAAGATAGAGTAGTGCAGGACCTCAAAGTCTTGGTTCTGCATAGCCTACCTTGTCTCCTGTACAGTGCTGACATCTCTGCTGTCTTTCCTGACAGCGATCCATTCTTTATGTTGCCTTCCACCACCTTTCTATTCTGTTGCTACTGCAGCCAGAGCACAATAAGAGATTCCACCTTACTAAAACAAGTTGACCTTTCATATCTGAGCTATTCTCCCTTATTCAGTCTAGAATGGATACCATCCCTCAGATGACAAGGATTTATTTTCCAACTTAACAATCACATGATAAACCTCACAGCCCCCAACATACAGTCCAGATTGGCATAACACCTAATCAGCTAATTACTTTTCATTAAAATACCCATTTCAGCAGTTATAGAGAAAACTACAACCACAATAATCATGCACCTGATAACCCAATTTATCTTTTCTTAAGAGATAAGATAAATGCTTAGATTATAGGGTAAAGTGTTTAGTGCTCAATAAACAGCTTTACCACAAAATAAGCATGCTATCACAAATTATTTAATATATTAACTCAACACTTGTGGCCTTGGTCAAGTCACTTAACACTCCATTACCTCAGGTACAAACTTAGATTGTAAGTCCGTCAGGAACAGAGAACAGCATACTGTACCTGACTGTAACTCATCTTGATCTACTACTAGAAAGGCGTGAGCTAAATATCGATAATTAATCAAATAAATAAATAAATACAGTAAGTCAATAGCAGACTTGTAACCAAAGTCAAATTTTTATTGTTTTGTTCACCCAACTTATTTAACATAGAGGCCAATTCCAAAAACGTGTACGTCCAGGCAGCATGCATGTCCAAATGGAAACGGGCAGGAATAGACCCCGACTCCACAAATGTGGGTATAGACGCAGCTGTGGGAACAGAATTGCCTACAAAGATGTACTCGGCACACCCGTATACAACATGACTTTGTACTAAGATGGTTATACACCAACAACAGCTTTATACATCCCCACACTCACTGTATTCAAAAAAGGTATACATCTGTGACCCTGCCTGTTTCCGCAAGATACCCATGAACGGTCATGCCCTCCCTTAAAAGTGCAGCTTTTGGACTGCTGTAGCCAAAGACAGTGCTGAAATGAGGCAGAATGGCAATGAAATTTGACGATATCAATAGATGGATACAAGTTAGACAATAGAAACCAGTCTGTGGCATGGCCAGACCAAAACAAAGCAATTGCAGTGCACTGTAATGTAAAACACAAGGAGGAGCAGGCCTCCTGCAGGCAACACCAAAAGACACAAGAGGCAGGAGACGGATGAACTAATGAGTCTTTTATTGGTAAGGACCCCAACGCGTTTCGGCAACGCCTTCCTCAGGGGAATTAACACTTAAACAAACAATAAAAACAAGGACAAAATTAAAATCACTATAACATCTAACAATTAAAAACAATTGGCATGATATCAAATGTATAACGGCAAATCAATTATAATATTATGTATAAAAAATAAATAAAATACAAACTGAACTGTACAACACGAACAAAACGTAGGGCTGAAAGCAGAGCACAGACAACTCATATATATACGTTATAAACTTAACTAAAATAATGGAACACAAATACTACCTTTATATCTAATATAAATAACATATAGAAACGTGCACATTTTCTACAATAAAGAGACAAAGAGAGATTTGAATACAATACTTATTATTTACTCCTAATCATAAACTAAACCCAGTACATTAAGGGATAAGGAAGTCAACAGACATGATCAAAATAAAACAACATGGTATAATATTGTATAGATAAATTATAATCATGAAAAATTAGTGAAAAATGCAGCTTGAATGATCATAAAAGAACACTAAACATCATAAAATAGGTAAACATAAAAAATAGATAAAAACTAAATAATGGAAACCCAAAGATGCAAAAAATTACAAAAAATTATTGGCAAAACATTGAAAAAAGTGAATAAGTCCTAATTGGAACATGGCCAAAACGATTCATCAATGAACAAACAAATAGATTAAATATGTTAAGGGTGATGACTACAATCTCAAATTGATCTCTAAGGATTATCTTGTATATTTCAAACTAATGATATAAAATACTCCAATTTAGAGTGTTCAAAAACACTTTAGTAAAAGTGAAATAAGATCGAAAAAAATAATGAAAAAAATAAATGTGCCAAACAGCACAAATGGGTAACTGAGCTGAACAAAACTTCAAATTTCTAAACCAAAATCACAACCGACTGCCGAGTAATGTGAAGATAGATATATAAATGTGTGCAAAAAACCACTTAAAATGTGTACCATATCATTCAGGTGCTTAATTAAGGCAATGCTTGCAATATCTATTCCTTTAGTTGAATCGGCAGTACTGAACAAAAACACTTCTAACATGAATGGAATAAAATTGAGAAAGGTAAATGTGCCAAACAGCACAAATAAGTAACTGAGCTGAGCAAAACTACAAATGTCTTTTTTTAAAAAAAATTTTCATTTAAAACTACAAAGATTATTTAAAACCAGAAGCACAATTGACTGCCGAATTGTATGAGGATAGATATGTAAATGTGTGCAACAGCCGCATAAATGTATTCCTACCGTTCAAGTGCTTAATGACAGCACTGCTTGCAGTATCTATTCTTTAAGTTGAATCGGCAGAGTTAAACGAACCCGTTTATTCTATAGCTGTATGTGAAAGTAAAATATAGAAACATGTTATACACTAGATAGATAACAAATATTACCCCAGAATGTAAGATGTATGCAAAAAGGAACCGAAGAAAAGAACATCGTAGTGTACTCACAAACTCAGTCGATCAAATCTAGTAACGTTTTGAGCACAATCTTTAAGTCAAAATAACAGGAGCTCGTCCTGCACACCGCACATCAAAGGGAGTTGAAAAGGAAAACTGCCCGACGGACCGACTTAAAAACGCCAATTTTGGCGCCAAAATTAAGGTAACCTGATCCTAGGGGCGGAGTTATAATTACCTAACTAATGTAGCTACAAGTGTAGAAAAAACTCTGCAGTGAAGAACGGAAAACCAGGGAGAAGGAGAGATTGCTCACCATATCGTTGCTACCTAATCTGCATCTCTTACTCAAGTGCTGCATTACAGTTGAAGAACAAATGAACAGCTCAGTTACTTATTTGTGCTGTTTGGCACATTTACCTTTCTCAATTTTATTCCATTCATGTTAGAAGTGTTTTTGATTCATTGATGAATCGTTTTGGCCATGTTCCAATTAGGACTTATTCACTTTTTTCAATGTTTTGCCAATAATTTTTTGTAATTTTTTGCATCTTTGGGTTTCCATTATTTAGTTTTTATCTATTTTTTATGTTTACCTATTTTATGATGTTTAGTGTTCTTTTATGATCATTCAAGCTGCATTTTTCACTAATTTTTCATGATTATAATTTATCTATACAATATTATACCATGTTGTTTTATTTTGATCATGTCTGTTGACTTCCTTATCCCTTAATGTACTGGGTTTAGTTTATGATTAGGAGTAAATAATAAGTATTGTATTCAAATCTCTCTTTGTCTCTTTATTGTAGAAAATGTGCACGTTTCTATATGTTATTTATATTAGATATAAAGGTAGTATTTGTGTTCCATTATTTTATTTAATTTTATAACGTATATATGAGTTGTCTGTGCTCTGCTTTCAGCCCTACGTTTTGTTCGTGTTGTACAGTTCAGTTTGTATTTTATTTATTTTTTATACATAATATTATAATTGATTTGCCGTTATACATTTGATATCATGCCAATTGTTTTTAATTGTTAGATGTTATAGTGATTTTAATTTTGTCCTTGTTTTTATTGTTTGTTTAAGTGTTAATTCCCCTGAGGAAGGCGTTGCCGAAACGCGTTGGGGTCCTTACCAATAAAAGACTCATTAGTTCAGTGCACTGTAATGTAGCAGGACTACAGGTAGAGAGTGAACCTACCGGCCCAAGAAGCAGTGCAAGTGCCACACAGACATGCTCAGAGACACCATCAATGCTCCCCACAATTGTGCACATTTGTGGAGACCAATGCTGTTGCACCTGGGCATGGCGTACTGTGGTTTGCACTGTTGCACCCCTCCTTATGAGGTCCCTTTTAGTGACAGGGACATATTTGGACAGGGAAGTAATTGTGAAACTGTCCTGCTCACTCCTGCCTGTTTTCACTGGCACCTGGTGATTCTGCAGTCATCCCTACAGTCCAAGTACCTGCCAGGCATACCTGTCCCCCCCCCGATATGTAGATGCGTAATATAGATCCCCCCCCCCCCCCCGTTCAGTCCTCCAACCACAGACACATACTCTCAAGTGCACCCACACAGAAACAAACATCTGCCAAAAGATTGTCCTGTACCGTATGACTTAGATGATGGAGAGGAAACCATGGAACTCAGTACTTCCGACCCAGCATCAGACCTGCGTACTACACCTCTAGCTGTATACATCCATACACAGTAACTAGGAAAGTGGACCCCGCATAGATACAGAGCAGCATTGGGCCCAAATAGACCCACCAGTACCTCAGCCTCCAGGGTCAAACCTCGTATACGCATCATACATCATAGGCCCACATATTTAACCAACTGTAACAGGAACCTGTGCACAGGTTATGTGCATATACCCACTGGTAAAACAGAAACGTAATACTGTGTTCCCATAGGATTCACATATGGCCATATCTGCATCATGGGAATTTACACATTGCATAGAGCATATTGTAAAGATCCGCTGTGTGGAGCGCAACACTCCAGCTGGCTGGGTGCTGCACATAGCATCGATTGCTGGGATTACATTTGCGCATGGAGTCCTAGGACTCCATCATCTGTATCAGTTCTAGGACCAGGTCATGGTTAGGGAGCCCTAGCTGTGCCCCATCAGCTCACACTGCAGAATGCGCACCAGTGCTCTGCCGCATACATTCAGCGGCGGGGGGCGGTATTTCTGCTATGTTGACTTACATCCTCCCCTCCTCTGCGTTCTGTACTGAAACACTGCATGCTGTGGTTTTCCAGACTGCAGCACAGCAGTGCACAGCAGAGGTTACACATCCATTCTCCACTATGGGCTGCATTGCAGTGCAGGGCAGAAATATTTCTAAGTCCTACCTTTATTCCACGTTTCAGCAGGTATAACCTGGACGTCTGTGGTGCCGACTGTGGACATATACAGGTGTGACTGTAATACACTTTACACATCTATGTGGCTGGCCATGCCCCCATTCCGCCCTCTTCTGCCCACATTCTGCAATCCCTGTTTAAGTGGCATGTACATGCAGTGCCGCTAAGGTACAGAATAGGGTTCTGGACGTTTTCGCGAGATGCACGTCCATGTTGCACAAACAGGCAGCTTATTCGTGGCTCAGAATGACCTCCAAAGTGTCTAAAATGATAATAATTAGGGATAGATAGTTTATGCTTGCTATGTTCATTTACACAGATAAACATAAAAGTTTTTTTTTAGTTTATTTCCAACATTCAGTTCTACAGTTAGTGCCAGAAAAATGAATTGACAATAAACTGACTTTCTTTAATAATGCAACTATTTTGAAAGTGTAGCTTTAATCATAAGTAACCTTTTCCATTCTTTATGGGTAAGGATTCTTTTTCTGGATTGTCTATTACTGCCTCATAGGTGGTATTCAATAGAAACCAGTCTAGGCAATGCACTTTCTTTATGTGATGTTTCGATAAGAGATTGATCTCAGAGGACGCCCTGGAGTTCTGAAAGCAGAATTATTGGATTCTAGGGTTTTCTCAGATGTCAAAGATCTTTAAACAGTGTCTTGAAAAGTTTCTATACCCTGCTTCTCTGTGAGCTGTGTATGAACTCATTAAATTAGGTAGTCTCCCTGTTAATTAGACTTCAGTTTCCCACACCAAGCAAATATATCAATACATATTTTCCAAACAATTAATGATAAATTTAGGGTGATTTTAGAGTCTGCATGATCTAAATTTATTCCACTATACACACAAACTTCTAAATCTGCAATAATTGATATAGAGGTCTACCCAATAATGGGTTACAATTTCTTATCAGGGGAGCACTCATATAGACAGATCTACAGATAAGGACCCGTTAAGTTCATCCTGCTGGGCTGGGACACCTGCCTAATATCATGCCACAGATCGTACTCTTAACATGGGCAGGCAGGACTATTGCTTGCCCTTCCAATAACAGTAAGCCGTACAAATAGAACAGGACATATTATTAAGTGGCAATTAATGGCAGCAGCTTTATTTCTTCAATGCAGAGGGTAGGGTGGTAAGAAGCAATAGCCCAAGCCAAGAAACTAAGGTGTATGTTTACTAAAACCCCGGTAAAGTGCGGGCCGCGGTAGTGTGCGGATGCCATATAAGGAGTGGGCGTTCCGACCTGAAAAAGAAAAGCCGGAATTTACATATGCGCTAAGGTGCGCGGCGCCCATGTGCGCCCCGCACCTTAGCGCATGAGATAGCTGCGCGGGAGGCATAAGTGGCGCGCTGAAGTACAAGAAAAAGAGCAGAGCCATGGCACAATGGTTAAGACATTGGCCAACAGTGCAGAGATCAAGGGTTCAATCCCCCACAGTGCCCAATGAAGACAGCTGGCTGAGGTGCTAATTTATGAGGCACAGAAATACTGGGCAGCATGCTAATGTTTTTGGCAGCATATTAATACTGGGAGGTATAAGGCGGCACGCTGATGTTTTTGGCGGCATATTAATACTGTGCGGCATAAGGCGGCACGCTGATGTTTTTGGCGGCATATTAATACTGGGCGGCATAAGGCGGCGCGCTGATGTTTATGGAGGCATTATAATACTGGGCGGTATAAGTGGCGCGCTGATGTGCCTGAAGAAGAGCAGAGCCACAGCACAATGGTTAAGACACTGACCAATGGTGCAGGGATCAGGGGTTCAATGCCCAATGAACAAGGCTGGCTGAGGTATAACATATTATGGGGAAGATTGCTTTAGGAGGCATTTTATGCATATTTTAATTATCACTACTAGCAAACGCACTCTCAAAGCGTGTTAACATAAGGCGCCCTATAAGGCACATGTTAAAGTGCACTGTCAGCCAAGGCACCCTAGAATGTTGCTTATAGGGCACTTCAGAGGATGCCGTATGAGGTACCGCAAGGTCAGTATACTGTTTTTTATGGCAGCACTGTGCAGTTTAAGGAATGAAAAGCATAAGTAGGTGCGATGACAGGCAAGGAGGAGCAGCAGTGGAGCACAATGGCACTGACTGCTGATACAGGGGTCATGAGTTTGCTCCCCAGTGTGCCTAATACGTAAGGCTGGCTGTGGCATCAGCTTTGCATTGTACATCTTTTGTCCTGCAGCACTTTATTTTTATGTTATTAATTGCTGCCAGCAAACACGCCCTCACATGCCGTAATTGAAGGTGCCGTATAAGGCACTCCATAGGGTACATTATAAATTGCACTGTCCGCCACAGCACCCTAAAATGTCCCCTATAGGGCACCCTATAGGTTGCGTCACAGGATAATGTATAGTGCACCTTATATGGACGGGAACCATAAGGTGCCCTATAGGGTGCCCTATAAAGCACCCTCAGAGGCACCTTATGGGTACAGTACGCTGAGGGTGTTTTTGCTGGCATCAAAATATGTACATTAAAAAAAGATAATGCATTGGACAACCCTATCAAATAACCCCACTGTGGGTTTGAACCCATGAATTCTGGCTTCAGAGGCAGTGAAGTAACCATTGGGCTACAGCTCTATAGTTGCTAGCAACCCCTGGCTGGCTGCAGAGAGCATGCACGTCACCACACAGACAGTCTGCTGTGGTCACCAGGATAGGGTTAGCCCACCCATACCCATGATGCACTGCACATGCAAATCAGCTGTCCACAGATTAACACAAGATGGGCAATGCACCCCCACTGCATCTCGGCCTCGAAGAGGGAAGTGACCATGTGCACCCACACACCACCTCGGCCTGGTAGGGGGTACTGACCATGTGTTTTACTGGCACAGAGTAGCTACACACCGTCACATTGTGCGGATACTGTGCTCACCCTGAGGGTGCAATGAGGCGCCCAGGACCAGGTCCACAACACCTTCCATAGCTGAAAGAGGCCATGCCGGAGGTCCAAAGCAGTGTTAATGTGTGAGATAGGTAGTTTCTGCACAAACACCTTGGATATCTCTGTCTGTTTCAGTCAGGTGTAACTCCTAGGTGGTCCATGCACCCCCACCCCCACTCCTCCAGGGCTGAGGGTGGCAAACAGGGTCTCCCATCAATAGATCCACATTCTACCTCCCTGCAAAGGTGGCAGTAGAGGGGAACATCAACCCCAGTCCTGCTGAGGAACAGACACCCCACAGGGCAGTCAATGCATCTCTATACACATCCATAACACAATAACAGACAGACATTAGGCCTGGATATGGTGAGCTGCACCCCACCATTATCTGATATTCTCCTGCAGCAAGTCATCATCCACTGCACCCTGCAAGCTGCTCCATCAAGACACATACCAGCTGCAAACAGTGTGCTAGTTAGTCCACAGTGCATGTTCCCAGTGGAGATGCATGCACCCAGAACTGGGATGTCAGCATACACAGCAAGCAGATAAATCAGTGACTGGACCCCAAAAGGAAACCCATATCTAACACATGAGAGAAATACTATATAGCACTATGGGGGTGCCTAGCCATGCTGTGGTCACTGCACAGTCAGGGTGAGAGTGATCTCTCAGCAGGACATACTGAGGTCACCCTGTCTGTGTAGGTGGTGGCCAGGCACTACAATGTCCCAGTCAGTGCCCTATGCCCTGTGCAGATGCACCCTGGCCAGGCCACCCTGTCCAGCCTATACCCATGGTACCTTGCTCCTCATTATGCACACTGGCAGCCCAATACTGGCAACATTGCTGGCAGTGTGGGCTGTGGAAGGTGTTTGCAGCCACCACACACTGTATAGACCAGAGCTACTCAATTCCAGTCCTGGTGGCCCGCAACCCTGCAGGTTTTTGGGATATCCCTAATGATATGCATGAGATATATCTGCATTAGAGATAGCCTGCCAACCTGACTGGTTTTTGGCCCTCCAGGGCTGGATTTGGAGACCCCTGCCTTACACCTCTGTCATTTAAGATTGTGAGTGGGCAAGGTACAGATGTTCTAGACATCAAAAGGGTAGATAAAATGTGTCACATTCCTCCTAGATTCTCAACACCACCAAAAAGTTGTCTAATAGACAATATTTTGGTGGTGGTGAGAAGCAAGGAGGAATGTGACAAATTCTAACCTTTTTGATGTCTTGGACATCTGCACCTTGCCCACTTACAATCTTAAATGACAGAGGTGTAAGGCAGGGGTCTCCAAATCCAGCCCTGGAGGGCCAAAAACCAGTCAGGTTGGCAGGCTATCTCTAATGCATATATATCTCATGCATATCATTAGGGATATCCCAAAAACCTGCAGGGTAGCGGGCCACCAGGACTGGAATTGAGTAGCTCTGGTATAGACAGACACACACTCCCACACCTATGCCAGCATTGTGCTACTATTGAGGGGGTGATTAGCCTAGGCCACCACACCGGTCCTGGGCACGGCACAGGCATGGATATGGTACGCAGTACTGCTGGGGGTCACTCCCCAGGGTGGTGAACACCGTCAGAGGCCAGGCCTGGAGCACGCACCGCAGACACCAAACAGATTGTTCGGATGGGGTCAACTAGCAGTATGTGCGTAACGTAGGGATATCTATCAGCCTGTACTCTTAGCAAACGTTTCAGAGCTGTGTACCTCAGGTGTAGGGTGACATTGCTAAGGTATGCAGGTGCTGGTATTGGGAGATGCACACAGGGTCCAATGTTCTGCCTCTACAGGAGACATTGGCCAATGGGGCCTGTGGGTGTGGGTGTGGGTGTGTCTGCCCCTGTTGGCTGCTGCTTTACGGCAGCGCTTCCCCACTCCAGCCCAGTTTTGCATCACACTGTTCGGGTCTTCCTGCTGTCCCTCATGAATATGCATGAGCTACATCTACATAGCGTGGGGGTGGTGCATAGATATACAGCACAGGCATTTGTATGAGTGGCAGCATGGAACCTGACTGGTGTGTGGCCCACCAGGACTGCATTTGGGGGATTCTGCTGTAGGTTCTGCCCCTGTTCATGGTGTCTGTGCTCAGTGGGGTAAAAGATAGACTTATTACCATTGCATATGTCCTTGTCACGAAAGGTGTGTCCTTACTGTCACTGTTTATTTGTGGGGAAAATATGTGGGCAGGATTGCCGGTAGCCCCAGCTGGTCTTTGAACCTGTGATCTTCTGTTCTTGCATGCATTGTCTGTGTGCACTGCACCACCGTGTAGCCACAGCCTGGCTGAATTCCCTGGATAGTCCATGACTGTGGATCCGGCAGGGCCTGTCTGTTGCTGTGGACTGTGCCAGCCTGCACATGGCTATGCCTCTGTCTTCTGTCGCTAGCAGCCACTGCCCCCTGCACCACATATACTCGTCCGCCAACATGCTGGCATGAGCTTCTCCCATAAAAAGCAGGTGACCTGATTGGAATGTGGCAGTACGGGACTGCATTTGGGGTACTTGGCTGTGGGTAATGCCCATTGTTGTGGTGTGTGTGTGTTTGTTGGGTAAAATATGGGTGTTTTCCCCATGCTTATGTCCCCTGCAATACAGGGGTGTCTGTGCTATCTGTGTTTAGTGGTGGGTAAGATATAGGGACTGGGCTGGCAAGTGCCCCAGCTGGGCTTTGAACCTCTGACCCTCTGGTCCTAGAGGTACTGACTCTGTCTGCTGCACCACACGATGGCCACATACACAGTGCAGCCCCTGGAGGTAGTAAGCCTGGCAGGATGGAGTCACAAACCCTGCTCTACGCAAATTTACTGTGGGCATATGCACCCTGTCTGGTGACAAACGTGCACATAAACCCCGGAAATGACCACGGGAAATGGGGGACAAAATATCACCACGCTGGGCAACAGTGATATTAATGGGCAACCATGGGAAATAAGATCCCTGAGGTTGAAGCTTTGGTGGGAGTGGCTGACTTGGATTTAGTGGCAGTTACAGAAACATGGTTCACAGAAAACAATGAATGGGATGTAACTATACCTGGCTATACTTTATTCAGGAAGGACAGGGTAGGAAGAAGAGGAGGAGGAGTGGCACTATATGTAAAAACTACTATTAAAGCTTTGGAATTACAGAGCTTAAAAGGGAGAGAGGAGGCATTGTGGGTTAAACTAGAAAGAGGGAAAGAGAAATCTATTTGCATTGGAGTGATATACAGACCTCCCTCACAAGAGGAAGAGGTGGACAGAGAGTTAATTGAAGACATACGCAGCATTGCTAAGAAAGGGGAAGTACTACTGATAGGAGATTTCAATATGCCAGATGTTGATTGGCACATTCCTGCTGCAGTATCATCTAGAAGTGAGGAGATCCTGGATTCTCTACAGGGAGAACTATTCAGGCAATTGGTAACAGACCCCACACGTGAAGGGGCCATACTGGACTTGGTGCTTACCAATGGTGAAAGTGTTTCTGATGTTGTAGTGGGAGATCATTTTGCATCCAGTGATCACCAGATGGTGTGGTTCAGTATTAGGACTAGGGCTGTAGAATCCATTCCAAGGTGAGGATCTTAGACTTTAGGAAGACTAACTTTGCGAAGATGGGCCAATACCTCAGGGAGTCGTTAGTGGGATGGGAACAGCTGGGGGATGTAGAAAAACAGTGGGCAAAACTGAAAGGGGGTATTTTAAGGGCAACCAACCTTTTTGTTAAAATGGTAAATAAAGGCAAAAGGAACAGGAGACCGCTATGGTTTTCGAAGGAAGTAGCTGAAAAAGTGAAGAAAAAGAGGGAGGCCTTCATGAAATACAAGAGATCACAGAGAGCAGAAGACAAGCATCTGTATTTGGAAAAACTTAGAGAAGCTAGCAAAGTAGTCAAGAAGGCAAAGATTCAAAAGGAGGAGGAAATAGCCAATGCAATAAAATGGGGGGATAAGACATTTTTCAGATATATTAGTGAGAAGAGGAAGAGCAAAAGTGGTATTGTCAGACTCAAGGGTGCAGGGGGGGAATATGTAGAAGCTGATAAGGATAAAGCGGAATTGCTTAACAAATATTTTTGTTCTGTGTTCACAGATGAAGAACCAGGAGCAGGACCTCAGAAAACACCCACAAATAAGAACAGAAGCGAGGGACATCTTGAACTATTTTCAGTAGACTGTGTTCGTGAGAAACTAGCTCAACTTAAAGTAGACAAAGCGATGGGACCGGATGGGATACACCCTAGAATACTGAGGGAACTTGGGGACGTTCTAGCAGCTCCACTGACTGACCTTTTCAATGCCTCGTTGGAGTCAGGAGTGGTGCCAAAGGACTGGAGAGAGGCTCATGTGGTGCCTTTACACAAAAGCGGAAGTAAGGAAGTGGTTGAAAACTACAGGCCGGTTAGTTTAACTTCGGTGGTGAGTAAATTATTGGAAACGCTGCTGAAAGAGAAAATAGTGAGGTTTCTGGAGTCCAGCGGATTACAGGATCCGAGGCAGCATGGATTCACCAGAGGCAGGTCTTGTCAGACAAATCTGATTGATTTTTTTGACTGGGTGACCAGGGAGTTGGACCGAGGGAGAGCTCTAGATGTGGTGTATTTAGATTTCCGTAAAGCCTTTGACACTGTTCCTCAAAGGCGACTTATAAACAAACTGAGCACCCTAGGGATGGACCCTAAAGTTACTGCTTGGGTTAGAAATTGGTTGGGTGGGAGGCGACAAAGAGTACAAGTAAATGGAGCTCACTCTGAGGAGAAGGATGTTACCAGTGGTGTGCCCCAGGGATCTGTCCTTGGTCCAATTCTTTTTAACATCTTTGTTAGTGATATAGCGGAAGGGCTGTCGGGTAAGGTTTGCCTCTTTGCGGATGATACCAAAATCTGCAATAGAGTAGACACCCAGGAAGGGGTAGATAACATGAGGAGGGATCTAGCTAAGCTTGAAGAATGGTCTAGAATTTGGCAGCTGGGATTTAATGTTAAAAAATGTAAGGTCATGCATTTGGGCTGCAGCAATCCAAGGGAGCAATACAGTATAGGAGGTGAAGTACTTTTGTCCACTAAAGAAGAGCGGGACCTAGGCGTGGTTGTGTCTGATGATCTTAAAGTAGCTAAACAGGTGGAAAAGGCGACAGCAAAAGCTAGAAGGATGCTTGGGTGCATACGGAGAGGAATGGCTAGCAGAAAAAAGGAGGTGATAATGCCTCTGTATAAGTCTTTGGTGCGACCTCATTTGGAGTATGGTGTGCAATTCTGGAGACCGCACCTTCAAAAGGATGTGAACAGGATGGAGTCGGTGCAGAGGGTTGCTACCAAAATGATTAATGGGCTTCATTATAAAGCATATGAGGACAGACTTAAGGATCTTAATATGTACACCTTAGAGGAAAGGCGGGATAGAGGTGATATGATTGAGATGTTTAAATACCTCCGTGGCATAAATGTTCAGGGAGAGAGCCTCTTTCAATTGAAAGCAAGTTCTGCTACGAGGGGACATGGGATGAGGGTGAAGGGAGATAGATTCAGGAGTGATATGCGGAAATATTTCTTTACGGAAAGAGTAGTGGATCCGTGGAATAGTCTCCCAGTGGAGGTGGTAGAGATGAGGACAGTAACTGAATTCAAGAAAGCATGGGACCAACACAGAGGATCTCTAAAGGCAAAAAGTGGACTGTTGTAGTTGTTATGGAAGGACAGACTAGATAGGCCATGTGGTCTTTTTCTGTCGTCATGTTTCTATGTTTCTATAGCAAACACTCCCAGGAAAGCTCCACAAAAGGAAATGTTTTTTGGAAGAGTCTCCGCTCCGTAAACCCTTCCAAAATTAATTTCTTTTTTCTGGAGCTTTGCTGGGTGTGTTTTCTGTATTTGCCCATCACTATAACTGTTCCCCAGATGAATTACTATTTTTAATAGTTCTGTTGTGGTCATTTTCTATTTTTATTTGCACTTTTGTGCTGTGCACATGTATCACACTGCTCACGTTTTGCTGGTTTCCCCGGTTTTCCTGTACATTGCTGACGGAAATGGTTTCTCTTCCCTTTAAATGCTTTCTACCGCGAGTGTTTCCCTCGCGGTAGTTTTTACATGCAAATTCGGGCCCGATAAAGTGCGGGGAGCCTCTCCCCTCCCACTCTCCACCCATTGACCCCGTCCCTTCGCCCCTCCGGGGCCTTCCTCCGCCCTCCTTTAGCCGTTCCACGCCTCTATCGGACATTTGCGGGCCCGCACTTGTACGGGGCCCGTTAGTGTGCCGCGCACCTTTGCGGGGGTGACACGCACGTGTGCGGGGCATTTATTAGCGTTTATTAGCGTTTCAGTGCCGCGTTTCCGTGCGCTGTTTTGCAGCGCGCACATTTCCGGTTTTTAGTAAACATCCCCCTACGTATACTATCAGAGATATTTACCAAACCTAATCGAGATCCAGTTAATGATCAGGAGTAGGCTTGGTAAATGTCTCTGATAGTACTTAGACATGACTTCACAGAATTTCTGTCTCAAGAAAATTGCCAAATAAAGTCTTTTTGAGTAATCCTCAAGAGCAGGAGTCCATAGATTCTGAAGGCAAAAAAAAAAAAAAAATCCAGGAAGGATTTTACAGAGATTTCAAGAACCAAACTTTGGGCAAATCAGAAAATAGGACCAAAGATCACCACAAATACAAGATATAGCTAGAGCCAACCTGCTAAGAAATGTAATAGTTCATCTTAGAAGATAAGTTCCTTCTAACCCAAAGGCCACTGGTTTGAGGCCAAGCAATGACAACTGTTAATAAAAGTAGAAAAAATATATTTACCTAGAATCCTCTAGTAACCTTTCAGCTGTTGTTGGCTTTTGTTTTTTTTTGGGGGGGGGAGGAGGGGGGGTCAGTTTGGGCAGCAGGCACAGCTACTTCTTAATTAACAAAAATGCCCTGAAATGAAAATTTTATAAGAACAAAATGAGCAAAATGAAAAAAAAAAGATAAGCCCTGCAAGGGCACAGAAAACATTTATTTTTGCCTGCACATCCCTAATAGTTCTTTATCTAATAGATTATTCTCAATTATTCTGAAGGCTACTCTGTCTGCCCTTAATGTAAAAGTGTTGACAAATTGTACACTTACTATGCATCTGCCTTTTTTAGGAAAAAACAATTATAAAATCTGAAATATAATTTAGGGGTATGTTTACTAAACTGCGTTAGTGCAAATCGCATTAGGAGCCGCGTTAGTGAAAGGAAAGCCAAAAAAGGACATGGGCGGGACATCGTAACGACTAACGCGCGTTCCAAAAACTAACGAGCGTTACAGGGCGCCGTGGCGCGTTAAGCATATGAAGGCGTACAGACACAAATCATTGAAACAGAGCTGTAGCACAATGGTTAGTGTACTCACCGCTGTTACAGGCAGCACGGGTTCGAGTCCCCAGTGTGCCTAACGCAGAATGCTGTCCCAGGCAGCACCCTGTACATTACATAGGGAATGAGGAGGCATGTTCTCTTTACGTTCAGTAGTTGTTAGTGAAACACACTCTCGCAGTGCGCATAGCCATGTACGTTGGTACGTGCGTGGCTGCAGGGTTGCAGACCTCCAGGACCGGAATTGAGTAGCTCTGCTTTAGGGTGTCTTGCACTTATGCACTATGCCAGAGCTACTCAATTCCGGTCCTGGAGGTCTGCAACCCTGCAGGTTTTCGGGATATCCCTAATGATATGCATGAGATATATATGCATTAGAGATAGCCTGCCAACCTGACTGGTTTGTGGCCCTCCAGGGCTGGATTTGGAGACTCCTGCCTTACACCTCTGTCATTTAAGATTGTGAGTGGGCAAGGTACAGATGTTCTAGACATCAAAAGGGTAGATAGAATGTGTCACATTCCTCCTAGATTCTCAACACCACCAAAAAGTTGTCTAATAGACAATATTTTGGTGGTGGTGAGAAGCAAGGAGGAATGTGACAAATTCTAACCTTTTTGATGTCTTGGACATCTGCACCTTGCCCACTTACAATCTTAAATGACAGAGGTGTAAGGCAGGGGTCTCCAAATCCAGCCCTGGAGGGCCAAAAACCAGTCAGGTTGGCAAGCTATCTCTAATGCATATATATCTCATGCATATCATTAGGGATATCCCAAAAACCTGCAGGGTTGCAGACCTCCAGGACTGGAATTGAGTAGCTCTGCACTATGCTAACAGATGTACGTGTGATGGCCTATGGTTTATCAGAGCCTGAGAGCAGGCGCTGGATCTTCCCAGGGTTGGAGCGTGCCAGTCACACCCATGATGCACTGCACATGCAAATCAGCTGTCCACAGATACACCATGGGGAATGCACCCCCACAGCACCTCGGCCTGGTAGGGGGAAGTGACCATGTGCACCCCCACAGCACCTCGGCCTGGTAGGGGGTACTGACCGTGTGTTGTACTGGCACAGAGTAGCTACACACCGTCACATTGTGCTGGTACTGTGCTCACCCTGAAGGTGCAGTGAGGCGCCCAACACCAGGTCCACAGCACCATCCATGGCTGAAAGAGGCCATGGCGCAGGTCCAAAGCAGTGTTAATGTGCAAGATAGGTAGTTTCTGCACAAACACCTTCCAGTCAGGTGTAGCCCCCATGGACCCCCCCCCCCCCCCAGCGCAGCAAACAGGGTCTCCCAACAATAGATCCACTTTCTACCTCCCTGCAAAGGTGGCAGTAGAGAGCAACATCAACCCCAGTTCTGGTGGGGAGCAGACACCCCACAGGGCAGGCACTGCAGCTCTGTACACAGACAGACATCAGGCATGGATATGGTAAGCTGCACCCCCACCACTATCTGATATACTCCTGCAGCAAGCCATCAGCCACTGCACCCTGCAAGCCACTCCATCAAGACACATACCAGCTGCAAACAGACTGCTAGTTAGTCCATAATGCATGTGCCCAGTGGATATGCTTGCACCCAGAACTGGGATATCAGCATACTCAGCAAGCAGATAAATCAGTGACTGGGACCCAAAAGGAAACCCATATCTATCACATGAGAAAAATGCTATATAGCACTATGGGGGTGCCTAGCCATGCTGTGGTCACTGCACAGTCAGGGTGAGAGTGATCTCTCAGCAGGACATACTGAGGTCCCCCTGTCTGTGTAGGTGGTGGCCGGGCACTAAAATGTGCCTGTCACTGCCCTATGCCCTGTGCAGATGCACCCTGGCCAGGCCACCCTGTCTGGCCTATACCCATGGTACCTTGCTCCTCATTATGCACATTGGCAGCTCAATACTGGCAACATTGCTGGCAGTGTGGGCTGTGGAAGGTGTTTGCAGCCACCACACACTGGATAGACAGACAGACACCCCCACACCTATGCCAGCATTGTGCAACTATAGAGGTGTTCAGCAGCCATACCCACCACACCAGTCCTGGACACAGTTGAGGCATGGATATGGTACGCAAGACTGTTGGGGGTCACTCCCCATGGTGGTACGCACTGTCAGAGACCAGACCTGCAGCACACACCACAGACAGCAGAATGATTGTTATGGTGGAGCTCACTGAGCAAACTGTGCTTAATGTAGGAATTGATATCTGCCAGTTATCACAGGAAACGTTTGATAGCTGTGTACCATATACCCAGGTGTAGGGTGGCATTGCTAAGGTATGCAACTGCTAGTATTGGGAGATACAGGCAGGGCCCAATGTCCTGCTTCTCCAGGAGGCATTGGCCAATGGGGCCTGTGGGTGTGTCTGGCCCTGTTGGCTGCTGCTTTACGGCAGAATTCCCCAACTCCAGTCCTGGTGTTCCAAACCTGTTCGGGTTTTCATGCTGTCCCTCATAAATATGCATGAGCTACATCTGCATACCATGGGGGTGGTGCATAGATATGCAGCACAGGCATCTTTATTAGAGGCAGCATGGAACCTGAATGGTGTGGGACCCTCCAGGGCTGCAATTGCGAGACTCTGCTCTGGGTAATGCGCCTGTTTCTGAATTCTGTGTTTGGTGTGGTATAATATAGGCGTATTAACCATGCGTATGTTCTCTGCAATAAAGGGGTGTCTTTACTATCACTGTTTAGTGGTGGGTAAAACTGTGGGGACTGGGTTGGCAGGAGCCCCAGCTGGGATTTGAACCTGTGACCCTCTGGTCTTACAGGCACTGGCTGTGTCTGTTGCACCACACTGTGGCCACAGAGATAGTGCAGTCCCTGGAGTTAGTTAAAGCGGCCTGACGAGTCAGAAACCCTGCTCTGCACAGGTTTACTGTGGGCTCATTTACCTTGTATGGAGACAAAGGTGCACATAAACCTCAAAACAGACCTCAAAAAAGGGGCAAACACCCATAACCAAGCTGGGCAACAATGATATCATTGGGTAACATTACATACCACTCCCAGGAAAGCTCCATCACAATGAAATGATCTTTGAAAGGGTCTACGGAGCGAAGACCCTTCCAAACATCATTTCTTTCTTTGGTGCTTTCCAGGGAGTGTTGTTCATTCTTGCCCATTGCTATCACTGTTGCCCAGCTGAATTGTGCTTTTTACAATGTTTCTTGTGGTCATTCTTAAGGTTTTATGTGAACTTTTGGTCTTTGCACATGTATCACACTGCTCACGTTTTGTAGGTTTCCCCGGTTTTGCTGTACATTGCTGACGGAAATGGTTTCTCTTCCCTTTAATATGCCTTTAACGACAGGTTTTCATTCGCGTTGGAATTGAGCTCAGAAATTCAGCGCGTTAGTATGAGGGGAGCCTCTCCCCGCCCACTCTCCGCCCATTGACCCCTTCTCTCCGCCCACTCTCCACCTTCTGCGCTGTTTTAACGCGCCGCAGAGGTTTACGATCGTTAACTGCAGTTAACGCGCGTAAGTACGTTTAACGATCGTTAGCACGTCAGAACACGCGTTCGGACGTGCTAACGATCGTTAAACGTACTTTACGCGCGTTAATCACGATTACCGCACTTTAGTAAACATCCCCCTTAATGTAATTTCTTATATTACACCTAATCCCAAATGGCCCAGAGTGAATTACATAAAGTTGTAAATATGATTTTCATAAAAAAACAAAAAAAATTTACATGAAATAAGTACATACAAAAAATATGAAGTTAATTAGACCTCACAAAATAAAAAGTTTAAATAAAATGGCAATAAGATGCATAGTTATCCAGAACCCTAATTTGCTTAGGCAATTGATTCCATTCCATGACAACCTGATAGCTAAACAGGCTATCAATATGATTTCTTGGAGATGGGTAATCTAATAAAAGATATTCCTCAGAGTTAGATCTTTTTACTTAGGATGCCAGGCCCTATATAGTGAAAACATGATGTTAGTGTCGCTGCCAGATGATTTCTTAGAAAGAATTCATGTTATGTTAGTTTTTGATAGATTATTTACGTTTAGTGCATTACGATAAACATGTTTTGGATAATGTGATTTCAAAATCAACATAAATAAACCTCTTCTCTACTTAATGCAAATAAGGAGCCTTATTCAGAAAATAATTTCTCCTATTCTGAGGACAGAGAGAGGGGACTTGGGATGTGATCGGCATTAGGCCTCTTGTCTAAAATTAAAAGTACAGCTAGAGCCAGGACTAAGAGTGGCTCAGAGCTACAAAGATTTAAAGGGGTGAGCTGCAAAATTAACCAGGGATTTCTCTGATTGGAGGCAGAAGAGAGAGAAAGGGAGAAGTGCTGTGGGGCAATGAGTGGCAGCTAAAATGTTTAAAGGACTGGAGCCCAGAATTAGGAAATAATAGGGAGAAAAGGAAAAGAAAATCCTGACTGGAGTGTAAGTGAGGTATAAATAGCAGCTAGGGAGACAGAGGGGCGTGTTTACTAAAGGTTAATATGCATTAAGTGCTGCCACTGCCCATTCATTTCTATGGGCCATTGCAGCACTTAACGCACATTAACCTTTAGTAAACATGCCCCAGAGTGTGGCTGAGAAACAGAAAAATGTTTTAAATAACTTAAAACTGCAGCAGTGCCCTTGTCTTGCTGGCGTTGACAGGAGAGATATGGAGCCTCTAGATGTCCTAAAGTAATTTTAGGAATTTATTATAGGATATTTTTGTGTGTTCTGAGTGAATTATACATTAAAAAGGGCAAATTTTAATTACGGTGATGTAGTAACCGGAGTAGGTTGGACTCGATGCTTCTCCACTACCCCATCATCCCCCCCTTCTCTCATCCCTCCCCCCCTGCCTCCCACAAACACTCTGACACAATACTCTTTGTAAACTTCTGGTCGTAGCTTTATTCACCATTAAACAGCTTAACAATCAACATCAATAACAATCCTTTGCATACACCAGTGGAATGCTGACTCACCAGCCATGTCACTAGCAAGGTGCGCACGCCTCCGCTTTCCAAATTCCCTCCCCCATTTGGCCCCCGACTTCGCCATATAATTAGCAAAAGCCAGCCTAGGGGTTGTCCGGGTCGGGGGTACCCCACCCCCGTCCCAATCTTATCCAAAGGCTTCAGACCCCGGAAACCTCTGGGATCCCTCCTACCCCCCCTTACACTGCGACACCCCTAGTCAACTTACTCCCGTTAAAGAGCGGGCGGGCGGAAGGGCCGCCATCCACCGGACCTCTTTCCTGGCTATCCCCGGCCGGTAAGTCCTCTTTCTGGGGCCCGCCTCCTCCTCTCTTTTCATTGGCTCTCACTTCGCGCCACGCGATAGGGAGCCAATCCTTTCAAATGCTGCCGCCGCATCACTGCTTCTCCTTCCTCCTCCTCTCTCCAACCTACGGACCCGAAACCGGGGGTTCCGCATCTCGCCGAGCCACCCGGTTACGGGCGACTGGCTTGGACTCCCTGCCACGCAACCTAAATATATCAATATAGATAAAATTCAAGGGCAAGAAAAATTCTAAACTGAACAGAATGGAATTTTCAGCACCCAAGCCAAAAGTAAAGTCTTGTCCTCAACAGCTATTGGTGTGACCATGGAAACATCATCGTGATACATTTTTTTGAGCCAACCCCTTTCTTCAAAACCAGATGTACCAGTTTGTTTAAGCCTCATTGGAAATTCACCATTTTTAATGATACATGGATCAGGCTTATCAAAAATGGAACCAACTTCTCATGAAAAAAATTTACTCTATGTATGGAAAGCAAGTCTAAAGGATTGGAACTGTCATTATTATGCTTCTCTGTCTCCAATATTTCATCAGTCGAGGGCAAAACTAATTCTATCTATTCAGTGGGCTCAACTCAACATCACGTAGCAACATCTCATCCCTACCCAACATCCATTGAGCAGACACCCCAATCACCCTCTCCGACCTTCCAACCCTCCTTTCCCGGCTAATCACCCGACCGACCTCGATTCTACACTTCACAGCGACCTTTAAATAACATGCATAGATTTATGGAAGAGTTATGTACATAGTTTTGCCTGTTCTCCAAGTCTAAATTCCTTGTTTTACTGTAAGTCCAATGTAGACCTCCCACACTGAACATTTGTGTTATTTGTGAACCGCGCTGATGTTAAATAGTGCGGTATATAAAAAATGTTAAATAAATAAATAAACTAAAGAGATCATTTTAAGTGTCTTAGGGGTATCTTTACTAAACAGCGGTAGTGGCTTCCATGCGATATCGGAGCCGCAGCCCCATTTGGCTGTCATGATTTGGACGTCTGAAGATGAATGCATGCATGTCCAAATCACGAAGACATCTCTGGAGCCATTTCACAAATGGTTTTTAAAGACATCACCAGTGTGGGGGCATCCAAGTATGCAGAGGTATGTGGCGAAAGGCGTGTCTGGTGAGATGCAATTGAATTGCAGTCTTGAAGGCCTAACAAAAGGGACTACTACAACTGGAAAAAGACCTGCACTTGTTAGTATTTATCTAGCAGGAAATACTCTTTGTGTTAAAGCTGATAAATCTGTGTATTTTACAATTCAATATTTTTCTTGAGTCAGTCAGGTCTTAGTACCACCAGACTATTTAAATCAAATCGGGGTACAGCTTAGCATAAAAAGTAAAATAAATAGTGAATAGGTCTTACCAAACCTATTAAACGGAAGGAGGTGGTCAAATTCACTTTCAGGTTCAGCTTGTTATCCTTATCAGGAATAGCTTAATTAAGGACCTGAAATTAATTAATCAGGAGGTGAACAAGGACCATTAAACATATTCAGGCTCATTCTGCCCAACGGGACATCCATCCCTGCTATTCGTGCCCCTTCCCGCCGGTGTCTAACTTTTCCGCCGGTTGTACAGGGAAGTTAGATGGTGGTGGGAAAGGGAGGATTGGGGGTGGTGTTATGGCAGGCTGTGGGTGGTCACCAGCCCCGGACATACAGGGTCGAATTTAATGTCGGCCCTGTACATCCAGGGCTGGTGACTTGAATGGGGAAGTTATTCCACCACCGAGGTGGAATAACTTCCCCGATTCTACAGGATCGGTGGGCCCGGGGCTGAGAAGGGATGGCAGAGGGTATTCTCCACAGCCCAACCCTGGCTCTGGGAGGCCAGATCGGGGGTCAGGCTGTGGGGAATTAGCTGCAGAAGCCAGCGGCCAGGGATCATGGCTTTTAAATGGAACCATGGTGCCATGGCAACCAGATGCCATGGCGCAGCAGCTCCATTTAAAAGCCCTGATTGAGTTAGTCGGGCAAGGCCTGTACGTGCAGGCTGGGCTAAATCGCAGTCCTGGCCTGCACGTACAGGCCTTATCGCGATTCTGATCCCACGAGGCTAGACGTGCCCTGTGGGATCAGAATCGTGACACCCTCTGTACGTCCGGTTCAGACCGGGCATACAGAGAGCATGTGCGTCCAGGATGGAATCGGGCTGATTAGTTATGTGTTAGTACAAGTATCCCCAGCAAATTTATGTAAGTAAACAAGTTAATTAGCTAAACAAAAGCTTAAAACTAAGATGCAGAGAGCAGTCCAGCAATGAGATGGGGGCTTTCCAATCTTTTGCATTGAGTGTCACATGTATGATTTTCTCCTAGTTGGTGAGGGGTCTTATGTGTGCACTAGGTGCAAGGAGCTCTTTGCCCTCAGGGAACGCGTCCTCTCTGGAGGCTAGAGTAGTAGACTTGGAGAACATAAGGAAGACAGAGAGGTATATAGACGAGACCTACAGGGATGTAGTATGAAGCCCCACCTCCAGTCTGGCAGCCTCCCTGTTGCCATGGAAAAGAAAAGGTCATGTGACAGGAGAGCATCAACCTGGTGCAGCAGGAAATGATCCTGTAGATAGGACCTATCCTCCAGGTAATGTAAAATCCTCTCACACTGAGGAGGCTTCTCCTGAACCATGTGTCCTTGAGGGAAAGGATAGGACAGCCAAAATAGTTGGTGATTAAATCAATGGGCATGCAGATAGCCAGGTGTCTGATGGATATGAGGATTACCTGTAACACATCTATCTGATGTGAAGGTAGCAGACCTCACGCACCATCTAGACAAGGCTTTAGATAGTGCTGGGGAGGGGTCTGCTGTCTTGGCACATGTTGGTACCAGTGAGATAGGAAAGTGTGGGGGGAGGTTCTGGAGGCCAAATTTAGGCTTTTAGATAGGAAGTTGAAATCCAGATCTTACAGGGTATAATTCTCTAGTCAGTGTCATGGCAGGACCTGCTAGGGAGTTAAGGTTTCTAGATGAAATAAATGAGTACTTCTTGGAGCAGCTAATTCATAAACCAACAAGAGGAGAAGCTATTTTTGACCTTGTCCTTAATGGACACATGTTCTGGTGCAAGAGATAAGGGTGTTGGGGCCACTTGGCAATAAGGATCATAGCATGATCACATTTGATTCAATAAATGGAGGAAAGACAGCAAGGAAATCCACAGTACTACTTTTAACTTTCAAAAGGGAGACTATGATATAAATGTGGAAAATAGCTAAGAAAAGAATAAAAGGAGCAACTGCAGAGGTTAAATATTTACATCAAGCATGGGTATTAAAAATACTATCTTGGAAGTCCAGACCAGATGTATTCCATGCTTTAAGAAAAGTGGAAGGAAGGCCAAAAAAACTGTCAGCAAGGTTTAAAGGTAAGGTCAGAGAACCTATTGTAGCCCAAAAAGCATCTTTCAGGAAATGGAAAAAAGGAGCCAAATTACACAAATGGGAAACAACATAAGCACTGACAAGTTAGATGCAAGGCATTGATAATGCAGGCAAAGAGATAATTAAAAAAAAAAAGCTTGCCATGGAAGCAAAAAGGCATATTAAAAAGTTTTTAAAGTACATTTGTAGCAAAAAACCTGTGAGAGAGTCAGTTGGACCATTGGATGATAGAGGGGTAAACGGGGCATTAAGAGGGAAGAAGACCAGAGCAGAGAGAATGAATGAATTCTTTGCTTTGGTTTTTACTGAAAAAGATGTAGGGAAGTTATCTATGCCTGAAATGGTACTTAAAGGTGATGCATCAGAAGAATTGAAAGAAATATCGATAAACTGGGAAGAATTATTATAACTATTTGATAAACTGAAGAGTAGCAAATCACCTTGATCAAATGGTATACATCCGAGGGTGTTGAAAGAACTGAAATATGAGATTACAGACCTACTATTTGTAATCTGTGAACTATCATTAAAATCATCTGTTGTACCTGTAGACTGGCGAATGGCCAATGTAGTGCCAATTTTTAAAAAGAGTTCAAGGGGCAATCCAGGAAACTACAGACCGGTGAGCCTGACGTCAGTACTGAGCAGAATGGTAGAAACCATTAAAAAGAACAAAATTACTGAACATGTAGATAGTGTGGCGCTCGCGCCCCTCCTAGGCGGTCGCCTAGTAGGGACGGGAGTCCATCTTGTATTCCTTTGTTCCAAAGGTGTAGTTGTGAACTCAAAGTAAAACCAAGTGGATGTTTAAAGTGCACAGGAATTTTATTGGGTTCCATTTAAGCCAATTTGGTTACAACCTTTAAAGAAACTTTCACTCTCAGCAAAAAGAAACAAGGATAAACTTCTCCAAAATAAAGAACCTGAAAACAGTGTTTCAGTGGAATTATTTACAATAGCTTCTTTTCCTCTTTTCCTTTAAGAAGCTTCTTGCTTTAAGGTTAACTCAGGAACATGTAGATACAACATACAATCAAGATCGGCAGTGCTGCCAGCTCTCTCTCTTTGCTGCTTACAATTAAACAGTTTCAGCTGTCTAGCACAGACTTGATTGCACTATCCACTTTTCTGTATGAAAGAATTGTATTGCTTCAACATAGGATTCCTTCTCCCTTTTCTTTCTGGCTTTCAGCTATGCCAAACTGATAACAGCTTTCCTTAATTCTTCCCCCTATTTTGGTTTCCTTCAATTAGCACCAATGCATACAGCACACTCCATCTCAGAACATGTGGATCCCTGGTCACTCTCCCTATCATCCACTTCCATGCTTTCTTCTGAGCTGGTTGCTGGGGAATCTTGGAACTGCTCAGGTACTTTTTGGTTAATGTCTTTTAAAAGCTTAAACAGCCTGTCCCACTGTACTGCCTTCCCTTCCTTTGGCAGAACCCTAGCAGGCTTTCCTTGTTCAGCTTTCTTTAAAAACCCCTTTCTTCTGTTCTGGGTTTTTCCAGATATAATCTCTCCTCAGAATCTGAGCAAGAGATACAAACATTAGCTCTTTCTGGTTTCTTTCTCCTACCTTGGAGTTTTACTGAGGGAGTCTCACGGCTGGAGTTTCTGCTGGCTGTAGCTATCTCTGCCTCAGAGCTAGTCAAGGAATCATTGTAGTATTTCCTCTCAGCTACCCGAGGTTTCCTCTGCCTGAAGACACACCTTTCTTCAGAGGAGTCTGAGCTCTCTTGCCTTGGCTTCTCCACCACCAACCTTCTGTCTCTCTCCCTCCTGCCACTCTGTTTGGTCCTCTCTTGGGAGTGTTGTCTGCTGCTCTCTTGGTTGCAGCGCTGGCTACCTTTGCTCTTGTCCTGGCTCTCCTTGGCCTCCTTGGCTTCCTTGCCTTGCTTGCCCGGCTTGCCTTGCTGGCTTGGCTTGCTTTGCTCCCCGTGCTCACCTTTTCTCTTCTCTGCTCAAACTTAAACGCTGAACAGGGCACCTCCCCTTCTGACTCCACCCCGATGTAACTCCTATCCTTTCCTAGGGTTGCTATGGAGTCTGGGTGGGGCTTTAGCCTAGCTCTACAGCTGTGGGTTCTCTCACTGCCTTTAGTTTGGTATATGTGTTCAGATGCACCCATCCCCCGCAAAGAGGAAAAAGTCCCTTTTCCCTTTGTTTCTCCAGGCTGGGCTGCACTCTCCTTACCACATATCCCCCCCTTAAACTATTACGGGCTGGCACAACAACCCGCGCACAGCTCGTAATACAAGATAAGGGTTGTACATCATTGCCTACTCTTAGGGCTAGCTGAGCATTCCCTATACGCTCCTGCCATACTCTCAATAGATTAATATGGTAGACCTATTGCTTTCCCCATCCAGTATCCACAGCATATGACACTGGTCCGACCTGTTTTGCAACCTTATAAGGGCCTCTCCAAGTATTCTCAAACCTAGAGTTAGCTGTGGCTACCATCACCATTACCTTATCCCCGACCTTTAGGAGGCGAGGCCTGGCTCGCCGGTCATAATAAGTCTTTTGCCTATTCTGACTTCCTTTTAAGTTCTCTTTGGCTATAGTGGCTATTCTCTGTAAGCGATTCTTCAGATCCGTTAGGAATCTGGGAACCTCTTGTATATCCTCTACGGGTGCTACCCATTGCTCCCTTAGGATATCTAGTACCCCACGCGGAGTCCTCCCATACATAAGCTCATATGGCGACGTGCCTGTAGAGGTTTGTTTTCTTTCTCTACATGCATAGAGTACGAAAGGCAACATTGTATCCCACTCACTTAACCTACTCTCCAAACTCCTTCTTAACAGGTTCTTTAAGGTCTGGTTGAACCTTTCCACTAGGCCATTGGTTTGTGGATGGTAAGCTGCTGTACAGATATGCCTGATACCGAATGCGTCCCATACCTGGGCCAGGTGTCGAGACATAAAATTTGTTCCCCTATCTGTTAGGACCTCCCGAGGGAACCCTATCTCACAAAATAATTTTATTAATTCCAAGGCTATCACTCGCGCAGATGTATTTCTTAATGGTATGGCCCACGGGAAGCGAGTAGCATGGTCCATTATGACCAATATATACTGGTGACCCCGGGGTGTTTTTATCAAGGGCCCCACTATATCTTCCCCCAACCTATGCACTGGTTTGGTCATGATTGGCAGGGGGATCAAAGGCACCTCCGGTGGGTGGTTACCTGAGACCCTTTGGCAGGCCGGACAGGACGCACAGAACCTTGCTGTCTCTGTATAGACTCCAGGCCAATAAAACCTAGCTAGGACCTGATCTAGGGTGCCTTGTACACCCTTGTGTCCCCCTACCGGGTGATCATGGGCCAATCTCAGGACTATATTTTTGAAAGAGGCGGGTATCACCAACTGCTTCCTTAGATCTCCGGTCCGTGGATCTACACTTTCCCTGTATAGTAAGTTACTATCCCATAGAAACCTAGGCAGCACCTCTGATCCTTTCCGGGCGAACTCACATGCTCGCACCAAAGCGGGATCTGCTTTCTGCTCGTCTGGAAATGAGGGAAACTTTTCTATTAACTCCTCAGGAACCCATGGCAGCTCCTTCCCCGACATTAACTGACCCCTATTCCTGGCCCTGGTGCACCTCTCTCATCGCTTTTCAGCTTTTCCTTTCCTGGGGGCATCCTTGGCCGGGGTTATTAAGTCCTCATGAAAGGAGGTCCCGGGTATCGACTCCTCCTGGAAATCTACCTCTTCCCCTGAAGGCTTGGTGCCTGCGCGTGTGGTTACTAAGCCTGCTTTTTCCTGCAGCTCTTTTGCCATCCCCTTCCTGAACTGGGACCAGTCACGACCCAGTACCATATCGTGTGGGAGCCTAGGCACAACAGCTACTGCTACCTCCCTTCCGCTACCTAACCCCTTTATTTTAACACCCTGGAGAGGATAGGTGGAGGCAGCCCCATGCACACATCTGATTGTAACATGCCCCCTAGAGGGTTCCTGCAAGGACTGATGCTGGGCCTCTATTTTCCTCCAAAGCCCACTAGAAATCATGGACTGGCTGGCCCCTGAGTCTAACAATGCTTCAGTGGGTATCCCTTCCACTTCTACAGATAGGAGGAATCCCTCACCTATCTCCTTGGGACGAGTAATCACAAAAGCCTTCTTGGTCTTACAATTTCTCTTAAGGTGACCTGCTTCACCACAAGAGAAACACTTCCTCTGCATGTTATACATTCCATCTATGGGTTTACTCTTTTCTGCCCTAAGGCCAACAAATGTTGCGTTCTTTTCTAGCGCTTCTGAACCTGCCTTCAGAAAACCACCCGCTTTCTTGAGGCTTAACTTCTTAGCCTCCAGAAAGCGTTCAGCCAATGCAATGGCTTCCTGGGTGTTTTTGCAGTTCTGTAGCACCAGAAAAGCCTGCAATTCCTTAGGCAGAGCATCTGTAAACTGCTCCAATATTACAGCATCTACAATGGATTCTACATTTTTACTTTCAGGTGTAAGCCATTTACAAACCAAGCTTTCTATTCTGTGATAGAAAGCTTGGGGTGTTTCACCCTCCTTTATCACACATGACCGCAAAAGCCTACGGTAGACCAAAGGACTTAACCCCATCCAATCTCTTATAGCTTTCTTCACATTCTCATAGTCTGCAACCAATGTCACAGGCATTGCTCTGTAGGCTGCTAGAGCCTCCCCAGTAAGGGTAGTAGCAAATCTTATTGACCACTGTTCTTTAGGCCATCTAGCCAATAAAGCTATTCTTTCAAAAGTCTCGATGAAATCATCGATATTACCTTGAATATTGTGTGCAATTCTGGTCACTGTATTTTAAAAAAGAAATAGCGGAATTACAACAGCGCTCCGAAGCCAACCGCCACCACATCTAAATGACACAAGATTAGAAGCCAACCGCCACCACATCTAAATGACACAAGATTAGAAGTCCACGCACACGGCCTCCAGAAGGACTGCACTGTCTTTGCCAAACCCTCTTCAGCTCCCCACCGGCTCTGTGCTCCCCAATCGGGGTAGAGCACGCCTGAGCAGGCAGCAGCCATCTTAGCCTGCTCAGGAGACCTCCGGCCCAGTCGGGGCTGTGGGAGGCGGAGCCCTTAGGCAAAGGCACTCTCAAATGTCACCGAGTAACAACTAAGCCAAGAAGTCTGCAATCACACCCGACCCCCAACTTGAACCCTCAGTCGTCTCCAGCGTACTGTCCGACCTCACAGCAAGTATACTTCAGCTCTCTAACCAAGAATTTCACTCAGCAGTTCAAAGCAATCCCACTTACTGCCATATATACTCTTACAGTTGTCTGTATAGCATTCTCACACACACACCTGACACCTGTTACATTTGCCTAACCCTTACAGTTGCCTGTATTGCATTCTCATCTGCCTAACCCTTACAGTTGCCTGTATTGCATTCTCATACCCTCACACCTGACTCTCTCCATTGGTCTTACTCTTACAGTTGTCTGTATAGCATGCACACACACACACGTCATCTGTTATATTTTGCTATAGTCATTACTAGCCTTGTAACATACACCTTAATCAGTGATATCTTTGTTACCACCTAATAGTCTGCATACTGTACTGTGAAATTACCTGTATACTGTATTGTGTATTCTTACCACTGTATTGTGTATTCTTACCACCCAAAACTCAATTACCACCTCATACTATATCCCAGAAACCAAAATGTCTCCCCACTTCATTACTCTCCTCAGTTTCTATCTCCTCACAGATTGGCTCGGAGCCACCATTGCCTACTCCCCCTCCTACAGTCTTATCCCCATCCTCAAAAACCACGGAAAGCAATGGGCAGGCAACCCTTTTCAGTATCCGACTAGGGAAGCGCACATCCGACACTCCCACCTGATCCACATTGCAATACAGCAATCCAGCAACCTGAAGCAACACAAACCATCGCCCTCAAAAAACCTAAAATGTGCCCTTATAAATGCTCGATCAATTCGAAAAAAATGGCCTGTTATCCTAGACATAGTTACCCTCTATGATCTTGATGCTCTCATGATCACCAAAACCTGGTTATCTAAAGAAGACAATGTCCTTATCAACCAACTCATTCCACCAAACTTCACTATACACACAACCCACAGAGAAAACAAGAAAGGAGGAGGAGCACTCATACTCACCAAGTCTGAACTCCTCTTCAACATGACTAACTCCCATAGCACAAACAATCTGGACATAATCACCATAGCCAATAATCAATGCTCCATAAACCTGGTCTACCGAGCCCCCTCGAGCTCCCCAGACGATCTGCCCACTATATTGGATCTGGCCGCTGACACCAGCAACCCCAACACTCCCAACTGGATTATGGGAGACTTGAACCTCCCATCACTACAACAAAACCAATCCTCCTCACTCCTCAATGCCATCGAAAATCTTGGTTATAAACAAATGATCACTGAACCCACTCATTCCAAAGGAAACATTCTTGACATGGTATTTGCCCCACACCATGTCGCCGAGCAAAACAGCAACATTATAACATCGGTCACTGATGTCCCATGGTCTGACCATAAACTCATAAACCTACGAATCCCTCTGAACAACAGTCATAATTTGAACACCAGCAAACTCGCCAATACATCCAGAGTAACACGGGGCTTTCGACCTTTCAACAGAGAACTTATTCTGTCAAGTACCCAACCAATCCTCAACAACACATCACTCAACCTCGACGAGTCAATCGCTGCCTGGAACGACAGCCTCAACGCTGTTGCTCAACTACCAAACAAAAAGACCTTATCAGGGAAAAGAACCTCTGCACCATGGTTTTCCCCGGAACTACGGGCCTCTCTTACACACCTACGAAGGCTAGAAAAACGCTGGCGCCGCTCACTAGCTACCGACGACCACGAAGCCTACATTCTTCACCTCTCAACTCACCGCGAGGCAATCGCAGCCAGAAAGAAGCAATACCACTCAGATATGCTCAAGAGATCATTGAACAAACCACGCGACCTTTTCAACCTGGTTAAGTCACTATCAAAGGAACCATCTTCTGAACAAAATAACGATATCCACCCGCAAGAATTCGCTGATTACTTGCAATCAAAACTCCTACAGACAGATGAACTCTCAAAAAACAATATACAAGAAACGACCTGCCCAACATCCCTATCCACACTTCACACGCCTTCTTCTAAACACATTGAAGACACCATCTCCTCACTCAACACGACCACTGCACAAACTGATCCCTGCCCAGCCTTTTGGATAAAGGACCTGCGGGGTGACTTTAGCACCTTCATTGCAAGAATCATGAACCTCTCTTTCACTACTGGCGCCTTCCCATCTGCATTAAAACTCACATCCATCAGGCCACTACTGAAAAACGCTAAACTGGATCCAAAACGGCCAGACTCCTACAGGCCAATAGCCAGTATCCCCCTCTTAGCAAAGATCTTTGAGAAAGAGGCACAGCGCCAAATCCAAGACCACATCGACTCCGCAGCCCCTCTAGACTATTCTCAACACGGTTTCAGAGAATTCCACGGCGTCGAGACACTGCTTACCACACTCTTCAATGATATTCTCAATACCATAGACAACATCCGACAAGGCGTCGTGCTAATCTTCTTGGATATAGCAGCAGCGTTTGACTCGGTAAATCACGAGATTCTCCTCGGTCGACTGGAAGGAAAAGGCATTTGCAACTCAGCACTTGAATGGTGTAAATCATACCTCGACACCAGAATGCAATACGTCAAATCCGCAACAGGAGAATCAAAACTCTTCCATCAAAGACAAGGCGTTCCGCAGGGGTCCTCACTCTCATCCCTCTTGTTCAACGTCTATATGCAGCCTATCTGCGATATCATCAGGTCCTTCAATGTGAAATGTATGATATACGCTGACGATATCCTACTCTACATGCCATTTTCCACAATGCAAATGGACTTACTGCCTATAACAAACTGCTTCGATGCAGTATCACAATGGCTCCTGTCACAGAACCTCCGCATTCAGCATAAGAAAACTGAGGTTCTCTTTATCACAAGAGACCCCAACTTCACCCCACCACCACATATAAGTGTCAAGGGAGCTGACCTAGGCACCAAGGATACAATAAAATACCTCGGAGTCACACTAGACCATAGGCTCGACATGAAATCACACATAAACAATATCGTAAAATCTGTATACTTCAAAATACGCACTCTTAGACACCTGCGTCCCCTACTAGACCACGAAGACTTCAGAACCATCTACCAAGCACTGATACTGCCGCACTTCGACTTCGCCAATTCCATTCTACAAGGACTCCCACAATCCACAATAAGCTCCTTGCAACTCGCAATGAACACCGCTGCCAGGGTTCTTCTAGGAGCGGCCAGAAGTGAACACATTACACCTATCCTCAAAGAGCTCCATTGGCTCCCTATACACGGAAGACTTACATTCAAAACCCTCCTTCTCACATTCAAGGCCTTAAATGGTTTATCGTCCACATCACTTACCAAACTCATCCAATCCGTCCCATCAAATAGAAATAGGAGACATGCAGCATTAAACTCACTAACAACCCCAAAGGCTATAACAACGTGCAGCCTATCAACATCAAACAGAGCTTTCATGTTTAGCGCACCAAAATACTGGAATGCTCTCCCACCTGATCTCCGCGCCATAACCGACCTAACCCAGTTCAGAAAGGCCCTTAAACTGCACCTTTTCATCAAATACTACCCTACATGAACCGTAACATAACAGCCTCACCCTAGTATAATCTACAATATCCCTCTTGTTCCAAGCATCACTGCTAATTTTATGTAAATAGTTCGAGCATGCTATCTAGCTAATAGATTATATACTCCATGTAAATAGTTCTCCCATGTTATCCAAGTTGATACTCCTGTTATATGTAATACCAAACAGCCTGTTGTTCTGGTTCCTTTCTGTTATTTGTAAACCGCGCTGATGTCAAAGAGTGCGGTATATAAGAAGTTGAAATAAATAAATAAATAAAATGAACAGAGAAGAGTCACCAAAATGGTAAAGGGGATGGAAAGATATCCTGATGAAGAAAGGCTTAAAAGGTTAAGGCTCTTCAACTTGGAAAAGAGACTGCTTTGGGGAGATATGATAGAGGTCTATAAATTAATGAATGGAGTAGAACGGGTAAACATAGATTGGTTGTTTATACCATCAAAAGATAGAAAGACTAGGGGCCATGTAATGAAGCTACAATGTAACCCATTTAAAACTAATAAGAGAAAATATTTTTTTTCACTCAATGCCTAATCAAACTCTGGAATTTGTGACTGGATTGGCCGGTGTTGGAAACAGGATACTAGGCTTGATGGACCTTGGTCTGACCCAGTATGGCATATTTTATGTTCTTAGTTACATGTCCCTGTTTGATTTCAGAACAGTTGGGGATATCTGTCGGCATATACACATTTAGACCTGCTCCACACAAAAACTTCCAGAGAGTTTAGAGAAGGTGGAATATTAAGAAACTTCCCTAAGATCACAAAGGCCTATGCTGGGATTTGAACCCTGGCTATGCTGTTCCTAACCCACTACTCTAGTCCTTATGCTATTAGACATCCCCATTCTGCAATGCTATTCTGGGGATGTCTTTGTAGACCCTTTCTTAGACATCCATATAGGGCACCACCACATTTGTGAAATCATGTCTGAATTTGCACGTGGCTGCGTTGGTTTTTCCAAAGCGATGGGCTCCACTTTAACCGGGATGGAACCAAGCTGCTGTTATTAACCTTTAAAAATGAGACACAGCAGCTTTTAAACTAGATAATAGGAGAAAGCCGACAGTCGCCCAAGAGCGCATGGTTCGAAAGGATGTATCCTTGAAGGATACTAGCAAAAGACTGATATTAGGGCATATCTGCAGAGATGTTCCAATAAAGACAAAAGTAACCCAAATGCCCTTAAGTACAGAGCAGATAGAACTTAAAGATTCCAAATTACCCCCACCTACCGGTAACCAGATTAATATGAATAAAATAGAGCCTCTAAAATGCTTGTATGCAAATACTAGAAGTCTAAAAAATAAGATGGGAGACTTAGGGGCATGTTTACTAAACATTCCTAACGTGCGGGGCCGTGCTAGTGTGCCTGTGCCATATAAGGAGTGGGCGGTTCAGGCAGAAAATAGAAAAAAAACGGTAGTAAGCAACCGGACGTGTGTGCGTCGCGCTAATGTGCGGGGGTCGACATTAGCGCGTGGAAAGGCAAAGTGGCGCGCTGCTGAGTATACGAAACAACAGAGCCGTGGTACAACGGTGAAGACACTGACCAATGGTGCAGGGGCCATGGGTTCAATCCCCCAGTGTGTGCAACAACAAAGGTCAGCTGAGGCAGTAACTGTAATGATTAACATTGTTTTAGGAGGCAAATTAATTTGGAACGGCATAAGGCGGCGCACAGTTATTTTTGGGCGGCATAAGGCGGCGCACAGTTATTTTTGGGCAGCAGAAGGCGGCGCACTGGTCCCCTTGGGCGGCAGAAGGCGGCGCGCTGATAGGCACAAGGCGGCGCGCTGATGCACAAGCACAGGAACAGAGCCACAGCACAATGGTTAAAACACTGACCAATGGTGCAGGGATCAGGGGTTCAACTCCTCACAATGCCCAGTGATAAATGCCTGCTGAGGCAGTATGTATTATGTTGTGGAGTGCTGTAGGAGGCTGTATAATTTTATTTTGTTATCACTACTAGCAAACGCACTCTCCCAGCATGTTAACATACGGCGGCCCATAAGGCACATGTTACAGTGCACTGTTCGCCAAGGCACCCTTGAATGACCCCTATAGGGCAGCATGTATGTTGCGACACAGGATAATGTATAGTGCACCCTATAGGGATGGCAACCATAAGGTGGCCTACAGGGCGCCCTATGAAGCACCCTCAGAGGCACCTAATGGGTATAGTAAGCTGAGGGTGGTCTTGCCGGCATAGACATATGTACAGTAAATAAAAATAAAGCTGTGGACAGCCCTACCAAAGGGCCCCACTGTGGGTTTGAACCCATGACCTCTGGCTGCACAGGCAGTGATGTAACCATTGCGCTACAGCTCCATAGCTGTAAGCAAGCCCCTGGCTGGCTGCAGATAGCCTACATGTCACCTCACAGACAGTCTGCTGGTGTCAACAGGATAGGGTTAGGCCACCCGTACCCATGATGCACTGCACATGCAAATTAGCTGTCCGCAGATGGACACAAGATGGGGAATGCACCCCCACAGCACCTCGGCCCTGTTGGGGGAAGTGACCGGGTGCACCCACACAGCACCTTGGCCTAGTAGGGGGCACTGACCGGGTGTTTTACTGGCACAGAGTAGCCACACACCGTTACATCGTGCGGGTACTGTGCTCACCCTGAGTGTGCAATGAGGTGGCCAGGACCAGGTCAACAACACCTGCCATAGCTGATGGAGGCCAAGCGGGCGTTCCAAAGCAGTGTTAATGTGTAAGATAGCTAGTTTCTGCACAAACACCATGGATATCCCTGTCTGCCGCCATCAGGCACCCCCCCCCCCCCCGTGGCAAACATGGTCCCCATCAAGGGATCCACACTCTACCTCCCTGCAAAGGTGGCAGTAGAGGGCAACATCAACCCCAGTCCTGGCTGAGGAACACCACCACCCCCCGGCAGGCAGGCAGCTCCATACACAGCCATAACACAATAGCAGACAGACATAAGCCCAGGGTATGGTAAGCTGCACTCCACCACCAGATATTCCCCTGCAGCAAGCCATTATAGCAAGACATTTACCAGCTACAAACAGTCTGCTGGTTAGTCCATAGTGCATGTTCCCAATGGAGATGCATGCACCCAGAACTGGGCTGTCTGCATACACAGCAAGCAGATAGATCAGTGACTGGGCCCCAAAGAGAAACCCATATCTATCACATGAGAGAACTACTATACAGCACTATGGGGGGGCCTAGCCATGCTGTGGTCACTGCACAGTCAGGGTGAGCGTGATCCCCCAGAAGGACATGCTTTGGCCACCCTGTCTGTGTAGGTGGTGGCCGGACTCTACAATATCCCAGCCAATGTCCCTGCCAGGGCCCTATGCCCAGTGCAGATGCATCCTGGCCACGCCACCCTGCCCTGGCTATACCCATGGTACCTTGCACCTCATTATGCACATTGACTGGCCAATACTGGCAACAGTGCTGGCAGTGCGGGCTGTTGAAGGGGCTTGCAGCCAACACCCACTGTATAGACAGACACACACTTCCACACCTCTGCCATCATGGTGCTACGATTGAGGGGGTAAGTAGCCTTGCCCACCAAACCGGTCCTGAGCACGGCAAGGCATGGATATGGTACGCATTACAGCTGGTGGTCACTCCCCAGGGTGGTAAGCACCGTCAGAGGCCAGGCCTGGAGCATGCCCCGCAAACACCTAACAGATTGTTTGGATGGGGTCAACTAGCAGTATGTACGTAACGTATGGATAACTGCCTGCCTGTGCTCCTAGCAAACGTCTCCGAGCTGTGTAC
The DNA here is from genome assembly GCA_033557465.1 of Ichthyophis bannanicus. Lineage (NCBI taxonomy): Eukaryota > Metazoa > Chordata > Amphibia > Gymnophiona > Ichthyophiidae > Ichthyophis > Ichthyophis bannanicus. The sequence continues at coordinate 182,523,518 of CM066034.1, forward strand.
CGTATACCGCAGGTGTAGGGTGACATTGGTAAGTTATGCAAGTGCTCGTTTTGGGTGCTGCATGCACGGTCCAATGTTCTGCCTTTCCAGGAGACATTGGCCAATGGGGCCTGTGGGTGTGGGTGTGTCTGCCCTTGATGGCTGCTGCTTTACGGCACAGATTCCCAACTCCAGTCCAGGTTTGCATCACACTGTTCGGGTTTTCCTGCTATCCCTCATGAATATGCATGGGCTACATCTACATGCCATGGGGGTGGTGCATAGATATACAGCACAGGCATTTGTATGAGTGTCAGCATGGAACCTGACTGGTGTGTGGCCCACCAGGACTGCATTTGGGTGCTTCTGCTCTAGGTACTGCCCCTGTTCATGGTGTCTGTGCTCAGTGGGGTAAAAGATAGATGTCTTACCATTGCATATGTCCCCGCCATGATAGGTGTGTCCTTACTATCACTGTTTAGTTGTGGGAAAAATATGTGGGCAGGATTGGCAGTAGCCCCAGCTGGGCTTTGAACCTGTGACTGTCTGTTCTTGTATGCACTGTCTGTGTGCACTGCACCACTGTGTAGCCACAGATTGTTTGGATTCCCTGGACTGTCCATGACTGTGGATCCGGCAGGACCTGTCTGTTGCAGTGGACTGTGCCAGCCTGCACATGGCTAGGCCTCTGTCTTCTGTGGTTAGCAGCCACTGCCCCCTGCACCACATGTACTTGTCCGCCAACATGCTGGCATGAACTTCTCTCAGAAAAAGCAGTTGACCTGATTGTAATGTGGCAGTATGGGACTGCATTTGGGGGACTTGGCTGTAGGTAATGCCCATTGTTGTGGTGTGTGTGCGGTGTTGGGTAAAATATGGGTGTTTTCCCCATGCATACAGGGGTGTCTGCGCTATCTTTATTTAGTGGTGGGTAAAATATAGGGACTGGGCTGGCAGGTGCCCTAGCTGGGTTTTGAACCTCTGCCCTCTGGTCCTAGAGGTAATGACTCTGTCCGCTGTACCACACTTTGGCCACAGAGACAGTGCAGCCCCTGGAGGCAGTAAGCCTGGCAGGATGGAGTCACAAACCCTGCTCTACGCAATTCTACTGTGGGCATATGCACCCTGTCTGGTGACAAACGTGCACATAAACCCCGGAAATGACCACGGGAAATGTGGGACAAAATATCACCACGCTGGGCAACAGTGATATTAATGGGCAACCATAGCAAACACTCCCAGGAAAGCTCCAACACGTGGAAATGTTTTTTGGAAGAGTCTCCTCTCAGTAGACCCTTCCAAAATTCATTTCTTTTTTCTGGAGCTTTGCTGGGTGTGATTTCTGTATTTGCCCATCACTATAACTGTTCCCCAGCTGAATTACTATTTTTAATAGTTCTGTTGTGTTCATTTTCTATTTTTATTTTCACTTTTGTGCTGTGCACATATATCACACTGCTCACGTTTTGCTGGTTTCCCCGGTTTTCCTGTACATTGCTGACGGAAATGGTTTCTCTTCCCTTTAAATGCTTTCTACCGCGAGTGTTTCACTCGCGGTAGTTTTTACATGCACATTCGGGCCCGATACTGTGCGGGGAGCCTCTCCCCTCCCACTCTCCATGCCATTGACCCCGTCCCTCCGCCCCTCCGGAGCCTTCCTCCGCCCTCCTTTCGCCGTTCCACGCCTCTATCGGACATTTGCGGGCCCGCACTTGTACGGGGCCCGTTAGTGAGCCGCGTACCTGTGCGGGGGTGACACGCACGTGTGCGGGGCGTTTAAACGCGTTTCTGCGCGTTTCAGTGCCGCGTTGCCGTGCGCTATTTTGCGGCGCGCTATTTTGCGGATTTTAGTAAACATGCCCCTTAGTAGCACTAACTGAGAAGTTAGATATGATTGGTATCTCAGAGATGGTGGAAGGAGAACAACCAGTGGGACACTGTGATACCTGGGTACAAATTATATCACAATGATAGAGTAGATCAAATTGGTGGAGGGGTTGCACTCTGTGTTAGAGAGGGTATTGAGTCACAGAGGATTAAAATTTTGCAGGAAACAAAATAAACTGTAGAATCTCTATGGATTGAAATTCCATGTAAAAAGGGGAAGGCAATGGCAGTGGGGGTGTAGTATTGACCGCCTGGCCAGAATGAACAAATGGATGATGAAATGCTCAAAGAAATCAGGGAAGCTAACAATATTTACAGAATACTGATAAAAGGGTCACTTTCAGAGTGAAATACAACACTGGAAATAAACGAAAAATCACTCCACAAAGTGCACAATTCTCAATTAAAATGATGATTCATACAAATGAAAAAACAAACAGAGAGGAGAAAAAGGCCTCAGAATCACTGGGGTTCAGAGCAAACAAACAGGCATGTCCACCTAAAGCTTCCCCACATCAATGGCCAGAAAAAAATCCTCACTCAACAATGAGTATAAATATAAACACTGCGTTCTCTCCTAGAGCATATGCCCAGATTGAATGGAATGTTTGTTCTCCAGGAACAAGCAGGAAGTCAGTTCTCACTTATGGGTGACGTTGGCATCAACAGATCCCGCGCGGAGCAATTCCCCAGCTTTCAAAGAAAGTCTTTGGGATCGCTACCACGCATGAGTGGTCCTCTTCCCACCCGAGGGTGCCATCTTGCTCAGTCTCCCTTTTTTCCGCAGAGCCCTTCGGACGCATATCCTCGTCCCTCGGAAAAAGTTTCATTTTTTTGCCTTAACAGGCTCCTCTTTTTTCCGGTTGCACCGGTCCTCTACCCGTTCTTTCCCCTGCTCTACTTTTTATTTTATTTATTTATTTATTGCTTGTATATACCGCGCTCTTTAAAATCAGTGTGGTTTACAGAGAACAATTTTGTACAGAAAAGGGGGGCCTGTTATGCACTTACATTGAACAGGTAATACAACTTGGATTTCAAACTGGGGTAACTATCTACAATATTTAAAATGAGTCGCTAGTTTTATGTACAAGGTTGTCTATTATTTGCAATTGGCTGGTTTTATGTACAAGGTTGTCTATTATTTGCAGTTGGCTAGCTGGTGATATGGGAGGTGAAGTTGTGTTAATTTTTTTTAGAGCTATCGGGAATACTTTTTTCTCATTTTTTCGTTAAGGGCTTCGCGCCCTTTTTTTTATTCTCTCTAACTGCTGGCCGTGTGGGTCTTCGACCTCGCAGGGGCCATTTTTGCCCCATGGCCACCGGATTCAAAAAATGTGATGGATACTCTAGGAACATGTCACTTACGGACACCCGTGACTGTTGTCTGTGGTGCCTGGGAGCCGACCATGACCCAGAGCTCTGTTCGCTCTGCAAGAAAATGTCCTCTAAGGCCCTGCTCAGTCATAAGCAGAAGTCCGAAGACATTTTCCAAAAGGCTGCCTCAGAGTCCCCGGTGGCACCATTGGTTGTCTCTCCTCTGGTGGGTTCGCCCCCTGCGGTCCTGCACTCTTGACGACACTCTGACCAGGGGTCCCCCGAGGTAGAGCGGCGCAAAAAGAAGAAGGCTTCGAAGTCGCTGTCCGGGGCTCCCAACAAGCGCAAGCGCTCCTGCGCCTGGTTGCTTAGCCCCCTTCCGCGTTCCCGAGAGTTGGACAAGGAGTGGCCCCGCAAGGTACCCCGCATGGAAGCGGAGGCCTACAGCAAAGGCATCCGGTCTCCTGAGGGTCGTCCTGGTGAAGACCCCCCTCTCCTCCTCGACGCCCGATCCGGTGACACCGGTATCGGCATGGCAGGGCCCCACGCCCATGTGGGAGTCCCATATGCTGGCGCTGGAATGCGTTCATTGCTTCCCAGCAGGATCTCACGGCCAGCTGTGCTGACTTGCACCCTGAGACCGCAGGTCCCTCGCATGGGACACCCAAATCCATCCAGGAAATCCCCGAGAGCCGTGAGCCTCATGAGGGTCCTCGACATCAGTCTCGCTCACCCTCCCGTTCCTCAGAGGCGAGATCATCCAGGGCCTCTGGCACCAGGCCACCGGTCATTGGATAGGGAGACCTGCCTGGCTCGGACTCCTCGACCGACTTCTCGGTCTTGGAGTCGATGGGGACACCTCCCCGGAAACCCGTACCCACTGGGATCTTCCGTCAGACCCCTCGCCACCCACACTCCAGGCTGAGGAGGATCCTCGTGCTGAAGAACTCGACATTCTTCAGTATGAGTCCCCGCCCAGGGAATCCCTTACTGTGCCTGTACCGCCTATTCTGTCTCGGCTGCTTCTAGGCATGTGGGAGGCCCCAGCCTCGGTCCCCATCGTGAGCAAGTGCCTTGACACAATGTACAAGGTGCAGCATGGGCCAGGCTTCCGGAAGACCCAGCTCCCTCATACCTCGATGGTGGTGGAATCGGCCATGAGGAAGCAAAAGAGTCCGAAATCCCACTCGTCGATACCACCCGGCCGAGAGTCGAGAGCCCTTGATGCCCTGCTCCAGGTACCTCTCTAGAGCCTCCTATGATGGCTTCGAGACTTCGACTCAGGTGGCGGCCACGGGAATTGGGTCCCACTGCCAGGCATGGATCCAATCCTCGGATTTGGAGCAGTGGGTGCAGGAGAAGCTCCTGGATGTGCCATGCCTCAGCAAGCAGCTCTTTGGCAAGCCGATGGAGGAGAAGGCTGAGGAAATTGAGACGGAATTGGTCATCGGGACCCGTCTTTTCCGCAAAACCTCTACCCTGCCTTGGAAGATGCAGCCAACCAAGAAGCCCTTCTTCCCTAGAGAGGGCCACCAGTATCGGGGCTATCCACCATATCCAATTACCACCATGCTGATCACTTTGGTGCAGGGTAAATCTGGCCAGGGGCATTGTAAACCAAAGTGCCAAAAGGCCCAAATGCCGGCTCCCCCACAACCCACTCAGGGGTTTTGATGCCATCAGCATAGCCCCTCATCCTCCGGTGACGCAGCAGCCAGTGGGGGGATGCCTGTTCCACTTCGCCCCATCGTGGGCTTCCATCACCTCAGACACTTGGGTCCTCCAAGTCGTCTGAGATGGCTATCGCCTTCACTTTGTCAGGCTTCCACCTCCTTTCTCCCCGGCAAAGCCTCCTCGACTCCCCACACATCAGCTTCTGCTGCAGCGGGAATTATACTCTCTCCTCGCTCAATGGGCAGTCGAGATGGTCCCTCTCCCACCATCGAGGTCGGGGCTTCTATTCCTGGTACTTCCTCGTCCCGAAAAAGACGGGGGGTCTGCGGCACATCCTCGACCTCCACAGGCTAAACAAGTTCCTGGTGTGAGAGAAATTCAAGATGTCATCTCTTGGTGTGCTGCTGCCTTTCCTCCAGCAGGGCGACTGGCTATGCTCCTTGGATCTAAAGGATGCTTACACCCACATCTTAATCCACCCTCAACACAGGCAGTATCTGTGTTTCAGGGTGCAGGGAGAGCTCTTCCAGTACAGGGTGCTTCCCTTCGTCCTTGTGTCCACCCCTCGGATCTTCACAAAGTGCCTCATCGTGGTCGCTACTTACCTTCAGCGTCAGGGTGTGCCAGTCTTCCCCTACCTCGATGACTGGCTTGTTACGGGCCCCTTAACTGAGGAGGCTAGGCAAGCTATGTCTCGCACTGTCCTTCTCTTGGGGAGCTTGGGGTTCTTGGTCAACTACCCAAAGTCTCACCTAGAGCTGGTGCAGGCTCTTGAGTTCATCGGGGCACGCCTCGATACTCAGCAGGTGATCGCCTTCTTGCCAGTGGATCACTCCACATGCCTCTGAGCTCTGGCAGCTTGCATCCAAAGCGCTCACCAGGTCACCGCTTGTTCCATGCTACGTCTTCTGGGCCATATGGCCTCGACTGTACATGAGGTTCCTCACGCCTGTCTGCACATTTGGATGGCTCAGTGGTGTCTCAGTGCTTAATGGAACCAGTACCTCGGACACCTCAGGGACACCTCAGGGACCCCCACTTGTCCCTGATCTGGTGGCAAAACCCCCACAACCTCCTGCGGAGATTGCCCTTTCAGGCTCCGCAGCACGATGCGGTGCTGACAACAGACGCTTCTCTGTTAGGGTGCGGAGCCCATTGTGGACCACTTTTCATGCAGGGGCAATGGTCACACGAGGAGTCTCAGCAGCAGATAAACCTGCTTGAGCTCCGGCCATTCAGTGGGCCTTGAGGGCCTTTGAGGAACACCTCGGCGGGAAGTCGATTCTAGTGCAGACCGACAACCGGGTAGCGATGTTCTACATCAACAAGAAGGGGGGGGGGGCACGGGATCGTGCTCCCTCTGCCGGGAAGCAGTCCTCATCTGTTCTTTTGCCGCCCGACTGTGGATGTCCCTCAGGGCGACGTACCTTCCGGGTCAGGAGAATGGCCTGATAGACAGACTCAGCAGAATCCTTCGCCCCCATGAGTGGCGACTGGATCCCAGAGTAGCAGACTGGTTGTTTCTCCGCTGGGGGACTCCGGCAATAGACCTCTTTGCCAGTCCCCAGAACATGAAGCTCCCCTGCTTTTGCTGGCCGGTGCCGCACCTGAGCAGGGAGGGCCCCGATGCATTTCTTCTGGACTGGTCCTCCAGTCTTCTCTATGCATTCCCTCCTTTCCCCCTCATTGCGAGGACTATGTTCAAGGCTCAGCAGGAAGGGGGCTCCGGCTGTCAATGGAGCCCCCGGTCTCCCTGGTCTCTGCCAGGGGTCTCCTGATGCAGGAGGAGGGTCGGGTGCTGCACCCTAACCTAACCTCCCTATCCCTCATGGCCTGGCAGCTGAAGGGTCTCCCTAGCCCCTCTGGCTCTTCCGGAGGAAGTCAAGGGAGTCCTCCTCACCTCGAGGAAGGAATCCACTAGGCGAGCTTATGCCTTTAAGTGGAAACGCTTCTCCATCTGCTGCTCGTAACACCAGATCGACCCCTTCTCATGTCCTGTTCGGTGGTGCTCTAGTACCTCCTCCACTTTTCAAGGAAAGGGCTGAAGTCAAACTCTGTCAGAGTTCATTTGAGCACCATCTCGGCTAATCATCTTCCTATCGAGGGAAAACCCCTCTCAGGGCAGCTGTTAGTCTCCCGCTTCATGTGGGGTCTTCTGCTATCAAAGCTGCCTATCTGTCCTCCCCCGGCGGAATAGGACTTAAATGTAGTACTCACGCAGTTCACCCGTCCACCTTTCAAGCCGATGGTGACGTGTTCGCTCTGGCACCTGTCCTGGAAGGTGGCTTTCCTGGTGGCGCTGACCTCGGCCCGCTGAGTCAGTGAGCTGCAGGCTCTCATGGCTGGCGCCCCTTACACCAGGTTTTATCGGAACAGGCTGGTCCTCCGTACCCACCCTAAATTCCTGCTTAAAGTCATTTTGGACTTCCATCTCAACCAAGAGATAGTGCTGCCACCTTTCTTCCCGAGGCTCCACGCCAACCAGGCATCTGCGGCTCTCCACACCCTCAACTGCAAACCGGCCTCGCCTTTTATTTGCAGCGTACCCAAACTCATCACAAGTCTGACAAGCTTTTCCTGACCTATGACCCCAATAGACCGGGGCAAGCAGTCACTAAGCACACCCTTTCAGTTTGGGTGGTGGACTGCATGGCTTTCACCCATGCAAAGGCAGGCGTCCCTCTCGATCATCGAGTCACTGCACATGGGGTCTGAGCCAAAGCGGCCTCGGTGGCCTCGCTGTCCTCCATACCCTTGATGGACATCTGCAGGATGGCAACCTGGTCTTTCATGAACACCTTTACTGCCCATTACTGCATGGAGAGGGATTCCCGCCAGGACAGTGCCTTCAGACAGGCTGTACTCCATAACCTGTTTGGGCTATAAGCAACTCCTGCCCTCTGACTCTTCTTTACGGCTACCGAGGGTTTTGCCCCAAGGACCCGAGGACTCTGGTTCCTTCAGGCTTCGGCTTCTGCTTATGGCCTTGCAGAGGCGTTTTTTGGTTACAGGTTTGGTAGCCTGTAACTAGGGAGTCCCAAAAGTGAGGACTGACTTCCTTCTTGTTCCTGGAGAAAGCGTAGTTACTCAACTGTAACAGGTGTTCTCCAGGGACAGCAAGAATCAGTCCTCACTACCTGCCCGCCTCCCCTGATGAGTTGCTGGATTTTTGTCCTTCCCTTGCCATCTGCTGGTAGGGCTCGAGCTAAGGGACCTGACTGAGCAAGATGGCAGCCTTGGGCAGAAAGAGGACCACGCATGCATGGTAGCAATCCCAAAGGCTTGCTTTGAAAGCTGGGGAATTGCTCTTCCCGGGCTCCGTCGGTGCCGATGTCACCCATAAGTGAGGACTGATTCCTGCTGTCCCTGGAGAACATCTGTTACAGGTGAGTAACTTTGCTTTTTTCATGGGGTGGGTGGACTGGATGTCTTGTTTTTTGTTTTTTATCTTTGGTGGAGATGTCGAGATGATTTTTAGCCATAGTGGCTTTTGTTGTACTGTGTGTTTATCTCTCAGTGCTTTGGTGAATGTGTTTTTTCTTGCGGTATTAGTGGATCATGTTCTGTGCTTTTGCGGTGACTGGGTGAGATTGATGTCACATGCACATTGTTTCTTTTGAGGACAGCATTGGTTATTTATGATAACACACATGCACGGTGTTTTTGTGTGTGAGAATCTGCAGCAATGGTAGAGCATATCATGAGAGGCTGTCTGCTGACTCTATGGGTTAGTGTGGGATTTTAAGTTTTGGGTGCAGGTGTCTTGCTGCCATTATTATCTGATGATGTTCATTACTTTTTAATGTTATTCTTTGTTCTCCTCTACAGCATTTGTTTTTGTTTTTAATGGACTTCCCTTTAAAAAGCACATGGTGAAATGCCTAGCCAGCATCACAGATGGTGTCGGGGTTTTGGAATGAATGAATGAATGTCCGGCAATTGCATATAGTTTTCTGCAGCCATTTGAAAGCCGTTAAGAATCTGTTGAAGATAAGGGCAGCTCTCTTTGGTTTTGATAATTTGTGAATTACTTGGAATATGCTCTAGTAAAAAACAAAGTAACATAGTATATGATGGCAGATAAAGACCAGTATGGTCCATCTAGTCTGCCAAGCAAGGTGGCAAAGAATAGGTGCACTTGCCACTCCATGCAGGTCACCTCTCCCCATGCCTTTGTTTAGGGGTGTACCCACCGCTCCATGTAGGTCACCCCTATTTGTTCAGATATAAGAGATAGTTATGCTTATTTTGATTTTTATCCTGTTGCTATAAAGGGATCCACTATGTCTATCCCATGCCAATTTGAATTCTGTCACTGTGTTTCCCCCACCACTTCCAACGGGAGGGCATTCCAAGAATTCATCACCCTTTCAGTGAAAAAGTATTTCCTGACATTGCCTTTCAGTTTACCCCCTTGCAGCTTCATGTTATGCCCTCTAGTTTTACAGCTTCCCCATCTTTGGAAGAGGTTTGTTTGTCCATTAATACTCTTTAAGTATTTAAAGGCCTGAATCATATCTGCCCTCTCCCTCCTCTCCTCCACCAGAGTCTACATATTTAGGTCTTCAAGTCTCTTCTCATAAATCTTCTGATGCAGGCTCCAAATCAGTTTGGTCGCCTTCCACTGAACTGCCTCCAGCCTTCTTATAACCTTTGCGAGATACTGTCTCCAAAACTGAACACAATATTCCAAGTGAGGCCTCACCAACGACTTGTACAGTGGCATCAGTACCTCTTCCTTCCTGCTGGTAATTCCTCTCTGTATGCAACCCAGCATCCTTCTGGCTTTTGCCACCGCCTTGTCACACTGTTTTGCCACCTTGAGATCATCAGAAACAATTACACCGAGGTCTTTCTCCTGGTCTGTGCACATCAATCTCTCGCCCCCCTATCGTATACAATTCCCTTTAATTTCTGCTTCTCAAGTACATTACACTGAACTTCTTCACATTAAATCTTAACTGCCAAGCATTAGACCATTCTTCCAGCTTTTGTAAATCTTTCCTCATGTTCCCAACTCCCTGAGGGGAGTCCACTCTGTTGCAAATTTTGGTGACACCTGCAAAAAGACAGACTTTTCCATTCAGCCCTTCGGCAATATCACTCACGAATATATTCAACAGTACCGGACCCAAGACCGAACTCTGGGGCACACCTTCCTTTCATCTGAGTGAGTTCTGTTTACCGTCACCTTTCATTGTCTGCCAGTCAACCAATTTCAGATCCAGTTCACCATCTTGGGACCCATCCCCAGGCTGTTGAGTTTATTGATAAGCCTCCTATGAGGAACAGTATCAAAAGCTTTGCTGAAATCTAGGTAGATCACATTTATCGCGTGCCCTTGATCTAGTTCTCTGGTCACCCAGTCAAAGAACTCAATCAGATTTGTTTGGCAAGATTGTCCTTTGGTAAAACCATGTTACCTCAGATCATGCAACCTGTTGGTTTCGAGGAAGTCCACTGTTCGCCCTTTCAGGAGTGCCTCCATTACATTTCCCACCAATGAGGTAAGGCTTACTGGCCTGTAGTATGTCACTTCTTCCATATTACCACTTTTGTGGAGAGGTGCCACATCAGCCCTTCTCCAGTCCTGTGGAACTTCTTCTCCAAGGATCCATTAAAAACATCCTTTAAAGGCCCTGCAAGAACTTCTCTGAGCTCTTTCAGTATCCTGGGGTGTATCCCATCTGGTTCCATAGACTTGTCCACTTTCAGTTTTGCAAGCTGTTCTAAAATATCATCTTTTGTGAATGGTGTGGTATCTGCTCCATTCCCATTTGTATATTTGTCAACACAGGTGGACTTTCTCCAGGATTTTCTTTAATAAAAACTGAATAGAAATATTTGTTTAGCATTTTCGCTTTTTCAATGTCACTTTCCACAAATCCGTTCCTGCACTTTTAAGTCCTGCAAGTCCACCTCTGATTTTTCTCCTCTCCTGAATATACCTGAAAAACGTCCTGTCGCCACACTTCACATCTTTAGCCATCTTTTCTTCTGCCTTTGATTTTGCTATCCTTATTTCTATTTATGTCTCTTTCATTTGATCTTGTATTCTTTTCTGTGTTCCTCTGCGGGCTTCTGAATTTTGTGAAAGCTGTGTTTTTTGCCTTTATTTGTGCAGCCACTTCTTTGGAGAACCAAATAGGTTTATTTTTTCTCTTGTTTGTATTTACTTTCCTTACATATATATCTGTTGCACCTTTTATTGCTTTGTTTAGTTTAGCCCATTGCAATTCCACGTCCCTTAACTCCTCCCACCATACCAACTCCTCCTTCAGGTACTTAGCCATTTTTCTGAAGTGAGGGTTTTTGAATCATAAGACTTTGAGTTTGCTGTGATTGGATACCACCTTGGCTTTTATCTCAAACCATACCATGTGGTGATTGCTGCTGCTCACTTGGGCACCCACCTTTATATTCGACATGCTATCTCCGTTGGTGAGCACTAAATCCAGCACGGAGCTCTCCCTGGTCGGTTCCATCACCATTTGTTTAAGTAACGCATCTTGGAAAGCATCCGCAATTTTTTTACATCTTTCCAGATTTGCAGAAGGAACACTCCAATCCACATCGGTAGATTAAAGTCACCCAATATGATTGCTTCCCCCTTCATGGATATCTTTGCTATATCAACAATCAATGTGCTATCCATTTCTTCGGTTTGAGTTGGAGGCCTGTAAACCACACCAGTATGGATGACAGTGCCATCTCCTCTTTCCAACACAATCCAGAGCGCTTCTTCTTTTCCCCACATCACCTACATTTCAGCAGCTTTAATACTGCTTTTGATATATAGGGCTACTCCTCCTCCTTTTCTACTCTCTCTGTCTCTTCTAAATAGATTATAGACAGCTATGGCTATATCCCATTCATGTGACTTGTTAAACCATGTTTCTATAATGGCCACAATGTCCAAGTCCATTTCCACCATTAGGGCTTCCATATCAGGAACTTTGTTGGCTAGGCTTCGTGCATTTGTACTCATTTCTTTCCGGCATTTGTTGAATGGCTTTCCTGCCTTTTGTATGGGCTTTGTTCTACACGCCCCTTCCCGCTTGCCACTGATGTGTTGTTCAAAAATGTTGCTGTTTCAATGTTGTTTTTCTTTTGCTGGGAGTGATGTACTGAACTTGTCTTTCTCCATCCATCACCTCCTTTTCCTAGTTTAAATGCCTGTCCACATAATGCCTGAATTTTTCACTTAGGATCCTTTGCCCTGCGGTGGAGAGATGTAGTCCATCAGTACAGTATAGTCTCTTGTTGATCCATATGTTTTCTCAGTCGCCTATAAATCTAAATCCTTCTTGTTTGCACCAGGTTTTGAGCCATGTATTAAAGTTGTTTATGTGATGCAGCCTTTCTGCCCCCTTACCATGAACAGGTAGAACTTCTGAGAATGCTATAGTGTTAGCAATGGGCTTGAGTTTCTCTCCCAGAGTCTGGAATTCCCTGGTTTCTAGCCAGGTCATTTGTACCCAAGTAGATGACAATATCAGTTTTGAAGTGCTCACTTTCTGCACTAACTATACCAACAATTTGGTTTCTATTTCTGCTGGCTGAAGAGCCTGGGAGGCATTTGACCATCCTCTCTCCTTTGAGCTGTGTTCCCAAGTTAGTGCCTCTGATGATGGAATCCCCAATGAGTAGTAGTTTTCTGTTTTGTGATTTTTTGATTCCTATTTGGTACATTATCAGTAGATTTGGCATTAAGTCTATCATTTAAGGGCACTTCAGTTACCATTGATTGGGCACCCTGATTATCCAAGGCACAAAAGGCATTATGCAGGGATATCACTTGATGTATAAGGTGTCTCTGCATTACAGGTCGCAACCTACCAGAGCCCACTGTGATCCATTTGTTCCTGGGCTGTTTGATTCTTTGTGGAAGCGGTGGTGGATTTTGTTCAGTTTGTAACCTAGAGGAAGTGTGTTTAATTGCAGCTAATTCTTCCCTTAGTAGATTCAATTCTTTATGCATAGCAGCTTTGAAGCATATAGGATCCAAATGATTCTTCTTAGAATGAAAGCATCACAGTTATTGCATTGAATACACTACATTCTGACTCAGCTGTCCTAAAAGGAGAAAAGAAAAAAAAGTGGGTGGAAAGCAATGTTCCCTTTAATTTTCTGTAGGCTGTGTGCGCATAAAATATCAGCTGTACAGCTTTTGAAGGAAGGTTAAATTTTTGTGCGCCACATAACGACACTCTGAGTTATATACTTTAAAATTTGACTACACATCAGAATACAGTATGTACACCATATTGATTTTAATCAAATTATTTATTTATTTAACTGTATTTATATCCTGCCTTTCTCCGGGTCAAAGCGGTGCAACATTGAGAGGGGGGGGGGGACGACAATAATCAACTTCTGGGGGTGGGGGCTGTCACCAGGTGTCCAACATTAATGATTTTAACAAATAATTGGGATATAGACATAGACGTTGTGTTACAGTCTCTTAGAGCATATGTTCATGGGGGTGAACTAGGGGGGGTTGGGAGGTGGTCAGTGGTGGGTGCTTGTTTCTGGTCCGAGGTATTCCTGGAATAGGGCGGTTTTTAGTTGTTTCCTGAATGATGAGGGGTCTCCATTGCATCTGATGTGACTTGGTAGAGAGTTCCAGAGGGTTGGTGCATATAGTTCGAAGGCTCTGTTGCAGGTCCGTTGGTTGCATTTGGTTCGTTTATGGGGGATGGTGAGGGAGTTGTTGGAGGATTGTCTGGTTGTTCTGTTGTGGGCTGGTCGGGGTAGTAGTGTGCGGAGCTGGGAGGTCTGAGTCTGGTAGAGAGCTTTATGGGTAAGTAGGGCGGCTTTGTATTTGGTTCTTGCTTCAAGGGGGAGTATGTGTAGCTCCCTCAGGACAGGGGTGATGTGGTCTCGTTTTTTTGCTTTCTGGATAATCCTTGCTGTGGTATTTAAGGCAGTTCGGAGTGGGTTGGTGTGGGTGTCTGGTAGTCCGTGGTAGATTATATTGCAGTAGTCCAGGTGGGGGAGTGTCATGGCTTGCATCACTGTTCTGAAGCCCTGTGGTTCAAGGAGAGGTCTGAGGCATTGTACTGTTTTGGCTTTGTGGAATATTGTTCCAGTGTTTTTTTTTTTATTTGTTGCTTGAGTGTGAGTGCTTGATCTATGATGATCCCTAGATACTTTATGTGCGGTTGTATTTGTATTTGTGTGGTTCCAATGTTGAGGTGCGAAGGTGGGTTGAAGTCTGGGTCCTTTGTTACTATAAGGGCTTCTGTTTTCTTTATGTTGATGGATAGGTTGTTCTTTTGCAGCCAGCTGGATACTTCTGTGAAGCATTCTGATAGGTGTTTATTTGTTGGGTTAGGGGTTGTGATTGGTGCATAGAGCATTATGTCATCTGCATAGATGAAAATAGACTATTGCAATTACTAGAAATTTTCCGCTTCATTTAGTAATCACAACTTTTAAATTTTAAGACGTCTGTGTTGATTTCTATCAGAATCAGAACCGTAATTTTTGTGCGCTGTATTGTAAAGTATGTGCGCTTGCTCGGTGAGGTGTGTGCGCGCGCACACGCGCACAGCTTAGAGGGAACAGTGGTGGAAAGTCTTTATATTTATATTCCTTGTTGAATGAGGAGTTTTTTTCTGGCCATTGATGTATGTGGGGGAGCTTTGGGTGGATATGCCCGTTTGTTTCTTCTGAACCCCAGTGATTCTGAGGCCTTTTTCTCCTCTGTTTGTTTTTTTCATTTGTATGAATCATCATTTTTATTGAGAACTGTGTATTTTTTGGAATTATTTTTTTTTTTTTTTGAAACTTTTATTTTCATTTTGCAACAAACAAAAGAAACAACACACCAAAGGAACAATACGATTATACAATAAAGAAAAGTAAACCCACTACCCCCCACCCCCACGCTTCTTCTCTAGCAGATTATGTCAGCATGTGAGCGCTTCAAAACAAACGTGATTGTACAGCAAAACAATCAAAAGAGTATCTGCGATACAGAATAATAATGAGACAAAGATATATAAATTTAGACAGTCAGATGAGAGCATTGAGCAGAGTGTACATAGTCATTGAGCATCTTCCATTTAGACCTATGATAAGGAGTCTGAATGGGGGAAGCAAACATACGAGGTATTTGTTCATATTTACTGTAGAGACAGACATGATTCCACCATTCATTGGGGCTCAACTGGGAGCTATTTTTCCAGTATTTCGTAATTAGGGAAATAGCAATACCTAGCATAAAGTCCAAAAGGAAGTAAGCCGTTTTTGGAAGAGAGGGGATCCCCGCTGCTGAGCGAAGTCCCACTATCCTCCAAGAAAGGGGCTCTTGAAAGTGCAAAATAGACTGGATACGGCCCCAGACCCGACTCCAGTAATACTGTAGTGCGGGACATTCATACATAACATGAGGTAGTGAACCAATGGCCGCATGACATGTCCAACAATTATTGCCCTGAGCAGTGTTCCATTTGGCTAATCTGTCAGGAGTGTAAAAACACCGGTGGGCTAGAAAGAAGAGTGTCTGAGTGAGTGAGGCGGATCGGGAGACCCGTGTCACTCTACTCCAGACAAGGCTCCATTGCTCCGGGGTCAAAGTCACATGCAGTTCTCTCTCCCATGCTTTCTGCGCTATAGGGGTATCCCTAGTTATAGCATTACATAAGGTTTTGTAAAAATTGGATGCTACACCCGGGGAACTACCGATAGATCGGATAGTCTCCAACCAACCTTGTGTAGGGGAGGCCGATGGCGGGAGCACCTTAGCACTCCTAAGGCAATGCTGAAGTTGCACCAACTGAAAGTAGTGTTTCGCTGGGAGACCAAATTCAATTTGCAATTCACTAAAAGTTTTCCAGCGACCTTCATGGAACAATTGGCTAGGAATCCAAATGCCCCTAGTGTACCAGGGGCTCCACGCCATCGGTTTATTTTGTATTCTAAATCGAGTGTTATACCAAAGTGGGAGTTTGTCTAACGGACATAGTCGGGAGTCTAGAGATTGCATGAGATTATTATAGGCACCTAAGGTGTCTAAAAGCATTGGTGGGAAGTGAGAGTCTGATGGAAGGGTCATACCAGGGAGAAAAGTAAGAGGAATCGGTTTGCAAAGGTCCTCTTCTATGTCTAGCCACACAGGCCTACTCGGTACTGGATCTTCCAGCCAACGAGCACCTTGTTTGAGAAGAAAAGATTGATGATACTTCAGGAAATCAGGGAATCTGACACCCCCATATTCCTTATCTGCTTGCAGCTTATGTTTCGCTATCCTAGGTGTCTTATTTTGCCACAAGTATCTAGTCAGAAGGCCCTCGATATCTTTATATATACGTCGAGGGAAGAGACAGGGCACCATTTCTAAGACATAATTCACTTTCGGAACAATCATCATTTTTATGGTTTCTAATCGGCCCCACCAGGTAAGCGTTAAAGGAGTCCAGCGGTGAATAAGCGCCCGGACTTTAGAGGTTAAGTCTTTGGCATTGAAGGAGATAGTGTCTTCCAAAGGAGAACAATAGTGAACCCCAAGGTATTTGACCATGCGAGGTTGCCATAAAAAGGGGAAGGGTTGCATATCTGCCTGATGAAGCAAAGGATTTAATGGAAAGGCTACCGACTTGGTCCAATTTATCTTATAACCGGACAGTTGTGAGTATTTACCAATTTGCTCTAAGACAGCCGGTACTGAGTCTATAGAGACAAAGAGCATAAGATCATCAGCATACGCTGAAATTTTGATATCCCGATGGGTGAAGGGGACTCCATGAATCTCCTCCGATTGCCGGATTAGTAAAGCCAAGGGTTCGAGTGCAAGATCGAAGAGGAGTGGAGACAGTGGGCATCCCTGGCGAGTGCCGCGTTGAAGGGGAAAAGGTTGAGACTTTAAAGCATTTGTACATATACTGGCTGTAGGCTGAGCGTACATGGTGCGAAGACAACGGAGAAAACCTTCCCCGAATCCGTACCAGCGGAGGACTGCAAACAGGAAGGGCCACTCTAAGCGATCGAAGGCCTTCTCAGCATCAAGTGAGAGGCCAACAAATGGGCGATCAAGATTAACTGCGGTAGTCAATACATGGCATAGAGTCCGAGCATTGTCAGCGGTCGATCTACCAGGAATGAAACCGCATTGATCTGGGTGTATTAAGGTAGGCATCCTATCCGAGAGCCGGGTAGAGAGAATGGTGGCAAAGATTTTATAGTCCGCATTTAGGAGGGAAATTGGACGATAATTAGCTGTTAGTTGCGGGTCTCTCCCCTCTTTCTCAAAAACTACTACATTTGCCATTGAAAAGGACCCAGAAGGAGAACCCTCTTCGGCCAGAGCAGAAAAATAAATTTTCAAAACTGGAGCTAAATCAGCGTGAAAGGTTTTGTAGAATTCAGCGGGGAGACCGTCTGGGCCTGCGGCTCGACCTGAGGCACATTTCTTAATAGCAGAATGAATTTCTGAGACAGTAAATGGTGTGTGTCTAAGGCCACTCTAACTTCGACAGATAGCGACGGTCTTTGTACTCCTGAAAGTAAGCGTACAAATACATCTGGCTCAAAAACACATTCAGATTGATAAAGCCGAGTATAAAAGTCACGAAAGAGTTCTAAAATTTCGGTATCTTTAGTGACCAAGCCCCCCCTGACGGATTGCGGAGGGCGGTAACACGCTTGGCTTCTTTTCGACCTTTTAGGGCATTTGCTAGTAATTTGCCAGCTCGATTATTTTCCCGATAATAAAGCCCTTGTTGTGATTCAATATTTTTAACAGCAGCAGTGTGCAAAAGCTGATTGTATTGAAAACGCAAGCGTTGTAAACGGAGTAAAATACATGGGTCAGTACGGGACGTGAGGAGACGCTCCCCAGCTTGTATCTGCTGCTCTAGAGTCAATAAAAGCTGCTTTTTTTGTTTCCCCTGCCGAATTTGATAGCTAGTTATAGTAGCACGGATAGATGCTTTAAAACCCTCCCACCAAGCCCAACCCGCTGTATCATGGGGTGAGTTAAAATGAAAATAATCTTGGATAGCGGCCTTTATATCGATCTGAAAATCTTTTTGACCCAGTAGGGATCTATCAAAAAACCAAGCTCGGGGAGAATCGTCCCGCGCAGTGACACGTAATGATAAAGATATGGCAGCATGATCTGAGATATGGAGAGGATGAGTCCTAGTCGTGTCTACTTGAGAAATCAGTGCTTTGGAAATGAGAAAGAAATCTATTCTAGATTGGGAGTGATGGGGGGCAGAAAAGAAAGTGAACTCTAAGTCGGAGGGGTGAAGCAGCCTCCATATATCTACCAGCGCAAGATCTTGCATCAGAGCTGTAAGGGTAGCAAGACTCTTGGGTGGACTACTCGTTCTTGGCGGCTGTCTATCTATCAGAGGGTCTAACACTTGATTAAAGTCACCACCAAGTATTAATGGAGTATTGGCAGAGGCCTGTGCCAACTGCGCAATACTTGCATAGTAAGCAGGGTTGTCCACATTCGGGGCATAAATGCAAATACATGTGAATTCACTATCTCCGACCTTAAGGTGTACTCGGGCCCATCTACCCTCCTTGTCAGCGCTAGAATCAATTACAGTAGCTTGCAAAGATTTCTTAACCAGGATGGCAACCCCGCACCGTTTAGAAACGGCGGGAGAATAGGCAGCCACCATGTAAGGCTTAACATTAAGTTTCAGTGTTTCAGCAGAGTTTAAGTGCGTCTCCTGAAGAAACGCTAAATCAGCATGCTCATGGCTA
The DNA here is from genome assembly GCA_033557465.1 of Ichthyophis bannanicus. NCBI lineage: Eukaryota > Metazoa > Chordata > Amphibia > Gymnophiona > Ichthyophiidae > Ichthyophis > Ichthyophis bannanicus. The sequence goes on from CM066034.1 coordinate 182,542,100, forward strand.
AGATAGCTAAGGATTTTCTTTCTTTTGATTGGACTATTAATGCCCTTTACGTTGAGTGATAAAATTTTACATAAAGCCATTCAGACAAGTTAAAAATTCTGAGCATGATAGCGCACCTAATTTCACAATGTCCCTCATATTGACTGTATCAGGCTGTACATATGGCATAAAAGAAACTAAGCTTAGATAACATAATGAAGCGCCCCACAGTAAAAAAGAAAAACCGCAGCGCGGTAGAGAAGAAGCAAAACCCCAAAAATTACTGGCGACCATGTGTCTGCGGGGAGAAGCCCCAGAGAAGGCCAAAATTGAAAAACACATAACCTGTAGGATTGTGCGTGCTCCGAATCCGACCGAGGCACACATCGTGGAGGGAGAGGAGACCACAGAGCAAGAGTCATAGAAAGAAAGAAAGAAAGTCCAGGAAATCTCTGTGCTTGACTATGACCGCCGCATCGGGCCCTTCAAAATGGCGGATAGAGCCGGCGAATAAAAGTCCACGTCGTTGGATTAGCGCATCTGCTCGGCCTCTTTGGAGTCTAAAAATGTTGATAGTAGATCAGGATCTTCGAATGTCCTGGTTTGGTTGTGGAGAGTCACTCGGAGTTTCGCGGGATACAACAGGCCAAAGCGAGCCTGTAGCTGCTGAAGTCGAGGGCGAAAAGCAAGGAGTTTCTTCCGTCGGTCAACGGTAGGCTTTGCCAAGTCAGGGAAGAAGGAGACTTTGTGACCTTCAAATTCCAAATGATGGTTCGCCCGGGCAGCATTTAAAATTTGTTCCACTTGTTGATATCGTAGCAAGCGAAAGATAATAGGCCGGGGGGTCGTTCGGTTGAGCACCATGTGGGTAGGAGCACGGTGTGCACGATCGATTTCCAATTCTTTATGAAAGGTGATCTTCAGCAAGGAGGGAAGAATTTTGAGCAGGAATTCTCTCATATCTCCCGCTTCCGCCCCCTCCGGTATTCCAATGAGCCTCACATTGTTGCGACGGGCTCGATTATTGCTATCTTCTAACTCCTTTTGCAGATTCTGTATCTGGCGCTCGGCCTTGTCCAGTGCGCCCAAGCGCACCGCGTGCGAATCGAGGACCCCCGCCATATTGTCCTGCCGTAATGAGAGTCTTTCAAGTCGGTCCTGGAGCACTCCAAAGTCTTCTCGCAGGGCTCTAAGCGCTTCTCCATTGGACTGCACTAGTTCCTTCACGCCGCGTAGTTCCTCCAAAATCTCCAGGTGCATTTCGGGGTTTTCACGAAATGGAACCATCTTCTGTGGGGAGGACACCTCTGTTTTGGAGCGTTTTCCGTGAGAAGAAGAAGGAGACCCGAAGTCCAAGCGCGCTGGTTTATGGGCCGCCATCCCCCCCGAGGTATCCCGGTCAACCCGGAGCGAAATAGTAAGTTTGTATAGGTATTAAGTCAGGATTCTAAGTAGGCCTCTCGGGAGCTTCAGCGCGAAGCGTCTTACCCGCTGGACATCAGGCTCCGCCCCCTTGGAATTATTTTTTGTTTATTTCCAGAACAATATTTACAGCACAGTAATAATAATGGGTGATTTCAATTACCCCGGTATTGACTGGGTCAATGACAAGACAGGCCATGCTAGAGAGATAAAGTTTCTAGATGAAATAATGACTGCTTTTTGGAGCAGTTGGTTCATGAACTGATGAGCAGAAGCCATCTTGGAACTAGTCCTTAGTGTTTAAAAGTACTATCTTGGAAACCCAGACCAGATGTCTTCCATGCTTTAAGAAAAGTGGAAGGAAGGCCAAAAAACTGCCCGCATGGTTTAAAAGTGGGGTCAGAGATGCTGTTGTAGCCAAAAAAGCATCTTTCAGGAAATGGAAAAAGGTGCCAAATGATGAAAACTGGAAACAACATAAGCAATGGCAAGTTAGATGCAAGGCATTGATAAGGTAGGCAAAGAGAGAGTTTGAAAAAAAAGCTTGCTGTGGAATGTGATGACGAAGGCAGTTCAGAGGAAAGGAAATGGCAGAAAAGGGAAGCCTGGTCCTTTAAAAAAGAGAGCATTCAGGGTTTCCCCAGCAACCGAGAACCTCTGAGTCAGAGCACAACCAGCATCAAGCCCCGCCCACTTAGGCACGTCAGGGCTAGAGTGAAGCCTAGCAGCTCCCACGTGTGCTGGGAGAAAGGCGTGGCCCCTGGGAGAGAGCAGTTTAAAACTCCTGTGTTTGAACAGGCAGTTAGAGAAGGAAGAGAAAGAAGGAGAGGGGAAGGAACAAGAAGCAGCAGAACTGAGAGAAGCAGCAGGACGGGAATTGCTGGAGTTCAGAGCAGTGAGCTGTGAGATCTGGCTGAAGCAGGTCCAAGGCCAATACAGCAAAGAAGGAAAGTGCTACCGAGGATACAAGCTTCTGTAGAGAAGAGGCAGCATGGCTATGTGCAAGAAGGAGGGGAACAGCTGAGAGGCCCAGGATTCAGGCAAGTCGGTGTTCCTAAATCCCTGCACCAGAAATAGTTGAAGGGGTTAGTTCCTGTTAGAGAAACCAATTCAACTAGCCAGCCAAACTGTAGAGAGAGTAGCTTGTCTGCATTTCCTGAGTCCATGCTCTCTGAAGAGATAGAGCAGAAGAAAGTGCTGCTTGAACAGTTAAATGATTTATTGCTGAAACAAAATAGTAAGCTCTACAGTCAGGTACCCTCTGAAGAGTGTTGTGATGACTCCGTGGAAGAAATGGAGATAGGAATGGCTATGATTATTATGAAAATAGTCCTGGAGAAATTCAATGTTCTTTTTGTATGGCCAATGAGCTAGAAGTGTGCTAAATCCGGCACAGCTGAGTGAGTGTTGGTTTACTAGTAAAGAAAGCTGTGTGTGCATGAAAGACACAGCAGAGAAAACTCACTGGACATTGGTGAGTGAGTGTTGGATTACTAGTAAAGAAAGCTGTGTGTGTGTGAAAGACACAGCAGAGAAAACTCGCTGGACATTGGGAAGCTATGTTGTTCTAAGGAAGCTGTGAGGAAAACAGTTCCTGCGATTCGCTTGAAAGAAAGTATACAGCCTAAGCTTTGTAAGCTAGTTCCTGTGATTCGCTTGAAAGAAAGTATACAGCCTAAGCTTTGTAAGCTAGTTCCTGTGAAGCTAACTATTACTGATCTTGACCAACCTGTGATTACGTTGTGAACTTTATCCCTTTGTGTTGGAGAAGAATCCTATTTATGTTCAGCACTGCTACTTATCATGCGAGGTGGAAAACCCCAAAACAAATAAATATTCTCTGTTTCGCCTAAATCACTTGTGTTCACACTACTTTGCCTATTAAAGATAAGTGGACTACAGTTCCCAGCAACCCTTGCTGGCAGCCATATTGGGAAACTTACTCTGAAGGGCAACAAGGTGACACTCTCCTGGTGCCCGGCTATACGCCCGGCCAGGAGGTGGCGACAGGAAGCAAAAACATATAATAAAAACTTTTTCAAGTGCATCATAGCAAAAAACCTGTGACAGAGTCAGTTAGACCATTGGATGATAGAGGGATAAAGGGGGATACTAAGAGGGGACAAGGCCATAGCGGAAATACTGAATGAATTCCTTGTTTACTGAAGAAGAGGTAGGGAAGTTACTCATGTCTGAAAGGGTATTTAAAGCTGATGCAGCAAAAGAAATAAACCTGGAAGATGTATTACAACTATTTGATAAACTGAAGAGTAGCAAATCACTTGGACAGGATGGTATACATCCAAGGGTGTTGAAAGAACTGAAATATGAGATTGGAGACCTACTACTACTAATCTGTGAACTATCATTAAAATGATCAGTAATACCTGAAGATTGGAGGATAACCAATGTAACGCCAAAGGTGAACCTGACGTCAGTACCGGGAAAAATAGTAGAAACCATTATTAAGAAGAACATTTCTGAACATGTAGATAGTCATGGTTTAATGGGAGACAGCCAACATAGCTTTAGCCAAGGAAGGTTTTGTCTTACTAATCTGTTATATTTTTTTGACGGTAGACAAAGGTGGGTCGGTCGATGTAGTGTATCTGGATTTTCAGAAAGCTTTTGACAAGGTCTGTCATGAGAGACTCTTGACAAAATTAAAAAGTAATGGGATAGGAGGCAGTGTACCATTGTGGATCAGGAACTGGTTAAAAGATAGAAAGCAGAGGGTAGTGCTAAATGGCCAATTTTCCCAATGGAAAACATGAATAGAGGAGTACCTCAGGGATCTGTGCTGGGTCCGCTGATTTTTAACATATTTGCAAATGACCTGGAATTGGGAATAACGAGTGAGGTAATCAGATTTGCAGATGACCCCAAATTATTCAACGTTCAAAACTTTTTTCAGGTACATTTGAAGCTAAAAACCTGCAAAGGCTTCAGTTGAACCATTAGATGCAAGCAGGGCAAATGGTGCACCAAGAGAGGTCAAGGCCATAGCAGAAAGACTAAGGGAATAATTTTAGAAGCCCTATTTGTGATTTCTATGTCTGAAATCACCCATTCAGACATCAGATGCACCGAGACATGCCAAGAGCCATTTTAGACAGTCCTAAAATTACATGACCCTAGAGCAATCACATCCATTTTGGATGGGGTCATGGCAGAGACATGTCCTGGGCTTTCCTTAAAAGATAACGTGTGTGCCAGGTTTCAGAAATGGCTGCATGTCTCAGCCCATTGGTGGTAATGTCCAGGTCTGTTCCTGCTCCTGATGTTTTTACTTATTACACTCATATTGGATTGGACTATCTAATGATCTTTTGTATAGTTTTCATGATTACCTTTCACTTTACTTTATAATTAGTATTCCCACCTAGCGATCCATTTCACAATGGTTTTAACTTAATACATGTTTTATTTACATCCAACACCCTTTTGGTCCCTGGTACACCATATTATGACTTTTGTCTATCAATTTGCATATGGTTTTAATGTATGGTTTGTCAATGATACTCTTTATTAACAATATTTTAGATTGACCATGTTTATAATTTATTATTTTTTGGCTAGATGATCTTATCAGTATTTATTACATGTCTTTTATGTTTGTTTTTAATTCTGGCCACTCTGCTATTTATTTGTTCACATGAGCGTGGTGTTAAAGTTAACCCTATGCTGCCTCCCTTGTCCCTTCATATTTTAGATGTCTTTATAATGTGTTACAAATTGTGTACGTCTGTTCTTATAATTGCCTTTTTATATTTATAACAATGTTTTTCTTTTTTAGTTGAGTGCATCCGTATTTAAATTATGGTTTTATTGATTTGTTTGTATATTTATCTTATATTCTTCCTTTGATTTATAATGATGTCTTATTGTTTTAGCTACATATATGTATATTTATTCCGTATTCATACGTACATTCATATTTTTAGTTACATTTTTATGCACTTATTTAATGATACAGTCACGATATATTATGTATTCACACCATTTCTATCATTTAACATTAATTAGTGTGTTCTATTGTTGTTGCTCTATGTTGGTTTGTATACCTTATTTGGTCTCTCAGCCCTGCTTTTTATCTTTTTATTATTATTTTTTTACTTTCACATTGACTTATTCTTTGTTCTTGTCATTAGATTTTTTCATGGTTTAATGTCATGCCAGTGCTTTCATATGTACTATTGTTTAATATGTTTTAATATATTTTTACTTTGTTTTTATTTAATTCATTATGTCTATGTTTTATTATTATTTACCAGTGATATTCCCCCTGAGGAAGGCGTTGCCGAAACGCGTTGGGGTCCCTTTTGAACAATAAAGACCCTTCTGTTCTTCCAACAACTCCTGCTTTTTGTGTTTGTTTGGACTACTTGCAGGAGTCTTGCTCCTCCTTGTGTACCAGGTCTGTTCCTGCTCCAAGTCATGAATAGACATCAGAAAAGAGTTTGTTCTGGCATCCAAACACCTAGAGGAGGAAAGAAGAAGGTGCACTTATGTTCTCAATATTTTTCACATAGTAACATAGTACATCTAGTCTGCCCAGCAAGGCGGCAAGAATAGGAGCACCTGCCACTCCATGCAAGTCACCCCTCCCCATTGCTTTGTTTAGGGATGTACCCACCGCTCTGTGTAGATCACCAGTATTTGTTGAGATATAAGAGAGAGTTATGTTTATTTTGATTTTATCCTGTTGCTATAAAGGGATCCACTATGTCTCACCCTTGCCATTTTGAATTCTATCACTGTATTTGCCCCCACCATTTCCATCGGGAGGGCATTCCAAGCATCCACCACCCTTTCAGTGAAAAAGTATTTCCTGACGTTGCCTTTCAGTTTACCCCCTTGCAGCTTCATGTTATGCCCTCTAGTTTTACAGCTTCCCCATTTTCAGAAGAGGTTTGTTTGTTCATTAATATTCTATATATTTAAAGGTCTGAATCATATCTCCCCTGTCCCTCCTCTCCTTCAGAGTATACATTTTTAGGTCTTCAAGTCTCTTCTCAGACATCTTCTGATGCAGGCTCCAAATCATTTTGGTTGCCTTCCTCTGAACCGCTTCCAGTCTTTTTATATCCTTTCCAAGATATGGTCTCCAAAACTTAACACAATATTCCAAGTGAGGCTTCACCAGTGACTTGTACAGTAGTATTAGTATCTCTTCCTTTCTGCTGGTAATTCCTCTCTGCAACCCAGCTTTTGTCACCGCCTTGTCACACTTTCGCCACCTTGAGATCATCAGAAACAATCACTCCAAGGTCCTTCACCTCTCGCCCCTCTTGCATACAATTCCCTTGGATTTTTGCTTTCCAAGTGCATGACACTGCACTTCTTCACATTAAAAACTTAACTGCCGAGCATTACATTGACCATTCTTCCAGCTTTTGTAGATCTTTCCTCATGTTATCAACTCCCTCAGAGGAGTCCACTCTGTTGCAAATGTTTGCGTCATCTGCAAAAAGCAGACTTTTCCATTCAGTCCTCCAGCAATATCACTCACAAATACATTGAACAGTACCGGTCCCAGGACCGAACCCTGGGGCACACCGCTAATCACCTTCCTTTCATCCAAGTAAGTTCCATTTACCATCAACTTCTGTCGTCTGTTAGTCAACCAATTTCTGATCCAGTTCACTACCTTGGGACCCATCCCCAAACTGTAGTTTATTGATAAGCCTCCTATGAGGAACACTATCAAAGGCTTTGCTGAAATCTAGGTAGATCACATCCATCGCATTGCCCTTGGTCTAGTTCTCTGGTCACCCAGTCAAAGAACTCAATTAGATTTGTTTGGCAAGATCGTCCTTTGGTAAAACCACGTTACCTTGGATCATGCAACCTGTTGGTTTCGAGGAAGTCCACTATTCGCTCTTTCAGCAGCGCCTCTATTACTTTTTCTGCCACTGAGGTAAGGCTTACTGGCCTATAATTTGTTACTTCATCTCTATTATCACTTTTTGAAGAGGTACCACATCAGCCCTTCTCCAGTCCTGTGGAATTTCTCCTGTCTCCAAGGATCTATTAAAAATATCCTTTAACGGCCCTGCAAGAACCTCTCTGAGCTCCTTCAGTATCCTGGGATGTATCCCATCCAGTCCCATGACCTTGTTCATTTTCAGTTTTGCAAACGTTTCTAACATATCATCTTCTATGAGTGGTGTGGTATCTTTTCCATTCCCATTTTTATATTTGTCAATCACAGGTGGACTTTCTCCAGGATTTTCTTTAATAAAAACCAAACAGAAGTATTTGTTTAGCATTTTCGCTTTTTCAGTGTCCCTTTCCACAAATCCGTTCCTGGTCTTTTGAGTCCTGCAATTCCACCTCTGATTTTCCTCCTCTCCTGCCTATACCTGAAAAATGTTTTGTCGTCATACTTCACATCTTTAGCCATCTTTTCTTCTGCATTTGATTTTGCTATCCTTATTTCTCTTTTTGTCTCTTTTAATTTGATCTTGTATTCTTTTCTGTGTTCCTCTGTTTGCGAGCTTCTGAATTTTGTGAAGCTGTGTTTTTTGCCTTTATTTGTGCAGCCACTTCTTTGGAGAACCAAATAGGCTTATTTTTTCTCTTGTTTTTATTTACTTTCCTTACATATGAGTCTGTTCGCCCCTTTTAGTGCCTCCTTTAGTTTAGCCCACTGCAATTCCACTTCTCTTATCCCCTCCCATCCTGCCAACTCCTCCTTCAGGCCCTTGGCCATTTTACTGAAGTCATTGTTTTTGAAGTCTAGAACTTTGAGCTTGCTGTGATTGGATTTCGCCTTGGCTTTTATGTCAAACCACACTGTGTGATGATCACTGCTGCTCACATGGGCACCCAACCGGATATTCGACAAGCTATCTCTGTTGGTGAGAACTAAATCCAACATTGAGCTTTCCCTGGTTGGTTCCATCACCATTTGTCTAAGTAATGCATGTGGGAAGGCATCCAGAATTTTTTTTACTTTTATCCAGAATATCAGAAAGAATACTCCAATCCATACTGGGTAGCTTTAAAATCACCCAATATGATCACTTCCCCCTTCACGGCTATCTTTACATTATCAGTAATCAATTTGTTATCAATTTCTTCGGTTTAAGTTGGAGGCCTATAGACTACACCAGTATGGATGACAGTGCATCTCCTCTTTCCAACACAATCCACAATGCTTCTTCTTTTCCCCACATCCCCTGCATTTCAGCAGCTTTAATATTGCTTTTAACATATAGGGCTACTTCCCCTTCTTTTCTACCCTCTCTATCTCTTCTAAATAGATTATAGCCAGCTATGGCTATATCCCATTCATGTGACTCGTTAAACCATGTTTCTGTAATGGCTACAATGTCCATGTCCATTTACACCATTAGGGCTTCCAGGTCAGCAACTTTGTTGGTTAGCCTTCGAGCATTTGTGCTCATTGCTTTCCAGCATTTGTTTAATGGCTTGCCTGTATTTTTCATGGATTTTGTTTTACACGCCTCTTCTCACTTGGTACCGATGTGTGGGTTAATACTGCGATTGTTTCCAATGTTGTTATGTTTTTGCTGCGAGTGACAACCTGAACATGTTCTTTTCCATCTGTCACCCGCTTTCCCTAGTTTAAATGTCTGTCCACATAATGCCTGAATTTTTCACTTGGGATCCTTTTCCCTGCAACAGAGAGATGTAGTCTATCAACACAGTATAGCCTCTTGTTCCATCTATTTCCCCAGTCGCCTGTATATCTAAATCCTTCTTGTTTGCTCCAGGTTTGGAGCCATGTATTAAAGTTGATTCTCCAGGAACAAGCAAGAAGTCAGTCCTCACATATGGGTGACATCGGCACCGACGGAGCCCGTGCGGAACATTTCCCCAGCTTTCAAAGAAAGACTTTGGGAATGCCACCACGCATGTGTGGTCCCCTTTCTGCCCAAGTATGCCATTTGATCATCCTGGTTCTCTTCCCACCATCCTCAGTGCCCCTGCCTCGACTGCGGGCCCCGGGACTTTGCTGTTTTTCATTTTTTCCTTTTTAATTCATGAGTTCATCTCTAGCATGTTTTGCGCCCTTTTCAACCACTGGCTGAGCCGAAGGTCTTCAACCTTGCGGGAATTCTTTTTGCCCTCATGGCCTCCACTTTCAAAAAGTGTGACAGATGCTCCAGTTTTTAAAAAGGGTTCCAGGGGTGATCCAGCAAACTACAGATCAGTGAGCCTGACATCAGTGCCAGACAAAATAGTAGAAACCATTATAAAGAAAAAAATTATTGAACATGTAGGTAGTCATGGTTTAATGGGATAAAGCTAACATAGATTTAGCTAAGGGAAGACTTATCTCACCGGTTTTCTATATATTTTGAAGGCATGAATAAACAAGTAGATAAATATGAGTCAGTTGATGTGAAGGCTGAGGTCAGGATGTTGAGGTCAGTTCTGATGGTATTTCAGGAACAGCTCTGTTAAATATGGAGCCATTTCTAAGTTATATAGCCAAACGCAGAAGGATGGTTCATTTCAGAAATACACAGGTGGGAAAAATGATCGACTTACATATGTAAGCGCCAACACATGTAAGTATCAACATTTCACAATGATCACATGCAAATGTTGGCACTTACATTTATGTATTTATTTAGCTGGATTTCTATACCGCTTTATCCTAAAATCAAAGCAGTCTACAATGAACTCAAGTGTTTATAAAAAAACAGAGGAAAGGAGCATGCAGGGAATGTTTAAATTTAACTTATATACAAAGGCCATGTGTATGGACATAATAAGGGGGCTAAGCGGAGGAGGCAACAGGGATAGGGATATTGATGAGAAGCAGGTAATGTCACCAAAGTGTTTGGAGTAGAGGGTTGTTTTCAGCTTTTTCTTGAAATCCTTGGTGTCAGTGATGGCTCTGAGATGGGAGAGAATTCCAAAGGGAAGGAGCTGCTAATGAGATAGCTCTTCCAGATGTTACTTGTTTGGCTTTTATAAAGTCTTTAGGGTGGTGTGACTGGTGGCTTGTTGTCTGGGTCTGTTGCTTGATTCCATGGTGATGAGGGTTTTGAGAATGTTAGCAGAAGTGTCTTGTATGATTTTGAAGATATTTTGAATAGCCTTGTACTTGATGCGGGAGATGATGGGGAGCCAGTGCAGTTGGTTCAGGAGGGGGGTGATATGGTCCAGTTTAGATGAGCCAGTTATGATGCGAGCTGCGGTATTCTGCACCATTTGCAAAGGGCAGAGTGCTTGTTTGGGTGTAATCCAAGGTAGATAGGGTTATAGTAGTCAATGGTTGGTGTGATAATCGTCTGGAAAATGGTACGGAAGTGGTCCTGGTTGAGTAAAGGTTTGAGTCTTCTGAGGATACGCATTTTGTGGTAGACTGATTTGGCTGTTTTGTTGATATGGGAGTGTAGGTTTAAATTACTGTGTATCCGAGGCATTTTGCAAAGTTGGAGGTGCAGATTCTCTTAAGTACAAAAGACACTTATCTCCATTTGAATTTGGAAGGGGAAATAAATTAAACTAAATTAATCCCTCCTGTAAAGGGATGGCCAAAAGGACACTTTGTAAAACCTTATTCATGCCAGGGAAGAGATATAAATCCAGATGTGGACAATATTGGGCTTACATGTGTATACCCTATATGAAATGAAGAATACACATATAGATTATTATGCTGCCCTGGGCACACCCCCAACAAGTCCCTGTTTACTTTTGATATGGTGCAGTCCGCCCGATGTAATTTTCACCCTTTTTAAAATGGCAATTTATATGTACATATTGCTGCTTCTACACATTTAAATTGCAAACGGGTCTTCTAAAATAACCCCATAGTGTATGTGGATTTTCAGAAAGCCTTTGGTAAGATCTCTCATGAGAGACTCTTGAGGTAATTAAAAGTCATAGGATAGGAGGCAATGCCCCATTATGGACTGGGAACTGGTTAAAAGAGAGAAAACTACTTGAGCGTGCAGTCTATCACCGTTGTCTTGATTTCCTCTCTTCTCATACCCTCTTGGATCCTTTACAATCCAGCTTCCGTCCCCTACACTTCACTGAAACTGCTCTTACTAAGGTCTCGAATGATTTGTTCTTGGCAAAGTCCAAAGGCTTTTACTCTGTCCTCATTCTTCTTGATCTCTCTACTGCCTTCAACACTGTTGACCTTAACCTTCTTCTTATCACCCTATCCTCACTTGGATTCAAAGACTCTCTACTATCTTGGTTCTCTTCCTATCTGTCCCATTGCTCTTCCTATCTGTCCCATTGCTCTTCCTATCTGTCCCATTGTGCTTTGATGGCTCCGCCTCCTCTTCAACCCCACTACCTGTAGGAGTTCCTCAGTGTTCCATCTTAGGTCCACTCCTCTTCTCTCTCTATACCCAATCCCTTGGCACCCTTATCTCTTCCCATGGCTTTCACTATCATTTCTATGCCGACGACTCTCAAATCTATCTTTCTGTACCTGTTATCTCTCCTGATATCCAGTCTAAGATCTCACTCTGCCTCTCTGACATTGCTGCCTGGATGTCCCACCGCCTCTTAAAACTGAACATGGCCAAAACTGAGTTTCTTATCTTTCCCCCGAATGCTTCCCCTCCTCTTTCCCCTTTCTCTCTCTCTATTGATAACTCTGTACTCCTCCCTGTTTCTTCAGCACGTAACCTTGGTGTTACCTTCGATTCCTCACTCTCTTTCTCTTCACATATCCAGCTCATTGCTAAAACTTGTCGTTTCTTTCTATACAATATTTCCAAAATTCACCCCTTCCTATCTGTTGACACCACTAAATTGATTGTCCACTCCTTAATCACCTCCTCTCTTGATTATTGTAACGCTCTCCTTGCCAGCCTCCCTGAAAGCCACCTCTTTCCTCTTCAGTCAATTCAACATTCCACTGCTCGAATCATTTTCCACCAGTCTCGTTTTTCCCACATCACTCCTCTCCTCATGTCACTTCATTGGCTTCCCATCCGTCTCCGCATCCAATTTAATCTTCTCCTCCTGACCTATAAATGTATTCACTCTTCTGCCCCACCCTCCAGTACCTTTCATCTCTCATCTCTCCTTACACCCCCTCTCGGTTGTTTCGCTCTTCTAATAGTCTTCGTTTATCTGTGCCCTTTACTCGTACTGCCAATTCCAGACTTCGCTCCTTCCAACTGGCAGCACCCTTTGCTTGGAATAGTCTTCCTATCTCTGTGCGTCAGGCGTCCTCCCTGGCCATTTTCAAGTCCAGACTAAAATCCCATCTCTTCACTATTGCTTTCTGTTCCTGTCTTATCCTATCTTGATCTCTCTATCAACATTTGCTTACTTTGTCCTGTAAGTTTTTGTTATTTGTATTATGTAACTTATTTTGTTTTCTGTCTTATTAGATTGTGAGCTCTGATGAGCAGGGACTGTCTCTCTTCTATGTTTGTACAGCGCTTCGTATGTTGCGGCGCTTTATAAGTCTTTAATAATAATTAATAATAAAAACAGAATAGAGCTAAATGACCAATTTTCTTGTTGGATAAAAGTCAAACAGTGGAGTACCCAGGGACCTGTACTGGACCCACTGCTTTCTAATATATTTATAAATGACCTGGAAATGTGAACAATGAGTGATCAAATTGCAGACACTAAATTATTAAATGCTTTTAAATCACAAGAGGATTATGAAAATTTGCAAGAGGACTTTGAGAAAATGGGAGATTTGGCACCCAAATGGAAGATTAAATGTAATGTGGACAAGTACCAATTTACATACTTAGGGAAGAAGAACCCAAACTACAGCTACATGACACAAGGTTCTACATTAGGAATTATGGCCTGGAAAAGCATCTAGGCATTATCATGTATAATACATTAAAATCCTCTGATCAGTGTGCCAAGAAAACAATTTGCATGCTAGAAATTATACGGAAAGGAATGCAGAATAAAACAAAGGATATTACAATGCCTCTGCATGGTTCCATATTGCATTTTGAGTATTGTGTGCAATTCTGGTCACGTTTATAAAGAAAGATAGATATAGTTGAATCAGTAAAGGTACATCATTTATCCCTCTCCTCTCTCCCTTAAAACACCTCACCCTCAATTCCGCTGTGCCGTCTCATCCCTGCCCCACACTCTTCTGCTACTTTTTCTTCTTTAATCTGGTGATATTAATCCCAATCCTGGCACCCCTAGATTCTTCTCTCACTCCCATTTAATTCCCCACGCAACTACCCCAATCTCATTCATATCCATTTTCTTTCCCCCTCCTCTCTCCCCTTCTCATTTGCCTTATGGAATGCACACTCCATTTCTAATAAACTTGCATTCACTCATGATCTCTTTATCTCAAATGCTCTTCGACTTCTGCCTTTAACTGAGGCCTGACTCCTCCCTGATGACTCAGCTTCTGTCGCTGCCCTCTGTCAAGGTGGCTACCAATTCCCCACATGCCATGCCCACTGGCTGTGGTGGCGGCATTGGGTTTCTTCCCTCTCTTTCCTGCCAATTTTAATCCCTCCTTCTGCCTCAGTCCCACTCTTTTGCCTCCTTTTAAGTCCACTCCATCCGCCTTTTTAATCTTTTACCTCTCCAGATAGCTACTATTTATCGACCCCCAAACAAATCCACCTCTACCTTTCTCACTGACTTTGATTCTTGGCTTTCCTTCTTTCTCAATACATCTTCCCCCTCCCTTATTCTCAGTGATTCTAGCATTCATATTGATAACCCCTCTGACCCTTACACTTTAAAGCTCCTTTCCCTTACCTCCACATTCAACTTCCAACTTTGCTCCACTGCACCCACTCACCAGCATGCTCACTGCCTTGACCTTGTTTTCTTCTCTAATTGTTTACCTTCTAATTTATGTACCTGTTCTTCCCTTATCTGACCAACACCTGCTCAGCTTCACTCTTCATCACTCCCTGCCTCAATCTCTCCCAGTTCCCTCCAACCTTTTTAGAAATCTTCATGCTATCGACCTATTGGCTCTCTCCACTATTGTCTCACCGCCTGTTTCCTTCACTATCTCATCTAAATCTGTTGATGAGGCTGAAGTTTCCTATAACTCTGCACTCTCCTGTGCTCTTGATCTTTATTTTTATCTTTATCTTTATTGGTGACTTAATATACCGCTCAGGCAAAATGCGTCAGAGCGGTGTACAATATGCAAAACAGCTGCAGGGAAGAAAGAAAAGAACGCCAAATATATGACAGGAAAGATTAGGAGAAAAGGAGAAAGCTAAAGGGAGAGGAAAGGTAACAGGAAGAATACCTACAGAGAAGTCAGTGGAGGGGGGGAGGGGAAGGAGGTGGGGAAAGATCAAAAGCAAGACAAAAGAGGTAGGTCTTTAAGTGGGTCTTAAAGGTTTTCAGGGAAGGTTCCAGACGGAGGTCCGGGGGAAGCGAATTCCAGAGACGGGGCCCAAGGAAATAAAAGGCAGAAGAGCGGGTGGATTCAAGGTGAGCCTGTGAGGGGGATGGTAGGAGCAAACGGTTAGCGTGAATGGAGCGGAGCGAGCGGTGGGGAGTGTGGAGACGGATCTGATCTGCGAGATAAAGAGGGGTACCTGAATGGATAGATTTGTGAACGAAAGTGAGGACCTTATATTGAATGCGGAAGGGGACAGGAAGCCAGTGCAATCGTATGAGAAGAGGAGTGACATGGTCGAAGCGGGAAGAGCAGGTGAGAATGCGAGCTGCAGTGTGATGGACTCTCTGAAGGCGTTGTAATTGGGACTGGGGAAGACCGGCCAGGGAAGCATTACAATAATCGAGACGGGTGACAACAAGTGAAAGGAGAAGGGTGGTCATGGACGAGAAAGAGAGGAAAGGACGGACAGAACGAAGTTGGCGCAGAGTAGAGAAGCAACGTTGGACAACAGAAGAAATATGGGGTTTAAAGGATAAGGAAGAGTCGAGGGTAACGCCTAGGTATCGTAGGGAAGAGACAAGAGGGACAGGAGAAGAGGAAAGCACAGGGAAAAGAGACGGAATAGGGCTGCCAGCAGTGAACCATATTGCGGAGGTCTTGGTGAGGTTGACATGCAAAAAGTTGGAAGAGAGCCATGAGGCCACGGTGGAGAGACAGTTGTTGAGAGGTGTAATGTCAGGGGAGGCAGAGTTTGTGTGATAGAGTAGGAAAATGTCATCGGCGTAGTAGTGTGCAGATATACCCTGTTGTTGTACTAGGAGAGCGAGAGGAGCGAGAAAGACATTGAACAAGAGGGGGGCAAGAACAGACCCCTGTGGGACACCACAGGGAAGGGGAGTAGATGGTGAGGAGAGAGGACCAGCGGACACACAGAAGGAGCGACCCGAGAGAAAGGACTGAAACCAACGGAGGACGGTGCCAGAAAGACCTGCATCGAGTAGGCGTGAAAGGAGGGTGCAGTGATCAACAAGGTCAAATGCAGCAGAGAGATCAAGTGAGACAGCAATAGTGAAGAGACCGCGGTCGTGGGCAGAGTGAAGCTCATTAAGGAGGGAGAGAAGAACAGTTTCAGTGCTATAGCCGGGGCAGAAACCAGATTGGAGAGGGTGCAGGGTAAGTGAAGCTTCGAGATGTGAGGACAGTTGGGAGAAGACAAGTTTTTCAAGGAGCTTAGAGGGAAAAGGAAGGTTAGAAATGGGACGCCAATTAGAGGGGGAGGATGGGTCAAGGGAGCTCTTTTTCAGGACAGGGCGGATGATAGCGTGCTTCCAGGGGGTGGGGAAGATACCAGTGGATAGGCTGTTGTTGATAATGGAGAGAAGATAAGGGGAAAAAGCCAGAGAGGGATCTAGTAGCCAGCGGGAGGGAATGGGGTCAGAGGGATATGAGGTTTTACGAACGGAGTGAAAGACCTTGGAGAGGGTGGAGGCAGAAATGGGCTCGAAGGAGGACCATCTGTGGGAAAGAGGGGGGACACACTGAGAGGAGAGCAGAGTGGGAGAGGGAGGAGGAGTGGGCAGGAGATTAGGTGGAGGAGGGGAGAGGGGAGAGGGACAGGAAGGGAAGGAAAGGCGAAGGGAAAGAATCTTAGAAGAGAAAAAAGCAGCCAGGACAGCTGGGTCAGGGGAAACAGGAGAAGGGGAAGATGAGGAAAAGGAACGGGGGGGCAGACAAGGAGTGAAGGACGGAATATAGCTGGCGAGAGGAGTTAGCAGATGTTGAGATAAGTGTAGAAAAGTAATCCCATTTTGCAGCGTGGAGGAGGGTGCGGTAGTGATGATAACAGGTTTGAAAACGGTTCAGCGAGGGGGGGGGGAGGGGTGCTTATGCCATAGTCTTTCAGCCCGGCGAAGGTATCTACGGTGGAGGGAAAGACCAGGGTGAAACCAGGGGTGACGGCGAGGGTGGCGGGGAGCAGGATGTGATTGAAGGGGAGCTATGTTGTTAAGAGCAGAAGAAAGAGTATCATTCCAAGCATGGACCTGGGTATCAACAGAAAGAAGATGAAAATCAGAGGAGAATAGGGTGTCGGGGGAGGGAAACTGAAGTAGGGTGTCCGAGGTAATGCAGCGAGTAAGAACAGGGGGGGGGGGAGGGGTGGTGGGAGGAGGGGAGGGGGGAGAGTGTAGTGGGAGTGAAAGGGAAGAGAAAAGACAGTAGTGGTCAGTCCAAGGAAGGGATAGGGAAGAAAAGGAAGAGAGGGTAAAGGGAGTGGTCAGGGGAGAGATGAAAAGATCAAGAGTATGACCAGCAGAGTGGGTCGGAAAGGAAACGAGTTGTTGGAAGGAAAGGTCTGCTAGAAGTGAGAGAAAAGCATGATCACGGGAGGAGGAGGGAGAAGTGGCATGGATATTGAAATCCCCAAGGATCAGGAGCTGGGGGAAAAGAAGGGAGATTTCAGATATGGTTGAAAGGAGGGAGTCCCAGGTAGGGGAAGGAAGAGACGGCGGGGCATAGATAAGAAGAAAGTGGAGTGGTGGAGAGGAGGCCAGCCGGAGAAGCAAGGATTCTGGGTAGTGTAGTGTAGGGGAAGTTAGTTCGTGAAGAGGGAGTGAGGAGCGGTAGAGGACGGCAATCCCTCCACCACGGCGAGAGACAGAGAAAGCAGAATAGCCCGGTGCTAAGCAGCGATTCAGGAGGGATGCTCTTTCTCCACCCATACCATGCTCTGTAAGGTGCACTATACTTCAGCCCCAGCTGTCTTCATTTATTTATTTATTTATTTTATTTAGCTGTATTTATATACCGCTTTTCACCGGGTCAAAGCAGTCAATTGGGGGATACATTTAACACGAGGGGATATGACACACATACGCTAATACTTACAGGGAACATGGGCAATGGAGGGTTAAGTGGCTTGCCCAAGACCACAAGGAGTGCCTATAGGACTAGAAATCCCAGTCCCTCCGGCCTGAGATTGCTGTCCCCAAGTGGGACTTGAACCCCCAGCCCTCCGGCCTGAAGTACCTTGTCCTAACCACTAGACCACTCCTCCCTATACCACTAGACCACTCCTCCCTCTCATACCTTCCCTGACTTTCTTCATTTCAAAATCATGCTTGCCTTTTTCCAGTCAGCCTTAGCACTTGCCAAGCAAAACTACTATGTCCATCTAACTCTCTTGCTTCTGACATTCACTGTCTCTGTTAAACTCTCAAATCTCTCCTCAAGGTGCCTCCGCCTCATATCCCTCCTTCCTTTTCTGCCCAAACCTTTGCTGACTTCTTCCTTGACAAAGTCCACAGGATTACATTCCCCATGAGTTCTGATCCATCCCATCTTCCCCCTCTTCATTCCCAACTCTTCCCCTCATCCTCCACTTCCTTCTCTTCCTTCTCTAATATCTCTGATGAGGAAACCTTTCATTTTCTCTCCTCTGCTAAACTCACTACCTGCTCCTCTGATCCTATCCCCACCCATCTGCTTCACTGTCATCACTTCCAATGTGGATAACATGTTGAACCCTCTACCCAGTGTGCAGTGGCAGCCAAGAAAGCAAATAAAATGCTAGGAATCATAAGGAAAGGAATGGAGAATAAAACAAAGGATATTATAATGCCTCTGTATTGTTCTATGGTGCGACTACACCTTGAATATTGTGTACAATTCTGGTCACCATATCTTTAAAAAGATATAGCGGAATTAGAATAGGTAGAGAGAAGAGCTACCAAAATGGTAAAGGGGATGGAAGGATACCCCTATGAAGAGAGGCTGAAAAGGTTAGGGCTCTTCAACCTGGAAAAGAGATGGCTGAGGGGAGAGATGATAGAGGTCTATAAATTAATGAATGGAGTAGGTAGAAGAGTGGGGTTTTTTTATTTTGGGGTATTATTAGAGCTTGTCAGGTTGTTAAAGTTAAAAAAAAAAAGGAGAGTTGGATTCGGAGTTGCAGAGCAAAGAGATGGAGGAAGGAGAACTGCTGGAGCCAGAGGACCAAGCACGGGTGGTCCGGGTCTTTCAGCGAGAGGAGTTGCCAGCTCTACTTGCAGAGTCACTTAAGGCCCTGAATTTATCAGGGGGCTTGCCCGGTGGAGGAGAATTCATTAGAGGATTCTCTTATATTCAAGCAGTGTGAAAATCTGAGTCAATTTCCCTGTTCATAGAGTAGTTAAGCAAATGATTCAGGACGAGTGGGATCTGCCGGAGGCAAGCCTGAGAGGAATTAAGGGCATGTCCCGTCTCTATCCTTTCTCAGATCAGGACCAGGAGATGTTTAAGTCCCCACGAGTGGATGCGGCGGTTTCAGCTGTTCCAAAGAAGACCATTATCCCAGTAGAAGGGAGCACGACCTTGAAGGACACGCAGGATAGAAAACTGGATATGCTGTTGAAGCAAGCCTTTGATGTTAATGCACTATCACTGCAGACCTCCATTTGTGGTGCCAGGGTGGCAAGGACCTGCTTGCGGTGGTCTCAGCACCTGCAGCAGGTGGACGGATCTTTGCCCGACCAGTTAGTGGCGATCACTAAGCTGGAATCGGGGGGGGCAACGTATCTTTCAGATGTCCACTATGACCTGATACGTGGTTTGGCTAACAGTATAGCTTCGTTAGTGGCGGCCCGTCGCTATCTGGGGAGCAGATAGCTCTTCCAAATCAAGGTTGAGCAAGCTTCCTTTTAAGGGGAAGTTGCTCTTTTGTGAGGATCTGGATAAGTTGGTCAAGGATTTGGGGAATTCGAAGGGAGGACATCTCCCTGAGGATTAGCCCAAGCAAGGTCGCAGTTCTTTGACTTTTTGAGGACCCTCATGGGATTTTCGTCAGTTCCGCTTGTCTCGGCTGGGTTCCTTTCAAAGGGGGAAATTTCCTGGTAGGGGTCAGCCATTTCGGGGTTTCCGAGGGGCGGGCCACATTTTTTCGGTGGCCTCTCCCTCGGGGTTTAAGAAACCTCAATGAAATGAGAGGGGTCCAGGCGGAGGTTCCGTTCATGGGGGGTCGGCTAGAGGCATTCTACTCCGCTTCGGTTCAGATCATGTCCGATCAGTGGGTCCTAGAGATAATTTGAGAAGGGTATGCCCTAGACCTGTTGCAGTTGGTGCGCGAGGCTTTCATGCAGTCTCCTTGCAAGGCCCCAGACAAAATGATGGCGGTCAAGGATACCCTGAAGCATCTTCTCCAGCTCAGAACGATGGAGCCAGTTCCCTGAGAGCAACTCGGGTGCGGTCGATACTCCATCTATTTTGTGGTACCCAGAAGGAGCCTTCCGACCTATCTTGGATCTCAAGCATGTCAACCGATGCTTGTGGGTTCCACACTTTTGCATGGAGACTTTAAGGTCAGTCATTGTGGCAGTGAGATAGGGGGAGTGTCTGACATCCCTCGATCTTATCGAGGCATACCTTCATGTTCCCATCAGCGTTTCCTCAGGTTCGCTCTACCGATGGGGCATTTCCAGTTTCAGGCGCTTCCATTTGCTTTGGCAATGGCTCCGCATACTTTCAACAAGATCATGGTAGTAGTGGCTGCAGCCCTCCGGAAGGAGGAGGTTCTGGTTCATCCCTATCTCGACAATTGGTTGGTTCAGGCAAAGTCCAACAAAGAGAGCCTGTGAGATGTTGCAGGTGGTAGAGTTGCTGGAGGACCTGGGTTGGGTGGTCAACAGGTCCAAGAGTCACTTGGTTCCAACACAGACTTTGGAGTATCTCGGAGTGCACTTCGACACTCTAAAGGGCAGAGCTTTCCTACCGGAGCAGCAAGCACAACATCTGCGTCGAATGATTCGAGACTTTCTTTGTCGACCTCTCTCAACAGCTTGGCAATATTTACAGCTGTTGGGAACCATGGCGGTAACTCTGGAGGTCGTACTATGGGCAAGGGTGCACATGTCGCCCCTGCAGAGATCACTGCTAAGGCGCTGGTCTCATCAGTCGGATGCACTGTCGCAGCGTTTTCCCTGTCTTTGGAAAGTTCGCAGGGGGCTCTGCTGGTGGTTGCTTCCAGAACACTTGTCGGTGGGCATGCCTCTAGAGCAGGAATGGGCAAACTACGGCCCGCGGGCCGTATACGGCCCGGCAGACCTTTTAATCCGGCCCGCGGACGCGTGCGGAAATAGAAACTACAGGAGAAGTAGCGCGGTGGCAGAGCGTAACAGCCGCCTCGGATATGCCGAAGCGAAAGAGAAACGCTCAAGCTTAGAGCGTGAATAAGGGCCGGAGGCTTTACTTGTTTTTAAAATCATCCATAGGCGTCGGAGAGGGGGGCGGGTGGGGGGGCAGAGGGGCCGTGACCCCACACTAAAACTTTGCTGCTCCGATCGGGGCTTCGTTCCGTGGGGAGCCGATCTCCTACGGGCAGAAGCCGGGAAAGGCCAGCGATCGCGACCTGGCAAGCAGCAGGCTGCCGACGGGCAGAAGAGCGCTGCGATCACGGCACAGATCCCTCCTGTCGGCCCGCGGGAGATCGGAGGGGAAGACAGGTCCGCTAGCCCAGGGGCGGAGCTTCCCCCCCAGACACAGCCTTCGGACGCCTCTGAAATCAGCCGAAGTCGGAACACTTGGCCCCACTGCTCTCTGATTGCTATCTCTTCAACGAAAGGTAAAGCTGTCTATGTCCCACGTCACCCCAAAGACGAAAACGTCCTCTCCCAGTGCCTGCCAAGCGACTGGGGATCAGGAATTGCACACGCTGAATTCAGAGAGTCCCCCAGGAGCCCCTACTCACCACCGTATGCTCTGGCAGCAACCAGTCCCTGCTGATGAGTAGAAGCGCTTCCTTTTCACCTGCTCCCGACTTCGGAGTTTTTGTATGTATAGGTAAGTGCCTATGCATCTCGGGCATGAATCACTCTGTTGGAATGTGCACTGACTGACTATAAACTTCTCTCATTTTATGAAAGAAATACATTGCATAAAAGTTTTGTAAAATAACTCTTTTATGCTTTTCTACCTTAAATTAATCTAAACATTTAATGTTACAAATTTAAATTTAATTTATATTAATTCACACATACACACCATCCATCTACTCTTGGTCCGGCCCCCGGGTCCAATATATGAACCCATTGCGGCCCTCGAGTCAAAATGTTTGCCCACCCCTGCTCTAGAGGCACACTTGTGGATACAGTTGATGACTGATTGCAGCCTAATGGGTTGGGGAGGCCATTGCAAGGATCACTTTGCACAGGGGGCATGGAGCATGCTGGAGGCAAACTGGTCGATCAACAGGCTGAAATTCAGGGCGATTGCTCTGGCGCTTCAGACCTTCGAGTCGCAGGTGTTAGGGAAGGCAGTGAGAGTACTTTCGGACAATACGACCGTGGTGGTCTATGTCAACAAGCAAGGAGGCACCGGCAGCATGGCTCTCGAAGAAGAGGCGGAGCACTTGTTCGCTTGAGTGGAGCCTCAGCTATAGGTCCTGTCGGCGGTTCACGTGGCAGGTGTCGACAGTGTAACGGTGAATTACCTCAGTTGGGTGCGGTTGGATCCCGGAGAGTGGGAGCTTCACTCGGAGGTCTTTGCACAGGTGGTGCACTGGTGGGGGACTCCGTGCATGGACGTGATGGCAACGATCAAGAAAACCAAGTCGGGCCGTTTCTTCAGCAGGTGACGAGAACGGATGTCAGAAGGGCTGGATCCGTTAATGCAATCTTGGCCAACGGAGGGTGTGCTTTATGTTTTTCCTCCTAGAGCGCTCATACGTTGGCTGGTGCAATGCATAGAGGCAAACCGGGGGCGAGTAATTCTCAGAGCTCCGGACTGGCCTCATCGTCCATGGTATGCCGACTTGATTCGGCTACTGGTGGATCGTCCATGCCCTTCCAGCACAGGGAGATCTGCTAATGCAGGGTCCAGTGCGCATGCCTCAGGTGGATCGGTTCTCACTTACGGCTTGGCTATTGAAAGGGTAAGGTTAAGGAAAAAGGATTATTCCATTTCGATGATCTCAACCTTGTTGAAGGCGCGTAAGAGATTGACTTCTTTGGCCTGCATTCGTGTCTGGCTTATCTTTGAGAATTGGTATGCGGAACATCGGATTTGGCCCAGCGTGGCGGCTGTTCCAGAAATGTTGGCCTTCTTGCAGGATGGTTTTGAGAAAGCCTTGGCAGCCAGTTCCTTGAGAGTGCAGTTAGCGGTGATTGTATGCTATAGTGGTAAGGTACATGGGTTATCCCTTGGCTCTCACTCGGATGTCTTGCGTTTTCTCAAGGCGGTGTCTAGGCTTCGGCCTCCTTGTAGGACAGTGATGCCTTCTTGGGATCTCAATCTGGTGTTGAGGGCTTTGATGAGGGATCCTTTTGAACCTTTGGGCCAGGCTTCTTTGAAAGATTTGACATTGAAGACGATCTTTCTGGTGGCTATTTGTTCTGTGCGTAGGATCTCGGAGTTGCAGGCGCTTTCTTGCCGGGAGTCATTCCTTTCTTTTTCTAAGGAAAAGGTGGTCTTAAGGCCGTCCCTTCCTTTCTCCCTAAGGTGGTCTCGGTTTTTCATGTCAATCAGTCCGTTTCATTACCAGTGTTGGGTAGATCCCTGGGGGGCGAGAGTGACCGCGATCTTCGTAAGCTGGATGTTCACTGTGTACTCAAACATTATTTGGAGGAGACAGCGGGGTTTTGTAGGTCAGAGCGTTTGTTCATCCTATTTGGAGGACCGCGTGAGGGGGAAGCGGCGGCTAAGGCCTCCATTTCTAGATGGATTCGGGAGACTATCGCCTCGGCATACCTTCTTAGCGGTCGTATGGTTCCTCTAGGTTTGCACACTCACTCTACCAGGGTGCAGGTGGTGTCATGGGCGGAATTTAGTCTGGTGCCTCCTGTAGATATCTGCAAGGCGGCAACCTATTTGTCTCTGCATACCTTTGCTAAGCATTATCGCCTGGATGTTCAGGCTGCGAGGGATGCCGGTTTTGGGGCTGCAGTGCTACGAGCTGGTTTGTCAGGTACCTCCTGTTAGAGTACTGCTCTTTTACATTCCAGAGGTTTGGGACTGGACTGGAGGGATGATAAGGAAAGCAAAATTAGACTTACCTGCTAGATTGTTGTTCCTTGAGGAAATCCAGTCCAGTCCCATATCCCACCCGAGTGCAGTCTAGAGTTTCAGAACTCCAGATTTCAGTGGTATTTGGTTACAGTGGTTTGTCCAGTGGGTGTCTTCAAGGTTTCTTACAATTTCTACTTACTATGTTCTTCCCTTTTTGGAGAGGGTTAGTTTTGTGGTACCGAAAGCATTCCTGAGCAGACAGAAGGGGAAAAGGGCGAGCACTGCACCTTTAAAAGCCAGAGCAAGCCAGGTTTCCATGACAGCAGGAAGCTTTCAGAGAGAATGCAGCTCAGTCAGATTCATGATGTAAGAGCTGGAAGCAGCCCTAACGAGGTGCACCTGGATAGTCAGAAGAGCATGCCTGAACAAGGAAGCCATTTTAAACCAGCTTCAGGGCTAGTCTTTCAGAGCAGCACTGAGAATCAGGATGGACAAGAAGGCAGGGAAAAGCCTTTACAAGTGTCTATTCCACTTCAGCAAGGGAGGCAGCAACTGAGGGAGTCTTGGAACCCAGCCCCAGGCAAGAAGGATTCTGGTGGGTCCATTACTGGTTACCTTGAAGCTAAACCTAAGCCGTTGTGGGAGCTTCCTGAAGACAGGGCAAAGCCGTTTGCCTGTAGAGAGGAAGAGAGCTTCGAGCACAGACAAAGCAAGGTCAGTAGAAAAGGTACGTCAGGGTTACTGCCAAGCCAGAGTTTTGTGGAGGACGTTGTGAAACAGTTAAGAGCAAGTGCTAATAGGTGCCAGGGTAGCACGGCTGTGAAAGCACCTAGCAGATACTCTTTTGACAAATGGTTTAAAGCTAATGTGACAACCATAAGGAAGAGCTTACGTTCTAACCCATTTCCTGAACTAGAAGAAGTCATGGTCAGTGAGAGTGGAGTCTTCTTAGAACAGTGCGGTATATAAGAGAATGTAAATAAATAAATAAATAAATAGCTATCCCAGGATTGCAGCCAAGAAGTTCTCCTAAACAGAGCCGTGAGAATGCAAGCAAGGAGATGTTTAATGACGTAGCTGATATTCCTGACTCACCTGATTACTATAAGAGAGGCTGTTCCATGTATAATGTTGAAAGACTGCTCCTAAGATAAACAAGCTTTGGTAAGAAGAATTACAAAGTTGTTTGGAAGTTTTGTGCTGCTGTGAAGAAACAGTTTTTCCACTTTTATTTGATGCTTTTCATTTGCTCCTGTTTTTCTGTTTATTCTGGAAAATAATTATATTGCTTTGCTTATTTGCCTGAGAACCTCTGTGAGGGGAAAACCCAACAATAATAATAAATTTATCTGTTCCAAAAGACCCTTGTGCCACAACATATTTTTGTGAGAGTGAAACCTAAGAAACTACATATCCCAGCAACCCTTGCTGCTAGATAGTATAAAGGACACTCAGAAGCAAAACAGCGGTCACCCCTACTATAAAGCCTTCGGCCAGTAGCAGGGGAGCGTGACAGTTTTCATCCTCTATGTTTGGGGGGAGGGTATCACCCAGGCAGTTCGGTTTGTAGTTCTAGTGTTTAGTTTGTTATATCTACTTATTTGTTGCACTTTGAGTCTGCTTTGTCAGTAGGTAGTGGAAGCTGAGGGGCGGTACCAGTGGTACTTATACTGGTGTCTACAGCTTTGCACATTCTCAGTCTCCAAGCTGCTGGAGGAGGTGCACTACCCAGAGGTTCAAGACTGGACTGGAGTTCCTCAAGGAACAAGAAATAACAGGTATGTCTAATTTTGCTTTTGGCAGCTTTTGGATCCTGTTATACGTGGAGGCCCATTCTCTTCAAGGCATGTCCAGTCCATCTAGATGTCCAAAATCTGGATGGCCTGGAATTGTACCGATTCTACACCTGCAGGAGCTAGATGTTCCCGCAGAAACAGAATTGGGGCACTTGGATGGGTCAGACGGGCCCCGATCCAGCTGCCCTGTATGTCCTGAAACCTTCCCATCTAGCCCTCCCTATGCATCTGTATGAAGCCTCTGTGCAGTGGTGTCTTGTCACAATGGCATTGGGACACCATGCAGGAGTGCTGAAGTGTCCAGCGCCGTCCCACTCATATTTTCCCACCGCCCGGTCCTTGTCAGGGGTAGCCAGGGCTGGGATTGGGCAGCAGGGACTTACCTCTGCCCGGTCTATTACTGCAGTGGGCCTGCGGGCCCCGATCACCACCATCCATTGGACTTATTCCACCACAGAGGTGGAATAAGTCCAACATCCATCTTGGTGAACCTGGACATACAGGGCCATGACCTGAATTGGCCCTGTACAGCCGGGTTGTGCGCTACATATGCCTTGTAATGCTATATAAATGTTCAATAGTAGTAGTAGTAGAATGATAAAGAGGATGACAGGACACCCCTATGTTGAAAGGCTTAAAGATTTAGGGCTCTTCAGCTTAAAGAAGAGATAGTTGAAGTGAGATATGAT
The DNA here is from genome assembly GCA_033557465.1 of Ichthyophis bannanicus. Classification (NCBI taxonomy): domain Eukaryota; kingdom Metazoa; phylum Chordata; class Amphibia; order Gymnophiona; family Ichthyophiidae; genus Ichthyophis; species Ichthyophis bannanicus. Next base: position 182,568,280 of record CM066034.1, read on the forward strand.
AGAGATCTATAAGATAGAGTGGAGTGGATCGGGTGATTTAATATTTTCATAATATATACATACGTAGTTCATCAACATCTATAAGAATTTGTTAATTGCATCTGTTACAATGTGTTCAATATCTGTTCAATATGTTCGATGTAATGTGCATCACTGTTTGACGTGTTTCCTGTTACCACACTGAGTTATTTGTAAACTGTCTTGCCTTGTAGAAAAATGGTATTAAAAAGCCCTGTTAAATAAATAAATTTCAATTACCCTTATATCAACTGGGTTAATGTCAGAGCAGGACATGCTAGGGAGATAAAGTTTCTAGATGAAATAAATGATTGCTTCTTGGAGCAGCTAGTTCATAAACCAAAAAGAGGGGAAACTATTTTGAACCTAGTCCTTAATGGAACACAGGATCTGGTGCAAGAGAAGGGTGTTGAGGCCACTTGGGCAATAGTGATTTTAGCGTGATTGCATTGGATTTAATAAATGGAGGGAGGATGACAAGGAAATCCATACTATTACCTTTTAACTTTCAAAAAGGAGACTGATAAAATGAGAAAAAAAGTTAAGAAAAAACTAAAAGGAGCAGCAGCAAAGATTAAAGATTTACATAAAGCATGGGTGTTGTTTAAAAATACTATCTTGGAAGCCCAGACCAGAGGTATTCCACACTTTAAGACAAGTGGAAGGAAGGCCAAAAAACTGCTAGTATGGTTTAAAGGTGAGGTCAGAGAGGCTTTTGTAGCCCCCCCCAAAAAATTAAGGAAATGGAAAAAGAAGCCAAATGACAAAAATGGGAAAGAATAAGCACTGGCAAGTTAGATACAAGGCATTGATAAGGCAGACAAAGAAAGAATTTGAAAAAAAGCTTGCTGTGGAGGGAAAAAGGCATAATAAAAACGTTTTCAAGTACATTCATAGTAAAAAACCTGTGAGTCAGTTGGATCATTAGATTATAGAGCGGTAAAAGAGTGCTAAGGTAGGACAAGGCCATAGCAGAGAGCATGAACGAGTTCTTTGCTTTGGTCTTTACTGAAGAAGATGTAGGGAAGTTACCCATGACTGAAATGGTATTTAAAGTTGATGTATCAGAAGAACTGAAACACATTTTGATAAAGCAGGAAGATGTATTATAGTTATTTGATAAACTGAAGAATAGGAAATCACCTGGACCAGATGCTATACATCCAAGGGTGTAGAAAGAACTGAAATATGAGATTGCAGACCAATTAATAATCTGTGAACTATCATTAACCCTTTGAAGGCCTACTTTAAAATTTTAATCCACATTCTACAGCCGGGTTAATTTTTGCATATTTCAGGAAAATTGTACCCGTCTTATTCAATATGTTCTAATAGTGATTTTCCTTCTGCTATGGTCATGTATTATATACCATTTGATAGGAATATTTATTCAGAATTTTGGATCCCGAGAGTTTTGGGCTCAGCCTGGAAAGGGTTAAAATCATCTGTAGTACACGATGATTGGAGAATGGCCAATGTAACAACAATTTTTAAAAAGGTTTCTGGTATGATCCGGGATACTACAGACCAGTGAGCTTGATCTCTGTACAGGCAAAATGGTAGAAATCATTATATAGAACAAAATTACTGAGCATAGTACTGTAGATAGTCATGGCTTAATGGGAGAAAGCCAACATGGATTTAGCCCAGGGGTCTCAAACACGCGGCCTGCGGGCCGCATGAGAATTTTGTGTGGCCCGTGATGCATTTTGGGATGATAAAAATGTTCCTCTTGCCGCTGTTTAACATTAACGCCATGCATGCAGGGGACGGCGTGCTCCTCCGGCCGCGATTATGACCCAGCTGATTGAATAAGGAGTGTTTTCTAGTGAATTGGAGGCATCGGAGAGCCCGGTTTAATGGCGAAACTCACCTGTATTAAAAAAAGTGCTACCGAGTGCGGCCCGTGGGTTACTTTACAAGTCCTCATTTGGCCCTCAAAGCAATTTGAGTTTGAGACCCCTGATTTAGCCAATGAAAGTCTTGTTTACTAATCTGTTATAGTTCTTTGAAGGTGTAAATAAGCAGGTAGACAAAGGTGAGCTGGTTGATATAGTATATCTGGATTTTCAGAAAGCCTTTGATAAAGCCAATCATGAGAGACTCTTTGTGAAATTAAAAGTTACAGGATAGGAGGCAGTGTACTATTGTGGATCAGGAACTGGTTAAAAGATGGAAAGCAGAGAGTAGGGCTCAATGGCCAAGTTTCTCAATGGAGAAAGGTGTATAGTGGAGTACCCCAAGGATCTCTACTGGGCCCGCTGCTTTTTAACATATTTATAAATGACCTGGAAATGGGAATAACGAGTGAGGTGATCAGATCTGCAGATGACACAAAATGATTCAAAGTTGTTAAAACACAAAAGGATTAAGAAAAATTGCAAGAGGACCTTGATAAATTGGAAGACTGGACGTCCAAATGGCAGATGAAATTTAATGTGGACAAGTACAAAGTTATGGACTTAGGGAAGAACAACCCAAACTACGGTTACTGCAAGGTTCCACATTAGGAACCACCACCCAGGAAAAGGATTTAGGCATCATTATGGGTACTATGTTGAAACTCTCTGCCCAGTGTGCAGCAGCGGCCAAGAAAGCAAATACTACTACTACTACTACTACTATTGAGCATTTATATAGCGCTACCAGATGCACGCAGCGCTGTACAGATATACATGCAAGAGACAGTCCCTGCTCATCAGAGCTTACAATCTAGTCAAGACAAAACATGGAACAAAAGTCAATTCAGGCAAACAACCATGGAGCCAAAGTCTATTCATGGCAACACAAATAAGGGACAAACACACATGGGGCAAGGGTATATTAATGGCAAAACAATTAAGGCACTTGTAGTTTCGTCAAGACAAAAGTCCCTTGGGGAAACTGCTAGGTACGTATGACCTAGATTGGCCACTGTTGGAAACAGAATACTGGGCTTGATGGACCTTGGTCTGACCCAGTATGGCATATCTTATGTTCTTATGTTCTTAAAAGTCGGGGCAAGACAAAGGACAGGAGTCAGGATCTGAAAGCTACAGTAAAGAGGTGGGTCTTCAACCTGGATTTGAAGAGGGCCAGGGAGGGAGCCTGGCATACAGAGACAGGTAGGTTGTTCCAGGCGTAAGGTGCAGCAAGGTAAAAGGAGAGAAGTCTGGAGTTAGGGGTGCGAGTGAAGGGCCTAGAGAGGAGTAGTTTGTCAGAAGAGTGAAGCTTCCGAGAGGGGTTGTAAGGAGAGATAAGAGATGAAAGGTAATGAGGGGCCGTGGAGGGAATGCATTTATAGGTCAGGAGGAGAAGTTTGAACATGGATGCGAAAACGGATAGGGAGCCAGTGAAGCGATCTGAGGAGAGGAATAATATGGGCATGGCGAGGCTGGCAGAAGATTAGTCGAGCAGCAGAATTTTGAATAGATTGAAGGGGAAGGAGATGGTTCACAGGGAGACCAGCAAGGAGTAGGTTGCAGTAGTCGAGGTGAGAGGAGATCAAGGAGTGGACAAGTGTTTTAGTAGTGTGTTCAGAAAGGAAGGGGCGGATTTTGCTAATGTTGTAGAGAAAGAAACGACAGGTCTTAGCTATGAGCTGGATATGTGTGGAGAAGGAGAGAGAGGAGTCAAAGATAACCCCCAGATTGCGGGCCGAGGGAACAGGAAGGATCGTAGAGCCATCCATGGAGACAGAGAAGGGAGGGAGAGGAAGGGAGGTTTTGGGGGGAAAGACAAGGAGTTCAGTCTTGGACATGCTCAATTTCAAGCGGCAGTGAGACATCCAAGCAGCGATGTCAGAGAGGCAGGCAGAGATTTTGGTCTGGATTGCTGGAGAGATATTAGGCGTAGAGAGGTAGATTTGGGAGTCATTGGCATAGAGATGGTATTGAAAGCCATGGGAGGAGATAAGCGCACCAAGGGATTGGGTATATAGAGAGAAAAGGAGCAGACCCAGGACGGATCCCTGGAATACTCCAACTGGGAGCAGAGTAGGAGAGGAGGAGGAGCCACCAGAGTATACACGGAAGGAGCGGTGGAGAGGTAGGAGGAGAACCAGGATAGTACGGAGCCCTTGAAACTGAGTGAGGAGTGGGTATCGAGGAGAAGTTTGTGGTCAACAGTGTCAAAAGCAGCAGAGAGGTCGAGAAGGATGAGGACAGAATAGAGGCCCTTAGATTTAGCCAGGAACAAGTCACTGGAGACTTTGGTAAGAGCTGTTTCAGTGGAGTGTAAGGGACAGAAGCCAGACTGTAGGGGGTCCAGGAGGGCCTGAGAGGAGAGGAAGTCGAGGCAGCGGCGATGGACTGCCCGTTCGAGTAGTTTAAATATGAAGGGAAGGAGGGAGATGGGTCAATAGTTGGAAGGACAGGTGGGATCAAGTGAGGGTTTCTTGAGGAGAGATGTGACCACAGCATGTTTGAAGTCAATGGGGACAGTTGCAGTGGAGAGTGAAAGGTTGAGAATAAGAGAGAATGAAGGGACAACGGTGGGGGAGATGGGGCTTAGAAGATGGGTGGGAATAGGGTTAGAGGAACAGGTGGTGGGTTTGGAGGAGGAAAGAAGGAGTGTGGTTTCCTCTTCAGAGATCGCAGGGAAGGAGGAGAGGGTAGCAGAGGTTGTAGGGGGGGGGGAGTTGGAGAGGAGGGAAGGTAGAAGAGGAAGTGGGGAATTGGAGGGTAATATTGTGGATTTTGTCATGGAAGTAGTCGGCCAGGGTTTGAGCATAAAGGGAGGGCGGGACCAGGGGCGGGGGCACCTTGAGGAGAGAACTGAGGGTGTTGAAGCGACAGCGGGGATCCGAGGCAAGAGAGTTTGTCAGATGGATGTAGTATTCTTGTTTGGTGAGTGCTATGGCTGACTGGAAGGAGCCAAGCATGAATTTGAAGTTTAGAAAGTCTTCCAGGGAACGGGATTTGATCCAAGCACGTTCAGTGGAATGGGCACAGGTACATAAATAGCGGGTATTGGATGAAAGACAGGACTGGGGGGGTGCTGAGCGTCTCACAGGACGTGGGGTGGGTGGAGCAAGAGCATCCAGAGCTGAGGAGAGTGCAGCATTATAGGAGGTTACTTCATTGTCGACAGACTTGGAGGACATAATGGATGAAAGGGATGGAGAAATGGAGGAGGAGAGAGTCAAGGGATCAATATTATGAAGGTTTCTAAAGAGGTTGGAGGACATAGGGTGAGGTTGAGACAGCAGGATCTGAAGATTAAAGCTTAAAAGGTGATGGTCGGATAAGGGAAGAATTGAGTTACGGAAGCTTGAGGGGGAGGAATTAGAGAAGAGTATCAGGTCAAGGCAATGGCCGTGCTGGTGGGTGGGGGCAGTGGAATAGAGTTGGAGGTCAAACAAGGAGGTAAGGGCAAGGAGCTTTAATGCAAGGGGATCGGAGGGGTTATGGACGTGAATGTTAAAATCTCCAAGAATGAGAGTGGGTGAGGAGGAATCCAGAAAAACGGAAAGCCAGATGTCGAAGTCAGAAAGGAAGGTGGAAGCAGACTTGTAAGGTGGGCGATAGATAACAGCTACTCGGAGGGGAAGTGGTGAGAAGAGGCGAATGGAGTGGACTTCAAAAGAGAGAAGGAGTGGGACTGGGGCAGCAAGAAGGGTTGGAAGTGGAAAGAGGGAGACAGTAGAAGCCCCACGCCACCACCGCGGCCAGTGGAGCGAGGTGTATGGGAGAACTGATAGCCCCCCTGACAGAGAGCAGCAATAGATGCGGTATCATCTGGGAGGAGCCAGGTCTCAGTTAGGGCGAGAAGATGTAGGGCGTTAGAGGTAAAGAGATCATGAGTAAAAGCAAGTTTATCGGAGACTGATTGTGTGTTCCATAAGGCATATGAGAACGGGAGAGTGGAAGGGGAGAGGAGAGCGATATGGATGAGATTGGACAAGTTACGTGAGGATTTCTTTCCAGGGTAAGACAGAGGTCTAGGGGAGTCATTCCGAGAGGATTTCATTCCATTGTAAGACAGAGATCTAAAGGGGCCAGAGTAAGGGTAAGTTTCTCTGGATGAGTGTGACAGAATTCTAATGGGGGCAGGGTTGGGGTTGATATCTCTGGATGAGTGTGTGGCACATGAGGGCGGGAGTGTGGAGGGGGAAAGGAGAGGGATATGGATGAGATTAGATAAGGTACATGAGGAGCTCTTCTTAGAGTGATATAGAAATCGAGGGGGGCCAGGGTTGGGGTTAATATTACCTGATGAGAGAAGGAAAAGGGTAGTAGAGAGCGGGGCAGAGAGGAGGCAGTACGGCGGAAGCAAGGGTCGGGTTGCCTTAGAGAGAGAGGGGCTGGTTGAATGAGGGGGAGAGTGTGAAGAAGCTCAAGAACTGATGCTAGGCTGGAAGTCAGAATGGAGGGAGAGGTGGAGAAGGTAGAGGGGGAGTAGGGGGGAGGGGTGAGGGTGCTGGGAGGAGGGGAATCAGTTGGGGAGTATGAGGAAAAGAAGGATAATGTGATGTGGGGCCAGTGTTATCTTACAAGTTTCAAGCAGTGGGGTAGCAATGGAGTCACAGTGGAGTAGCAATGGAGTCCCAGGCTATGCAGCATGAGTTATTTCAGGCAGTGGGGTAGCAATGGAGTCACAGGCTATGCAGCATGAGTTATTTCAGGCAGTGGGGAAGCAGTTGAGAATATGCTTACCGGGGATTGTGTACACCGCTAGGGTCTCCCGCCTATGGGCCACGCCGAAGGGCCCTCTGGCGAGGCCCTCAGGTGTGGGCCCGCCTGCCGGGGCTTTAAATTTAAGCAGTGCCTACCGGCTTCTGATTGACCTTGGGTGCGGTGTTCAGGAGGAGACGACTTCCTGTTCTCTCACCCGATGCCGATCAGGGTCTGTGCAGGACTTCAGCGGCGCTGGTGTTCTCTCCTTCTGCACGCGCCCGCCGGGGCTTAAATTTAAGCAGTGCCTACCAGCTCCTGATTGGCCTTGGGTGCGGTGTTCGGGATACAGTATGCTAGGAATTGTAAGGAAAGAAATGAAGATTAAAATCAAGGATATTATACTCCCTCTGTATTGTTTCATGTTGCGACCACAGCTTGAATATTGTATGCAATTCTGGTCACGATATCTTAAAAGTAATACAGCAGAATTAGAAAAGAGAAGAGTCATCAAAATGTTAAAGGGGATGGAAGGATTCCCCTATGAGGAAAGGCTTAAAAGGTAATGGCTCTTCAACGTGGAAAAGTAACGGCTGAGGGGGGAGATATGATAAAGATCTATAAATTAATGATTGAAGTGGAACGGGAAAAAGTAGATCAGTTGCTTATGCCATCAAAAAGTAGAAAGACTAAGGGACATGCAATGAAGCTACAGTGTAACACATTTAAGACTAATAAGAGAAAATGTTTTTTCACTCAATGCATATTCAAACTCTGGAATTTGTTACCAGAGGCTGTATTAAAAGCTGTTCTTCTTTCTTTAATCCTTAGCTGGCGTTTGGGGAGCAGGTCGTCCTCTCAATTAATACACTGCTGTAAGTGCTGCTAGATTCCGTGTGTTGTTCACAATATACTTCCAACCTTGGTGATCAGTGGTGATATTTCCGGCCTTGTTGATGGTCAGTCGCTGGTTCCTTAGGTCTTCTTTGATATGTTTGAGGCACGTTTTCTTCAGTGCTGTTTGTTGAACCCTCCAGTGGACTGGTTACTCTCGCCAGAGGAGTTTGTATGGCAGCCGACTGGTATTCATTCTGCAAATGTGACCAAACCATCACAGTCTACGTTTTTGGATTTGTTCTTCAGCTGAAGGTTGATGGTTGCAACTTGTCTGTCTGAATTGTCTCGTTTTGATGGCAATCATGAAGAGTGACACCCAAAATCTGTCTCAGACATTGCATTTGAAAGACCTCAAGCTTGTTCATGTCAGGTTTGAGCAGAGTCCACGTTTCTGATCCGTACAGGAGAATTGGCAGGATTAGTGTTCGGAAGAGGTGAATTTTGGTCTTGGTGGAGATATTGGCCTTCTTCCAAAGCAAGGCGAACACTATTGTTGCCTGGAAAATCCTGCAGTGGACTTCAGTGGTGGATGCAACCTTCTGCTCCTGCACCAGCGATCCCAGGTATTTGAATTCTGGGACCTGCTTGATTTGGATACCATCGAGATGAACACTGGCTATGATCCATCCATGGTCATAACCTTGGTCTTTTTGTGCAATGATTCTTAGGCTATAAGACTGAGCATTGTGGTAAAGAATGTTGGTGACCTCTGCATCTGTGTTGGCAAATTTGGCACTGTTGTCTGCAAACATCGTTGGTCAGGAAGTTGTTCACGTTGTACTGGACCCTGCATCTATCCTCGAATGTTTCTCATAATGGTGTCAATGACGATATTTAAAGGCAGGGGTAAGGCGACATCTCCCTGGTGGAATCCAGTTTGGATAGGAAATTCCTTGGATAGTTCATTTCGGATCCACACTGCTGGTTGAGCCATTGTATGAGGCTTGGAGAAGTTGGATGATCTCTTCAGAAGCATGTGCTCATTTTCCAGTGCCTTCCACAGGACGGGCCAGCGAATACATTCGAATGCGGATTTGAAGTCAGTGAAGACAATGATGGTTCATGTTCCACACCTGATCTTTCCTTTGCCAGTTGACAAATGGTGAATATTTTATAGGTGCAGTCCTGATCTGGCCTAAATCCTGCTTGCTCTTCTCAGCTGGTCTGTTAACAATATTTCTACAGCCTTGATTGTATGATCTTCATGAACACCTTGCCAATGATTGAAAGGAAGCTGATGTCTCTGTAGTTCTTGCATTCCTGGCTATTGCCTTTCTTAAGTATTAGCCTGATGATGGCTTTATTCCATGCTGATGGAACTCATTCCATGTGCCAGATGAGTGATAGGAGAACGTGAAGCTGTTGCAGCAGGATGTCTTCCCCAGCTTTGATCGTTTCGGCAGTGACTTGGTCCACTCCAGGTGCCTTTTCATTCTTCAATGATCTTATCACACTCTTCACTTCATTGACTGTTGGCTCACAGTTGAGGAATGGATTCTCCGACAGGTTGGTGGTGGTTCTGGTGGTGGTCTCTGGGGTGGATCGTGGTTGTATAGCTGTTGGAAAAACTCTTTCCACCCTTGCAGGCATTCACCAGGGGAACTCATAAAGGTGCCATCTGCTTTCTTGGTGTTGTCATTGATAGACTTAGTTTTACCATTCAGTCTCCTGAGGGTCTGATACGGTACTCGTGCCTGGATGCTGTTTCTTCCAGGTTGGTTGCATTACCATTCCAGTAGGCTTCTCATACCACCTTCATCTTCTGTCTGACTTTGTTCAGTCACCGGTACTGCTCAAAATCAACTTGTTTGATTTGCTTCCGTTTAACGACCAGATCCAGGCACATCTGAAATCCATGGCTATGTCCGACGTCTGCTGAGTGGACACAGAGGGGCAGCGCATTCCAGGATGCACTCCAATATCTGCTTTTCTTCTGCATCAACATCATCCGATGGTTCGAGTGCTACAAATTTGTTGTATAGGGCAATTTGGAATTTTTGTCTGAGTGCTGGATCCCTCAGACATGCTCAGTTCAGTTTGGCTGGTGGAGGTGCCTTGCACTTTGCCTGTTGTAATCACAGCTGTACCTTAGCATGGATGAGGTAGTGGTCGGATCCACAATCGGGCCCCCTTATTGCACGTACATCTTTGAGCCATGATTGGAATCGGGAGCTGATCAGGATGTAGTCCAGGACAGTCAAATCTTTATCAGATGGGTTGTGCCACGCAAGCTGGTGTTTGTGAAGGTGCTGAAAGTGACTGTTTGCCACTACCAGGTTGTTCGATGCAGCGGACAGCAGGCACAGTCCATTGTCATTGATCTTACCCAGTGTTTCTTCCCATCCGGTCCTGTCCGCACCTTTTTTTTTTTTTTTAACTCAGCTACACTAACAGCTTTTGTTAGTGCAGACAGAAGTTGTTAGTATAACTGGGTTTAAAAAAGGTTTGGACAAGTTCCTGAAGTAAAGGTCCATAAACTATTATAAAGATGACCCAGAAAATCCTCTGCTTACCCCGGGACAAGCATTGTGGAACCTATGTACCTTTCTGGGTACTTGCCAGGTACTTGTGACCTCGATTGGCCACTGTTAGAAACAGGATACTGAGGTTGATCAACCTTAGTCTGACCCAGATGGCATTTCTTATATTCTTATGGGCAAACATGAATCAATTGTTAACATTTACTCCTGAGGTCACACAATGAAGTCTCCTAAGTAGTGCAAAGTACAAAGTAGTGCATTTAAGACTAATCTGAGAAAATATTTTTTCACAGAATGCTTAATTAATTGCCAAATGATGTAGTAAAAGCCATTAATATAGCTGAGTTTATACAGTAAAAGTTTTAGAAAAGTTCCTGGAGCTAAAATCCATAAAGGATTATTAAAGAGGACTTGGGGAAATCCACTCCTTATCTCTGGGAGAATCAGCATGGAATCTGTCTACTTTTTTCCGATCCTCCCATGCATATCAAATAGTAAGTTTAAATGTGTGCACATAATTCTCCTAAGATAATATTCAAAGTGAAAGCATGCACATAATTTTTGCATTGAAAATCCAGCAGAATATGCATAGTGAAAAATGCATGCGTATTTTTTACTAGTGTGAACAGAGTTATACAATTATCCCCAGAAGGACAATAATGCAGGTTGCAATGCTGATTACAACTACCATTATAATAGCATAAATTAATTTTAATATATTACACAATATTTCAAAGCTGCAAATATGGAGAACTAATATGCACTCTGGGACAATCTTTCAAAACAAAATTAGCTATTTTAATCGGCAGTTTCCTAATCTTCTGTGAACAGCAAAGATCCAAACAGGCTACAAACATTCTCATATATGCTGGATTTAATTAATTTATGGTTGGTGTGATATGACCAATAATTTACAAAATGATATTCCTATGACAGACTATCTTTGGTTCACAGAAACTAAACAAAATCATTGGGCCCCATATTCAGCGCCGGCAGCTAGCATGGCTAAAGTTAAGCCAGGTGCTGCCCTGGAGCGCCCTGGCACACCCTGATTCAAATTGGTAGCCACGGTACCCTGAGATATTCACCGGCATTAATCAATGTAAATGCAAACCGTAAATGCCCATGACTATCCCCCATCACTAATAATAAAACCAAAATTGGCTGTTGATGAAGGGCCAGCACAATTGTTTGTTGTTGTGGATACAGTGGAAACAACTAGTAGTAGTGATATTTCCCTAGTGGTCTCCCTGGATCTGTCTTCTGCGTTTGATGTAGTCGATCACCGCACCCTTCTTTCTCGTTTGTCTGATGTTGGTATTCATGGCACTGTTCTTCAATGGTTTCACTCTTTTTTATCTTGTCGTACTTTCTCAGTTCACGCTGGTTCTTCAGTCTCTCCCCCTGCTCCTGTCACTTGTGGTGTCCCTCAGGGCTCTATTCTTGCCCCTCTTCTCTTTAACATTTTTCTGGCCCCCCTAGCTCTGCTAATCCAGCAATCTACTCTTTCTTTCTACATCTATGCTGATGATATCCTTCTGGTTCACCATACCTCTCCCTCTGCTCCTGATCTCACTCCACTGAACTTCTGTCTCTCCTCCATCACATCCTGGTTTGATAAACTTCATGCATGTTAATCCCACCAAATCTGCTGCTCTTTGGGTTACTTTTGGTCGTCCTTCTCCCTCAGTGCTTCCTGTCATGGGTCCCCATTCTATCCCTTCCACCTCCACTCTCCGCTATCTGGGCGTTACTCTAGACTCATCTCTTTCTTTTCATGACCATATCTCCTCTGTTGTCCGCTCCTCCTTCTTTCACCTACGTCGCATCAAAGCTGTCCGTTCTTACTTTTCACACTCTTCTATTATCACTTTGGTCTTATCTCTAGTTATTTTGCGACTTGATTATTGCAACGTTGTTTATGCCGGTCTTCCCTCTCACCAACTTCACCGCCTTCAAATCATTCAAAATGCCGCCGCCCATCTTATTACTCTATCCCCTCTCCGCTCCCGTGTTTCCCCCTGTCTCTCTTCTTTACACTGGCTCCCTATCAAGTTTCGGTTTGTGTTTAAACTACTCATCCTTGCACACAAGGCCCTTTTCTCTGACTCCCCCCAATATCTAGCCAATATTATCCATCTTCAGCCCTCTCCCCGCCTTCTCTCCGGTCTGCCCATGGTAATCGTCTCTTTCTTCCCTCACCCACTCAGGCCCGTCTCGAATCCACCCGACACTCTGCCTTCTTCTTTCTATGCCCCGCCCTCTGGAATTCTCTTCCCTTACCTCTCCGTTTAGAACCCTCCTACACTCGTTTTAAAGCCCTTCTCAAGACTCATCTTTTCTGTCAAGCATTCAATCTCCCTCCCCCCACTGATGATGTCTTTCCCACCTAGCCCTTTATTCCCTCCCTCCTTCTTATTTTCCTATTTTCCCCTCACCGCTGGTGTCATGTTCCCCTAGTCTCGCCTCTCGCTTCACCTATATCTGGTTCGAGTCTCCTTCTCCTCTCCCCACTCCTTTAATTTCTTATTGTTTTTAAGTTTTTATTATTATTATTATTGTTTTAAATTTTGTTGCTCTGCTGTTTTCTGTTGCCCCTCTTTACTCTCTGCTATTTCTTTTGCTGTCCTATTATCATTTGGCGTTCTTTTCTTTCCTTCCTTTCTCAGCAGCTGTCACCTTTTTACGATTGTACACCGCCCTGATGCTTCGGCTTGGGCGGTTTATCAAATGTTTTAATAAAGATAAAGATAAAAAGATAAAGATAAAGATAACAACATAGTAAGTCAGATATGATTGAGTTCTATAAATTAATGAATGGAGTGGAACAGGTAAACGTAGATATGTTGTTTACTCCATCAAAAAGTAGAAAGATTAGGAGACATGCAATGAAGTTACAATGTAACCCATATAAGAGTATTAAGAGAAAACATTTTTTCACTCAACATGTAATCAAACTCTGGAATTCATTACCGGAGGATGTAGTAAAAGCTGTTAGTGCAGCTGGGTTTGAAAAGGGTTTGGACAAGTTCCTGGAGAAAATGTCCATAAACCATTATTAAAGAGGACCAAGGAAATCCACTGCTTGCCCCGGGACAAACATTGTGGAACCTATGTACTTTTTTGAGAACCTGCCAGGTATTTGTAACCTGGATGGGCTACTGTTGGAAACTGGATACTGGGCTTGATGGACCTTGATCTGATCCAGTATGGCATTTCTTATGTAGCATTTCTGCTATATGGTAATACTCTAGGACACTGAATGATAATATAACTAAGAAAGTGAAGTAGGAAAGTTAATTTAAAATCTCATTGTGATAGAAACCATCACAGCATTCTTTACCATTCTATTTTTGTTGAATTAGTTTTGTCAAATTACTTAATTACTTTCATGGTATACATTCAATTTCATTTCAACTTGCATCATTATAGTTTATAATGAGTGTTCACTATCCATGTTGGCATGGCTATTAGCAACACTGCTCAGTGATCCCTGATTTTGTTCTCTCCATTTTGTTTAATTTGAGATTGTCTTACACTTCAAGCCAGAACAACCTTGAAAATACTCTCAATATATTAGTGCTTTTACAGTGCAGTTATCAATCTAGAGGCAGGACAGTATCTTCTAAAGAGAGTGAAGTGTAAATTAGTCCACACTGGCATCAGGATTTCCAAATGAAAACTATGGGCCTCATTCAGAAACACAGGTTGCAGGGCTGCGTGTCCCGGTGGGACGTGCAGCCCTGCAAGCCGTTGGGGCCCGATTCTGCCACTGGCTCTCCCTGTGCGTCCTGTGCATCAGGACGGGGAGAGCCGGAGGGGATGGGATCGGGGTGGAGAGGGGGGCAGGCCAGCAAGGCAGCATGTACAGGGCTGATTTAGGCAGGGGCGGCCCAAGGGGGGTGCGGGGCCATGTGCGGAGACTCTGTGCGGGACCTCATTTGCATAAGTGGCCTTATTTGCATAAATATTTGCATAATGTTACCATGCACTAACTTTTAGTAAACACGTCTCTTAATGAATGTATGGATAAAGAAAGACTAAAAGATTTCTACATTACTATAATCCAGTACCAACCGCCAGGCACATTAGGAACTACTACAAACACTGCCCATTTAGAACCCATAGCAAACCCACCGTATCGTAACAGCACTACCAGGACTCACAAAGCACCAGACCCTACCTATATCAAAAGGCAACACTGCAAATATTAAACAAATACATTTTAGAGAACAACAATACATGACCTACTGGGGAAAGAGAACAAGTAGCAATGTCAAATAGGAATCACATAAACAGAATACCTCAGCTCAGTTACACATGCAGAACATAGACCATCACCAAACAAGGAATAACAATTTAGAAACAGGAAGGCAATAATTAAACTGGGTACCCTAAAAGCCAAACTTGGAATGTACAACAACACTGTAGAAATAAAACTATAAATTAATTTCCTCTTGTACTAAACAAAGCACAGACGTTAATCATGCACATTTGCCAGAGCTGACATATTCCAGTTAATAAATTCAAAATAAAGAGATATTTTTCTACATTTTGTGCATTTTTTTTTCAGTTGCAATTGCTCCAGCCACTTTCTTCTGGTTTCTTCATGTCTTCTGCTAACTCTCCATTGTCTGCTGTCCATTTGTCCTTTCTTCTCTCTTCTAGTTTTTTTTTTTCCATTCTCTCTCTACATCTGCTTTAACATACTAATCTTTCTCCTTTTGTTCTTTCCTCATTCCTATTTCATCCACTCAAATTTTACCCCTCCATCCTCAATCCCCACTTACTCTCCCAATACCCGGCCAATTGTAGATTTTTCATCCCTCCCACACAAAATATTTTTCCCCTCTCCATTTCACTCTCCCAACCACATCCCATTCTAATCCTCCCCCAACATCAGCTCCCTTCTAGTTCCAGCCTCACCCAGCATCTACTCCCTTCTAGTCCCTGCATCAGCCCATTTCCAGACCTAGCCCCCCATCAGCCCATTTCCAGTCCTAGCTCCCCATCCATTTCCAGTCCTATCCGAGTCCCTCCATCAGCTCATTTCCAATCCCAGCCCCCCATCAGCCCATTTCTAGTCCTTTCCTAGCCCCACCATCAGCCCATGTCAAATCCTAGCTCCCCTTCACTCAGCCCAATTCCAGTCCAAGCCCCACATGAGCCTACTTCCAGTTCTAGCCCCTACATGAGTCCATTTCAATCCACGCCCCCACCACAGCCCATTTCCAATCTTAGCTCCCCCAACAGCCCATTTCCAGTCCTATCCTAGCTGCTCCATCAGCCCATTTCCTGTCCTAGCTCCCTCTCCTCACAGCCAATTTCCAATCCAAGCCCCCCTGCCCATTAGCTATTTGCAGTTCAAGCCCCCCTTCCACTCAGCCCATTTCCATTCCAAGTCCCTGTCCCCATCAGCTATTTGCAGTTTATTTATTTATTTATTGAACGGTTTTATATACCGCCTTTCAGAAAAATCAAAGTGGTTTACATAGAACAAAACTTGAGCATTACATTGAAACTTATTCAAACAATTGAAATTACAGTGAACATTAAATTATATATAATAAAAAAAATGGTAATTTTAGGGTTACAATGCTGAGTAAATGCTGATTAGGTATATAGATAGTTTAAACATATATACAGATTTAAATATTTACAAATTTCAAAAATCTTATCTTATCTGAGCAAGGAAAAATGTATTGTAGTTCACTAGAATTATTAGTGTAAAGAGTAAATGTGATAATGTGTAGAATTGGGTATTGTAGGATAGAGTAAGAAAAAGGAAAAAGTAAGTTGTGAATTAATGAATATGAGTATACATGAGTTTAAGTGGGAAATATTTCATCTATTGGGAATGAGTCTCCAAAGTACTCTATAAATAAGTGATTTTTAAGATCTTTTTGAAATGCTGGAAGATCTGTGATATCTCTGAGTTTATCCGGCAGAGCGTTCCATATTAAAGGAGCATTGAAGCTGAATGCCCTATTTGTTGTAATTTTATTGAGTTTTGAAAAGTTGTTTGGAACAAGTAGTGTGTTCAGGTTCCTTTGTCTCACTGTTCTGGTCCTTGAATGAATTGTCAGTAGATCAGTTAGATATGATGGGGCTATATCTCTTATCAGTTTGAACATTGTTATGATAACTTTATATTTTATCCTACTTTGTATAGGTAACCAGTGAAGTTTGTACAGTATAGGGCAGTGATGGCTAACCTTTTTGAGCCCGAGTGCCCAAACTGCCGCACAAAACCAAAGAATTTCCTCAAAGTGCCAGCACGTCAATTAAAGCCCCATTTGCATAAGGTGCTTCATTTGCATAAATATTTGCATAATGTTACCATACACTAACTTTTAGTAAACATGCCTCTTAATGAGTATATGGATAAAGAAAGACTAAAAGGTTTCTACATTACTATAATCCAGTACCAACCGCCAGGCACATTAGGAACTACTACAAACGCTGCCCATTTAGAACCCATAGCAAACCCGCCGTATCCTAACAGCACTACCAGGACTCACAAAGCACCATACTCTACCTATCAAAAGGCAACACTGCAAATATTAAACCAATACATCTCAGAGAACAACAATACATGACCTACTGGGGAAAGAACAAGTGGCAATGTCAAATAGGAATTATATAAACAGAATACCTCAGCTCAGTTACACATGCAGAACAGACCATCACCAAACAAGGAATCACAATTTAGAAACAGGAAGACAATAATTAAACTGGGAACCCCAAAAGCCAAACTTGGAATATACAACAACACTGTAGAAATAAAACTATATATTAATTTCCTCTTGTACTAAACAAAGCGCAAAAATTAATGATGCACATTTCCCAGAGCTGACATATTCCAGTTAATAAATTCAAAATAAAGAGATATTTTTCTACCTTTTGTGCATTTTTTTTTCAGTTGCAATTGTTCCAGCCACTTTCTTCTGGTTTCTTCGTGTCTTCTGCTAACTCTCCATCTGCTGTCCATTTGTCCTTTCTTCTGTCTTCTTGTTTTTTTTTTTCCATTCTCTCTCTACATCTGCTTTAACATACTAATCTTTCTCCTTTGGCTCTTTCCTCATTCCTATTTCATCTACTCAAAATTTACCCCTCCATCCTCAATCCCCACTTACTCTCCCAATACCCGGCCAATTGTAGATTTTTTATCCCTCCCACACAAAATATTTTTCCCCTCTCCATTTTACTCTCCCAGCCCCATCCCCTTCTAATCCTCCCCCAACACCAGCTCCCTTCTAGGTCCAGCCTCACCCAGCATCCATTCCCTTCTAGTCCCTGCATCAGCCCATTTCCAGTCCTAGCAGCCCCCCAACCCAATACCAGTCCTATCCCCCCCTCATCAACCCACTTCCAGTCCTAACCCCCCATCACCCCATTTTCAGTTTAAGCCCCCCCCTATAACCCATTACCAGTCCTAACCCCCCACTTCCAGTCAGCCCCCCATAGCCCATTGCCAGTCCTAACCCCCCCATCAGCCCACAGTCCATTACCAGTCCTAACCCCATCAGCCCACCTCAAGTCCTAACCCCTCCCCATCAGCCCATTTCTTGTCCCAGCCCCCCCATAGCCCATTATCAGTCCTAAACCCCCCCATAGCCCATTACCAGTCCTAACCCCATCAGACCACCTCCAGTGTTAACCCCCCATCAGCCCATTTCCAGTCCTAACCCCACCCAACAGCCCACCTCAAGTCCTAACCCCTCCCCATCAGCCCATTAGCAGTCCTAACCCCCCCCCAGCCCATTAGCAGTCCTAACCCCCCCTCTCTAGCCCATTAGCAGTCCTAACCCCCCCCCATAGCCCATTACCAGTCCTAACCCCCATCACCCCATTTCCAGACAGCCCCCATCAGCCCACAGCCCATTAGCAGTCCTAACCCCCCCTAGCCCATTAGCAGTCCTAACCCCCTCCTAGCCCATTAGCAGTCCTAACCCCCCCTAGCCCATTAGCAGTCCTAACCCCCCCCTCCTAGCCCATTAGCAGTCCTAACCCCCCCCAGCCCATTAGCAGTCCTAACCCCCCCCCTAGCCCATTAGCAGTCCTAACCCCCCCTCCTAGCCCATTAGCAGTCCTAACCCCCCCCCCCAGACCATTAGCAGTCCTAACCCCCCCAGCCCATTAGCAGTCCTAACCCCCCCTAGCCCCTTAGCAGTCCTAACCCCCCCCTCACTAGCCCATTAGCAGTCCTAACCCCCCCATAGCCCATTACCAGTCCTAACCCCCCATCACCCCCATTTCCAGACAGCCCCCATCAGCCCACAGCCCATTAGCAGTCCTAACCCCCCCTAGCCCATTAGCAGTCCAAACCCCCCCCAGCCCATTAGCAGTCCAAACCCCCCCAGCCCATTAGCAGTCCTAACCCCCCCTGCCCATTAGCAGTCCTAACCCCCCATCACCCCATTTCCAGACAGCCCCCATCAGCCCACAGCCCATTAGCAGTCCTAACCCCTCTAGCCCATTAGCAGTCGTAATCCCCCCCCTCCTAGCCCATTAGCTGTCCTAACCCCCCCCTAGCCCATTAGCAGTCCTAACCCCCCCCTGCCATTTAGCAGTCCTAACCCCCCCCCCTCTCTAGCCCATTAGCAGTCCTAACCCCCCCATAGCCCATTACCAGTCCTAACCCCCCATCACCCCATTTCCAGACAGCCCCCATCAGCCCACAGCCCATTAGCAGTCCTAACCCCCCCTAGCCCATTAGCAGTCCTAACCCCCCCCTCCTAGCCCATTAGCAGTCCTAACCCCCCCAGCCCATTAGCAGTCCAAACCCCCCCCAGCCCATTAGCAGTCCTAACCCCCCATCACCCATTTTCCAGTCAGCCCCCATCAGCCCACAGCCCATTAGAAGTCCTAACCCCCCCTAGCCCATTAGCAGTCCTAACCCCCCCCCTCCTAGCCCATTCGCAGTCCTAACCCCCCCCAGCCCATTAGCAGTCCAAACCCCCCCCCCCCCCCGGCAAATTTAAAAACAGAAAAAGCGGGCTCTGGCTGCTGCCGCGGACGCGGCAGCATGCAGTGTCCCGCGGGGCCCCCTCCGCCCGCTAAGCCCCTCTGCAAGGGCTTTCAGATTCGCGAGGGAGACAGCGTCTCCCTCGCGTCTCTTGTTAAGCCCGCAGGGGCTAATGGGAAATTTCCCATCAGTCCCTCGCGTCTAAAGGGGCTGATGGGAAATTTCCCATTAACCCCTACGGGCTTAACAGAGACGCGAGGGAGACGCTGTCTCCCTCGCGAATCTGAAAGCCCTTGCAGAGGGGCTTAGCGGGCGGAGGGGGCCCCGCGGGACACTGCATGCTGCCGTGTCCGCGGCAGCAGCCAGAGCCCGCTTTTTCTTTTTTTGCGGACCTTCACGCGTGCCAGCTGCAAGGCCTTCGCGTGCCACAGCTGGCACGCTTGCCATAGGTTCGCCATCGCTGGTATAGGGGTTATGTGTTCAGTTGGACCTGCTTTTATAAGCATTCTTGCAGCAACATGTTGTGCTACTTTTAGTTGGTGTAAAGCATGTTTTGGAATACGTTGAAGAATTATGTTACTAAAATCTAAGTGAGGCAGGATCAGGGCTTGAAGGACTGATCTGAAGTCCAGATTTGATAATAATGGTTTTAGATTTTTAAGATATCTTAATTTATTATATATTGTGTTTGTTGTATTCCTGATGTGTGTTGTTAGACTTAACGTTCTGTCTATAATAACACCAAGGTATCTTATTTCATCTTTTATGGGGATGCTTATGTTTTCAATTTTTATTTCTGTTGGAGGGGTAAATTTTTGATTTCTAGAAACAAATAATGCTTCTGTTTTCTTGAAGTTAATGTGTAGATTGTGTTCATTTAGCCATTGCGTCATTTTAGTGAAGCATGATTTGATATTAGAGAAGTCCAGGGAGTCTATGTCCATAGGGAGATAAATCATAACATCATCAGCATAAATTGCATATATTAATTTGCACTGTTGAATGATGTGGCATATAGGTTGTAAATATATGTTAAAGAGTAGAGCTGACAATGCAGAACCTTGTGGGATTCCTTGTTTTTGCGTATAGGTTTTAGATGTATGGTTTCCTATTTTTACCTGTTGCGATCGATCAGTTAGATATGATTGGAACCATGCAAGAATAGTGCCATGTATACCAATCTGTTTGAGTCTTTCAAAAAGGATACGATGGCTAATTGAATCAAAGGCAGCCGATATATCCAAAAATATAAGTAATACTGCTTGTTTTGATTTGTCAATGTATTTTAGAATATCATCAAAGATAACTGCAAGAAGTGTTTCTACACTATGGTATGGTCTAAAGCCGTATTGGTGTGAATCTAAGGGGGCATGAAGTTCAAGCCTCCCCTTCCACTCAGCCCATTTCCAGTGCTAGCAACCCCCCAACCCATTACCAGTCCTAGCCCCCCATCAACCCACTTCCAGTCCAAACCCCCCATCACCCCATTTTCAGTTTAAGCCCCCCCATAGCCCATTACCAACTAAAACTAAACTAAAATGCAAACTAAAATGCAAACTAAATACTGCACCAACACTACTCCCCACAAACACCGAAACCAATAACAACTGGACAACCTTTCACACGATAGATCAAAAACACCTCCTCAGGATCATAACAATTATCAACACCACAACTTCCCCACTCGATCCCTGCCCTGTGTCATGGATCAAAAGTACTAAGGAAGAACTAGCTGGAAAAATTCAATACATAGTAAATCAATCCCTCTCCCAAGGCATTATGCCTGATGCCCTAAAACACACAACGATCCGCCCAATAATAAAAAACAATAAACTCGACCCGAAAGACCCAAACTCATACAGACCGATAGCCAGCATTCCATTTATGGCTAAAATAATAGAAAAAACTGTTCAACTACAATTGCAAGAACACATAGATGAGCACAACTCCCTTGACTCCCACCAATTTGGTTTCCGCCCCTTCCATGGTGTAGAAACCCTTTTAATTACTCTGATGGACTTCCTCATAAGACATACAGACGATAACACTCAGGGCCTACTACTCCTTTTCATAGACATTTCCGCCGCATTTGACAACATCAACCACCTTACACTGATTAATAGATTAGAAAACTTAGGAATAGGCGGGACTGTCCTCAATTGGTTCAAGTCCTACATCACACACAGACTAATGCGAGTTCAAGTAAACCAGGAAGCATCAGAAACCTTCCCCCAAGGACAAGGAATACCCCAAGGATCGGCCCTTTCTGCTCTCCTCTTCAACCTATACCTTCAACCCATCACAAAAATATTTAAAAAACACAAAATCAGTCATTTTATCTATGCTGATGACATCATGCTCGCCCTCCCCATAACCACGAAAACCCCCACTTATAACACTCTATCCGAGTGCATGGCAGAAACCACATCCTGGATGGAAACCAACTACCTCAGCATCAATCTCAAAAAAACTGAAGCAATGTTCGTATCAAGATCACCTGTGGCTGAAGATACCTACCCAACAACAATCTCCATCAATAACACAACTATACCTGTTAAAAAAGAGGTAAATACCTAGGCGTTATAATCGATCACACACTCACCATGCACCCACACATAAAGCAGACGGTAAAAACCATATTCTACAAACTCAAAACTATTCAACACTTAAGGCCCCTTCTTGACACGCATGACTTTAGATCAGTTGTCAGTTCACTCATAACCCCTCACTTTGACTATTGTAACAGTCTCCTAATTGGCCTCCCACAAAAGAATATCTACTTATTACAAAGAGCACAAAACATTTGTGCAAAAGTAGTCACTAAAGCCCGCCTAGCGGACCATGTAACCCCTATACTGCTAGAACTACACTGGCTCCCTATAAATAACCGAATCAAATACAAAACACTACTAACAACATTCAAACTACTAAACGATATTGCCCCCTCCCATCTATCCACACTCCTTCACGCACCAAATGATTCAAGAGCCCGCAGACTAAATGCAACCCTCTCACTGGAGTTACCAAAAACATTCACGAGGACTAAAAAATCCACCAGTGCCAGAGCCTTCACATTCACCGCTCCCACACTCTGGAATGACCTCCCAATAGACATCCGAATCATAAAGGACCTCTCTCAATTCAGGAAAGAACTCAAGACATACCTATTCTCCGAACACTTCGGAATCCCCTACCCTCCAAGCCCAGCCACACAGCGTCCACAGACACACAAACAAAAAAACCTGCAAAAACACAATTAACTGAACATACACAGCCCCCCTCAAACAGTTCTCCCAAAGACACACAAAAAAACCCACGAAAAATGGAAATAAATTCCATCACACACACACGCGCACGCACACACACACACACACAGACACACACACTTGAATAGTGAATTCACTACACTGTATCCTAACCTTTTTGTAAATAACACCTGTAAATAGAAATGTCAGCTCGCTGCCTATTCCCTGTAAAAAGTTAGAAACTTCTGATCAAGTTATACACCTTGTAAATAGTTTTAATAATTTACTGTTCTGTTATATGTAAAAAGTTAAAAAGTTCTTGTTCAATGTACTGTTATACGAACGTATACAAAACTGTTAAATTGTTCCATGTAAACCGCCCCTGATCTCTGGAAGGGGCGGTATAGAAGAAATAGATAAATAAAAAAAAAAAAATAAAAATAAAATTACCAGTTCTAACCCCCCATCAGCCTACTTCCAGCCCTAACTCCATCAGTCCATTTCCAGTCTTAGCCACCCCATAGCCCATTACCAGTCCTAACCCCCCATCACCCCATTTCCAGTCTTAGCCCCTCACCCATAGCCCATTACCAGTCCTAACCCCCCATCAGCGCACAGCCCATTACCAGTCCTAACCACATCAGTCCACCTCCAGTCCTTACCCCCCCCATCAGCCCATTTCCAGTCCTAGGCCCCCATAGCCCATTTCCAGTCCTAACCCCCCATCAGCCCACAGTCCATTACCAGTCCTAACCCTCCCTTCCCCCCATTGGCCCAGGGAAAATTAAAAAAAAAAAAAGCTGGCTGCTGCTGCTGCCGCCGCGGCAGCAGCAAAAACGACTGTCCCGCGGGGCCCCCCTGCCCGGCTGAGCTCTCCCTGCCTGGCTGAGCCTCTCCACGATGGCTTTCAGATCCGTGAAAGGAGAGTGTCTCGCTGTCTCCCTCGCGGCTCTGTTAAGCCCACAGAGGCTGATGGGAAATTTCCCATCAGCCCCTGCAGGCTTAACAGAGCCGCAAGGAGACACTCTCCCTTCATGGATCTGAAAGCCATCGCGTAGAGGCTCAGCCGGGCAGGGAGAGCTCAGCCGGGCAGGGGGGGCCCCGCGGGACAGTCGATTCTGCTGCTGCCGCAGCGGCAGCAGCAGCAGCAGCCAGCTTTTTAAAAAAAATTTAATTTATTTTTAAAGCAGAATGTTCTTAGCGCGGGGCCCCCTGAAACGCGGGGCCCTATGCAAAAAACATTCTTGCTCAATGGACGGGCCGGCCCTGGATTCAGGTCACTGCCCTGGGCATGCTGTTGGGCCCGGAGGATGCTTTTGAGGTGGAATAAGCGGCATTTTTGCCACAATCATGGCTGGAGATCCCCCGCTGGGGCTGAGTGGGGTGGTTCCCGCCGCCCAATCCAGGCCATGGCAGGCCAACCTTGAGTTGGGCAGCAGGGAAAAGGAGGGCCAGGAACACTGGAGTCAGGGATGCCTGTGGGGAGGATGTCCCCACAGGCGGCAGGGACACACTGGGCCATCCTCAAGCTTGATTCTGGCTACTGCAGAAACGTTTTGTTCTCGCAGTCCAGAATGGAGTCCAAATGGGCCCGTCTTGCTTGGGGCTGTCTGGATGGCCCGGATGTGCCCCTCCTCAATCAGGCTCCACATGTCAAAATATATTAAACAATATCCAAATACATTTTGGCTCTTTATACAACCTTTCAAAAGTTGCAATATTTACAATTAGTTTGCTGGTGCTCTTCAGAATGTTAACACATTCAGAGTGTTATAAGGAAAACCAGGCCCATGTTGCAAAAGCAGAAACCTTGAGTAAAATGCAGCAGGGAACCCAAGAAGTTAAGATGTCTTAAGAAAGAAATGGTTAGCAGCCTGATGAATGTAGCAGACATGGGCTTGCATTCACAGCCAAAGGAAATATAAGAGACGTTAACTTCAAACTTGAAGGTCAAAGTGCCACATCATGTAGACACACACAAAAAAGTGATAAATCCACTCACTGCAACTGGCAAACCTGTCAAACATATTGAGAAATGAATGAACATGGAATGACATTCCCTGCTTAGAGAAGAAGCATTCCTGTGGGCTGTAGAAAGGTACTTTAGCAGGCTGCCCGCTCACAACACAGTAGACCTGTGGACTTCAACCATTCCCAAAGCTTTCAGCAACACTTAACATTTCATAAAAGTTAGATTTACGCATGATTTCTAAGCTGCCAAAATTACATCTTGTGCTCCCCCTTTCCTTTTCTAACGTGTTTTCTAAACATAAAAAGCTGCAGCGGCCCATCCAGATTTATTCATCATTTAAAATCTGTGTTGCCTGATGATTTGTGGCACGCTGATTTCAACTGTAAAAATGGAAACTGAAATATTACATATGTGCTGCTGTACTGTTACACCTAATTTCTTCTCAGGTTCACACTAAATTGAAATGTCTCTAGGAAGCTTAAAAAAAGGCAGCAGCAGAGAAAGTGAGGAAATATGTCAGGGACGTGTAAATAAACAGCTGGCTTACAACATATGTATTTTCTTCTATATTTTTCAGGTGCCACAATCTACAATCCATATCTGCCAGCCCTGTAGCACGCAGCTTAATTTAACTGTAATTGATAATGTAAAGGCAGATGGAGAGAAGTGTCAGCTCCTGCTCACATCCTCTAGGGATGCTGCAGAAATCAAAGCAGATGGTCCAATTGCTTCTTATTTATGTGTGACTCCTACCTCCTCTGCCTGCAGGATAATGGATCATTATTGCCTGCTGTGCACAAACACCAATATGCTTTTAAATCTGCTTCTCAAAGCTTATGAAAAAAGCACTATATTTCATATTAATTTGTTAAACTGCACTTAAAAAGGTCCACTGGTGGTGAATTATGATTCCCACCACCGAAGCAAAGTTCACTCAGACATTCTCTTTCCTTGAAACACAGAGTGCAATGGTCAGCCGAGGCTAGACGTTTGCACACCTCTCAACCCACCTCATTACACAGGTGACATCCTTTCAACCTCCTAATCTCATTCTTCATCTCCATAGACGTCTATGGCATCAAAGATCAGGGAGCTACAAAATTCTCACTCGTTAGTGGCTCAGTAGGTGTAAAAGTATTGGACGGAGTTGTATACGCACTATCCTATCTGTAAATGAATGTGGAGAGCACCTATCAAATAGGCTTATGAAATATCACTGTACAGATCATGCTTGCCAGCTATGACAGAACAAACCATTGCAACAGACCTGGGCTTAACTGACATTTAGGGGCTTGTTTACAAAGCCAGGGTAGCGGCTTTTGCCTGATATCGGAGCTGTGGCCCCAATGGGGCCGCGGCTCCGATATCGTGCGGAAGCCGCTACCGCGGCTTTCTAAACAAGCTCCTTAATGTTTTATTTGTTCCAAGGAAACTACCTCTTAAAGCAATGGGTAAAATTATCCCCAAAAGATATAGAGAATATCTATCAGAGAATGAAGTAAAAGCTGTTAGTGTGACTGGCTTTAATAAAGATTTCTGACAAGTTCCCAAAGGAAAAGTCCATAAAAGTGGACTGGTGGGGGGGGGGGGGGGGAATCCACTGCTTATCCCTGTGAAAGACAGCATGGAATCTATTTACCTTTTGGATTGATCACTGTTGAAAATTGGGTGCTGGGTTTGAGAGACCTGTGGTCTGACACAGTAAAACAAACTGCAGGTTAAAAATGGCTATCACTTCTAGAAAAGGAAATATTTCACACAAAAAAATGTAGAAGTAAAACTTCCAGATGGCAATTTTAAAAGGATTTTACATAGGCAAAGTGCACATTTACCCTCATAAAAAAGGAATGTATGGAAATGGGCTCCTTTTACTTCCTGCGTTTAAATACAAATCTCCCTGAGAAAAAAGTAGCTGGGGTTATGTCTGGGGATGGAAAGTTAAGCACCAGGATTTCATATTGAAATCCCTAAGTAGATCAACATGTATATGTTGTCCCTGCTTCAAAGCACGAAAGGACCCAGGTTCTCCTGCTAGCCCACATTTTTAAAGGAAAACCACAGAATTGGGAGATTTGAAAACTGCCCACTAAATATGCAGGGAGAATTATATTGCACATAGCCACCAAGTGGATAATTTGGTAAACGCTTTTTTATATGTCTATGTCAGCAGATGTGCATGCATTGCCTTCTATAAAATTATTCAGAGTGCACAAATACATGCAGTACACACAAAAATGATGAGCATGCTGAGTTTGCTGAAATGGAAGCCAGACTTATAGCAGTGCAGATATAGAGCCTGATGGAACACATAAACTAAAGGCACATAATTTAGATGAGCAGTAGCAACAGCGTAGGAGTCTAGTTGGAGTAACTGTGCTTCATGTAGTCCACAGGAATTTCCTTTTGATCGGAGTGTGACAAGTCATAGACTGCGCAAAGGCACTTTGATATCAAGCTTCCCATGTGTTGTGGGCATGTACCAGAGTTGCACCAGGAATGTCATCCAGCTGACTTGGAATCCAGCACTTGGTGGATCCACCATCAAAGATACATGATGATGATATAGTAACATAGTAACAAGATGGCAGATAAAGACTAGTATGGTCCATCCAGTCTGCCCAACAAGACGGCAAGAGTAGGTGCACCTGCGGCTCTGTGCAGATCACCTCTCCCCATTTATTTATTTATTGTATTTATTTATAAACATTTTTATACTGTGCTTTCCCAAGATCAAGCACGGTTTACAAATAACAGGATATGATATGCAAAAGAGCATATACATTTACATAGAACTGGTAAAACTATATACATAAAATTTAAACAAGTACTAATAACAAATGTCCTAATGAACTATATACAGTAGGGGTGAGCAGGAGGCTCAGGAGGAGCTGTACAGTCAGGAGTAGTAATGTCATAGTTACAGTATAGTGGAGTTGATGTCATTTAATGTTGGTGAAAGGGAACTCAGGTTATGGGATGTTGGTTCAGTTTGTGTGGAGGGGTTAGGTTTTGATCCATAGTGCATAGCGAAGAGGTGTGTTTTTAGGTTTTTACGGAATGTTCTGAGGTCATTTACATCTCTAAGGACATCAGGTAATTCGTTCCAGAGTGTAGGGGCGGAATGTGAAAATACTTTATTATTGGTTAGTGTTTTGGTTTTTCTGTAATCCAATGGTGTTATAAGTTTGTTTTTATATTTGCTCCTTTGGTTTCGGTTAATTGTTTCCTTATTAATTAGGGAGCTGATGAAAGAAGGGCCTAAGTTATTAATTATTTGAATGTAGTCACTAGTATTTTATAGCTAATACGGCAGTGGATAGGTAGCCAGTGAAGACTGAAGAGAATGGGTGTAATGTGTTCAATGGTGCTGATGTTCATAATTGATCTTGCAGCCACATGTTGAGCTACCGTAATTCCCCGAAAATAAGACCTATCCTGAAAATAAGACCTAGTACGTTTTTCTGAGATTCCCATAATATAAGCCCTACCCCGAAAATAAGACCTAGTGCAGATCATGTCTGACAGGTTTGGTACCTGGGGGGGGGGGTCACCGGGGAGGAGTTTTCCTCCTGCTCCACTCCCCGATGCCAATCGGGTGCCAGTGCTGTGCTGCGGGCCACTTCCTTCACGCCAAGGGTACTCTCTTTTAAATACAGTTGGTGCTGTTGTGTCCTGATTGGCTTTGGCAGGTGGACCGGGGAGGAGCTTTCCCTCCTGCTCCACTCCCCGATGCCGATTGAGTGCCGGTGCTGAGCTGCGGCCTCTTCCTTCGCGCTAAGGGTGCTCTGCTCTTTTGAAGATGGTGTTGTTGTGGCCTGATTGGCTTCGGCGGGTGGACCAGGGAGGAGCTTTCCTCCTGCTCCACTCCCCGACGCCATTCGGGTGCCGGTGCTGTGCTGCAGGCCACTTCCATCATCTGTGCGGGCTGGAGCTGCAACGCCACTCATTCTGTGCTGTCATGCTGTATATGAAAAAAAAATAAGCCCTACCCTGAAAATAAGCCCTAGTGC
Source organism: Ichthyophis bannanicus (assembly GCA_033557465.1). NCBI lineage: Eukaryota > Metazoa > Chordata > Amphibia > Gymnophiona > Ichthyophiidae > Ichthyophis > Ichthyophis bannanicus. The sequence goes on from CM066034.1 coordinate 182,596,463, forward strand.
ATCTTTTGGAGCAAAAATAAATATAAGACCCGGTCTTATTTTCGGGGAAACACGGTAGTTGCAGTCTTCTGAGTGCCTGTGTGGATGCTCCATGAAGAATGGAGTTAGCAAAATCAAAGTGAGATGTTATGCTTGCCCATGCCTTTGTTTAGGGGTGTGCCCACCGTTTCGTGTAGGTCACCCCTATTTGTTGAGATATAAGAGAGAATTATGTTTATCTTTAATTTATCCTGTTTCTATAAAGGGATCCACTGTGTCTGTCCCATGCCATTTTGAATTCTGTCACTGTATTTGCCCCCACCACTTCCATCGGTAGGGCATTCCAAGCATCCACCATCCTTTCAGTGAAAAAGTATCTACTGACATTACCTTTCCGTTTCCCCCCTTGCAGCTTCATGTTATGCCCTCTAGTTTTACAGCTTCCTTGTCTTTGTAAGAGGTCTGTTTGTTCGTTAATACTCTGTAAGTATTTAAAGGTCTGAATCATATTTCCCCTGTCCCTCCTCTCCTCCAGAGTGTACAAATTTAGGTCTTCAAGTCTCTTCTCATAAGTGTTCTGATGCAGGCTCCAAATCGTTTTGGTCACCTTCCTCTGAACTGTTTCCAGCCTTTTTATGTCCTTTGAGAGATGTGGTCTCCAAAACTGAACACAATATTCCAAGTGAGGCCTCACCAGCGACTTGTACAGTGGCATTAGTCTTCTGCGGCATGGTCTTTTGTAGAAGACTGGCTAATCTACTGAAGAGGGTTTTAAACTAGATTCATTGGGGATGGGTGAAGAAAGTCCCCAGGTACGTGATATATTAAATACCTTTATGGAAATGGGCAACAGGGGTAACATATGTAAAGCAGTGTGTATAAAAATGCCCGTAGCATGGGAAATAAGATCCCTGATGTTGAAGCTTTGGTGGGAGTGGCTGACTTGGATTTAGTGGCAGTTACAGAAACATGGTTCACAGAAAACCATGACTGGGATGTAACTATACCTGGCTATACTTTATTCAGAAAGGACAGGGTAAGAAGAAGGGGAGGAGGAGTGGCACTATATGTAAAAATACTATTAAAGCTTTGGAATTACAGAGCTTAAAAGGGAGAGAGGAGACATTGTGGGTTAAACTAGAAAGAGGGAAAGAGAAATCTATTTGCATTGGCATGATATACAGTCTCCTTCACAAGAAGAAGAGGTGGACAGAGAGTTAATTGAAGATATACACAATATTGCTAGGAAAGGGGAATGGCTACTGATAGGGGATTTCAATATGTCAGATGTTGATTGGCACATTCCTGCTGCAATATCATCTAGAAGTAAAGAGATCCTGGATTCTCTACAGGAAGAACTATTCAGGCAATTGGTAACAGACCCCACACGTCAAGGGGCCATAGTGGACTTGGTGCTTACCAATGGTGAAAGTGTTTCTGATGTTATAGTGGGAGATCATTTTGCATCCAGTGATCACCAGATGGTGTGGTTCAGTATTAGGACTAGAGCTATTAGAATCCATTCAAAGGTGAGGGTCTTAGACTTTAGGAAGACTAACTTTGTCAAGATGGGCCAATACCTCAGGGAGTCGTTAGTGGGATGGGAACAGCTGGGGATGTAGAAAAAAAGTGGGCAAAACTGAAAGAGGATATTTTAAGGGCAGCCAACCTTTTTGATAAAATGGTAAATAAAGGTAAAAGGAAAAGAAGACCACTATGGCTTTCAAAATAAGTAGCTGAAAAGATGAAGAAAAAGAGGGAGGCCTTCATGAAATACAAGAGATCACACAGAGAGGAAGACAGGCATCTATATTTGGAAAAACTTAGAGAAGCTAGCAAAGTAGTCAGGAAAGCAAAGATTCAAAAAGAGGAGGAAATAGCCAATGCAATAAAATGGGGGGATAAGACGTTTTTCAGATATGTTAGTGAGAAGAGGAAGGGCAAAAGTGGTATTGTCAGACTCAAGGGTGAAGGGGAGGAATATGTAGAAGCTGATGAGGATAAAGCGGAATTGCTTAACAAATATTTCTGTTCTGTGTTCACAGATGAAGAACCAGGAGCAGGACCTCGGAAAACACCCATAAACTGGAACAGAAGCGAGGGACATCTTGAAGAATTTTCAGAAGACTGTGTTCGTGAGAAACTAGCTCAACTTAAGGTAGACAAAGCGAGGGGACCAGATGGGATACACCCTAGAATACTGAGGGAACTTGGGGACGTTCTAGCAGCTCCACTGACTGATCTTTTCAATGCCTTGTTGGAGTCAGGAGTGGTGCCAAAAGACTGGAGAGAGGCTCATGTGGTGCCTTTACACAAAAGCGGAAGTAAGGATGTGGTTGAAAACTACAGGCCGGTTAGTTTAACTTCGGTGGTGAGTAAATTATTGGAAATGTTGCTAAAGAGAAAATAGTGAGGTTACTGGAGTCCAGCGGATTACAGGATCTGAGGCAGCATGGATTTACCAGAGGCAGGTCTTGTCAGACAAATCTGATTGATTTCTTTGACTGGGTAACCAGGGAGTTGGACTGAGGGAGAGCCCTAGATGTGGTGTATTTAGATTTCAGTAAAGCCTTTGACACTGTTCCTCACAGGCGACTTATAAACAAACTGAGCACTCTAGGGATAGACCCTAAAGTTACTGCTTGGGTTAGAAATTGGTTGGGTGGGAGGCAACAAAGAGGACAGGTAAATGGAGCTTACTCTGAGGAGAAGGATGTTACCAGTGGTGTGCCCCAGAGATCTGTCCTTGGTCTGATTCTTTTTAACATCTTTGTTAGTGATATAGTGGAAGGGCTGTCAGATAAGGTTTGCCTCTTTGCGGATGATACCAAAATCTGCAATAGAATAGACACCCAGGAAGGTGTAGATAACATGAGGAGGGATATAGCTAAGCTTGAAGAATGGTCTAGAATTTGGCAGCTGGGATTTAATGTTAAAAAATGTAAGGTCATGCATTTGGGCTGCAGCAATCCAAGGGAGCAATATAGTATAGGGGGTGAAGTACTTTTGTCCACTATAGAAGAATGGGACCTAGGCGTGGTTGTGTCTGATGATCTTAAAGTAGCTAAACGGGTAGAAAAGGCAACTGCAAAAGCTAGAAGGATGCTTGGGTACATACGGAGAGGAATGGCCAGCAGAAGAAAGGAGGTGATAGTGCCTCTGTATAAGTCTTTGGTGCAACCTTATTTGGAGTATAGTGTGCAATTTTGGAGACCACACCTTCAAAAGGATATAAACAGGATGGAGTCAGTACAGAGGGTGGCTACTAAAATGGTTAGTGGTCTTCATTATAAAGCATATGAGGACAGACTTAAGGATCTTAATATGTACACCTTAGAGGAAAGGCGGGATAGGGGTGATATGATTGAGATGTTTAAATAGCTCTGTGGCATAAATGTACAGGGGGAGAGCCTCTTTTAATTGAAAGCAAGTTCTGCTATGAGGGGACATGGGATGAGGGTGAAGGGGGATAGATTCAGGAGTGATATGCGGAAATATTTCTTTATGGAAAGAGTAGTGGATCCATGGAATAGTCTCCCAGTGGAGGTGGTAGAGATGAGGACAGTATCTGAATTCAAAAAACATGGGACAAACACAGAGGACCCCTAAAGGAAAAAAGGGGACTGTTGTAATTGTTGATATGGAAGGACAGACTAGATAGGCCATGTGGTCTTTTTCTGTCATCATATTTCTATGTTTCTATTAGTACCTCTTCCTTTCTGCTGGTAGTTCCTCTTTGTATGCAACCTAGCATCCTTTTGGCTTTTGCCACCTCCTTGTCACACTGTTTCGCCACCTTAAGATCCTCAAAAACAATCACTCTGAGGTCCTTCTCCTGATCCATGCACACCATCCTATTGCCCCTATCACATACAATTCTCTTGGATTTCTGCTTCCCAAGTGCACAACACTGCACTTCTTCTTAACTGCCAAGCATTAGACCATTCTTCCAGCTTTTGTAGATCTTTTCTCATGTTATTAGATCCCTCAGGGGAGCCCACTTTGCTGCAAAGTTTCGTGTCATCTGCAAAAAGACATACTTTCCATTCAGTCCTTCAGCAATATCACTCACAAATACATTGAACAGTAGCGGTCCCAGGAGCGAACCCTGGGGCACACCACTAACACCTTCCTTTCTTCTCGGTGAGTTACGTTTACTGTAACCTTCTGTTGTCTGTCAGTCAACCAATTTCTGATCCAATTTACCACCTTGGGACCCATCCCCAAGCTGTTAAGTTTATTGATAAGCCTCCTATGAAGAACAGTATCAAATGCTTTGCTGAAATCTAGGTAGATGACATCCATCAGATACCTTTGGTCTAGTTCTCTGGTCACCCAGTCAAAGAACTCAATCAGTTGTGTTTGGCAAGATCATCATTTGGTAAAACCATGTTGCCTTGGATCATGCAACCTCTTGGTTTTGAGGAAGTCCACTAATCGCTCTTTCAGGACCGCCTCCATTACTTTTCCTGCCACTGAGGTAAGCTTACTAGCTTGTAGTTTGTCACTTCTTCCTACTGCCACTTTTGTGAAGAGGTACCACATCAGCCCTTTTCCAGTCCTGTGGAACTTCTCCTGTCTCCAAGGATCTATTAAAAACATCCTGAACTCTTTCAGTATCCTGGGACAGATGTTAGAAGCAAAGGTACTGGCAGACTTCCTATGGAAGAATAAAGTTCCTCCAATTGGGAGAGGGGAATAGTGCCAGCTAATGGAGCAATGGCAGATGCAAAATGGAATTGGGACGGTGCAACAGAGCAGATCAAAGAATGTGAGAACCAGATCAGCTGAGAAAGAGAAAACAGGAAATCATCAAAGTACTCTAGCGGCAAGCAGCAGAAACTAGATGGAGTCAATGAGTTGAAAAATGCACAAAATGAAGAAGGAGACAGTCTGCAGCAGTAGAGATAAATGACAGCTCAAACTAAAAGGAGGAAAGTATATAAAATCTTTGCCAGAAAAGGAAGGCAAGAATTGCAAAGAGGCACTGCAGGGCACAGGGGATGTCAAGATGTCCAAGAAATTGAAAGTGGCTAGGAATTTCAGGGTTTGAGAAGTATCATAGGACAGAAAAAAAATTTATACCCTGGCTTAATAAAATATCTTGATATGGTAAGGGAAGCACAAAATCCCAGGGGGGACTGGCTTCACTTATAATAACTTTGTGATAAAAAGTTTAAGAAAAACTCACTTAGATCAATATTAAAAGGCAAATATTTGTCCATCAGCATTCGCTAAATGCTCTCTATTTACACGCACATCAGTATATTTGTGGACTTGTTTGGGGCACGGCAACAGCGGGCTAAAAACTGATCCTGAAAGTGGTGGTATTCAACTGTCCTCTAGATAAATTTTCAGGCCAGCTTTCAAAGGCATTTTTCAGGATAGTAGATCCTGCTAAATTGATGTGTGAGCCAGAGTGATATTCAATGGCAATATCCAGATAGAGCTGATGAATAATCTCTCTGACTACCTTGGTACTCTCCAGATAGTGCTCTGGTTGTCCCTCGATTTATCCATATAGCAGTGATTTTCAGCATCAGCATATGGATAGTTTATCCAGATAATGCTGCTGAATATCCCCATAGACCACAGAAAAGACACCTGGTTGAAACCAGGATGGTCTGTGGGCAGATTAGGGAAAGTCCCAGCAGCCATCTGGTTAGCAGCAATATTCAGCTGCTAACAAGATTGACCCATCCTAACTTTTTGTGGTTTAGCAATGGCTGTCCTAATGGTTTTGCTATTTATTTAGCTGCATTTATATCCTGCTTTTCACAGGGTCAAAGCAGTTGGGGGATACATTTAACACAAGGGGATATGAGACACACACTACTAATACTTACAGGGAACATGGGCAATGGAGGGTTAAGTGGTTTGCCCAAGACCACAAGGAGCACCTGTGGGACTAGAAACCCCAGTCCTTCTGACCCAAGGTTGCTGTCCTTTAGGGGGATTTGAACCTCCAACCTTCTAGTCTGTGGTACCTTGCCCCAACCACTAGGCCACTCCTCCCTGCCATCTGGCTAGCAGCTGAAAATCACTGCTGATCAGATAGCCAGGGTTCTGTCTGGTGAAACCAGATCTTCAGCACCAGATAGCAGATGAGTTCTGTTGTTGAATACCAGGTTTTAATTAAAACAGCAGCGGTCAGCTGCTTTAAAAGAACTGATTGCGGCTGCTGAATATCAGCTGCTGAGGAGGCCAGATGGTGATAGTGCCTCTATTTAAATCTTTGGTGAGACCCCATTTGGAGAATTGTGTGAAATTCTGGAGGCCACATCTTCAAGAGGATATAAACAGGATTGAGCTGGTGCAGAGGGTGGCCACCAAAATGGTCAGTGGTCTTTGTCATAAGGCATATGGGGACAGATTTAAAGATCACGATATGTATACTTTGAAGGAGAGACAGAAGAGGGGTGATATCGTAATAATGTTTAAATACCTCCATGGCATAAATGCACAGGGGGAGAACCTCTTTCAATTGAAAGAGAGCTCTGCAGTGAGGGGACATAGGAGAAGGGTGAAAGGGGATAGACTCTAGAGTAATATGTGGAAATATTTCTTTATGGAAGGAGTGGTAGATGTGTGTAATAGTCTCCCATTTGAGGTAATATAGATGAAGACTGAATCTGAATTAAAAAAAGCATGGATCAAACACAGAAGATCTCTAAATGAAAAAAAGGACTGTAGTATTGGTATGGAAGGACAGACTGGATAGGCCATATGGTCTTTATCTGCCATCATCTTTCTGTGTTTCTGAGCTCCTAAATGTATGCTCATAAATTTGTGCCTTATTTTCATCCAAGTTTATGAGCCTAATTTTTGAACTGAAAACTCATCTGGACTGAAATTGTAAGGGTTTATGCTCCTAACTTTGAAGGTTATGCTTCTAAATTGTCCTCTTTGAAAATTTACTAGATCTGAGTGCCTAAATTTTAACTTGAAATTTCTGAGAGGTTGATATTGAGTTGGGTTTATGTGGTCTGCAGCACCTGCAAATTGCACAAACCACAGCAATCCTGATATTCAGTGGCACTGTCCAGATAGTACTGCTGAATGCTCCTACAGACTGCAAATAAAATCACGCAGTTCATTTCAGGGCAGAGCTGGGATAGTCCTGGCAGCTATCTGGTTAGCAGTGATATTCAGCCACAACCAGATAGCTAAATTGTATAACTGTGTGGTTTTGCTATCTGGTTGGCAGCTGAATATCACCACTAACCATATAGTAAAACATCTGTCCAGTGAAGCCAGATATTCAACACTGGACATTCCGGATACTGGATAGTGCTGACTATCCAGTTTTAGTTAAGACAGGGTAGCCAGGCACTTTAAAGATGTTGACTGCTGCCACATAATATCAACCCCTAAATTCCTAAATTTAGGAGCAAAAACAGTGGATTGCAACAGGAGAAGATTTAGGGCAGGGAAAGAAGTTAGATGCTTAGCAGTGATTTTCAGCAGTAGACTTATAAATTAGGCTCATATTCAGGCAAATGAATGGCAGGTCTAAATTTAAGCAGAACATTTAAGCTCCTAAATTAAGATGAATTTTCAGTTGAAAATTTAGGCTCCTAAGTGCCTGAAAATAGTACACAAATGTAAGAGTCTAACTAGAGAGGTTAAATCTGGGGGTGCAGCTATTTGTTTTCAATATCAGACCCATCTAAATTTAGAGGCTTAAAAGTTATGGATCTAATATAGGGGCATGTAGAAAAACTGTGCAAAACTGAAAGAGGATACTTTAAGGTCAACAGACCGTTTTGTTAGGAAAGTAAATAAATGTAAAAGGAAAAGAAGGCCACTATGGTTCCCAAAAGAAGTAGCTGAAAAAATGAAGAAAAAGAGGGTGGCCTTCATGAAAGCAAGAGATCACAGAAAGAGGAAGACAAGCACCAATATTTGGAAAAACTAAGAAAAGCTAGGAAAGTAATCAGGAAAGCAACTATACAAATGGAATCAAAAATAGCCAATGCAGTAAAATTGGGGACAAGACATTTTTCAAGTATGTTATTGAGAGGAGGAAGTGCAAAAGTGGTACTGTCAGACTCAAGGAAGAAGAGGACAAATATGAAGCAGCTGATGAGGCTAAAGCAAAATTGCTTAACAAATATTTTGGTTCTGTGTTCACAGATGAAGGGCCAGGAGAAGAACCTCAAAAAATACCCAAAAATAGGAACAGAAATGAAGGAGATCTTGAATAGTTTTCGGAAGACGGTGTTCATGAGAAACTAGCTAAACTAAAAGTAGATAAAGCAATGGGGACGGATGAGATACATTCAAGGGTAGTGAAGAAACTTGGAGAAGTTCTAGTGGCTCCACTGTCTGACCTTCTCAATATTTCTTTAGAATCTGGAGTGGTCCTAGAGGACTTGAGAAGAGCACATGTGGCCCCTTTACAGAATAGTGGAAGTAAGGAAGAAGTTGGGAATTACAGGCCAGTTAGTCTGAGCTCTGGGGTGAGTAAATTAATGAAAATGATGCTAAAACAGGATAATGAGGTTTCTGGATTCCAATGGATTGCAGGATCGAAGGCAGTATGATGTTACTAGAGGCAGGTGTTATCAGACAAATCAAATTAATTTCTTTATCTGGGCAACCAGAGAGTTGGACCGAGGGAGAGCCTTAGATATAATGTACTTAATTTCAATAAAGCCTTTGACATCATTTCACACAGGTGACATAAATAAATTGAGCACTCCAGGGATGGACTCCAAAGTGATCGAGTGGGTTAGAAATTGATTGAGTGGGAGGCAACAAAGGGTACAGGTAAATAGAGCTCACTCTGAGGCGAAGGATGTTATCAGAGGTGTGCCACATTTTTGTTAGTGATATTGCAGAAGGGCTGTCAGGTAAGATTTGCCTCTTTGTGGATGATACCAAAATCTTCAATAGACACCCAGGAAGGAGGACATAACATGAGGAGGGATCTAGTGAAGCTTGAATAATGGCTGAGAATTTGGCAGCTGAGATTTTAACACTAAATAATGCAGGGCCATGCATTCCCGATGCAAAAATCCAAGGGCGCAGTACAGTATAGGGAGTAAAGTATTTCTGTCCATGAAAGAAGAGCGGGGCCTGGACATGATTGATTCTGATGAACTTAGGGTTTCTAAACAGGTAGAAAAGGTAATGGTGAAAACCAGAAGGATGCTTGGGTGAATAGGGAGAGGAATGGCCAGCAGGAAGAAGGAGGTGATTGTGCCTCTTTATGGGTCTTTGGTGAGACTTCATTTGGAGTATTGTATGCAGTTCTGGAGACCACACCTTCAGGGGGATGTTGGTGGAATGGTGTTGGTGCAGAGGGTGGCTACTAAAATGGTCAGTGGACTTTGTCAAAGGTGAGAGAGAGGAGATATGATAAAGATGTTTAAATACCTCTGTGGCGTAAATGCACAGGAGGAGAGCCTCTTTCATTTGAAAGAAAGCTCTGCAATGAGGGTGCATATGATGAAGTATGATGAAGGTGAAAGGGGATAGACTCAGGAGAAATATGTGGAAATATTTCTTTATGGAAAGAGCAGTAGATGTACTGGTATACTGTCTCAGTGGAGGTAGTAGAGAAAAAAAGGGGTCTATAGTAGTTGGTATGGAAGGGCAGACTCGATAGTCCATATGGTTGTTTCTGAAGTCATGTTTCTATGTATCTATATTCAAAGGATTTATGCTCCTAACTTTAAGAGTTATGCTCCTAAATTGTCATCTTTGACAATATTTAGGTCTGAGTGCCTAAATATTTTCTTAAGATTTCACTAAATTCCTAAATTTAGGAGCATAAAAACTGGGTGGCAAGAGGGTAGATTTAGGGTGGGGAATAAAAGGAGCTTAGCACTGATTTTCAGTACTAGGCACCTAAATTAGATTCATAGAACTAGGCAAATGAATCGCAGGCCTAAATTTAGGAGCATGGATTTTAAACTTCTAAATTAAGACACATTTCCAGCTGAAAATTAAGATTCCTAAGTGTGACTGAAAATACGGTACTAACTTAGGTGCCTAAATTTAGGGGCTCAACTTTTTTTTAATATTGGGCCCTGAGATCTAAAATGTAGGCCTGCCATTCATTTGCCTAGATTTTAGAGCTTAGATTGGTGCTCCTAAATTTAGGAGTAATGTCACATTTAAGTAGAAACATAGGCACTCAGCCCTAGTAAATTTTCAAAAAGGTCAATTTAAGAGCATGGGGGGGGGTGTTATATTCAATGGAGGTGGCCAGTGCTGTTAAAGTGACTGGCCATTGCTGCTTTAAATAATGCCCAGATATTAAAGGCCAGAGCCATATCCTGCGACCGACACTGAATATCCAGGTTGGTCAGTTAGCGTTTTACAACTTAAACACAGAATTGTGGTCAACCTCTAAGGCAAATGTAAGAATTAAGGTGGACCTCTGGGTGACTACCTCCAGAGAGCAATCAAGGAATTCCATGAGATTAACAGCCACAGAGTCCCCTTGACCCCCAGGGGAATCAGCACCTTTCAGGAACAGGTGCTGAGCCCTAATTAGGGGAGGTAGATTCCCAGGGTCCATACTCAATATCTTGATCAGATACTTTTTTGCCATTTCAATAGGTGGTATAAGGGGAGACCTGGGAAAGTTCAATAGCCGAACATTATTCCAGTGCAGCTGATTTTCTAGGTGCTCCATCCATCAATAGACAATACTACTGTTCTTAACCAGGGTGTCTCCTACAATCTGAACAGCACTAACTTTAGATTCGAGTGCATCAGTTCTCACAGAAAGATAGTCCAGGGCCTGAGAGTGTTTAACCACAGCCTGCGAAACAATAGATAAGTCCTCCACAAGTCTGGTAGACAATGTCAGCAATGAGGTATTGAGTCCCTGTATGGTGTCCCACAGTGACTTATAGTCACTGCCTTTGGTCTCTGTGCCTCATGAATAGCACACCCAGAGGCAGCGTCCCCCATTTTCTGTGCGATGGAACTCACAGTTCTCTGTGACGCCCCTGCCCCATCGAACAAGGGAGATGACACTGCTACCAGCACACCTCCTGACAGGAGTACGCCACAATCCCCTCTGGTCTGTGTGGACTGCAGTGCACAGACAACGCTAACACTTCCGGGATTTGGAAGCAGAGTATGCACAATGGGGATAAACAAAGCCCCTTCCTCAGTGCTGCCTGTTGAATGCCTGCCAGGTTGGCCCAAAGGAAGTGTCGCCGGAGAAGTGGAAGAAACTCCAAAGCCTTCCAATGTAGTCTGGCAAAGGGGTATGGAGCCTATACCTTCCAGGAGGACAGATTGGCCTTTTCCCTTCCTCTTACCCATAACGAATAGGCAAAGGGAACCTCCAGAATGCCAGCATACCAGAGAAGAGTGCAGTGTCCTCCGACATGACGACTCAAAGTGCCATCTTGGTCTTAGGAACATTCTTCAACCTTATGCATTCATAATTTCTGAATTTAAATGCCAGGCATGTATGCTTGGGGAGACAGTTTGGCATGTTAAAAAAGTTTTCTCGTAGAATCTTTCTCCTACAGGAATTCCTGCTACCATGGAATGTGGAAGAATAGGAAAATAGATAAAACGGTATTTTACGATATTCTGTTAGGTCGGTTTTGAATATGTATGACATCTTTCAATGAGCTCCATGAATTATATATATTCTATAGGCAGAGATATTAAGAAGTGGATAGTAAATTAGCCTTTCCTTCAAATAAAACTATGATAAAATTTCAAAAGACAGCTCTGAGGAAACTTAATAAATGTGGTCTCCACTCAGCCTGCTCCTATGCAGTTCCGAATGACCATGTCATTTATGTGAAAACAGAAAGAGGTTTCAATTCTTCACTGTAATTTACTTAAGGCCTGATTTACTGTGTTTTTTTCTGTTGACACAGAATGCAAATAAAGCTTTGTCATTATTTTCTGTCAGCTATATTATGAATTATAATATTCTTTGCTGTGATTATTGTTATATATTGTGACTTTTTAAATATTTTTGCATACCACTTTGGATAGTCTTTTGAAGATAAGGAACACAGTTTAAAATAATTTTAAGTAAATACAAAGGTTGAACAAAAATAATGATTAAGACATGAATGATTGAACATTTAGAGCTGTTTCGATGCAGGGAAAACAGATGCACTAATGATGGAACATTGTGAGGTTTTGACTCATGCCTTTGAAGTTCTTAAATGCCTAATTAGTGAAGCAAGAGCAGATTGGCAAGTTTAGGAAAGTGAAGCAGTTGGAACGACGGTCCAGTTCCTTGCACCATACAGTCTCTTTGGATGCCTGGTTGGTTTGAATACTAAACTGTATTCTGTTTAAGGGAATAAATTCACAACATGACAAATGAAATTTTTTTTAAAAGAAATCAATTTTGTTTTATAAAGGCTATATAGGCATCTTTTTTTTTAAGTGCCATCAAGTCAATGCTGACTTCTGCTGACAGCAGCCTCTGGGTTTTCTTGACAAAGTATGACTGGAAGTAGATTGCCAGACATTTTCTTCTAAGGCAATGGAGGGTATAGTGACTTGCCCAAGGTCACAAGGAGTGCCATTGTGAATCAAACCCTGATCTCTTTGGTACTAGGCTGTTGCTCTAACCACTAGGCTACTCCTCCACTCCATATATGCATCTATGTGCCTTAAAAAAAAAAAAGCTTTTTATGTTCCTACTACAAATTTACTCCTGTTTCATGGCTGGCATAAAGGTGAATCTGTTCTCTCTGTGTATATATGCACATTTAATAAAGTATGCATGCACATCACAATTCTGCCCCTGCTCAGTCCAAACTATGCCCCCAGGAATACCTGCACACAAATCACATAGAAGTAGGTGCTATTTTTGGGGTGAGAGCGGTCCTAGTACTTATATCATCAGTGGTGATTATCAGTCTGCTAACCAGATAACTGCCGTCATAACGTTACTGTAGGTCATTTATTTATTTATTTATTTGCAGAGATTTGATATACCACTAATGGTGTGGCACATTATAGTGGTTTACAGATAAAACAAGTTTCTTGATTGCAGGACTACAAAAACAAATACGAAACAGACAAGTGACACCGAAGAGACATGGGGGGGGGGGGGGGGGGGGGGAGTAGTACAACAATATTAATTCCAAAAGTCAAAGGCTGTAACAGATAATTGCAGGGGAAACGAGGTAGGGAAGGAGGATCAGCATCTAACAAGAACGAAAAGAGAGCAGAGTAAGATCTATTCAAAGGCCTGGTTAAAGAGCCAGGTCTTCAGACCAGTTTTAAATTTTGCATCCAGAGTGCTGTGGGCTTGGTATTCCAAAGATGAGGGGTTTGGAAACAAAAGGCAATGGACCAATAGACCTCTAGGCATAGTGTGCATTTTGTGGCAGTCACTAAGACATTGATATTTGATGAACGAGAGGGACAGTAGGGGATGAGATGTGAGTACTGAAAGAAAAGTATCCCAGTGTAATAGGCCCCATGTGTCAGCAGAAGGAGTTTGAACTTGATTCAGTAAGGAACAGGGAGCCAATGCTGCTCACAGAGCAGAGGAGTGATGTGTTCAGCTTGTTTTATATTGTAGAGAAGCCTGTATGAGTTGCAGGCACTTTGCTTGTGCTTGGGATATACCTAAAAGAAGAGTTACAATAGTCCAATCTTTGTATAACCAGTGAGTGAAAGACTATTTGTAAAGCCTTTTTGTCCAGATAAGGTTTCATTGATTTTATCCATCGTAGAGCAAAGAAACAGTTTTGGACAGTTTTTGAAATGAAGAGGTGGAATATTAGGTGTTCGTCTAGAAGGACTCCAAGTAAGCGAATAGGATTTTAGTAGTGGAGGGGGAACAGTGCCTGCCATAGACTGAAATGTGTTTAAGGAGTTGAGGAGTTTTGTAAGATGTAGATTAGTCAGCAGAGAAAATGCTGGGAAAGACAGACATCCGGAGGAATTATCTGGTGAGTGCTTGGTAGGAGAAATTGGTATGGAGTCGCTGTCACCTCCTTATGAAAATTTAGAATCTTTGTTACCAGGTTAGAACCAAAATTATCCGGAGAGACAGGGACAGAGATAGTACTTTCAGCGCTTTGATATCTGCTTTTTAAAAGAACAGGAAAAGCTGTTTAGGAAAATTGTCATGCTTGTATACAGTATTAAGTTGGAGAAGTGTTTTTACTTGGCTTGAGTAATGATCTGTTTATATTCCCGTTGAAGAGATGTACAATGTAGCTTGTTGTCTATAGTCAGAGATTTGTGCCATGCGCGCTCTGAGTGCCTGACTCTTTTCCTGAAGTTCCTTAGTTCCTGTGAGAACCAGGAGTTTCTGCCTGCCCGACTGCTTGGCCGGCATGAGAGGAGCATGAGAATCAAGGCAATTTGCTAGGAGAGAGTTCCAAGTGGAAATCTTTTCAACTAGAGTGAGAGTAAGGAAATTTGATGGGAGGTCCAAACTGTCTGTAGCAAATTTTCCTGTATTGACATTTTTTATGTTGTGGAAGTAATACAGTTTGCGTCAAGTCTAGTTTAAAGTAGGGAGAAAACCAACAGCCGTCATAAGATCGTGGCTTCTGTATGTAATAGGCAGTATTTATATCTACTGTAAAGGCTGTCAAAATGGCCCACATACAAATGTAAGTACCAGAACTTACTCATGGAAAATGCCAAACTCCTATGTTTATGTTTATGTTTATTGAGCTTAATATACCGCCCTTCAGTAAACATCAGAGCGGTTCACATGATACAATAACATAAAGAAATTATATTTGTGAAAAGGGAAAGGAAGTTACAATAAAAACAGGAAAGCAAATCAGCAGAATCGGTCAACGAGACAGGAAGGGGGAGAGGAGAAGAGGGAAGAGAGGGGGAATGGGCTACACAGAAGGGTCAGGGAGGTCAAAGGCAAGGGCAAAGAGATGGGTTTTGAGTTTGATTCTGAAGGTGGTAAATGTCTGTTCAAGCTGGACGGAGGTGGGGAGAGAGTTCCATAGTGCAGGGCCAAGGAAAAAGAAAGCAGAGGAATGGGTGGACTGGAGGTGAGCATGAGCAGGAGAAGGAAGATGAAGGCGGTTGAGGTGCATAGACCGTAGGGAGCGAGCTGAGGAATGAAAATGAACGAGATCAGCGAGGTACTGAGGGGAGTGGGAATAAAGAAAACGGTGAAGAGTAGTCAGGACCTTGAAATGGATATGGGACTTGACAGGAAGCCAGTGGAGGTGAACGAGCAGGGGTGTAACGTGATCACGGGGAGAGGAGTGGAAAATGAGACGGGCGGCAGTGTTTTGGATGCGCTGGAGGCGGTGAAGCTGAGTGACAGGGAGACCGGCTAAAATAGAATTACAAAAATCAACACGGGACATAACCAGGGACAGGAGGAGTGTAGTAAGTGTTTGGGCGGTGAGAAAAGGCCTGATGGCACGGATCTGGCGAAGGAAGTAGAAAGAGGATTTTGATATATGAGCGATGTGGTCGTGGAAAGAGAGCTGAGAATCGAAAGTAAACACCCAGATAGCGGAAGGAGGTGACCAGTGGGATTGGAGAGCCAGAAAAAGAGGGGGCGATCTGAGGAGAGGTGTCATTGCGAGAGAACCAGATGGCAAGGGTTTTGGTGAGGTTAAGGTGAAGACAGTGCGTGGTGAGCCAGCTGGCAACGGCAGTGAGGCAGGCATTAAGAGGGGAGAGATCGGGGGAAAGGGGAGAAGTGTGGTGAAGAAGAAGCAAGTCATCGGCGTAGTAGAATGCGGAGATACCATTTTGCTGAACAAGCAAGGCGAGGGGGGTGAGAAAAATGTTAAAGAGGAGGGGGGCCAAGACAGAACCCTGGGGAACACTACAGGGGAGAGGAACGGGCTCAGAGGGGGAGGAGAAGGAAGAAGAAGAGGGAAGAACGGAGTAGGACCGAGAAGAGAGAAAAGAATGGAACCAATGAAGAACGGTGCTGCAGAGGCCAGCATCCTGAAGACGAGCCAGAAGGAGAGAGTGATCAACAAGGTCAAAAGCAACGGAAAGGTCAAGGGAGACTGCCACCGACAGATCACCACGATCATGTGCTGTGTGAAGTTCATTCGTGAAACCCAAGAGGACCGTCTCGACACTATGGCCGGGACGGAACCCAGATTGGCGGGGGTGAAGGAAGTGAGTGGAATCGAGAAAAGCAGACAGTTGCGAAAAAACAGCTTTCTCGAGGATTTTAGAAAGAAAGGGAAGGTTGGAGACGGGACGGTAGTTGGCAGGAATCATGGGGTCTAGAGACGGCTTTTTGAGGATGGGACGGACCAGGGCGTGCTTCCAGGGCTTAGGAAAGACACCAAGGGAGAGGCTGGTGTTGATGATGGAGAGAGCAGGAGGAACGAGGGCCAGGGAGGGAAGAAGTAGCCAAGAGGAGGGAATAGGATCAAGTGGGCAGAAAGTCTTTTTGGAGGAGGAGAGTAACGCAATCAGCTCGGGAGAGGTGAGTGGGTGGAAAGAGTGCCAAGTGTGAGAAAGCTGAGAGGAGGGAGGAGGAGAAACAGGAGGGGGACTGGAGATGGGTGGAGGGCAGTGGGGAAGAGAAGCACGGAGATCAACTATCTTGGAGCTGAAATAAGTAGCCAGCTGGGATGGAGCGGGTGAAGGAGGCGAGGGGGAAGATCTAGTACCAGACTGGAGAGAGGTAAGAGACTGAAGAACTGAGTAGAGGTGGCGTGTCTGGTTGGGAGCAGAGGAGATGGCAGAAGAGAAGTAGGACTGTTTGGCTTTATGGACCTCGGTTCGGTAGTGCGTGTGGTTAGATTTGAAACGTGAAAGGGTGTCGGGACAGGGGGACTTATGCCAAAGGCGCTCAGCACGGCGGAGCTGAGTGCGCAAGAGGTAAAGACCGGGATGGTACCAAGGTTGGGAAGGACGGCAGGTGGGGGAACGGGGACTAAGAGGGGCAATATGGTCGAGAGTGGCAGAAAGCACTGAAACCCAGGTAGAGGCCTGAGTGGAAGGAGAGAGGAGAGAGAAGTCAGACGGAAAGATAACAGACGCAGGGGGGAATTGCAGAGGGGTATGGGGGGTTAGCCGACCAGAGCAAGGACGGGAGGTGGGAGGGGGTTGCTGGGGGGGGGGGGAGTCAGAGAGGGAGGGGCAACAAAGGAAGGTGATGCAGTAATGGTCGGTCCAGGGTAGGGGAAGGGCTTGAAGGGGCTGCAGTTGGTAAGTGGAAGCTGAAGGAGAGAGAAGCAGATCAAGGGTATAACCGGCAGAGTGGGTTGGGAAAGGGATAAGCTGGAGGAGGGACAAGTCGTGAAGGAGGGTGTTAAAGGAGTGGGCTCTGGTGGAGATAGGGGGGTCGAGGTGCAGGTTAAAATCACCTGCAATAAGTAAACGAGGAAAAGTTGTAGACAGATCAGTGATAGAAGAGAGTAGAGAGTCCCAGAGCTCAGGGCGTAGAGCTGGTGGGGAGTAGAGGAGGAGGAGGTACAATGGGGAAGAGAAGTGGAGACGAAGAAGTATGGTTTGTTTTCCCATATTCACATTTATAAATGGCTCCTCAGGCTCTACGTGTTGACAAATACACGTACACTCCCGAATGTCTGTTAGAAAAGGTTCTATGCTTGCAGTCTTTTCTAAACTACCAGCAGAACTGTGTACTTCATGATCTCCACATACTACATAATAGGCAGTACTAAGATAATTTGATCCTTTATTTCCTATCTTTATTTTCTTTAGTTTATTCATGTTTGCAGCTTCATCTCATTTAAGTGGTCTAGATGCACACAAGTGTTATTTTTCTTCTTATGAGATGTGTCAAGGGAGGGGGGCGGATTTTAAAAAAGAGACCCATATACAATCTGGGACCTCTAAGCCAGAATGTCTGAAAAAAATGCAGGCAAGTCCTGGTGCAGCCATGATTTCACAAACATGGATATGCCTGATATGGATGTCTGAGGGGGGAGGGGTGTCTACACAGACATCCCCGGAATAGTATTTTAGAACCTGGGCTTCTAGGAATAGCCTAATAGAGTAGTGGCCTAAGAACAGGGAAGCAGTGTTTAAATCCCACTGCTTCTATCATTGAAATTGAGCTGAGTACTGAGGATGGTTTTCATCTAAAACTAGCACTTTTTAGGTGCCTGGAGCACAGGGATGACCCAACCATTAGGAAAACCAGGCAGTTACCTAGACAAGCTTCTGTGTGGTAGCAAAATGCAAGCCATTCAGAGCTTAACAAGAGATTCTGCCAGCCGGGGGGGGGGGGGGGTGCAGGGGTATAAGGCTTAAGGAGGTGATAGTGCCTCTGTATAAGTCTTTGGTGCGACCTCATTTGGAGTATGGTGTGCAATTCTGGAGACCGCACCTTCAAAAGGATGTGAACAGGATGGAGTCGGTGCAGAGGGTGGCTACTAAAATGATTAGTGGTCTTCATTATAAAGCATATGAGGACAGACTGAAGGATCTTAATATGTACACCTTAGAGGAAAGGCGGGATAGAGGTGATATGATTAAGATGTTTAAATACCTCCGTGGCATAAATGTTCAGGGAGGGAGCCTCTTTCAATTGAAAGCAAGTTCTGCTACGAGGGGACATGGGATGAGGGTGAAGGGAGATAGATTCAGGAGTGATATGCGGAAATATTTCTTTACGGAAAGAGTAGTGGATCCGTGGAATAGTCTCCCAGTGGAGGTGGTAGAGATGAAGACAGTAACTGAATAAAAAAAAGCATGGGACAAACGCAGAGGATCTCTAAAGGTAAAAAGGGGACTGTTGTAGTTGTTGTTATGGAAGGACAGACTAGACAGGCCATGTGGTCTTTTTCTGTCATCATGTTTCTATGTTTCTATGTTTCTAAGGTGTGCCTATGGTGCCCTTACCTCCAACAAACTTTGGGGCCAGCGGAACTTAACTTAGACACAACGACAGACCTCCAGGGCATTTCTGAGATCAGGCAGAGACATTCGGGTTCCTGGGGATGCCTCAGTCACATCGCCACCACTCCCCTGTTCAGATTTAGATGTCCTCATGCTGGAGACATCCACAGACCCGGCTTCTAAAATAGCTCTGGAGATGTTGCTGTGCTTTGGATGTCTCTATGCCTGTTTTCAGACTCCAAAGCACAAATAAGGATTTCAAAATTACTGCCATAGTATTGTTTACTGATCTGATCATTTTCATGTGTGTTTTCTTATATGCAAATAAGAACAAATTTGAATTAAAAAAAAAACATTAAGGGGTATGTCTACTATAATGCATTAGTTTTAGCTGCTAATGCAGTGTGTTAGCAGCCAAAAACACATGACAAATGGAAAACTTCCACGGTATCTGCAGGGAGCGTTCCCAGGGGATACTATGAAGGGTTGGTTTTCCTGTGGGATCCTGCTTTACCTACCATGGCAGATACCATGGGAAAAGTCCCACAGTACCTGCTGAAGCTGGTACTATGGGTCTCTGGTAAATCCATGGGGAAGGATGGTAGAGATCAGGTGTCAACAGCTCTGTACCCCAATCGCTGCCATGCTCCCCCCCCCCAACTGCCGTGACTGGACCCTCCAGCCACCCTCACCCACAATATTGTAAGTGCCATGATGCAGCGATCTGTGGCACTAACATTAGTAAAAAGCGAAGTGTGTGTCCCTCTTTCAGCACCAATCCCCATCGGGAGCTGCCTAGGAGGGATCGGTGTGACCTAAGATTTAGAAAACATCCTGGCTAGCCAGTTGGCTAAGCCCTCTGCCTCCCCCCCCCCCCCCCCCGTGCACATGTAAATGGTTGGGGACCCCCTGCACCCCCTCCCACCCTCCCTCTTAAAAAGTGAATCCCAGCTATTCAGCCAGCAAGGGCAGTCCTAGGGCCCCCTGTCTCCCCCCCCCCCTTGCACATACCAGGTAGCCTGTGGTGGTCTAGTGGAGAACAGGGCAGGAGTGATCCTATTTGCTCCTGCCCCATCTTGCATCAAATTCAAAAGCCATCGTCACGAGGTGCTGCCCTCTAGCCTCTTGCTAGGGGGCAGCACCGTGAGATCATGGTCATCTTTGAAATATAAGAGAGGCTTGTTGTTGCCTTCGAAGTTCAGCAGGTCTAGGCAGCCTCAGAGTTGTCCATTGATCTGTCTGATGATGAGCTGCTTGCTTCTCTTTATGAAACAGAAAGGGGAATGGATTCATTGAATTCATGTACTGATTTTTTCTCTGGATTGAGCAAACAGCAATTTTGGATAGCAATGTGACTGAGTTTAATAAACTTGACTTGGCTTCTTCTAAAAGGACAATAACCGGAGTTTCTGACTTTGACGTTTTCTAACCCTAAGGAAATGGAAGACCCTGCATTGGATTTAATTTTGAAAGCATTTTCTTGTTTGGAAAATTTAGTGATACCTAAGTTGGAAGTTCAACATGAGGTGGTAATGAAATTTGAATCGAGATTACTGGAATGTGGGTATAATATGAAGGATTTCTCTCAGGAGCTCAATAATGTGGAACAAAAATGGCAACAACAGCAAGGAAAGTGTGAAGATTTGGCAAAATCTTGTAGCACTATGGCTTATAAGCTTGACCTTTCTGCTGCTTTTGACACTGTTGACCACAACCTTCTCCTTGATATCTTGTCCTCACTTAGTTTAAGGGCTCTGTGCTATCCTGATTCTCTTCTCCCTTCACTCTTTCAGTGTTTGTTCTGGTGGATCCTCCTCTACTGCTATCTCGCTCTCATTTGGTATAGCCCAAGGATTGATCTTGGATCCACTCCTTTTCTCACTCTCTACACCCAGTCCCTTGGTGTACACTCTCTTCCCATGGCTTGCAGTGCCATCTTTAAGCTAATGACCCCTAGATCTACCACTCTATACCTAAAATCTCTCCGGCAAACCAGGCCCAGATCTCTGCCTGCCTTTCTGACATTGCTGCTTGAATGTCTCACCGCCGCTTGAAATTGAACATGTCCAAAACTGAGCTTCTTATTTTTCCCCCTAAACTCTCCTCTCCTCTCCCCTTCCTCCTTTCTCAGTCTCTGTGGATAACTCTCTACTCCTCCCTGTCTCCTCAGCTCACAACCTTGGGGGTCATCTTTGATTCATCTCTCTCATTCTCCACATACATCCAATTGATAGCTAAAACCTGCCGTCTCTTTCTCTACAACATCAACAAAATTCACCCTTTCACTTCTGAACACACTATTTATTTATTTATTATTCTTATATACCACACTCTTAAAAATCAGCACGGTTTACATATAACAGCGTTGTGCATTAAAAAGCACTTACAGTGAACAGGGTAGAATAACTTGGGGTTCAACTAGTGGTAACTATGTACATCAATTTACATCTATCTACAAATGTACAACGTTGGTAATGGTTTACGTGTTGATGGTAGGTGGTGTGTTAGGGGGTGCAGTGTTGGAGGGCTGTGAATAGTGTAATAGAAAGAGGTGATGTTTAAGCACTCTTCTGAATTGGGCTAGATCTTTGATGCCTCTAATGGGTCCACTACTAAGATACTTATCCACTCCTTAGTCACCTCCTGTCTAGACTATTGTAACCTGCTCCTTGCTGGTTTCCCTCTGAGTCATCTCTCTCCCCTTCAATCTGTTTGACACTCTGATGCACAGCTAATCTTCCATCAGTTTTGTCATGCTCATATTACCACTCTTCTCAAGTCTCTTCATTGGCTTCCTATCTGTTTCCGCATCCAGTTCAAACTTCTCCTGCTGACCTATAAGTGCATTCACTCTACAGCTCCTCACTGCCTTTCCTCTCTTATCTCTCCCTACATCCCTCCTCGGGAACTCTGCTCTTCTGGCAAATTGCTCCTTCTGTGCCCTTCTCTTCTATTGCCAATTCCAGACTTCACTCCTTTCACCTTGCTGCTCCTTATGTGTGGAACACACTTCCTGAGTCTGTACATCAGGCGCCTTCTCTGACCCTTTTCAAATCCAAGCTGAAAACTCACCTCTTTGCTGCCGCTTTTGGATCTTGACTCACCTGATGTCCTTTGTGTTTCCTTATCATTCTCCCTAACTGTATCCCATGTCTACAGCTACTGTTTGGCTGTCTCAACTAGATCGTAAGCTCCATTGAGCAGGGACTATCTTTTACATGTGTCTGTGCAGTGCTGCGTACACCTTATAGCACTATACAAATGTTCAGTAATAGTAGTACCTGAAAATGTTAAAAACAGTAATATAAGGATTGTTAATTTTCCTATTCTATATAATGTCTCTGGTTTAGAGTTATTTAAAAGTTTCTGAAGGATGTTCTGGCTGTCCCATATTCTTCTCTTCCACCTATTTTAAGTGCATACTGTTTACCACTGAAGAAATCTAATATTAAAGATATGAAGTCTAATGCTTCACTTGTTGTGGCCCCTTATAGGGACCTCTGCAAATTTATTGCTGCAGATTGACTAGATTGTAAGCTCGGACAAGCAGGGACTCTCTCTGATACTTTTGGTTGTACAGCACTGCGTGCGTGGCACTTTACAAGTGTTTAATAGTAGTAGTAGTAGTAGGCAAATCTACTTTATTATTAGCAGTGTTCCTTGAATCTGACCAAGATTGGGTTTTTAAAATGTTTTTTTCTTCTAGAGATAAAACATTTTTGGGATGCATTATTAAAATGTATCTCGATGTTTCATTTGAGACCCAATCTCGTTGACATAGGTTTTTGACTGAAAACACAAGCTGAATCTATCGGTGCTAATTTTTGTTGAATTATCCCTGTAAATGTAAGATAAAATATCTTTCTGATACTTGCGCTTTCTATGAGCTGGACCATCTGAAGACTTTTTTGTCATCAAAGAAGGAGGATGTGTTATATGATCCTGAGGATGTCTGATTGATTTGTTTAGTATCTTGTATAATTTTATTTTTCCGATGGTAACTGAATGACAGCATTATCATGTCTTTGTTTATGTTTTGTATTTTTTCTTCTTGGATTCCTATAATCATTAATTTTCTTGCTTAGTTGATGTATGATAAGATAAAATAAAAATTATTAAAGGTAAAAAGTAAAGATATTTGTCACATCTAAATATTTTTTTGAACTTAATATGATTTTCAATTTGAAGCAAGGATTATGATGAGGTAGACTCACAAGGCATTACTTCCCTAGACTAACAAATTTTACAAACTGGCTAGTAGGAATGTTGAAGTTTTATTTCATATATATTAAAAATGCTATGAAAAAAAATCTAATAGGACCCATTATTGAAAGGCACTTGTCTAGTTGGCTGCACCTGCTAACTGTATAAGTGCTGATAAGAGGGCTATCCAGGTGCGTTATCCAGGTAGTGCTACTGAATATTTCCTATGACAGTCATGACACCGTCTAGAGAGCAGGGGAGGCCTGAGGGTCATGCGGATCCATGTGCAGAGATTTACTGCGGGGCCTCATTTGCATAAATATTACATAGTCATTGGACCTCGTTTGCATAAATTTAATTAATTTCAACATTTCTGTGCTGCCCATCTAAAAACCTAGATAGCTTCCAAACATACATGCATACACAATTTATTAAAACAGCCATTACAATAGAATAAAGATAACAAAAATCATGAATCAAAATTAACTTTCACACACACACAAAAAAGATAAATCATTTAAATATCTGTATATTGGATTTATTTGGTCAGTGCTATGACCAGCTTATTGATGAGGGAAGATATAAAAAGAGAAAAATGAATCCTGGCAGCCATGAATTCAAGATCATAGTGCCCAGGCTGGATTGAAGGCAGCAGCAGTGAAGCTATCAGGCTACTAAAAAAATTAAGAGAGACATTCTCTTAAAATTTGAGATTTCCTCAATTCTGAAGTGATGAAATATTTTAAAATTTCAGACTGGCAGTATCAAGAAAGCAAAACTGCAAAAGGCAATCCATATTGCACTACCACTCTACTGTTATCTCCACACAAGGATAAAAAAATAAGCAAGAAACTATAATGCAGGACCCATAGAGCAAATCTAATCATTCCATAGCGGCAATACTCCTCCAACAAGGAGCCTACCCAGAACCTAGAACATGCATACACCTACTGGGAGAACTGAACAAGCCAGATTCCTACATAGAAACTCCATACTAACAGAATACCTGGCCTCTCAGACTTAGGGGCATGTTTACTAAAGGTTAACTAACGCGTGTTAATGAAAGTTAATGCTTGTTAAGTGCTACTATGGCCCATTCTTTTCTATGGGCCATGGCAGCACTTATTGCGCATTAACTTTCATTAACATGCATTAACCTTTGGTAAACATGCCCCTTAGAATGCTGATAGACCCTAAGCAAGTACAGAATAAGTGACAACAAAATAAAAATAGAAATGTGTTGACAAAAATTAAACAAATCCAAGGAAGTCACAGTCTGCATGTAGCGCAGCACCAGATAGATGCATATAAAGAAAACACATGTAAATTACAAAAACTGATATATACAATCACTAAATTGAAAATAAAATACTTTTTTCTACCTTTGTTGTCTGGCCATTCTTTTTTTTCTAATTATGTTGGTTTCAGTCCACTTTCCTGCATATTCTCTTTGACCTTTCCAGGGTCTCAAGTCCATTTGCTACTTTTCTCCTCGACATTCATCTCTGATATTGACCTTTTTTCAGCTTTCTTCTATGTATTTTCCTCTTTTCCCTTCCCTGCTGTGTCCATCATCCCTTTCCTTCTTCTTTCCTGCTATCCAACATCTCCCCATCCAGCATCTCCACATCTCTTTCAACCAATATTCTCCCACCGTATCCAAAATTTCTCCTCCCTATGCCTCCTCCCCTTGTCAAGCATCTTCTATCAACCTCCCCATTCCCACTTTCTCTGTAACAGAGGCAGCAGAACAGCCAAATGACTGAGGGGGCCCAAGATCCGCTCTGACTCTGTCCCAAGCTCCGCCCCAACTTTTCCTCAACTTACTCCTAGCCCCTACAACCTTCCCCTCCTGCCTGCAAGGATCCGATCCCAGAAGACGGGAATGGCCGTGATCACAGCAAAGACTTCTGTCTGAACACAGGAGAATGGATCACAGTCTTTGCTGAAGGAGTCTTTCCTGTGATCACAGTCATTCCTTTCTCTTTTTCCTGTGAGAGATCATATCAGATCCCCATGAGCAGACAACCCGCATGGAGGCCACAACTGCGGCCTTCCCCTCCTATTCTGCCTACGGGGATCTGATCTCTGGCAGGCAGAAAGAAGGAGCCTTTGCTGTGATTGCAGCTGCTTTCTTCTCTTCTGCCCATGGGATCCCTGTGGACAGAACAGGAGGGGGAAGGCTGCAATTGCCACCTCCATGCAGGTTGCAACTGGCACCTGGCAGGCAAAGTTTTGGTGGGGCTAGGGCCCATGTGGCCTACCCTGTTCCAACTCCTATGGCCTAGCATCTTTCTTTTTTCCATCTTCCAGAACAACCCCCTTAATGCCCATTCCCTTATAATACCCCCCATGCCCGGCATCTCTTCTCTACCTCCTTATTCCCCTTTCACTTATGTCCATCATACTCCTCCCTCTTCCTATGATATCCACCCCCATGCCCAATATTTCCCCTCATTCCCTATATCCCCCTCCTCTGTGTCCAGTGGCTCCTTTCCCTTGCCATATGGTCCTGTGTATCCCTTCTAACCCATTACCCATCCCTTCCCCCCATGCAGTACTTCCATCCATCTCAAATGTTGCTCAGTGTAGTCCATTTTGTCAAAGTTCAGGACAAGCAGCTCTAATTTGATTGTGGCCAGAGCAGACACCCTTCTGGGACTCCAGTGCTGCTCAAGGCCATTGCATTTTTTCCTCCAGCCTAGCCCACTCAACCAGTGGTAGGATTCAAAAATCTTAGGAACGGGTTCTGTTTCATCTTAGACATCCAACTTCACATTTCAAGGTGGAAAATAGACAAACACAAATATAATTTATTAATATTTATTTTTCCTTCAAATACTTCCAAATTGAAAGTTGATTTTCATCGTACTGTTTATCTTCCTTATCTTTCACTCTCTTGTCATCGGCTGTATGGTTAACTCTTAGCCATGCTTGTACAGATGGAACTGGGTCCCAGGAATCCAATGGAAGGCCGATCAGGTTAATCGTCTAAATTTGCAACATTTTGAACTGTGAGGCAGCTTCTTTTATCTGAATATATAATATTCATTGCAAAAAAACTCTTTCTGCCTCTGCAGCACTAATAGCAACTGTATTGATAATATGTTTTGCCTTTTGTATAGTACTTGAAATTTCATGGTTGTGGTGTTTTTTCAGAAAACGTTCCACATAATCATGGAAATCATTGACATCGATTTCATGACTGAAAGGTTTAGGAAACACAAAGGTTTTCCTCTGCAGCTATCCAAGTGACAACAACTTTATCAATATTCCAATGGTCGGTTCTAGTAAGCTTACCACTTCATAAAATTTATTATCTCTATTGTGTTCATCATTTCTTGATTTTCAATGATTGCGATCCATCACCCTGGCTTCCATATTTTTTATTATCGTTTCCAGTAGTTTTTGACTAGGAAGGCTGACATATTTTTGATTCTCAACAAAGCCAATATTTGTAAAATCTTCAGAAGTTATGATGGGACCAACTTTATTCTCAAAGCTTCCAGAACTTTCTTTGAGCATTTCAAAGACTCTAAAGGTTCTTTTTCTTAATTTTTCAGCTCTTGTGAAATTTAAAATGTTTTGAAGCCCATTATAAAGTATGGAAATTTCTTGCAATATATCTATCATCAATGCTAAATCATCTAGGAAGAATCTGTTGCAAAGATGGGAGGCCATTTCTGAATATTGTTTATGTAAAGAAAAACATTTGTACAAAGCTGGATAAGTGCCCCTAACAGCAAGTATTGCTCTTATGATGCAAGCAGCTCATCTAGGACCAAAAACTCTACCAGTCTTTGTAATTTCTAGTCCAAGTTCTTCAGAAAGTTTTAAAAGTTCCATTTGATTTTTGTTGGATTGGTGATAGAGTAGATTTTATCTTTAAAGATTTTGAAGTGATTCAACTGTTTTATTCCATTGCTAGAATCATTTAAGACTACTTGCAGATGGTGATTCAACTGATAACATCAGGAAAATCTTTTGTAAGTCTGGTGCTCACCCCTGATTTGCGACCAAGCATCACACTTTTACCAACAGAATGCAACCAGGATGTTTCTCAAATATCCAACATCAAATCCAGGATCATTCAAACTTTTAAATAAATTTTGATATATAGTCTCAGCATCCTGTGCTTCTAACTCAATCAAATTGAGAAAAATTGTGGGGAATATATTAGAATCTTCAACTTTGATAAAAGTAATGATCATTGGTTTATTAGATATAGTTGAAGCTTCATCAGTGATGTCACAAAGTTTAACTTTTTTTCGATTATTTTAGTAAATATTTCCTTTTTAATTTCTGTTGCAATATGATCAACTATCTTAACAGCAGTTTTCCGAGAATGGAGTCCTATTCCCATATCCTACCCATTTTTTACTTGCAGTTCAATCTCATCTTCTATATCAGAAAATGGCCCACTTCTTTTTGCTATGGAGTAAACTGTATTGAAGACTCTCCATGTACTGCTGATATATTTTTCATTCATTTTACGTACACATTTACTAATTAAACCATCTGTACATTCTTTAAGTAGTTCCACATACACACACTGTGTGCCTTTGATGATGCTTCAATACTGCAACTTTTCCATTCCTTTGATACATGAATCCCCCATCATATTTAAGGAGTAAAAGTCTGCACACTGATCACAACCCAGTTTCTTGTGCAAACAACTAAACCATCGTATTTCTTCTTAAATTCCTCGACCTATTTCATATTCCAGCAATCAGGAAGATCTTCATCTCTAAGTTCTGTAGTATTTGAAAATGACATCTCATTATGTGTTAGCAATAGGTGTTTACTGGAATATTCATCTGCAATCGCAGATCTTGTTTTTTTCAAGGAAAATTTCTCTAAAACGTTTTGTCGCTTCATTTCATTTTGAGGCTGAAATGTGTAAGGTTTTACTTCAGAGGCTCAGTGAGAGCTCTCGCACTAGCAGTAGAAACAACAGGTACAAACACAAGCCACCTTCAGGGGGAAAGGCCTCAGAAATAAAAACATATATAAACATAAGATCAATATAAATAATAAATAACACAATTCATACGTAAAACAATGATAATGCAAAAGTAAATAGTTAAAAATGCTGTAAAGATGTTCAACAGACATTAAACAGACAAAAACGTTCATGAGAAATAAGTTCATGTGAAGACACGTAAAAGTGAACCACCAATAAAATAATCCCTTTACCATAAAAATTTATTACATTTTATTAGATACAGGTAGAAAAAATGTATTTTGTGAGCAGATTCTTCTTGTTCTTATGTCTGTGTTAAATTGCAAGAATGCTCTTAAGTAGTTCGCAGATTGTTTGTAGAGTATTTTGAATGTGTTTAGTATTATTTTGAATTTGATTCTGCTGGCTATTGGTAGCCAGTGAAGTTGCTTTAAGAGTGGGATGATGTGTTCATGCCTTGGAGTTTGAAAGATTATTTGGGCCGTAGTATTCTGTGCCAATTGCAATCGGTCCAAAACTTGTTTTGGAAGGCCTGTGAGGGATGCTGTTTCAGAAGTCAAGGTGTGGGAATATCATGGCTTGTAATGTTGTACAGGAAGTCTTACACTGATAGAAGAGGTCACAAGTGTTGAAGTGTTTTAAATTTGGAATAGATTGCTCTTGTGGAGTTATTGATATGGATGCCTATGTTTAATTGTCGATCTAAGGTTATTCCCAGATATCATACTTCATTCTTCACTTCCAGTGATGCTTCTTTTACTTTGAGTTAAATTGGAGGGGTGAATGACTTATCCCTGGTAATGTATAAGACTTCTGTCTTATCATAGCTGATTTTTAGTTTGTGTGCAGATAGGTAGCCACCTCATCCAAGCAGGTTGCTATTTGCCTATGGTTGGGTTTTTTGGTATCAAGTGGTATGTATAGCATAATGTCACCTGTATAAATGGGCTAAAAAATGTTGTGTTTCTGTATTATGTTACAAATGGGTTGAATAAACAGATTAAATAATAAGGCTGATAAAGCGGATCTTTGTGGGATTCCCTGTTTTTGGTAGTATGGCTTTGAAGATCTGGCTCCGATCTTTACCTGTTGTTTGCAGTCAGTTAAATATGATTTGAACCATAGTTAAAGTGGTGTTTTTGAATCCTATTTCTTGGAGTCTTGCAATAAGTAGGTTATGACAGATGGGGTTAAAGGCAGATGCAATATCTAGAAATATCAGAATGAAGCCAAGATTTTGCTTCTCTTTTCCCTTTATGATCCTGTCCATAAGGGCAGTGAGCAATGTTTCTACTCCGTGACCTGTTCTAAAACCATGTTGCTGAGTATCGAGTGGGGCATGTTTATCAATATGGTCCTGCAGGTTTTATTTATTTATTTTATTTATTTAACAGTTTTTATATACCGTCTTTCTCCAGGACCAAGCAGGAAGTCAGTCCTCACTTATGGGTGACGTCGGCGCCGACGGAGCCCTCGCGGAGCAATTTTCCCCAGCTTTCAAAGAAAGCCTTTGGGAATTGCAGCGCGCATGCGCGGTCGTCTTCCCGCCCGAGGGTGCCATCTTAGCCAGTCTTCTTTTTTCCGCGGAGCCCTACAGACGTCCCCGTCTTGTCCCCGCGAAAAAGTTGATTTTCTTCTTTATTTTATCCTTTTTTCCTTCGGCTCGACGCCGATCTTTTTCCCGCCCGGACTCGCGACGCCGGTCACGAGTCCTCTTCCTTTTTTCGGTTTTTCTGACTTAGTCAGCTTTCGTTTTCGTTTTTCCCTGGCAGCCCGGTCCTTTGACCTCGCAGGGGCCCTTTTTCCCCCGATGGCTGCCAGTGGGTTTAAGCGGTGTGGTCGGTGTGACCGAAATATGTCACTAACCGACACACACGACTTTTGCCTCCGCTGCCTGGGCCCGGATCATGAGGAACTGATCTGTGGGCCCTGCAGCAAAATGTCCTCAAAGGCGTTGAGAAGTCGGCGGCATCAGCGTGAGAGAATCTTCGCTGACCCCAGTCGTACCCGGACCTCGTCGGAGGCCTCCGCGTCGAAAGGCTCCAGCTCGGACCGTCGCCGGAGTTCCTCCGACCGGGGTTCTCCCTCCGGGGACCATCGTCGGAAGGTGAAACCCGCGAGGGCGGCGTCGGTGGACGCTCCTGGTTCCGCGAGGGCCAGGTCGCATAGCCCCGACAGCCGCCCCGGGTCCTTGGAGAAGGAACACATCCCGAAGCGACCTCGCCTGGAGTCGGAGATGCCTGCCCGGGTAAGTCCTGTGGTCCTTCTGGACTCGCCTCCGCGACAGCCGACGTCGGGCCCGACGCCGTCGGGGCCCGAGTCGGGGGCTGCTGGGTCACCTGAGCTCGGACTCAGGTTGACGGCCTTGGAGAGCAGACTGTCTGCCTTCATGGACCAGCAGAGGGCACTGCTCGCTGGCTTCGCTGGCGCCGCTGCCCCGACCGCCGGGACGTTGACGTCCAAGTCGACCCCGGAGACCGAGCCAATCCTCGAGTCGATGAGAACTCGAGTCGATCCTCGGTCGAGGTCACCCTCGGCCTCCCGTTCGGGACCGAGGTCGCCGACGCCGACTCCCTCGGCGTCGGGGCGGCTGGCGCCGCGCCCTGCCCGGGCCGACCCCACCGAGTCCTCGTCGGAGTCGGTCTGGGAGTCTGAGGAGGAAGAGTCACCTGATTCTTTCCGGACTCGGTGTGTCCCATCGGACTCACCGGAGTCCGAGCCTCGGAAGCAGTCCCCCCCGGAGGATGCCCGGTTCTCGGACTTCGTTAGGGACATGGCCAAGGCTTTGGCCTTCCCTGCGGATCCCGAGGAGGAGCCTCGAGCCGAAGAGCTCGACGCCCTCCAGTATGACTCTCCCGCGAGGGAACACTTTACTGTACCGGTTCCTCCTATGCTGGAACGACTACTCTTCCGCATGTGGGAGAGTCCGGCCTCCTCGCCGGTCCTGAGCAAGCGGGTCGATTCTATATATCGAGTCCGCAAGAGCCCTGGCTTTCAGAAGGCACAGCTGCCACACCATTCCATGGTAGTGGAATCGGCCATGCATCGTCTTAAGAGCCAGAAGATGCACTCCTCGGTGCCTCCTGGAAGGGAGGCCCGTAACCTGGATGGCCTTGGCAAGAAGTGTTTCCAGGGCTCTATGCTCGCATGTCGTGTCCAGACTTACCAGCTATACATGGGCATGTATCTCCGGGATCTGGCTAAAGAGCTAGCCGGATTCTCCGCTGGTCTGTCCGAGGAACCCTTGCGGAGGTTCCTAGCCTTGTCCACTGGCATTCGGGAATGCTCAAAGTTCATGTCCCGAGCAGCCTATGATGGCTTTGAAGCATCGGCTCGAGTGGCCGCAGCCGGCATCGGTGCCCGCCGACAGGCTTGGCTTCAGTTGTCAGACCTTGAGCCCTGGGTGCAGGACAAGTTGGTCGATGTCCCCTGCCGAGGCGAAAACCTCTTTGGCAAACCCATGGCGGAAAAGGCTGCGCAAATTGAGACTGAGACTCTCACCAGGACCAGGCTTTCTAGGAAGACCTCCGCCCCTTCCCAGAAAAAGAAGGGCTCGGGGAAAAAGTCCTTTTACCCGAGGAAGGCGGCTGCCTACAAACAATACCCCCATTATCAGGCCCCTGCAGCTCCCCAACAGGGCCAGCAGGCCAAGGGACGGGGTAACGGGTCCCGTAGGCAGCAAGCCCCCAAGCCTGCACCACCAGCCCCTGCTCAGCAGGGTGGGGGTTTTTGACTCGCACAGCATAGCCTTTTCCCCCCCGCTGGTTCCTCCCAGCACCGGTGGCCGGCTGGTTCACTTCGCCCACAGGTGGTCCAGCATCACCGCAGATGCCTGGGTGCTTCAAGTCGTGCGAGAGGGCTATCTTCTCCACTTCCACCAGGTTCCTCCCTCCTATTTTCCGGGAGAACCTCCACGACCCCCTCTGCACAGGGAGTTGCTCCTTCAGGAGTTAGCAGGTCTTCTGCAGGAACAGGCGGTGGAACCGGTGCCACACCACCTGAGAGGTCAAGGCTTTTATTCCAGGTATTTTCTGATACCAAAGAGAACAGGGGGCCTCAGACCCATCCTGGACTTGCGCAACCTCAACAAGTTCCTTGTGCGGGAGAAGTTCAAAATGCTTACCCTTGGAATCCTTCTGCCCTACCTCCAGCAGGGAGATTGGCTATGCTCCTTGGATCTAAAGGATGCCTACACACACATCCTCATCCACCCAAGCCACCGCCAATACCTGCGGTTTGTGGTGGCAGGAAATCATTACCAGTACAGAGTACTGCCCTTCGGCCTGTCCTCCGCACCGCGAGTCTTCACGAAATGCCTCGCGGTCGTGGCGGCCCATCTCAGGCTTCACGGCCTCTATGTCTTTCCGTACCTCGACGACTGGCTCATCAGAGCAGCGTCCGCTCGGGAGGTCACCAATGCCACACGCCGCACGGTGACTCTTCTGCAGCACTTGGGCTTTGTTATAAACTTCGCAAAGTCCACTTTGCTCCCCTCACAGGATCTCGAGTTCATCGGCGCAAGGCTGCACACTCCTCAGGCGCGAGCGTACCTACCGCTCGACAGGGCTCAACGGCTCATGGACCTAGCCGACCGCTTTCGCAGCCAGCCCCTGGTCTCCGCCAGGCGCTTCCTGAGACTACTCGGCCATATGGCTTCCACCGTCCATGTGACCCCCAATGCCCGCCTGAATATGCGGTCTGCTCAATGGTGTCTCCGCCAGCAGTGGCGACAAGCCACAGGCGGCCTAGCAGACCTAGTGCGCGTCTCCGAGCCGCTGATCTCGTCTCTCCGGTGGTGGCTCCGGCAGCCGAACCTAATATTCGGAATGCCTTTCCAGTCACCTCAGCCGACCCGGGTGCTGACCACCGATGCATCCCTCCTGGGCTGGGGAGCACATTGCCAAGAGGCACGTACTCAGGGCCTCTGGACCACGTGGGAGTCTGCTCAGCAGATCAACTTCCTGGAGCTCAGGGCGATCCGCCTAGCTCTCAAGGCCTTCTCCCACCTGACTTCCCACCAGTCCGTCCTTGTCCAGACGGACAATCAAGTTGCCATGTTCTACGTGAACAAGCAGGGGGGCACGGGCTCCTTCCTCCTCTGCCGGGAGGCACAGAAGCTCTGCTCTTGGGCCGTCAGTCACGGCATTCTCCTGAAGGCGGTTTATCTCCCGGGCCAAGAAAACTGCCTTGCAGACAAACTCAGCAGGGTCCTCCAGCCGCACGAGTGGCGTCTGGATCCCTTGATAGTTCAGAAGCTCTTCCTCCGGTGGGGCCTCCCCACGGTGGATCTCTTTGCCAGTCCTCACAACCGGCAGCTTCCTCGCTTCTGCTCTCGTCAGCCACACCCCCTTCGGGTTGCGGCGGACGCCTTTCTGATCTCGTGGTCGGGGAGCCTTCTGTACGCTTTCCCTCCCATTCCGCTGGTCTCTCGGACTCTTTTCAAAGTTCTCCGAGACAAAGCCTTCATGATCCTGGTGGCCCCTCGCTGGCCCAGGCAGCCGTGGTTTCCGCTCCTGCTACAACTGGCGGTGGAGGATCCAATCCCTCTGGGGGTACAACCGGATCTCCTCACTCAGGATCAGGGGTCCCTACTGCACCCCAACCTCAGGTCTCTCAACCTCATGGCCTGTCTGCTGAGAGGGTAGTCCTTGCTCCCCTTCTCCTGCCGGCGGAGGTGGAGGAGGTCGTCTTGGCTTCGCGACGGCCCTCTACCCGCAAATGCTACGCCCTTAAATGGCGTCGCTTTGCAGTCTGGTGTACCCAACAGTCTCAGGATCCCTTCTCCTGCCCGGTGTCGGTGATCTTGCAGTACTTGCTGCACCTCTCTAATCTGGGACTTAAGTCCAACTCCGTCAAAGTTCACCTCAGTGCTCTTTCAGCACATCATGTGCCGGTGGACGGCAGACCTCTCTCAAACGACCCTCTCGTAGCGAGGTTTCTCCGAGGTCTCCTTCTACTTAAACCACCTCTGCGCCCGCCAGCACCTGACTGGGACCTGAATGTGGTTTTGCAGCGGATCACCTGTCCGCCTTTTGAACCTATGGCTACCTGTTCTCTCCGTTTTCTGTCTTGGAAAACACTGTTCTTGATAGCCCTCACTTCCGCTAGACGCGTAAGTGAATTGCAGGCCCTCGTGTCTGATCCCCCTTACACTAGGTTCTACAAGAATAGGGTAGTCCTACGGACTCACCCAAAATTTCTGCCTAAAGTGGTCTCCCCTTTTCACATCAATCAGGAGGTGGTACTTCCAACCTTCTTTCCCAGACCACACTCCAGCCGAGCTGAAACGGTCCTCCATACCCTGGACTGTAGAAGGGCATTGGACTTCTACCTTGACCGTACGCGGGAGCACCGTAAAGCTGCTCAGCTTTTTGTGTCTTTTGACCCCAATAAATTGGGGCTCCCGGTCTCCAAGCGTACTCTGTCCATCTGGGTTGCGGACTGTATCTCTTGGGCTTATGGGGCAGCCGGACTCTCCTTAGAAAGTCGAGTCACGGCTCATTGCGTTCGGGCAAAGGCTACGTCAGTGGCTTACCTCCGCTCTGTTCCGCTGGCAGACATCTGCCGGGCCGCTACTTGGTCTTCGAGCCAGACTTTTGCGGTCCATTACTGTCTCGAGAGGGAGTCCCGTAGGGACAGTGCTTTCGGACAGGCAGTCCTCCGTAATCTCTTTGAGGTCTGAGCAACTCCTACCCTCCATCCCGGATGTGGGCTACCGGTGGGTGATAATTCAGCGAAGATTCTATCCTTCTGTGCTGCTGAGCTAGAGGGAGCTCATTTTTGTGCTTAGGGTCTCCGGTAGCCTTGAGCTTGGGAGTCCCATAAGTGAGGACTGACTTCCTGCTTGGTCCTGGAGAAAGCGTAGTTACTCACCTGTAACAGGTGTTCTCCAGGAGCAGCAGGAATCAGTCCTCACTACCCTCCCTCCTCCCCTTGGAGTTGCAATCGTCTGCTTATGTTGTTTTTGCAAATTTTTATGCTGTCTTTTTTAGCTATGTCATCTGACTGGCTAAGATGGCACCCTCGGGCGGGAAGACGACCGCGCATGCGCGCTGCAATTCCCAAAGGCTTTCTTTGAAAGCTGGGGAAAATTGCTCCGCGAGGGCTCCGTCGGCGCCGACGTCACCCATAAGTGAGGACTGATTCCTGCTGCTCCTGGAGAACACCTGTTACAGGTGAGTAACTACGCTTTCTGCGATTCAAGACGGTTTACAAAGAACAAAATAAGACAGTATATTGCAACTGTTTACAATGGAGCAATATAAAAAAGGTATATAGGTAAGAATGAAACTTTATACAGTAAACAACTATTTACATAGGGATATATGGTTACAGCAAGGTTGTAGGGGTGAGTTGAAGGGCAGGGGAGCAGAGAGGAAGATGATGATATACTACTTTTTCAATTAATTTTGCTAAGAACTCGGGTGTGATTTGTCTAATGTAGGGGTTTTTAAAGTTGGACCTATGGATGCAGCTTTCAGCTTCTTAGGCATGTAACCTTGTGTTAATGAACTGTATAATAGACCAACAGAGCAGTTTTCCACAAACTTAGAGTGCTCCAACCCATTCGGAATATTATTGATCCCCAAGACTTCAGAACAGTGGCCCAAGCACTCATCATGCCACATTTTGACTACTGCAACGCCATCCTACAAGGTTTACCTAAAAAAAACCTAAACATATTACAAATGGCACAAAATGTAGCTGCCAGGGTCATAATGAAGAAAAATCTAAGTGACCACATCACACCAGTACTAATTCAATTACACTGGCTACCCATAACAGCTCGCACAAAATACAAAATACTAACAACCACCTTCAAACTCATCCACAACTTAGCACCTTCCTTCCTCAACAACCTAGTAAGATTGCAACCTCCTACCCGAAACAGAAGAACCCACAATTCCAACATCCTTCACACTCCAACAGATATAAGATCTGCCAAAGCTAACACCAGCCACAGGGCTTTCTCATATGCGGCGCCAACACTGTGGAACCAACTCCCACCAGAACTATGAGCTAGCAATGACCTTCTAGACTTCAGAAAGAAACTCAAAACGCACATTTTCCAATCACATTTCAACCTGAACTAAACCCACAGATGGAGCAGCCCCTGACCACTGTGTCCAAGAAGATTATCCTGTATATATGTATTTATGTATATATGTAAATGAACTCCCCCATAGCTAAGAAGTGTTAACTCTGTATGATGTGCTTTTCTGACAATATGTATGTAAACAAAATTTGTACCTGCCTTGATTCGGCAGTTTCACAATAGTAATCCTACCCGCTTCTGATCGCTGGAAGGAGCGGGCTACAAATGCTTGCTAAATAAAATAAAATAAATAAAAATATTTTGAGGATTATGGGTGTCATTACCTCTCACAATATTTTTACCCAGCTTACTGGCCAGGGATCAGTAGTTGATGTGGTTGTGTTCAGGCTGGTCATGATCTTTTGCAGTTGGTCCACAGAGGTTAGCGTGAATAATTCCCAGGTAGCGGTTGAAGTGATGTTGTGAAGTTGTGTCAGATTTTTCCCGTGTAATAGTTGGCCATTGTTTGTGGACTGGGTGCAGCGTGTCAGCCTTCTTGTTTGGGAGGTCTAATCAGAGATTTGATGATCTCAATGAGCGCTCTCGGATTGTTTAAAGTGTTCATTATGAATTTAGTATGATATTCTCTTTTATTTCCATTGATTCCATTCCAGTATTCCCTTAGTTTGGTCATGAATTTGGTCTTGATGTTTGGTTGTTTTTTCTGCCTCCATTTATGTTCCAGCTTTCTTTGCTGTCTTTTTATGTCTTTTAGTTTTTGTGTGTACCAGATAGCACTATTTTTATGGTTCGTGAAAGTATGGGTTTTTTTTGGTGTTGCTACAGCTGTTTGCCTGATTATTTCATTCAAATTTCTTATGAGTGCATCTAAGTCTGATAGCTCTGAGTCTAGGTGTGGTAAGGATTCATCCAGAAATGATGGCTTGTTGAATTTCTTGAATCATCGGGATGCAGCCAAGGCTGGTCTTGGAGTGTTAGCAGTCATGTGAAATGGTATGGAGAAGTTGATAGCAAAATGGTCACTCCAGGGAACGGGTTGGATTTGAAGATTAGGGGGATTGAGGTAATTGATCATATCTTTAGTATGAATATAAGGTCCAGTATATTTCCTTTGTTGTATGTGGAATTTCTTACTAGTTGCAGGAAGTCGAGCGCATCCATTGCTTCAAGGAATGATTGGGTGGGACCTAAGGGGGCTGAGGCAAGGTTGAAGTCACCAAGAACAAGTGTGTGTTTATTATGAGGATTATGTGTCTGAAGAAGGTGATCTGTATATGAGGCAAAACTTAGAGCTTCAGTTTTTTATCACTAGTATATCTATGCTGTCTGTACTTTCCATGGTCATGAAGGAACATTTAATTTCCATTTTCGCTATGAAGCATACTCCCCCTCCTCTCCTGCCAACTCTTTGGCAGTTATAGATAGCATAGTCTTGAGGTTTCAGTTGGTTGGTGAGAACTGTGTCTGTGTTTGTGAGCCAGGATTCTGTTATAAACATCATGCCAATGTTGTTCTTACTAATATAATCTGTTATAACAGGTATTTTGTTTCTGATTGAGCAGGAATTAATTTGTGTACA
Source organism: Ichthyophis bannanicus (assembly GCA_033557465.1). NCBI lineage: Eukaryota > Metazoa > Chordata > Amphibia > Gymnophiona > Ichthyophiidae > Ichthyophis > Ichthyophis bannanicus. The sequence goes on from CM066034.1 coordinate 182,634,023, forward strand.
TATTAGATGGGTTGAGTTTGACGGGTTGGATACATTACTGTGTGGTCCATATTTGGATTTTGGAACAGGAATGAGCCTGTATGTTATATAGGTGTTCTGGATTCCATATTTTATGATTTGCTGTTTCTGATCTGTTGTGATGGATAAAGTGTATGACTGGGATAGGTTGCGAGCCTATATTGAAGGAGCAGGTGAGTGTTGCTAGTGAGAGAATTCCCAGAATGATTAGGAAGACAGAGTGCTGCTTGAGATCCATTACTGCTATGTGTTTATAGAGGCTCAGGTGAGTGCAGCAATCTTAGGTTAATCTTTTGTGTGCAAAGTATTTTAACGAGCTGTAAGACGTTCTTGGTCTGTTCTGTTGAACGCTATTTTGGGTGCCTCTTGAAACAGTTGAATGACCACTATTTTTATGGATATGAGGGAATTCTGATATAAACGCTGAACAGCAGCGTAATAAACAATGGGCTATTTAAAGTGCTGCTACTTATAAAGGCTTCAACGAATGTAAAGATTATAGCCGTTACCTATTAAAATTAGTTTTGACATGAATCGAGGAGTTAGAAGTCTGTGTGGAGGCTACTTTGGGCCAAATCAAAGGGCCACATCTACAAGGCATGTGTAGCGCTGTACATATACACACATGGGATTATAAACGCACTAGAATTTATAATCTAAGCAAGACACACAACAGAGAGAGGACTAGAGATGGTTTTGACACACATGGGTGATACAGGAGCATAAGGGTCAGGATTCAACAGCAGTCTCGAAGAGGTGAGCTTTTAGCCTAGACTTGAACAGAACCAGAGATGGAGCGTGATGCACCGATTCAGGCAGTCTGTGCCAGGCATACGGTTCAGCAAGTTGAAAAGAATGGGGTCTGGAGTTGACAGTGGCAAAGAAGGGCACAGATAAATTGGATTTGCCTGATGAGTGGAGTTTCCGAGGAGGGGTGTAGGGTGAAATAAGAGAGGAAAGGTAGTGAGGAGCAGCAGAGTGAATGCACTTACAGGTCAGAAGGAGAAGTTTGAACTGGATGCAGAAAAAAATAGGGAGCCAATGAAGTGACTGGTGGAGGATAAGCCTCACAGCTGAGTTTTAAATGGATTGGAGAGCAGAGAGATGATTCATGGGGGAGGCCAGATAGCCTGTGGCTGTCAGCACTGAAACCAGATATTCAGCGGAAGCCACTATCCGGATTGAATATCTGGTTTCATTTTATCAATGGCAGCCAGTATTTTAAAAAACTGCCAGCTGCTATGGGCTCATTATTGGCTCAATAGTTTATAAGAATAATAGTTTGAGTATGAGGCTGTGCTGTTTTCCCATATTTACAATCAATATTCATTGTTCTGTTTTCATAGGAATTGCTCCTGCATACTCATGGAAATCATAATATCCATTGGAAAGCTTGAAAACTGTGGGTCCACCGTAGAATACCAGCAGCTAGAAGTATTGAGCTTTCTTTAAGGGGCCTATTTACTAACTTTGTGCATAGCATTTAGCAAGCACTAACATCACAGTGTGTTAACTGTTAGCACGTGATACCTGTTGCGTTAAACATCTGATGCCACTTTAGATGGGACAGATCCTTAAGAGTTAATGTGGGGTTTGGTACTGCTTATTAACTGTTTATGGAGCAGATAAAGCAGAGCAATTAAAGTCACCTCAAGTGGTGTAACTAAATACACTGCATGCTATCAGCCATACCAAGCCAATAGTTAATGTAGGAATTGCAAAATGCAATGTGTGCCTTTGAATCAGTGCTGGCTCCTGGTGATCCAGAAGCTCCTGGGTTTTCTTGGCAGTGTCACTGGAAGTAGATTGCCAGGCCTTTCTTCTGAGGTAATGGAGGGTTAAGTGACTTGCCCAAGGCCACAAGGAGTGCTAGTGGGAATCAAACCCTGGTTACCAAGCCAGTGTTCTAACCACTAGGCTACTCCTCCACTATATGCCATTGCCAGATGGCAATTGCAAACATTAGTGTTCTTTAGAAAATAGTGGCCTTAATTTCTGGTCTGCATGAAAGGCCAATTCACTTCATGTCAGCTCTATGATGTGCTCATCGGGCATTTTTTTAGGTGGGTGGTAGGTTCAGCAGTTGCATTTTGCTCAATTATTTTGTGTTTTTTACATGTTTATTTATTTGGCTGGATTTATATACTGTTTTTCACAGAGATCAAAGTGGTTTACTTGTAAATAATATTTCTAGTAGACACCCAGGAAGGTGTAGATAACATGAGGGGGGATCTAGCTAAGCTTGAAAAATGGTTTAGAATTTGGCAGCTGAGATTTAATGCTAAAAAATGTAGGATCATGCATTTGGGCTGCAACAATCCAAGGGAGCAGTACAGTAAAGAGGGTGATGTACTTCTGTCCACGAAAGAAGAGCGGGACCTAGGCATGATTGTATCTGATGATCTCAAAGTAGCTAAACAGGTAGAAAAGGTGATGGCAAAAGCTAAAAGGATGCTGGGGTGCATAGGGAGAGGAATGACCAGCAGAAGAAAGGAGGTGATACTGCCTCTGTATAAGTCTTTGGAGTATGGTGTGCAATTCTGGAGACCGCACCTTCAAAAGGATATAAACAGATTGGAGTCTGTGCAGTTGGTGGCTACTAAAATGGATAGTGGTCTTCATTATAAAGCATATGAGGACAGCCTTAAGGACCTTAATATGTATACTTTAGAGGAAAGGCGGGACAGAGGCAATATGAATGAGATGTTTAAATAGCTCAGTGGCATAAATGCACAGGAGGAGAGCCTCTTTCGATGGAAATCAAGCTCTGCTATGAGGGGGCATAGGATGAGGGTGAAAGGGGATAGACTCAGGAGTAATATGCGGAAATATTTTTTTATGGCAAGAGTGGTAGATGCATGGAATAGTCTCCCAGTGGAAGTGGTAGGGATGAGGACAGTATCTAAATTCAAAAAAGCATGGGACAAACACAGAGGATCTCTAAAGGAAAAAAAGGGGACCCTTATAGTGGTTGATTATGGAAGGGCAGACTAGATAGGCCATGTGGTCTTTTTCTGCCTTCATGTTTCTATATTTCTAATATGCAATATTTGCAAATAAAGCTTGCTAAAAATGAAACAAAAAAATCAGTGTGTTTTTTTTGTTCAGCTCGGTTCGAAAAATGAAATAAGCCATTTCATTGTGTTTGTTTTCCATTTGGTTTCAAAATAAGTGCACAACCCTATTCAGTTCTCACGTTAAGATATTGACCACCTGCATTGATTCTCCTTAGATCCCACAAGAAGCAGCATGACAACGGAGAAGCAAATAGCGTCAGCAATTTTATTTTTGTGCATTTGATGTAATAGAAGACTTTTTGGAAGATCCAGTAATAGGTTATTTTATGCATTCTGCTCAGTGTTATAAGTCATGTAACTACCTTTTCCTTATAAACACACTTGTTTTCTAACTTAAGTCAGAGGTTAAGTTATTCTCTGGCCCAAAGTAGCAATCAATCACAGTTTTCATTACAGAATGAATCTCACAATGTTAATAGGATTTGGCATAGATGGATTACACAATATGGTTTCATTTTGTTAGACATAAAAAGTGCCTGCCATTTCTATTACAGCATGAGTTCATCAGCAGACACTTACTGTGCTGAACAAAATCACACAACTAATGCAAGATTATATTTTAACAAACAACATAGTAACTACATGAAAAGCAAATAAACTCAAAATAACTCATTTCGAGCCAGATGTACCAAAAGGATGTTCTTGTTTTCTGTTTATGGGAAAAATACTTAGTACATCTGTATTTCAAAATTCTATGATATTAAATAAAGAAATAAGAGTAATGTTGATTTATGTAGTAAGTTTTATGTAGCAGGGTCCCAGTGGACGGCCTGATATTCAGAAGCACTTATACATTTAGAAGTCAGTTTACTAAAGCACTAATATTAGGATTTTTCAGCTAATGCAGCAATATAGTACAGATAGCGTGGCATTAGCTACAAAAGGCATGCATTATCTATTAGGGAATGTGCAGCATTTCCTCAGCAGATAAAGCACTGAATTTGCAGACAGCACAGTGGAACAGAAGCCTGGAGTATAATGCCTCTGTATAAGTCTTTGGTGCGACCTCATTTGGAGTATGGTGTGCAATTCTGGAGACCGCACCTTCAAAAGGATGTGAACAGGATGGAGTCGGTACAGAGGGGTGCTACTAAGATGATTAGTGGTCTTCATTATAAAGCATATGAGGACAGACTTAAGGATCTTAATATGTACACCTTAGAGGAAAGGCGGGATAGAGGTGATATGATTGAGATGTTTAAATACCTCCGTGGCATAAATGTTCAGGGAGAGAGCCTCTTTCAATTGAAAGCAAGTTCTGCGACGAGGGGACATGGGATGAGGGTGAAGGGAGATAGATTCAGGAGTGATATGCGGAAATATTTCTTTACGGAAAGAGTAGTGGATCCGTGGAATAGTCTCCCAGTGGAGGTGGTAGAGATGAGGACAGTAACTGAATTCAAAAAGGCATGGGACCAACACAGAGGATCTCTAAAGGTAAAAAGTGGACTGTTGTAGTTGTTGTTATGGAAGGACAGACTAGATGGGCCTTGTGGTCTTTTTCTGTCATCATGTTTCTATGTTTCTATGCAGCTAACGCCACCCACAGAGGTGGTGTCACTGGTTCAGGCCCTCCAGTTGCTGCAGACAGAAGCCAGGACTTCTATTCCTGTTATAAAGACACTACCAGCCAGGGATAGAATCCAGGTACAATCACTGGTCCAGGCCCTCCAGCTGCTGCAGACAGAAACCAGGCCTTCTGTACCTGTTATAAAGACACTACCAACCAGGGATAGAATCCAGGTACAATCACTGGTCCAGGTCCTTCACCTGCTGCAGACAGATACCAGGCTTTCTGTACTTGTTATAAAGACACTACCAGCCAGGGATAGAATCCAGGTACAATCACTGATCCAGGCCCTCCACCTGCTACAGATAGAAACAAGGCCTTCTGTACCTATTATAAAGACACTACCAACCAGGGATAGAATCCAGGTACAATCACTGGTCCAGACTCTCCACCTGCTGCAGACAGAAACCAGACCTTCTATTCCTGTTACAAAGACACTACCAACCAGGGATAGAATCCAGGTAGAGTCACTGGTAGGCCTTCTAGTGAAAGCAGTTCTACGAGGTGTGACAAAAAAGAAATGAGACAGTCCCATAAATGTTTTATTACAAAATCTACAGATAAATTATGCATTGCCCCCTTCAAAGTAGCCCCCCCCCCAGTGTTAATGCACTTCTGCTAGGTATTATGACCTAGCTTGGCCACTGTTGGAAACAGGATACTGGGCTTGATGGATCTTGGTCTGACCCAGTATGGCATATCATATGTTCTTATGTTCTGTCACATACGGAAGCATTCGGTAAAGTCCTCCTCCTTGAGGTCCCTCAGCTCCCTCATCACAGTGGCCTTGATCTCTTCTACAGAGGCAAAATGAGTTCCTTTGAACACAGTCTTCAGCCTGGGGAAGAGCCAGAAGTCGCATGGTGTGAGATCTGGGGAATAAGGAGGGTGGTCAAGAGCTGTGATCTATTTATTGGCCAAGAACTGCCTCACACTGAGCGCGGTGTGTACAGGTGTGTTGTCGTGGTGGAGCAGCCACGATTGTCTCTCCTTAGAGCCCGCTTGCTGTGCTGAACCCGGTCATGGAGGTGATTGATGACCTGCTGGTAGAAGTGCTGGTTGACTGTCTGACCCTCAGGCATAAACTCATGATGGACCACTACCTTCTGGTCGAAGAATGTGATCAGCATGACCTTGATCCTTGATTTGGACATGCATGCCTTCTTGGGTCTGGGTGACAGTTGAGTCTTCTACTGCAGGCTCTGTCCTCTTGCTTTCAGGGTCATACTGGAAGACCCAAGTTTTGTCTCTTGTGATGACTCAGTCAAAGAACTCTGGATCTTCTCTGATCTTCTCTAGCAAGTCTCGACAAACATTGACCCAGTGCTCCTTCTGGTCATCCGATAAAAGCTTGGGCACCATCTTGGCGCACACCTTCTGCATCCCCAGCTCCTGCACCGAGATGGTCCGCACTGACTCCCTGTTCAGGCTGAGCTCCTCAGCTATCATCTGCAACGTCAATCTGCAATCACTCTGCACCAGTTGGTTCACTCTGTCAATGTTCTCAGCTGTCTCTGTTGTGGAAGGCCGCCCTGACTTGGGATCATCCTCCACCTCCTCGCAGCCAGTCTTGAAGCGTTTGTGCCACTCGAAGACTAGCGGCCTTGACGTTGCATCTTCTCCATAAGCCTTTTGGAGAAGTTGGAGACACTCAGTTGAGTCCTTCTCCAACTTAACCAGAAATTTCAAGTTGATTCTTTGCTGCATATTTCTGCCACCTCCAGTTGCATGACAAAGTGATGGAGCAGTGTAGTACAAAAAAACCTGAAAAAGAAAAACAGAGTGAGAGAGATGAAAAATCTTATAGCAGAATAGTGGCAAGATGTTGCACAACACAGTGACATAAGCATGACTGCCACAGTCTTGTTTCTTTTTGTCACACCTCGTACAACAGCTCTGCACTGACTGGCCCTGCCAGCTCTAGGAAGACAGCACCAGTGCTCCTACCACCTTCGCCCCTGAGAGGCTGCCGGGCCAATACAACACCAGTTTTCTGTATGCAGGCTGTGCGATCCAGCGATGAGCCACATTCTGCAGGCCTCAATGGCCATGGTTCTCTCCAATAAAAGAGACTGCTCTGTCACTTAGACTCATCCTCAATATCAATGGCTATTTCAGTTAATATATAAATGCAATCTACTCCTGTTTACTATTTGTGAGCAAGGACTGTCTCTTACATGTATCTGTGCAGCGCTACTTAGCCTTATTGTGTTGTATAATTAATCATTGTTAGAACTATTAGTATCATTCATTTAATAATTATGTTTATTTATTTAACATTTCTTATATACCACCTTTCATGATATGAAAGCGGTTTACATTGAACAAACTGAAATTACATTGAACAGGGTGTTATAACTTGGAGATAACCATTAACAGGGAACATGGGCAATGGAGGGTTAAGTGGCTTGCCCAAGACCACAAGGAGCACCTGTGGCACTGTTCTTCTAACTTTCCTCTCCATTTCTCCCCTACTTATGGCTCCACATCATTTTTTCTTCCTCTTATTGACACTTCCTAACCTTCTCCCCTTACACAAACTTCCTCATACCTCCCCTCCTTATCACCCTCTCTCTACCTTTCCCATTCCCTCTCCCATCTTGTCCACCTCCCTCTCCTCAGCTCTTGAACTTACCATTCATCCCTCCCCCTCAACAACCTCATCCTCGTTTCCACCATTCTGTCTGTTCTCTCACTGGCACTCTCCTCCTCCTTCTTTCCTCTGGTGACATTAATCTGAACCCTGGCCCCCTAGACCGTTCTCCCACTCCCATTCCTCTCTCTACCACTCTAATCTCATCCATGTTCCTCTCCTTTCCCCCGCCTCTCTCCCTTTCTCTTGTGCATTATGGAATGCACATTTCATATCTAATAAACCCCCCTTTACCTATGATCTCTTCATTTCTAACTCTCTCCACCTTTTAGCTCTTACTGAAACATGGCTCCTCCCCAGTGACACTGCTCTGTTATGGTGGCTACAAATTTTCCCATACTCTTTGTGCCACTGGCCTCCTTCTTGCTGCTCTCCCTCTTAGCCACCTCCATTCCCTTCAGTCTGTTCAGAACTCTGCTGTGCGACTAATCTTTCACCAGCCTTGATATACTCATATTACACCTCTTCTCAAATCACTTCACTGACTTCCTTTCCATTTCCATATCCAATTCAAGCTTCTTCTTCTGACCTACTGTGTAAGTGCATTCACTGTTCTGCTCCTCACTGCCTCTCCTCTCTCCTCTCCCCTACACACCCCCTCGTGAACTCCGCAGTTCTACTGGCTTACTTCTCTCTTTGCCCTTTTCTTCCACTGTCAGCGCCAGACTTTGGTCCTTTCATCTTGCTGCTCCTTATGCCTGCAACAGGCTCCCTGAGTCTGCGTGTCAGGCTTCATCTCTGCCTCCTTTCAAGTCCATGCTAAAGGCTCATCTCTTTGAGGCTGCTTTTAGATCCTGACCTTATTCCTTATGTCTCCTCACCCTTCACTTTTCCCATTATTCTTATCTTTTGTCTTGTCTGTCTTAATTAGGTTGTAAGCTGTAACGAGCATGGACTGTCTTTATATATGTCTGTACAGCGCTGCATATGCCTTATAGCACTTTATAAATGTTTAATAGTAGTAGCATTAGTGTTAGTAGCACCCCCGCTGTCTGCAAATCTGATGGCTACTGTATGCTGTTGAGGCCCATGGCAACTGCATGTTGCAAACACACTCACTCTCTAAGCTTATCCTGCCCACTAATGCAGATAGCACGCATTCTGCAGATAATGCAGTGATTTTCTGTGCTGTCTGTATTTTGCATGCATTATCTGTTTAGGAGTCCAGATAATGTGTGCTATCTAACACGGCAATAGCTAAGGCGGTTTAGTAAACAGACCCCTTAGTTGTGGCTGCTAAATGTGTAAGTGCCATATCCGTTAATTTTCAGCAGCACTATACATAGAGGCTACTGAAAATTCTCAGACAGACCCAGCATTACCCAGATAGAGGGTAATTTTATAAGTGCACCTAGATTAACAGTCGTTTCAATGCATGCGTGTCACACTTATTTTATAAAGTAAGGTGCGCGTCTACTTTCTTTATAAGAGAGGGGCATAAGTAGTAAAAAATGTGTGTCAACGGAGGGCAAGATGGTAGCTGTGTGAGCCTGTGGTGCATACCTCTAAGCAAACAGCGTTCTTGTTGCTGTGAGTGGTGCTGATTTGGCTGAGGAGGATGGGCCGGAGGAAGCGCAGACAGGCGTCCCTACCCTCGGGTGATGCTGGGTTGATCTCCTCTGCACAGAGAACGCTGGAGGACCTGTGGGTTCACACGAAGGGGCAAAAGAGCAGCATCTTCGGCGGTTTTGCCAGGAGCAATACTGGCAGAGCTGAGCCTTTCGGGGGGTGCGGATATCCCCTGAATAGCGGACTCCCCTATTACTACCCGGAAGCATTGCAGTATGCGGTGGAATGCTTCCTTTGAGTCAGGTTGAGAGTATACCTGTCTCGGGAGGTGAAGAGGGCCCACCTGGATATGGTACCGGGTTCTCCTTCCTGCTGGCTGTGGACGGAGGTGGAAAGGCGGGAACTTCAGAGCAATGTGGGACGCTGAGTGTTGCAGCAACAGGGACAGAGGCAGCTCTGGGTGTCGGGAGAATAGACAAACCCATGCAGATTACAATGGAAATGCTGTGGGATGCAGTAGCAACTATGAACACTTCCCTACTATTGGTGGCTGGTATTGTGAGTAATGAGATGGTGACTTTTAAATCTCAATTTCCAGAGGTTTCCAGAACTCAGGTGGAACAGTCAGGGAGGCTTACTCAATTATCTGAAGAACTGAAGCTGCTTCAGGGAGTGCAGAACACCAGGATTAAGGATGGGATTGTGTTCTCCAGGAGGCTGGAATACTTGGAGAAGCAGGCTAGGAAGTTTAACTTGTGCGAAGTTTCCTCATTCCCTATGGAGATGGTGTGGCGATACTTTGGGAAGGTTTTACAGCTTTCCCAGTAGCATCTCCCCCCCCCCCCCCAGTAGGGCTCATTACCTCTCCCTTGGCCCTATCCCTTCGGTAGCTGGGGGGTGACTCTTCCAATGTAAAGTTACAGCGCAGTAATAATAATGGGTGATTTCAATTACCCCGGTATCGACTGGGTCAGTGTCACGTCAGGACATGCTAGGGAGATAAAGTTCCTAGATGAAATAAATGACTGCTTCTTGGAGCAGCTGGTTCATGAACCGACCAGAGGGGAAGCCATATTAGACATAGTCCTTAGTGGAACACCAGATCTAGTGCAAGAGATAAGGGTGTTGGGGCCACTTGGCAATAGTGATCATAGCATGATCGCCTTTGATTTAATTAGTGGAGGAGGGATAGTAAGGAAATCCACAATACTACCTTTTAACTTTCGAAAGGGAGACTATGATAAAATGAGGAAAACAGTTAAGAAAAAACTAAAAGGAGCAGTTGCAAAGGTTAAAGACGTACATCAAGCTTGGGTGTTGTTGAAAAATACTATCTTGGAAGCCCAGACCAGCTGTATTCCACGCTTTAAGAAAAGTGGAAGGAAGTCCAAAAAACTGCCAGCATGGTTTAAAGGTGAGGTCAGAGAGGCTGTTGTTGCCAAAAAAGCATCTTTCCGGAAATGGAAAAAAGAGCCAAACGACGAAACCTGGAAACAGCACAAGCACTGGCAAGTCAAATGCAAGGCATTGATAAGGCAGGCAAAGAGAGAATTTGAGAAGAAGCTTGCTGCGGAAGCAAAAACGCGAAATAAAGACCTTTTCAAGTACATTCGTAGCAAAAAACCTGTGAGAGAGTCAGTTGGTCCATTAGATGATAAAGGGGTTAAAGGAGCACTAAGAGGCGACAAGGCGATAGTGGAGAGACTGAATGAATTCTTTGCTTCGGTCTTTACTGAGGAAGATGTAGGGATGTTACCCATGACTTAAGTGGCATTTAAAGGTGCGGAAGAATTGAAGGAAATATCGATACATCGGGAAGATGTCTTACAACTATTAGATAAACTGAAGAGTAGCAAATCACCTGGGCCGGATGTATACATCCAAGGGTGTTGAAAGAACTGAAATATGAGATTGCAGACCTGCTATCAGTAATCTGTGAACTATCATTAAAATCATCTCTAATACCTGAAGATTGGAGGATCGCCAATGTAACACCAATTTTTAAAAAGGGTTCCAGGGGTAATCCGGGAAACTACAGACCAGTGAGCCTGACGTCAGTACCAGGAAAAATGGTAGAAACCATCATAAAGAATAAAATTACTCAGCATGTAGATAGTCACAACCTAATGGGAGACAGCCAGCATGGCTTTAGACAAGGAAGATCTTGTCTTACTAATCTGTTATGTTTTTTTGAAGGAGTGAATAAACAGGTGGACAAAGGTGAGTCGGTTGATATTGTGTATCTGGACTTTCAGAAAGCCTTTGACAAGGTCCCTCATCAGAGACGTTTGGCAAAACTAAAGAGTCATGGGATAGGAGGCAGTGTACTATTGTGGATCAGGAACTGGTTAGAAGATAGAAAGCAGAGGGTAGGGCTAAATGGCCAATTTTCCCAATGGAGAAAGGTGAATAGTGGTGTACCCCAGGGATCTGTGCTGGGTCCTCTGCTTTTTGACATATTCATAAATGACCTGGAAAGTGGAATAACGAGTGAGGTTATCAAATTTGTAGATGACACAAAACTATTTAAAGTTGTTAAAACCCAAGAGGATTGTGAAAAATTGCAAGAGGATCTTGATAAATTGGAAGATTGGGCATCAAAATGGCAGATGAAATTTAATGTGGACAAGTGCAAGGTTATGCACCTATTTATTTATTTATTTATTTATAGTCTCTTCTATACCGCACTATTCAGCATCAGAGCGGTTTACAATGAACAAAGAATTTACACATTTCCAATGGTACTTTGTGTTTACAGATGAACAGGCAAAAGTAACTTGGATAACAGGGGTAACTATTTACAAATTAAAACAGAATCATGGACATTTCTTGGTTTCAGCGTTATGGGTTTTGGAAGGTCTGTGAGGTGGTTGAAATAACTGCATTGGTTACTGGGTAATACAAGAGGAAGAGGTGGTGTTTCAAGGCTTTTCTGAATTGAAATAGATCCGGGATTGCTCGGATGTCTTGAGGGAGGCTGTTCCAACACCTTGGGGCACAGAACTTGAAAGCCCTGTCTGCTGTTGCTTTGGTGCAGTGTGAAATTGATTTTGGGACTATAAGTGTGTTGAGTGTTACTGACCGTCTGTCCCTATTTTGAGGTGTCATCTGGATCAGATCCGTTAGTGACTCAGATGAGAGCTCTTTGATGGCCTTGAATGTCAGTAGTAATGACTTGTAAGTGAGTCTACTTCGTATCGGGAGCCAATGGAGTTGTTTTAGGATGGGTGAGATATGGTCTTTCCTGGATGCTCCGTGTAGGACTCTTGCTGCGGCATTCATTGCCAGTTGCAGTGGTTGCAAGGTGGCTTGAGGTAGCCCTTGTAAGATTGAGTTCGCATAATCAAAATGTGGCATGATTAGGGCCTGATAGATGGTTCTGAAATCATCAGGATCTAGCAGGGATCGTAGGTGTCTAAGGGAACGGATTTTATGGTATACCGCTCTTACAATGTTTCCTATGTGCGCCTTCATATCCAAGTGCTGGTCTAGAGTGACGCCGAGATATCTGATAGTGGGTTTGGTCTGGAGGTCTGATTCCTTCACCTTCAAGAAAGATGGAGCAATGAAGTTTCGGTCTTTTGTGATGAACAACACCTCCGTTTTTTTGTGTTGGATCTTGAGGTTTTGGGATCGCAGCCAGTTGGATACTTCATTTATGAAGTTTGTTAATGGAGTGAGGTTGGGGTTCTCTGTTGTAAAAGGCATGTATAACAGCACATCATCCGTGTATATCATACAGTTGATACTGAAGGACCGTATCAGGTTGCAGATAGGCTGCATGTATATATTGAACATGAGTGCGGAGAGGGAGGAGCCTTGTGGAACCCCCTGCTTTTGATGAAACAGATCCGATGCAGTATTGTTGGATCTCACCTGCTGCCACCTGTCAGAAAGGTAGGATCTGCACCACTCAAGTGCTTTATCTGTAATTCCCTTACCCTCGAGTCATTCCAGGAGACGTTCGTGGCTCACGGAATCGAATGCCGCTGCTATGTCTAGGAAGACCAGGACGAACCCTTGGTGGATATTGTTGATGCCTGTTAATATGTTGCTGAATAGAGTAGTGAGTAGTGTTTCCACCCCGTGGGCTTCTCTAAAGCCGTGTTGACAAGGGTCTAGTGGTGCGTTAGTTTCTATATGCTCTTCAATTTGTCTTTCTACCTCCTTTTCCATTATTTTTGCCAGCAATGGTATGCTTGATATTGGCCTATAGGATTCTGGCTTCAGAGGGTCAAGCTTGTTGTTTTATAGCAATGGCCTTATAGACGTGCGTTTGAGGGTACTTGGGAAAGTTCCTGTTGTGAATGAAAGTTCCATGAGGCTGGATATGAATGGGCTCAGGTGGTTTCGTAGTTCCTTGATCCAGAACGCAGGGCATGGATCGGTTTGGGCAGTGGTCATTTTGATGCCAGCAATGGTGTCCTCGATCCGCAGTTTGGGTGGTATTTTGAAAGTAGTGAGTAGCGTCTGATCGTATGGTTCAAGGATCTTGCAAGGTGTTGGGATATTGTCAATCTGGCAAAGTTTGGATTGTAAATAGTCAGTGAAAGTTTGAGGGTGGATTTCGCTAGTATGTTGAGAAGTGGGTTCATTTGTCAAACGCTTGACGATAGCAAACAAGTCATGGGGTTTGTTGAGAGATCTTTTCAGTGTGTCTGCGTGGTAGCGTCTCATTGATTCTGTCACCGCGGCACGATGAGCTACTAGTTGTGACATATATGCAGTTCTGTCTTCCTCTGAGTGTGAGCGTCTCCATCGTCTCTCAAGTTTCCTTAGGGTTGTGCGTGAGGCCTTCAGCTGTGTTGAATACCAGGTTGCAGAGTGTCGCTTTCCATGGAGTTTGTTATTTGATGGACAAATGGCGATCGAACTGAGTTTATTATTCCAGTCGGTGACTAACTCATCTTGGTTGTGTGCTGGTGGGATAGTTAGTGGAAGCATCGTTTTCAGTATTAGGTCTTTGTCAAAAGGCTGGAACCGTCTCAGGGGGACATTGTGATGGCTACTCGGTCCTCTTTCTTCCTTTTGGTTAGATCTGGGAAGGGGAATTTTGAATAGGATTAACTTGTGATCAGACCATGGAACTGGGTTGATTGATAGCTCCAGGGAGGTTGGAGTAATGAGGGTTGGCTCAGTTGTGAATATGAGGTCTAGGATGCCTCCTTTGTTATGGGTTGGATCCTTGATTAATTGATTATACCCTAAATCTTGTAGAGCTCCAAGAAAAGCTGTTGCATGGGAGTCTTGCAGTGATGGTAGGTTGAAATCTCCAAGTATCCAACTCGTTTTATAGGGGTTCTGGTTATTGGAGGCCAAGTCAATTATTGTTGATAGGGCGTCTGGGTCGGTTGATGGAGTACGGTATAGTAGAGTGAGGGAGCAGCACTTGTTTGCTATTGAGATTGTGTCCAGGAGTGTTGAGCTGGTTGCTTCTCTGAGGTTGAACTGGAGGTCAGATTTGGAGATGGCTAGGACACCTCCTCCTCTTTTGCCATTTCTATGACACGTATGTATGGAGAAATTGGAAGGCAGGAGTTGGTTGATTAGCACGTTGTCATCGCAGGAAAGCCATGTCTCGGTGATCAGGATTAGGTCGAGGTTGTGTAGTGATATCATTTCAGAGATGACTGGCCATTTCTTGCGTACCGATCTGGCATTTATCAGTGCACATTTCAGATGTTGGGGGATTGGGTTATCATCCTGTTTCCTTTTTGCATCATGTTGTAATGAGATGAGTAGAAGGTGGTGGTGGGGAGTTCGGGTAGACTCTCTTGAGTTGTAGAAGGGAGCGTCTGGCCATCTTCTTCTGTAATTGTGTATTGTTGGTATGTGATTGTGGTTAGTGTGCAGGCTGGTAACGTTGCCTATACCTATGGTGATAAGGTAAAGGGTCATTGCGATAATGCAGGACAGTATCATTTTGAGTGTGTGGAGTGGAGGTGAGCAAGAGATGGAGTCTTGGCTGATTGGGGGTTAGGAGTGTTACCCAGTCACTCTGCTCTTGCACTGGAAACTGCACAGTTGTATGAGAAACCGCTAGTGATGGTGGCTATCAGTATTTCAGAAGGATTGGGATGGGCTGTTACATAATTACCAATTTTCAGTGGTAGCAGGATAATAGGGGCTGTCAGGTTGCGCAATTAATTAATATCTCAGGGGTAATCTAAGATCTCCAGTAAATCTACCATACGTTAGAGGCAGGTAAGGGATGGTAGATTATACAGTTATATCTTATATCAGAGGTCACAGGTTGAGCAGATCACAGTATATCAGAGGTAATTACACAGAATATTAGAGGTAATTATACCATATTACATAGTATATCTGAGGCAATTATACTATATATCTGAGAATTTCAGGTTGCACATATATCTAGTATATCAGAGGTAAGTTACATAGTATGTAAGAGGCAAATTATACCATATATCAGGGAATCACAGGTTGAAAGATACAAGTATCTTAGAGGCGGCTGGGGATGGTAGGTTGCTCACCTAAATGATTAACATTAAACAATGAAAATAGCTTTGAGACCTAAGTCCTGGGTATTTCTGCGTTGTGAACTGGGGGAGTTAAGATGTTACTTGCGGTATTGTGATCAGGAGCTGTGCTTCGATCCGTGCTGTCCCGAGGTAAGCCTGATGGA
Source organism: Ichthyophis bannanicus (assembly GCA_033557465.1). Taxonomy (NCBI): domain Eukaryota; kingdom Metazoa; phylum Chordata; class Amphibia; order Gymnophiona; family Ichthyophiidae; genus Ichthyophis; species Ichthyophis bannanicus. The sequence goes on from CM066034.1 coordinate 182,649,496, forward strand.
GAGTGGCCTCCGTTAACGGCCTCCGCCTAAGGGCCACGCCAAAGGGCCCTCTGGCGAGGCCCTCAGGCGCGGTCCCGCCAGGCGCGAGGTTTTTAAATTGTTGGGGCCTGCCCCGATTGGGCCGCGATCCTCCTGATGCCCCTCCCGCCGCTGGTGGCTCGATCCCCGGGAAGGGGAGAGCTGCTGGTGGTGGCGGGGGCTCCAAAGGGCCGGCGCCCGATGGCACGAGAGTTTTAAATTGTTGGGGCCTGCCCCGATTGGGCCGCGATCCTCCTGATGCCCCTCCCGCCGCTGGTGGCTCGATCCCCGGGAAGGGGAGAGCTGCTGGTGGTGGCGGGGGCTCCAAAGGGCCGGCGCCCGATGGCGCGAGGGTTTTAAATTGTTGGGGCCTGCCCCAATTGGGCCGCGATCCTCCTGATGCCCCTCCCGCTGCTGATGGCTTGATCCCCGGGAAGGGGAAAGCTGCTGGTGGTGGCGGGGGCTCCAAAGGGCCGGCGCCTGATGGCGCGAGGGTTTTAAATTGTTGGGGCCTGCCCCGATTGGGCCGCGATCCTCCTGATGCCCCTCCCGCCGCTGGTGGCTCGATCCCCGGGAAGGGGAGAGCTGCTGGTGGTGGTGGGGGCTCCAAAGGGCCGGCGCCCGATGGCGCGAGGGTTTTAAATTGTTGGGGCCTGCCCCGATTGGGCCGTGATCCTCCTGATGCCCCTCCCGCCGCTGGTGGCTCGATCCCCGGGAAGGGGAGAGCTGCTGGTGGTGGCGGGGGCTCCAAAGGGCCGGCGCCCGATGGCGCGAGGGTTTTAAATTGTTGGGGCCTGCCCCGATTGGGCTGCGATCCTCCTGATGCCCCTCCCGCCGCTGGTGGCTCCATCCCTGGGAAGGGGAGAGCTGCTGGTGGTGGCGGGGGCTCCAAAGGGCCAGCGCCCGATGGCGCGAGGATTTTAAATTGTTGGGGCCTGCCCCGATTGGGCCGTGATCCTCCTGATGCCCCTCCCGCCGCTGGTGGCTCGATCCCCGGGAAAGGGAGAGCTGCTGGTGGTGGCAGGGGCTCAAAGGAAGAACAACCCAAACTATGGTTACATGATGCAAGGTTCCACATTACGAACCACCACCCAGGAAAAAGATTTAGGCGTCATTGTGGATAACATGTTAAAACCCTCGGCCCAGTGTGCAGCGGCGGCCAAGAGAGCAAATAGAATGCTAGGTATGATAAGGAAAGGAATGGAAAATAAAACACAAGATATTATAATGTCTCTATATCGTTCCATGGTGAGACCGCACCTTGAATATTGTGTGCAGTTCTGGTCGCCGTATCTTAAAAAGGATATAGCGATTTTAGAAAAGGTTCAGAGAAGAGCCACCAAAATGGTAAAGGGGATGGAAGGATACTCCTATGAAGAAAGGCTAAAAAGGTTAGGGCTCTTTAACCTGGAAAAGAGACGGCTGAGGGGAGATATGATAGAAGTCTATAAATTAATGAACGGAGTGGAACGGGTAAACGTAGATCGATTGTTTACGTTATCAGAATATAGAAAGACTAGGGGACATGCAATGAAGCTACAGGGTAAACTATTTAAGACTAATAAAAGAAAATATTTTTTCACTCAACGTGTAATCAAACTCTGGAATTTGTTACCGGAGGATGTAGTAAAGGCTGTTAGTGTAGCTGGGTTTAAAAAAGGTTTGGACAAGTTCCTGGAGGAAAGGTCCATAAACCATTATTAAGAAGTGACCGAAGATATCAATGCTTGACCCAGTACAAGCATTGTGGAACTTGTGTCTCTTGGGGAAACTGCTAGGTACATATGACCTAGATTGGCCACTGTTGGAAACAGAATACTGGGCTTGATGGACCTTGGTCTGACCCAGTATGGCATATCTTATGTTCTTATGTAGCAGGGGATCTTACTGGGTTCCTCGACGGTTCAATGGAGGTGGTCAATGGTCGCAATACCCTGCTTATTACGTTAGTTCTGGAATCAGATAAATCTTTAAACCTTAGATCTTATTTCAAGAATTTCGGTATGCAGTTTATGGGTTCATTTGTATGCATTTTCCCAGATTTGGCTCATGATACCCAGATGAGGAGGAGAGAGTTCCTGAGATATAGATCCAGGGTTCTTTTCACCGGTGGGTCTTTCTTACTTAAGTTTCCTTCTATATGTCATGTTTCCTATAAAGTAAAGAATTTTCTTTCTTTTGTGCCAAAGCAGCTATGGAATTCTTAGAAACCAGGGAAGAGCCTGTAGTAGCAACAGTCTCCCATCTGGCTGATGTGTAAGACTTCTTTCAGCCTGTTTGATTTGATTTCTATAATTTGGATTCCCATTTGAAGTATTTCTGTGCCCTCTTTATTTCCTTTTATTGTGGTCTAATATTCATGGTATTTCTTCTGGAGAGTTGTTCTTTCTAGAGAATTGCTTTTTGTGTTTTTGATTGGATATTGGATATTTGAAACCATGTTTTTTTCCTTTCTCATTCAAGCGTATGTCTGAATGTTTATACATAAAATTTAATAAATATAAAACTGAAAAAAAAATGTGTGCCAAACTAGATGGGAGCTTGATCTATGGCTGGTGTAAATTCCCATGCCTAGATTTTTCATGAATGCATGTTAGTTATAGTATTTTTAACTTACACACGTGAATTTGTGCTCTGCCCCTTTGCACACCCACAGTGAGAGTACACACCATTGGTTCTATGTGCATGCTTTCAAAATATCAATCAACTACATTATGGGGGTCGTTTTAGAAGTTCTATTCATGAATTAGACATCTGAAAATGGGCAAATAGATGTAGAAGCCATGGAGATGTTCCTGCAGCCATTTTAGAAAGCCAGGTATATAGGCGTCCCCATCGCGAGAACATCCAGGTGGCATGGGATTGCATGTTGAAGCTTGATTTCAGAGTAGCAAAAGCACATCAGGCCCAGGCTGTTGAGGTATCCATGCTATACCTGCTTCTGATCATGAATAAGGTGCAAAAAAGTGCTCATTTCATGGCTGCAACATTTCCAGAGGGATGAGCAAATTGCTCTTACATCGCAATGGTTAATATTTCCCAGCCAAAGAAACCTTCCCATAAATACATACTCCAAACATATTACTGGCCTGCTGCTGCATGTCTGAGTACATGAAATGTTAGGGCAGGAAATGTTAGTTTCATAACATTGAAGCCCCTTCTGACCTATCTAGGTTTTGCTATTCATTTACCCAGTTCTGTGAGCATGCACATTGGGGACATCCATGTTTATAAAAAGGCCTACACCCATGCACATACACGGCCTTGCTATCTGTGTGGGACCTGTTTCTAGAACTGGTTATTGGTATCTTCATTTTTCAGGGTGGAGGCAGGGGATTGCAGAAGGCACTGCTGCCACTCCCCCAGTTTTTGGACATTCTACTCCAGATGTCCCAGATTCTTCCTAGAGGACCCTTCTAAAATGCTATTTTGTGTGCATAAGTGATCACTTATACATATAAATCATTAACATATCATCACTGCATACATGATCATGCATGATATGTAGGCGGCCTTTATAAAATTACTTTCATATTGCCAGGGAGGTGCATGGGCATTCTGCCTATGTGGATAGCTGACAATATTAAGTCACTATCTATACTGTATAGTTAAAAGATTCCGTTTAGGCTCGTACAAAGGCAGTCCTAAATTAAACCAATAAATTATATGGCTAGCAGCTGAATATTGATGCTATGAGGGTAATTTTACAGAGAAGTACCTATCTTTAGATGCTAACACATATAAATATCAGTATTTTAGTCATTTACATGTGCAAATTGTGACATACACACATAAAAGACCTCATAAAATATTGGTCAGCATAAAAGTGCATGCGTTGTTTGCATGACGCACATTGTGCTGCACAGGGGTAGAGTTTCGGGTTGGGGCAAATAAATATGCATGTTCACAATAGACTCACATACCTTCCTAGTGCCACTCACAGAAATAAAACTATAAATTCTGTTATGGTGGCCCTTCCCCCCAACCTGATCTGGCCACCATACACAGAAAAGGGCTCGTCCATGTTATCAGGCCCTTGACCTAACTCTTGCATCTTCCTTATAGTTCTAGGGCTGGTGTAAGTGATCATGCTTTAATTTAAGGTTCATTCGCTGCCACTTAAGTTACTTTTTTATAAGGACAATTATGTGCTCATTTGCCTTTATAAAACTGGCTAAAGGTAAGCACATTAAAACAGGTTTTAGCTGCCCTGTTATAAAATTACACACTTCACATATAGGGTGTAATTTTATAAAGTATTTTTTGCATGTGAAGGCCTTTTTCCATGCATAAATGGGCTCTTATAGATTTACTTCAGGGCCTACATGCTTAAAATAAGATAAGAATGTGTGTACTTTCACACAGTCTGGGTGTGGGTGTGTTCTGGGGCAGAGTTTGGGTGGAGTATGGACAGAATCATGATTTACGAATGTATGTTATGAAACGCTTATGTATGCATAGACTTTGGGAGTCTTTTACTAATGGATGCTATCTGGCAATGTATTTTCTGGTGCATGCTAAAGACGCACTGGGATGCACGTTGCTAAGTAGCGCAGAGCCATGACTGCACAGGATGATTCCTGCGCTAACTGCGCAATCTGCGTTAGAGGTGCGAATGGGTGGGATGGGGCAGCAGGACCTGCCCGTCCATTGTGTGAGAATGTTGTTCACACAGGGCTCCGCGCTTCAGGGGGCCTCGCGCCAACAACATCCTGCACATGCTGTTTGGCTCCTGGCACGCCCTGGCTCACCTCCCTAAAGCGGCTCCCGGCAGGCTCAGCAACACCTCCCTACAGCTGCCAAAGTGAAGAGGGCCGTTTTTCTTCACTTCGGCAGCTGTGTTGTAATGTAGGTTGCTAGTGCGCCAGAGGTCAAAGGACATTTCCTATATCCCGACACTCAGCGCACTGATAGTGGGCTTGGATTGGAAATGGGCTGATGGGGGGGGGGGCTTGGACTGGAAATGGGCTGATGGGGGAGCTAGGACTGGAAATAAGTTGATTGGGGGGGCTAGGATTGCAAATGGACTGATGGGGAAGCTTGGACTGGAAATTAGCTGATTTGGGGGGCGGGGCTAGGACTGCAAATGAGCAGATGGGAGGGCTAGGACTGGAAATGGGCTTTTGGGGGGATAGGATTGGAAATGGGCTGATGGGGGGAGCTTGGACTGGAAATGGACTGATGTGGGGCTGGAATAGGATTGGAAATGGCTGATGGGGGGGCTAGGATTGGAAATGGCCAATGGGGGGGGGGGGGTAGGATTGCAAATGGACTGATGGGCGACCTTGGACTGGAAATGGGCTGATGGGAGCTGGAATGGGACTGGAAGTGAGCTGATTGGCAGGGCTAGGACTGGAAATGAGCTGATGGTGGGGCTGGGACTGGAAATGGACTGATGCAGGAACATGGGAGAATGGAACTAGAAGCGACCTGATGCTATGGGGATGGAACTAGAAGGGAGCTGATGTTGGGGGAGGATTAGAAGGAGATGGGGCTGGGGCAATGAGGATGGAGAGGGGAAAAGATATTTTGTGTGGGAGGGAAGAAAAATCTACAATTGGCTGGGTATTGGGAGAGTGTAGGGATTGAGGATGTTAATAAAGGAATAAAGAAAGAAATGGAGGAAACAGCAAAAGGGGAAAGATCAGTATGTTAAAGCGGATGTAGAGAGAGAATGGAAAAAATCTAGAAGAGAAAAGAAAGGACAAATGGACAGCAGACAATGGAGAGTTAGCAGAAGACACGAAGAAACCAGAAGAAAGTGACTGGAGCAATTGCAGCTGAAAAATAAAATGCCCAAACAAAAGGTAGAATGTTTTTTTTTTATTTATTAACTGGAATATGTCAGCTCTGGGAAAGGTATATCGCTAACGTCTTTGCGTTTTTGTTTAGTACAAGAGGAAATTAATTTATGGTTTTATTTCTCCAGTGTTGTTGTACATTCTAAGTTTGGCTTAGAGGTTGCCAGTTTAATTATTGTCTTCTTATTTCTAAATTGTGATCCCTTTTTTTTTGTTTGGTGACGGTCTATGTTCTGCATCTGTAACTGAGCTGAGGTATTCTGTTCATGTAGTTTCTATTTGACAGTGCCACTTGTTCTCTTTCCCCAGTAGGAGATGTAGTAGTATTCTCTGAGATGTATGATTTAATATTTGCATTATTGCCTTTTAATAGGTAAGGTTTGGTGCTTTGTGAGTCCTGGTAATGCTGTTATGATACGGTGGGTTTGCTATGGGTTCTAAATGGTCAGTGTTTATAGTACTTCCTAATGTCCCTGGTGGTTGGCACTGGAGTATAGTAATGTAGAAATCTGGTAGTCTTTCTTTATTCAGACACTCATTAAGAGGCATGTTTACTAAAAGTTAGCGCATGCTATCAATATGCAAATATTTATGAAAAAGAGGCTTCTTATGCAAATGAGGCCCCACAATGAGTCTCCGCACATGGCTCCGAACCCCCCTTGGGCCGCCCCTGTTGGGCTGAGTAGGCCTTGTGAGCTCGGTGTAATTAGCGCTGTGTTAACACCACCTGCTAACTGCATTAGCATGATTTCACCTAATGTCATCTACAAGAAACAGGAAATGCTTATTCTTGCTATTAGAAATTTGACAACTCAGCAGTTTAAAAGTTAGAAGAGCCGTGGGAACAGAGAAATGTTCCCATGGCTGTTTTCTTTTTTGAAGCGGTGGGTGGCAGGCGGCTAGCAACGGTGCCCCCCCCCCCACCCCCCACCACCGGCTCCCTCCTGCCGCGCTTACCTGGCTTACCGGCTTACCAGGTAGCACCGGCCCTGATTCCACCCTCTTGAAGTCCCCTTGAACTCTCTTCCTCCTTGAAGACCACCCAATACCCCGTAGGCCCAAGGCCTACCTTGCTCATCCATGGGGGGGGGGTCAGTGGGTATTGGGCAGGAGTGATCCCCAGTCACTTCTGCTCTGTGTAGCTTTAGGTTCAAAATGGCAGCTCACAACCTCTAGCAGTAGTCTTACTGTATTACTGCTAGGGGTCAAGCTGCCATATAAGGGCAAAGGTTGATCACAAGTTGCATTATTCATTTACTGAGTTACCACAGGTTAGTGAATCCCAATGTTAAATTAAGCAGCACTAAAGTGCAAACTTTTCCCACAGCTTAGTAACGTCCCCCTTAATTGTCATCCCAACATGTGATAACAGTTATTACCATCATACACTAACAGCATGTACTAATTCATGGACTAACTGGTTAGTGTACTTTAGTTAACAGACCCCCTAATTGTTTTTTTAATGTACTAATTAGTCAAATGCACACTAATGAATGCATGCACTTACCAGCCAGGATATGTAGGCTATGATCTCAGTCTCAGGTTTACTGCTAGTGCTCATCTTAATATATACATTATGACCTCTGGTTTTCATAGGTTATAATATATATTGGCAACTAGGTCTTTTTGCTGTGTAGCTCATCTTTTGTGGCATAAACATTCATTGGAAGATTGACTAGCAATTGCCTCTATGTTTTTTAGGAAAATAGTAAAACTTTTTTTAAAATTTAAGATTTTACAAAAAATGCAGTAAACAAGGACATTACAGAAACAAATCCACAAAAAAAAAGAATATTACAAGCAACAATTATGTTTTCTAGACCACATTACAGAGAGATGAGACAAATCCACTTAGGCAGATAAAAATATGTAATTCCTAGGAAAACATCCCTTAAAACAGAAAAAATATAAGGCAAACATTACGTAAAGTCAGGAAGACCGTAGCTAAACTGGATATGAATCACTTATCCTTTAGGAAATTTTCTGATTGAGCAGGCTCAGTAAATGTACGCATGTATGTATGTATTTATTTATTTATTTATTTAACCAGATAAATTTGTATCTAATTCCCTGATACACAATTAAACATTTGCAAGAGAAATGTAAGAAGGAGGCCTCCAAAGCCAAAATACGGGGTTTCAGCTGAAGGACCCTTCTCCTCCTCCTCAACTGTGTGACTCTAGCCACATCAGGGCAAATCATAATTTTCTGACCACAAAGCAGGAAATCTTTTTTAGAGAAATAAGCTTTCATGATTCTGAATTTACAGTATCTGTATCTAGAGAAAGAGTAACAATCACTGTAGCTCTAGAAGAAATTTCATCCGTCAATGACTCTAAAATCCCAGTTAAATCCAATTAAATGATTCTGCCGCTACTGAAGCACCCTGAACTAAAGGCCTAGCACTGAATTTGAAGCTAAAACAGAATCTGCGTCAGTAAACAGCACAACCTCTTTCAAGTATTTCTGAAATAAAATAAGAGCGGTTCTCAAGTGCTTCAATTTGCATATGAATCATCAAACTATCTTTAATATTTGGATATCCCAACAGATTGAAGAGAATCAACCTGAGTGGATATTTAGTCCAGTTTCTGCAGAGCAAAATCTAACCCAGAATTATGCTCCTGTAATTTTTTAACAGTATCAACAGAAAACTTGCTTTGTCTGGTCAATAAAACCTCCCAGCATAGTATTGGTCTGTGTGACAACCTTCAATATATCCATCAATATAATAGAATTAGGTTTAACACTTTCTAGATCAACCACAACCAGGGAATTAGAACACTGAACAGGAGCAGGCATTATTGCACCCCCCCAAAGAACTCTTCCCAGAGCCCTTTGGCATCTTCAAGTAGGTACCAGACCCAAAGCTGGTGCCAAAGTGGCACCAAAAGGGCGTACCCCTTTGGTCACGCACCCCTTTGGGCTCGCACCAGTAAGCCATGTGGCCGCTATTAGCTGCAAGTGCTTTTAAATTGTCCCACCATACTGTGATGACATTAGCAAGGCAGTGCAGCTTGCCACTCAGCTCGCGGTCCCAGCAGCATCTCTCTAGCAGCTCTGCTTCCGGTCACTCCTCAGGTCCAGTAGCAGCAAAAACCACCAGCTGAGAAAGAGGATTCGTCTCTCTCCAATAGTAAAGGTTTTTGATTCAAGAGGCATTTAGTTAATTGAAAGGATCATTTGCTGTCATGAAGGTATAATTTAGCATCTGTTATCTCCAGGAACAAGCAGGAATGTAGTCTTCACATATGGGGATCGTTGGCACTGACGGAGCCCTCACAGGAACGCACCCCAGCATCCAATAGGCCCAGGATCACTTCTGGGACTTTTGTGTGCAGGACGGCATCAGGGAGGATGACTGCTTTAAGACCATCACCATTCTTTCTGGATATTCTGCTGCAGGGACAGGGGAAGGAGTAAATCCACAGTAAGAACACGCTGAGCGGCCATCACCCCTTTTGCCAAAGCAATGGGAGAATGCAGCCATTTAGTGGATTTCGTCATTGCAAGGATAATGAAGGGATGGTCAGACAAGCATTGCCGCATGCCTGATCACAGACCTGTAGCTCTAAGACAGACCCCACAAAAAGAGGGGCCAAATTTTCATGGTCACCCCTGCCAGGAGACTGCATGTGTGTGGTGTGATATTTTGGGGATTGCAGATGATTGTGCCTGATGGGAGGCGAGCAATGTTGGTCAATGCAGGCGGAGCACTGCTGTCTTGCTTCCGGTTCACCAGGGTCTGGAAACTGGTCATCACAGAAGTGGACCTTAAGGTTGGCTATTACGGCATTCATTCCTTCCACATTGGGGCAGCTACCATGGCAGTTGGGCTTGGCATGGCAAGGGAACAACTCATGTCCATGGGCGGGTGGCGTTCTGACTCTTATAAGCTGTACATTTTCAGGTCAAGGGGCGGGCTTTGATGGCACCTCTCTTTGGCGAGTACGGGCTTTGCGTCTCGAGGATAAGTGTCAGAGAGGTATAGGGCAATTTAATGTTGTATATATGTTTGAGAATTGTACACTGTGAATTTTGGTTATATGTTTGTTTAAAGTTTTTCTGTGGCCAACATTATCCAATAAACTAAATTTTTGTGGCAAAACTGGTCATCTGTGTATTCTGTCAGCGGTGAGGGACGACTTAAGCAAGGGGACATGGGGTAGGGCAAAAGGGGGGGGAAGGGGTGGGGAGGTAGTAGGGGAAGGTGGAGGGGCAGGGAACATGGCTTGGGCCTGGATGCCACTTGCCCAGTTGTGCAATGCACACAAAAAGATGAGTTGGACCATTTTACTATGCACTGCAGGATTTGTCCGCATACCACAACACCTAGTTACTAAGGTGAGCTAGCATTAGCATGCTCTAACTCACCATTAACATATGTTGTTTTGGAACCTAGTTACAAATAACTCACATTAATTGTAAGTCAACACACATAAACATAATCACAGCCTGGTAACGACCACAAAATCTCTTGTTTTATTTTCATTTTTTACAGTTCTATGACATGGAAAGGACACTTCAATCAACAATATCTATGTTATGATTAATTTAAGCAATCTATGCTTTCTTGGATCACCCAAGGATCTATCTATTTTTATGATCATTCCATTATATTTTTTATAAGCAAAAGTATGTTTTCCAGCATTAAATGACATTTTAATTAATTTATTGGCAGCTCTACTGAAATTGACTGATAATGTTTCATTCCGCCCCATATTTCTTTATTTTGATTCCATTAAGTAAAACCTGCCATTATTGTACTGACATGTTGATATAATTTTTCATGCATATAAGATTGCTACCTGGATTCTGAGTAGTTGCTGTATATTTTCTTGCACTAATTAGAATACTTTATGAAAGTATTCTTTATGTGAAGCTCCATTTTGCTTATATGGGGCTCTACATGGAAATGGGATATCCATCCTTACTATATACTTTGCACTGAGATTTTACTAAAATCTTAAGTGAAACATTAAATTGAATAAATGGGGAATTTATAAAAGGCTCTGCTGAATGCCTTTTGTAAAATATTTATTAAGATGATGGCAAATTCATATATATTTCATGGAATGTACAGCAGAAACCTTGATTTCATACAGTTGTGGTCCAACAGTATTGGCACCCTTGCATTTTTGGTATGTTGTGTACAATATCTTGAGAAATAATTGGAAATAATTGAACTGTATGATGTCATAATATTTTAATGACATGTGCAAAGGTATACCACTAAAAAAAAGATCTCTGCATGTGTGCAGTGAAGTGAAATGTGCAGATGTAGTAATTTCTTAGAAAAAAACAAAATAAGACCTGGACAGGATTAATGGCATCTTTCACAAATATTTGGTTGCACAACCCAAGGCAGTGATGACAGCCTTCAAACATTTCTTGCAGCTATCTATAAGTTTCGTACATCTGTTTGCTGGTAGTTTCTCACATTCTTCAATTGCAATTTGTTCCAGTCAGGATTCCTTTTACCAATGGCAGATTTCAGCTCTTTCCAAACGTTCTCGATTGGATTGAGATCAGGACTCATTGCAGGCCAGTTTAAAACTTTTTTTTTCCTTTTTAACCATTCTTTTGTAGTTTTGGATGTATGTTTTGGGTATTGTCCTGCTGGAGGATGCATGACCTTTGACACAGACCTAGCTTTCTGACACTAGGTAGCACATTTCACTTCAGAATACCTTGGTAGTCCTTTGACTTCATGATTCCTTTAATACGTTCCAGGCTTCCAGTTCCTGAGGCAACAAAACAGCTCTACAACATTATGGAACCTCCACCATATTTAAGTGTAGGATGGGTGTTTTTTCCTTATAAGCTTCATTTCTTTGCCTGTAAATGTAACACTGTTCTGCACTGACAAAAACTCATGTTTGGTTTCATCTATCCACAGAACATTTTCCCAGAAGAATTGTGATTTCTCAAGGTGGTTTTGGGCAAAGACAAGGCATGCTTTTTTATGTCTGTCTTTGAGCAGGGGGTCCTTCTTGGTCTTCGCCTAAGAAGTCCTTCTTTGTTTTGTGCATGGCATATGGTACGGGTTGAAACCGCCATTCCAGTTTGCTCTAGCTCTTTGGATGCTGTATGTGGTGTTTTCCCAACAGTTCACACTAACCTTTGAAGACTTCTTGGATTAGTTTTATTTTATTTATTTATTTAACAGTTTTTTTTATACTGCCTTAATATAAAATCAAAATGGTTTGTAGTAAAACTCAACAAACATTACAGAGAACTTGCGGTATAGGTAAGGGTGGCATGTGGGAAATGCTAGCAAGCATAACTTATTTGCATTGTGGCATATATGCATTTAACCAGGCAGCATATCGCAAGGAACTAGGGGGCTTAGGCTATGGGGTAGTCTGGAATGTGGAGTGCTAGGAGAGCTCACTGAAGTGTTTCATGAGGAGGAAGTTTTTTTAGCTTCTTCCTAAAGTCTTTCTCTTCCCACCACATCCTTGGAGGTTTTTGACAGTTCCATAAGCAGAAAACTTCTTAATAACATTGCAAACTATAGAAGCAGGAATCCCAAGGTCTTTGGAGATGGCCTTGTGCTCCTTTGAAGTTTGATGTTTGGTGATAATGGCTTTTCTGATGGTTTCAGGCAACTCTCTTGTCTTCACCATTGTGAAAATGGAACAATATGCACATTTGTCAGGACAGATGATGGTGCATCAACGGGATACACTCAGGACATACATGGGCCTTTCCTAAATACGCTTTATACGTCTCCGCAGCTTGCCACTCCCCTGTTCTACCCCCTCCTGCCCATCTTCTGAGATCCCTGTTTTAGTGCCGTGTATGTGCAGGGCCACATGGTTTCAGAATACGGGCCTAAATGTTTTCACAAGGAAAACGTCTATCCCACATGTCCAGATGGCCTATTTGTGTTTCGGAATGACCCCCATGGTGATCCACACCATGTCTAGATTTCATGGGAGTGTGGTAAGGGCATGAAGAGGAAATGATTTGTGTTGGCTTGTATTATCATCTTAAAAGGGGAATCCACATTGATTAAAAATCATCTAGACATCGGTATTTACAGCTGCCTTGAGGCATAAGTGTCTGCTTGAAAAGACAGGCGTAAAAGTCTAGGTCAGCCTCCCTCCCCCCAACAACATCCCTCTCCTGGCATCTAATCTCCTCTTAACATCCACCAACCGGCATTCAATCCCCCTGACATGCTTCTGTCATCCTGAACCATAACAGTGAACCATAAGATTACTGCTAGGAGTGACAGGTGTCATTTTGAATCTGGGAGTCAGAGAAAGCTTTTAGTTTATTTTTTTTTCCTTTATTATGTTTTTGTTTTTTTATCGTAAACCACAGAGATTGTGCTGCGGTATAGAAGCTTTAAATTAAATTAAGAAGAGCAGTAACAACTGAGGATTGCTCCTGTTCCCGCTAGAAATGAGACTCAGGGACCCCATTAAGAGTTGGGGGAGGGGATCAAGGTGTGGGGATGTGGGGGTAGGGTGCCTGCCAGGAAGCCTTTGGAGGAGTTTCTTTATGCAGGAGGTGGGTTTTGGTGGGGGATCTTGATTTCCATGGGGGAGTCAGTTGAGGGTCTTGATGTGGAGGGGGTCAGTTGGGGGGACTGGATCATAGGAGAGTATCAGGGTGGATCAGATACTGGGAAGGGGTATCAGGGTGGGATTCGATATTCAGATGCTAGGGGATATGTTGGGGAGAATCAATGTTGTGGGTGATCAGGTGCTTGTGCTACTGGTGGGAGGGGATTTGGGTATGTGTAGAGCTTGGAAGCAGCTATTTTAAAAAGTCACTCCTATGCACATAGCCCCTGCATGTTTGGCAGACCCTCTTGTAAAATACATCTTAATTCCCTTCTCTACTTTCTATCTAAAATTTGCCTGTATATGTAATTCTCCAGGACCAAGCAGGAAGTCAGTCCTCACATATGGGTGACGTCGGCGCCGACGGAGCCCTCGTGCGGAGCATTTCCCCAGCTTTCAAGGAAAGCCTTTGGGTATGCAGCGCGCATGCGCGGTCCCCTTCCTGCCCAAGGGTGCCATCTTGCTCAGTCTTTCTTTTTCCGCGGAGCCCAACGGACGTGAGTTCGTGTCACCCGGAAAAAGTAGATTTTTTTCTACGAGTTTTCTTATCCGGTTTGATGCCGGTTCCCCTTCCTGCCTGGGCTCGGTACACCGGTATCGAGTCCGGAATTTCTTTTTTTGTTTTTTGTCCTTCGTGACTGGCGTTCACTCCTTTTTTGTTATTTTCACTGGCAGCCCGGTCTTTTGACCTTGTAGGGGGGCCCTTTTTCCCCCGATGGCTGCCAGTAGGTTCAAAAAATGTGATTGGTGTAAGAAACTTACGACTCTCACCGACACACATGACTGTTGCCTCCTATGCCTTGGGCCCGACCATGACCCACTGGTCTGTGGCCCGTGCGGCAAAATGTCGTCGAAGGCACTTTGGAGCTCTCAGCATCAACGTGAAAGAATTTTTTCAGAATCCGCATCCGGCCAGACCCGGACTTCGTCAGAGGCCTTGATATCTCGGGAGTCTGACTCCGAGTGCCGTTGGGGCTCCTCTGAGAGGGGGTCTCCCACCCGGGAGCACAAAAGGAAGAAGAAGATCATAAGGGCGGCATCGGTGGAGGCCTCTGGGTCCTCGAGGGCAAGGTTGCGCAGCCCTGACCGCCACCCTGGGTTCTCAGAGTCGGAGAGGCTGTCCAAACTACCTTGCATGGAGCTGGAGTCCCCGAGTCACGTAAGTTCTGTTGTCCTCATGGACTCTCCTATGGGAGAACTGACGTCGGGCCCGACGCCGTTGGGGCCCGAGTCGGGGGCTGCTGAGTCTCCTGAGCTTGGACTCAGGCTGACGGCCTTAGAGAGCAGCTTGGCTGCCTTCTTGGAACAGCAGCGAGTGCTGATCGCCGGTCTGACCGATGCATCTGCCCCGACCACCGGGACCTCAAAGTCGATCCTCGGTCAACGTCCCCTTCGACCTCCCGTGTGGGGCCGAGGTCGCCGACGCCAGTGCCCTCGGCATCGGGGCGGGTGGCACCGAGGCCCACATGGCCAGAGCCGCGAGGAGGAGTTGGCGTGGGAGACAGAGGACGAGGAGTCTCCTGACACCTTCCGGACACGGTTCGTCCCTTTGGACTCCCCGGAGTCCGAGCCTCGGAGAAGGTCCCCCCCTGGAGGATACCCGGTTCTCAGACTTCGTGAGGGACATGGCCAAGGCTTTGGCATTCCCTGCGGATGCCGAGGAGAAACCTCAAGCCAAGGAGCTCGATGCCCTCCAGTATGATTTTCCTCCGAAAGAAGCCTTTACTGTACTGGTTCCTCCAATGCTGGAACGGCTGCTCTTCCGTATGTGGAAGGCACCGGCCTCGGTGCCGGTTCTTAGCAAACGGGTCAATTCCATTTATCGAGTCCGTAAGAGCCCTGGGTTCCAAAAGGCGCAGCTGCCACACAATTCCATTGTTGTGGAATCGGCCATGCATCGCCTGAAGAGTCAGAAGATGTACTCCTCGGTTCCCCCTGGCCGGGAGGCCCAGAACCTGGATGCCCTCAATAGAAAGTGCTTCCAGGGCTCTATGCTATATTGCCGTGTCCAGACTTACCAGCTGTACATGGGCATGTACTTAAGGGACCTGACAAAAGGAGATTGCCGGGTTCTCAGCTGGCCTCTCCGAAGAACCCTTGCAGAGGTTCAAAGCCTTGTCAACAGGGATCCGAGAGTGCTCAAAGTTTATCTCTCGAGCAGCCTATGATGGCTTCGAGGCTTCGGCCTGGGTAGCCGCAGCTGGCATCGGTGCACGCCGTCAGACCTGGCTACAATCATCGGACCTGGAGTCATGGGTGCAGGACAAGTTGGTTGATGTCCCATGCCAAGGTAACAACCTATTTGGTAAGCCCATGACTGAAAAGGCTGCAGAAATCAAGACTGAGACTCTCACCAGGACAAGGCTGTCTAGAAAGACTTCTGTCCCTTCTCAAAAAAAGAAGGGCTCGGGGAAGAAGCCCTTTTCCCCGAGGAAGGGTGCTGCCTACAAATCCTACCCTCAGTATCAGGCCTCTCCAGCTCCCCAACAGGGCCAGCAGGCCAAGGGGCAGGGACATGGGCCCTGTAGGCAGAAGACCCCCAAGCCACCAGCTCCGGCTCCTGCACAGCAGGGAGTGGGGTTTTGACTTCCACAGCATAGCCTCTCCTCCGCCGGTGGCTCCACTCAGCACAGGGGGTCGGCTGACCCTGTACATCTAGAAGTGGCCAGCCATCACAGGGGATACCTGGGTGCTGAGCATAGTCCGAAAGGGCTACATGCTCCACTTCCACCAGCTACCCCCTCCTACTATCCAGGGGGGCCTCCGAGACTCCTTCTACACAGGAACCTCCTCCTTCAGGAGTTAGCAAATCTTCTAAAGGAACAGGCAGTGGAACCGGTGCCTCACCACCTGAAAGGGCAAGGCTTCTACTCTAGGTACTTCCTGGTACCAAAAAGGACAGGAGGCCCATGGCCTATCCTAGACTTGTGAAACCTAAACAAGTTTCTGGAGAGGGAAAAGTTCAAGATGCTTACCCTTGGGATACTGCTGCCCTACCTCCAGCAGGGAGACTGGTTATGCTCCTTAGACCTAAAGTATGCTTATACTCACATCCTCATTCATCCAGACCACAGACAATATCTCAGATTTGTGGTGGGAGGAAACCATTTTCAGTACAGGGTTCTTCCCTTTGGCCTAACCTCTTCCCCCAGGGTTTTCACCAAATGCCTGGTGGTGGTGGCAGCTTATCTCAGGAATCAGGGAATTTTTGTTTTCCCATACCTGGACGACTGGCTCATCAGGGGCCAGTCTCTCCAGGAGGCCCGACAAGCACTCTTCGCTGTCTCTCTTCTTCAGCATCTGGGCTTTGTCATAAACTATGCAAAGTCCACTTTGCTCCCCTCTCAGATCCTAGAGTTTATAGGGGCAAGCTTAGACACCCTTCAGGCAAGAGCTTACTTGCCCGAAGACAGGGCCCACAGACTGATAGACTTGGCCAACCAGTTCCAAAGCAAGTCTCATGTCTCCGCCAGGCACTACCTGCGGCTCCTGGGCCACATGGCATCCACGGTACATGTGACTCCGAATGCCCATCTGCACATGCGGGCTGCTCAATGGTGCCTCAGAAATCAGTGGATGCAGACCACAAGCGACCTCCTAGACAGAGTAAAGGTGTCCAAACCACTTTTGGACTCCTTACAGTGGTGGCTACATCTCCCAAACCTTCTCAGGAGGTACCTTTTCAGGCTCTTGCACACACAAGGGTGCTGATGACTGATGCTTCCTTAAAGGGCTGGGGTGCTCATTGCCAGGGCATGTGCACTCAAGGCCTCTGGTCTCCTCGAGAGGCCACGCAGCAAATCAATGTTTTGGAGTTGCGAGCAATCCGCTTAGCTCTGCAGACATTTTCTCATGCCCTCTCTCACCAATCTGTCCTAGTTCAGACGGACAATCAGGTGGTAATGTTCTATGTGAACAAACAAGGGGGCATGGGGTCCAGGCTCCTATGTCAGCAGGCACTGGCCCTTTGTTCCTTTGCAGTCAAACAAGGCATGTTTCTCAAAGCATTTTATCTACCTGGTCAGGAGAATTTCCTAGCAGATAAGCTAAGCAGGATTTCCCAGCCTCATGAATGGCAGTTGAATCCATTGGTGGTCCAGCAGATTTTCCTCCGCTGGGGACTTCCATCCATCTATCTCTTTGCAAGTCCACAAAACCATCAGCTGCCCAGGTTTTGCTCCAGACAGCTGCATCCCCTGAGGATGGCAGCAGATGCTTTTCTGATCTCTTGGTCTACAGGTCTCCTGGATGCGTTTCCTCCCATGCCTCTGGTGGCCTGAACTCTGTTCAAGATTCTCCAGGACAAGGCCTTGGTGATTCTGGTAGCCCCCAGATGGCCAAGGCAGCCCTGGTTTCCACTTCTGCTGCAGTTGGCAGTGGAAACTCCATTCCCTCTGGGTTGCAACATGATCTCCTGTCTCAAGAGCAGGGTTCCCTTCTGCACCCCAATCTCAGGTCCCTCAAGTTGATGGCCTGGCTGCTGAAAGGACTTACTTCTACCTAAGGAGGTTGAGGAGGTGGTCTTGGCCTCTAGGAGGCAGTACACCAGAAAGTCCTATGCCCTCAAGTGGCGTAGGTTTATGGTATGGTGTGCTCAGCACAATAAAGATCCTTTCTCTTGCCTTGTGCCAGTAGTACTGCAGTATCTACTTCACCTGTCAGACCTAGGCCTTAAGTCTAACTCTGTTTGGTTCCACCTCAGTGCTCTGTCAGCGCACCACTAACTGGTGGAAGGACAGTCTCTGTCGGTTCACCCCTTGGTGTCCCGATTTCTCAGAGGTCTGCTTCTTCTCAAGCCTCCGGTTCATCCACCGATGACTGAGTGGGATTTGAACGTGGTCGTGCAGCAACTTACTCGCCCACCGTTTGAGCCAATGGCTACTTGCCATTTGCGCTTCCTCTCTTGGAAAGCGCTCTTCCTGGTGGCTCTTACCTCGGCCAGACATGTGAGTGAACTACAAGCTCTGGTTTCTGATAGACCATACACACGGTTCTGTAGGAACAGGGTGGTCCTACGGACCCATCCCAAGTTCCTTCCAAAAGTGGTCTCCTCTTTCCACCTCAACCAGGAGGTGGTTCTTCCGACCTTTGTACCGGAGTCACTGGGGAAACTTGATTTACCATTATGTCCTGATTGCCATCTTTCTCTCTCCTAAACAGAGACATGATTCATTCAGTCCCAGTTTATAACAGCAAATTATTCTTACACTTTATTCATATAACAAAAACAAAAATTAAACAACACTTACCAAGCTTGGTTAAAAATACTTATACTCACGACGCCGTCATTACAGCCGCCGTCATCCTAGGGAATCCGTCACTCACTTCTTCTCCGGTCTCTACTACGTACCGGGAACATACCTCCCTCTTCTTTCTTGAGGGGAATCCAAATCTTTACGTACCTCCCTCTTTTTTCTTGAGGGGAATCCAAATCTTTAAATTTGTATCTTGGTCATAAAGACCCACCCGTAGCCCAATCCCGGGTGTTCGGCACCAATTGTAAGGCCCTGTTACTTACAAGAGACTGATTACTAATTATCACTAATTTCCTGTATAGTCCAGATCCAAAAGTCAGTACAGGTGCAATCAGAATCTCTGTTTATTAGCTTACTGATGAACAATACAGGCAGGAGAGGAGAATTTCTGTCAGTCATCAGACATCAGAATCCCTCCTCCCACTGAGTACAATAGTCGTGTTACATATATACGTTTTTTGCTTCCGTGTATGCAGTCTCCACATTCATTCCTCTGTGAGGCCTCTCTGTGTCTTTTCTCCCCCCTCCCTTCGTTTCCTGCTGCTGACCTCTCTGACCCCTCTGTTCCTGTTTCAACATCCCTCAGGCCTCTCTGTCTTGGTTATACTCACCACCTGTCAACCGTCTACTGTCTTCAGGACTAACGGCCCAGCTTTGCATGGTTTCCTGTGTATGTGCCTTCTGCAAAAAGTCTCTGCATGGATCCTTCAATCCAAGCATACACTTTGCTAAGGCTTATAATATATGATATTTCCTTATATGGTTCTTTATGCTGGCCTGTTTCTTCCTTTGTCCACTGTATAGTAGTTTGGTTGACATATATATTTTTATTAGAGCAGAATAAAGGCCATAGAGTGATTATGAACCAAGAACATTATAATCCCTCAACCCTTAAAGTGATCCGTTGACACTTAACTAACACTTAACCTCGCACTTAACCCCTACACCTTTTTTCCTAGGCCGCATACCAGCCGGGCTGAAACAGTCTTGCATACCCTGGCCTGCACGAGGACATTGTCTTTTTACATAGAATGTACGTGGGGGAATCGAAGGGCTACTCAGCTCTTCGTCTCCTTTGACCCTAATAAGATGGGGTTACCTGTCTCCAAACGTACATTGTCCACTTGGGTAGCAGATTGTATCACCTGGGCGTATAAGGCAGCCGACCTCCCCTTGCAGGGTCGAGTCACGGCCCACCGTGTCAGGGCGAAAGCCGCGTCAGTAGATCATCTCCACTCTGTTCCGTTGGCAGACAACTGTCGGGCCGCAACTTGGTCTATAAGCCAGACTTTTGCAGCCCATTACTGCCTGGAGAGAGAGTCCAGAAGGGACAGTGCTTTCGGACAGGCGGTACTCTGTAATCTCTTTGAGGTTTAGGCAACTCCTACCCTCTGGCCCTTGTGTTGGGCTACCATATGGGGGCATTCTCAGAGGATATTCTTATCACGAATGCTGAGGCTCTTGAGAGGGAGCCATTTTTTCAGCTTAAGGTTCCCGGTAGCCTATGGCTGGGGAGTCCCATATGTGAGGACTGACTTCCTGTTTGGTCCTGGAGAAAGAGTAGTTACTCACCTGTAGCAGGTGTTCTCCAGGAGCAGCAGGAATCAGTCCTCACGACCCTCCCTCCTCCCCTGGAGTTGCAGTCATATCATTCATTTTGATTTTTTTGCTGTCTTTTAGCTATGTCATCAGACTGAGCAAGATGGCACCCTTGGATGGGAAGGGGACCGCGCATGTGCGCTGCATTCTCAAAGGCTTTCCTTAAAGTTGGAGAAATGCTCCACACGAGGGCTCCGTCGGCGCCGTCACCCATATGTGAGGACTGATTCCTGCTGCTCCTGGAGAACACCTGTTACAGGTGAGTAACTACTCTGTACCAGTGATTACATCTGTGCAAGGTGATATTTGATGCTTCCATATGTTAAATACTGAGAATTATAAGTTTGATGTGATATTTTAGTCAATTATCTGTATAGGTGCTGCCAATTGAGGAGCAAAGTTACACTAGGTCAATTTTTTACATTTTATAGATGACAGAATTTACCAGAAAAATGGGCACAATGGCTCCCTCAATCATTCATTGCAAAATCTGTCAGAAATGAGCATTTAGCTGAAACATAGGTATGCCTTAGAGGTAGTAGTAAAGCTGATGGGAAGTTTTAAAAAATATACATGCATTCATATTGTAAAATTAATTGTACGGCCCAAACCGCTCCTCCTTTAAAACTATGTCTTCAGAAGCATTTACATCTGTAAACAGCAGATTCTGAAATCACCATTTCAACATTGAACTATGTTGAAATCACCATTTCAACATATATGTATTCTGTGCAAACACCACTGTTTACACATGTAGATATAGAAAAGAAGCATAATAGGAACCAAACGATACATAAAGGTGACAAGTTTAAAGGGATGAAATTCACTCATTTACATTTTTAGAATGGTTTTCAAGTCTGATTGTCAGGATGCACATTTATATATATCAGTGGCATAGTCCCGAGCTAATACGGGTAGCCAATAGGTATACAGATCCCCCCCCCCCCCCCCAGTAAGTATATGTCACTCACATATGGCACCCAGAAAGTAGTGGCAGGAATCTTCTCACTGCTTTACTTGCATTCCCTGATGTGTAGTCGGCATCATAAATAGGAAATGCCGCCTATGAGATTGTAACGCGGGCTGTGCTGGCCATACACTGGTGAAGGCTATGACTCCTGCATCTCTTTTGCTAGAAGGGCTTCAGGATACCTACCAGCCATGGAAATTCCTGCTGATTATGGTTGGGCTGGGGGATTGTTACACCTCTGGTATATATGTATATATATATAATGATCTAATTTGCCTACTTTAGTTAGTCTTCGATCTGGTTTTCATCCCTTACATTCTACTGAGACGGCACTTGCCAAAGTCTCCAGCGACATGTTCCTTGATAAATCTAAGAGCCTCTACTCTATCCTCATCCTTCTTGATATTTCTGCTGCTTTTGGCACTGTGGACCACCACCTTCTCCTTGACATATTGTCTTCACTTGGTTTTAGGGGCTTAGTGCTGTCCTGGTTCTCTTCTTATTTCTCCCATTGCTTTTTCTGTGTTTGTTCTGATGGTTCCTCCTCTACTGTTATTCCTATTTCAGTTGGTGTACCCCAGGAATCTATTCTCGGCCCTCTCCTTTTCTTTCTCTAAACCCAATCCCTGGGTGCTCTCATCTCCTCCCATGGATTTCAGAATCATCTTTATGATGATGATTCTCAGATCTATAAGAACATAAGATATGCCATACTGGGTCAGACCAAGTTCCATCAAGCACAGTATGCTGTTTCCAACAGTGGAAAATCCAGGTCATAAGTACCTAGCAGTTTCCCCAAAAGACACAGGTTCCACAATGCTTGTATTGGGTCAAGTAGTGATATCCCGGGTCACTTTTAATAATGGTTTATGGATCTTTCCTCCAGGAACTTGTCCAAACCTTTTTTAAACCCATCTACACTAATAGCTTTTACTATATCCTCCGGTTACAAATTCTAATAGTTTCTCTACCCTGTAGCTTCATTGCATGACCCCTAGTCTTTCTATATTCTGATGACGTAAACAATTGATCTACATTTACCTGTTCCACTCCATTCATTAATTTATAGACCTCTAACATATCTCCCCTCAGCCCTCTCTTTTCCAGGTTGAAGAGCCCCAGCCTTTTTAGCCTCTCTTCATAGGGGTGTCCTTCCATCCCCTCTACCATTTTGGTAACTCTTCTCTATACCTTTTCTAATAACGCTATATCCTTTTTAAGATACGGTGACCAAAATTGCACAGAATATTAAAGGTGCGGTCACACCATGGAACGATACAGAGGTATTATAATAGCCTTTGTTTTATTTTCCATTTCTTTCCTTATGATACCTAGCATTCTATTTGCTCTCTTGGCCGCCGCTGCACACTAGGCAGAGGGTTTTAACATGTTATCCACGATGACGCCTAAATCTTTTTCCTGGGTGGTGGTTGCTAATGTGGAACCTTGCACCGTGTAATCATAGTTTGGATTGTTCTTTCCTAGGTGCATAACTTTGCACTTGTCCACATTTAATTTTATCTGCCATTTGGGTGCCCAGTCTTTCAATTTATCAAAATCCTCTTGCAATTTTACACAATCCTCATGGGTTTTAACAACTTTAAATAGTTTTGTGTCATCTGCAAATTTGATAGCCTCACTCGTTATTCCCATTTCCAGGTCAATTATGAATATGTTAAAAAGCAGCGGACCCAGCACAGATCCCTGGTGTACACCACTATTCACCTTTCTCCATTGGGAAAATTGGGCAATTAGCCCTACCCTCTGCTTTCTATCTTTTAACCAGTTCCTTATCCACTATAGTACACTGCCTCCTATCCCATGACATTTTAGTTTTCTCAGATGTCTCTGATGAGGGACTTTGTTAAAGGCTTTCTGAAAGTCCAGATACACTATATCAACTGACTCACCTTTGTCATTCACACCTTCAAAAAAACCATAACAGATTAGTAAGACAAGATCTTCCTTGTCTAAAACCATGTTTGCTATCTCCCATTAGGCCATGACTATCTACATGTTCAGTAATTTTGTTCTTTATGATGGTTTCTACCATTTTTCCCGGTACTGATGTCAGGCTCACCGGTCTGTAGTTTCCCGGATCTCCCCTAGAATCCTTTTGAAAAATTGGTATTACATTGGCCATCCTCTAGTCTTCAGGTATTACAGATGATTTTAATGAAAGTTCACAGATTACTAATAGCAGTTCTACAATCTCATATTTCAGTTCTTTCAATACCCTTGGATATTTACCTTTCTGTATCTTTCTACACCTTACTTTTCTCCAACACTCCAGGCCCGTATCTCTGCCTGCCTATCTGACATCGCCACATGGATGTTTCACTGTTATTTGAAATTAAATATGGACAAAACCAAACTTCTTATTTTTCCCCCTAAACCTTCCTCCTCCTTTCTCTATCTCTGTAGATAACACTCTTCTACTTCCTGTTTCCTCAGCCTGTAACCTTGGTGCCATCTTTAACTCTTCCCTTTCCCTCTCCTCACATAACAGATAGCTAAAACCTGTCGTTTCTTTATGGCATTAACAAAATCCATCCCTCCTTTCTGAACACACTACTAAAATACTTATCTACTCTCTTATTACGTCCCGCCTCGACTATTGCAACCTCCTTCTTGCTGGTCTCCCTCTGAGTCACCTCTCTCCCCTTCGATCTATTCAGAACTCTGCTGCGTGTCTAATCTTTCGCCAGTCTTGATATACTCAAATCACTTCATTGGCATCTCTTCCGGTTCCTTGTTTCTCCTCCTTCTGCCCTTATTCTCATCTTTTGTCTTGTCTTGATTAGATTGTAAGCTCTGATGAGCAGAGACTGTCTTTATCTGAGTCTGTACAACACTGTGTATTCCTTATAGCGCTATATAAATGATTAATAGTAGTAGTAGTCTGAAAACTAGACCTTGTGGGGATTCTAGAGAAGCAGATTTAAGAGCCACTTTGTTATAGAAAACGCCTGCACAGTTTTGTGATTCTGTGAAAGCACGGAAGGTGTGAGGGTGCATTGCCAACAATTGCTTTTGACCTTTGTCACTCAACACTCATTAACAACTGTCACTCATTGCTTGTCCACACGTCTTTCCTATGGGGAACAGGAAAAAGCTCCGCTATGTTATTTGTGACATTGACTGTGAACTAATGCCCTTTGAGTTAACACAGGGGAACCATGTTGAATCTATCTATCATCTGACAGTTTCTAGTTTTGACAGCTTTATGAAGTAGAACTGAGCTGAGGCTCTCAAGCTAAAGGGGTCATTATTTACTATTAATTTGCATGCCTGATTTTTAAAATAGTACTCTGAATGCACAGAACTTATAGAGCTGCCTGTATAAGCCTGCTTTTTCACTTTTATGCACCTCCGATATTTATGTTTTTGGTTTATTAGATTGATCAAGGTAGGATTGGTTTGACACTGCTGGTTTGTGCATATCCATGTCTTAAATTTCTCACCAGAAAACAGTGGCAAGCATAGAAAATAGACTGAAACCCATTCCAAAGTGGGGCTACTAAGCTGCAAAAGAAACCAAGCCTGCGGAATGGATTAGAAAACAAAAATACCTCTATTAAAGAAAATTTATAGAGCATCATTGATCAAGGATGGCATGCAGCAATAGCAGGTGATTTTCTGACTAAAGCAGCGTTATTATCCTAATATTCAGTGATAGCTTGAACCTGCTGACTTTTTCCAGCATTAACTTTGCATTGCTTTAGTCATAGTGTTCTCTAGGCAAACATCAGAAATGTATGGAGTGCTTGATGGCTTCATACTTCACAATTAATTGGGGAAGGGTGGAGAGGATTTAACTGGTTGTGCTGATTTTCAGCAGCTATAACTGAGTGACTTCAGTCTAGTTAGCTAATGTTTAGCTGGCTAGATTTAGACTGATTAAGCTGAAAACCTAATTAGCTAGATTTATCTGAAAATCAACCTAGCAGGCCAAATTTAGGCACGCAGACATTTTATGAATATTGATCTTAGAGTTTTCGAAAGTAATTTAGTAAAGGATCTTTTACACATATATGCCAATATAGTATGGCCATGCCACATTGAGAGTATCTGATCTTGGAAGCTAAGCAGAGTTGGGCCTGGATGGGAGACCACCTTAGAATACCAGGTGCTGTAAGATTACTGCCCAAAAGAAAAGTATGGCATTGGAAAGTGGCCAATGTAATGCCATTTTTTTAAAAAAGGGTTCCAGGACTGTTCTGGGAAACTACAGACTGGTGAGCCTCACAGTACCGAGCAAAATGGTAGAAGCCATTATAAAGAACAAAATTACTGAATGTATTGATAGTAATTGTTTAATGGGACAAAATCAACATGGATTTAGCCAAGGAAAGTCTTGTCTTGCCAGCTGATATAGTGTATCTGGACTTTCAGAAAGCCTTTAAAAAGGTCCCTCATGAGAGACTCTTGGGGAAATTGAAAAGTCATGGAATAAAAGACAGTATAATACTGCAAATGAGGAACTGGTTAAAAGACAGAACACCAGAGAGTAGGTTTAAAACAAGATAGGACAAAACACCTTAACCCCATTCAAACAGATACAAGGAGTCCCCAAAGGATCTACCCTCTCTGCCATCCTTTTCAACTTCTACCTCCAACCACTGTGCGCAATCATTAGGTCACATGACCTCAGCATCCACATCTATGCCAACGATATGATAATGTACGGACCAAACACATAAACTAACTCAATCTATCTGCTCATTAAGAATGTTTCATTGAAGTAACCAACTAAAAGACAACCTCCTGATCAATTACAATAAAAAAGAAGCACTCTATATAATGAAAGATACCACCTTTGTCCCCCCCTTCAATAACATTGAATAAAATAACAATACCCAGAATGAAGTCAAATACCTTGGAATGACCCTCGATCAACAACTCACATTCAAATCCCACATCAGCAAGATCACCAAGACAATCTTCTACAAAACAAAGACACTTCAGTCCCTACACTCACTTCTGTCCCTTACGACTTCCATACTGTCCTGTAAGCCTCTGTAATACCCCACCTAGACTATTGTAATGCTATATACCATGGTCTACCTCTATCCACACTCATGCTCCTCCAAGGAGCACTACACTCAGCAGTCAGGACATTTGTAGGCAGGGTCAGACCTACAAAAGGATCCCTAATTTTTCACCAAGATTACTGGGGCACATGGGAGCCGTACACCAGAAAAATAAAAGAAAAACTCAGATCACAGTCACTTGTCAGCAAAATTCCTTTATTCAGTACAAGCAAAAACAGATGAACAAGTGTCTTTCTGAGGGACCCAGGTGCAGGCAGCGTTCTTAACCTCCAATACAGTGGTGGGGGCAAGAAGGCTGCCCGCTGAAGCTCTATAGGCACTCTCTTATATACATTCTCTGTCCCAAAGTTCCAGTGAATTCTGCTTGAATTACTGACGTCATTTGCAGAACTTGCAAAAATACCTGCAAACAAAGTCAGAGAACTTCTGCCAGTGTAACCCTCTGACCCCTCCCATGTTTATCGCCAAGCAACAGATTACTAAACAACAGTTGGTATTTCAGGGTCTGCTTAAAGTCAGCTTATCAGCTGGTCACAATCCCTTTGTACATGCCTTTCCATTTCTTGGAACTCGTCTGCTGGCTCTGTCTTTTATCTTCAGGGCTCAAAGTATGCTTCCTGGTTGGCCTGTATTTCTCTGGGCCTATACACCTTGCACGTTCCTGTCCAAAGTGTCTAGTCCCCAGGCTCTCCCATACAAGGCCACAAAATACTCTGCTTCGCTAGCCCACATGTGTGTGTGTCTTCTTGTGCCAATCATATGTTACTATGCATATTTTCAGGCAGGCAAGGGTGCAATCATATAAAGCAAACATATAAGTTTCCAGAGAATTCTGCATGTATTTGCAGTTTCTTGTCCCAGGACCCCTTCTTTATTATGATGTAAATATGTGCTGTGCTGTTCAAGGTCAGTTAGGTTCTGTCCGTCCACACTCTGTTCCACACCCTGCCATTTTCCTTATCTTCATTATAGCAGCAGTTCTTCAGAGCTTGTATCATCAGCTTTGTTCTGGCTGGCTTCTGCTTCATGAGGCCTACTCTCTGCACATTTCCTGCTCAGAGTGTAGAATCCTACATGTTTTTCAGCAGGGATTCTGTATATTTCTAGTCATAGCTCACATGCTTATATTCTGTGCCATTTAGAAGTTAATCAGTTCTTCAGGGTGGGATCACAGCTTCCAACATTATTATTAAAGTAAGCCAAATTAAGTAAGCCAGAAATTAGTCCTTAACCCTGTCCTTAACCCCTACACCTTACAAGCTGCAGTGAGACACAACCACATTATACTTATACTCAAGCAGCTCCACCTCCTTCCACTATAGAGCCATATAAAATTCAAAACTATCATCCTAACACACAAAGCGCTACACTCAGACCCTCCCCCATACACCTCTTCATGCTCCTCCAGAGCTCCCAACCCCATAGAATCAGATGCACACCCACAATGAGCACCCTCATAATTCCCCATATCAAAACAAAATCCAACCAGCAAGCATGGAAAAAAGCTTTTCAACTGTTCACCCATCCACATGGAACAATCTACCAGATCAGCTCACAAATAAAATGGACCTCAAGACCTTCAGGAAACATCTGAAAATGCACCTATTCTCAGAATATTTCAACCCTATCACCTAATCCGCCCCACCCCAATTGGAGCAAAACCAAACTGACCAATTCTCCACCATTGCATATACTTCCTAATTGTATATTATATTGGAGTGGAGGAGTAGCCTAGTGGTTGGGGCAAGGTACTGAAGGTCGGGGGTTCAAATCCCACTAGAGGACAGCAACCTTGGGCTGGAAGGACTGGGGTTTCTAGTCCCACAGGTGCTCCTTGTGTTCTTGGGCAAGCCACTTAACCCTCCATAGCCCATGTTCCCTGTAAAATAGTTATCTCCAAGTTATAATGCCCTGTTCAATGTAATTTCAGTTTGTTCAATGTAAACCGCATTGATGCAGAATAGCGCAGTATATAAGAGAATATAAATAAAAAAATAAATAAAATATTGTGATCCCCTGTTACTGATGCATGGTTGTGAATAGTTATCATGATGGTGTTTATTGTATTACTACATATGTTCTATGTAAACCGCCTTAACCCAGCAAAAAGTGGTTTATAAATTCAGCTATATAAATAAATAAGTGGTCAATTTTCATAATGGAGAAAGGTGAATAGTGGAGTACCCCAGGGATCTGTGCTGGGCCCACTACATTTTAACATAATCATAAATGACCTCAAAATGGATACGAGTGAGGTGATCAAATTCTCAGATGACACAAAATTAGTCAAAGTTGTTAAAACACAAGAGGATTATAAAAAATTGCAGGAGGACCTCAAGAAATTGGGAGACTGGGCATCCAAATAGCAGATGGAAGTGTAAGGTGGACAAGTGAAAAGTTATACACTTAGGACCTGATTCCCTCCTGCACGTAGATCCCCTCTGCACGTCCTGTCTGAACCAGACGCACGGAGGGGATCGCGATTCTGATCCTGCAAGGCACGTCTAGTCCCGCGGGATCAGAATCGCAAAGTTATGTATGTGCAGACTAGAACTGCAATTCAGTCCGGCCTGCACGTACATGAAAATCCCGGCTAACTCAGTCAAGGCTTTTAAATGGATCTGCAGCACTATGGTGTCTAGTTGCCATGGCACCGCGGCTCCATTTAAAAGCCATGATGCCAGCTGCCGGCAAAAACTACCTATTCCCCACAGCTCGACCCTCGATCTGGCCTCCTAAGGCCAGGGTCTGGCTGTGGGGAATGTCCCCTGGCCCCGCTGTCCCATCCGTGCCCTGAGCACAGCAAAATAAACAAAAAATGTCCAGGGAAGTTATTCCACCTCAGAGGTGGAATAACTTCCCCGCACATGTCGCTAGCCCTGGATGTACAGGGCCGACATTAGAATTGGCCCTGTACATCAAGGGCCAATGACTGCCCACTGCCTGTCCAGACTCTGCCCCTGGGCTGTCCATTCCCTGTCCCCATCTAACTTCCCTGCACAACTGGCGGGAAAGTTAGTGGGGGGCAGGAGCCAGCGCGAATAGTGGGGATGGGCGTCCATTCCTGCTATTCGTACCTCAGAATGACCCCGTTAGAAGCCAATTGCATTAATGCACGTCCATCCCCTGTACGGCCGGGCAGAATCGGGCGTGCAGAGTTAGATCCGATTCTGATCCTGCAGCCCCCATGGGATCAGAATCAGGTCTAGCGCCTGGATGTGCAGGCCTGGACCCGATTCTATCTAGCCGTACATCCCAGCAACTATCCTGCTAATTCAACTGGTCCCATGAATGGAGCTGCAGTGCCATGTATTCCGTTGCCATGGCACCGTGGCTCCATTCACAAGCTGCAATCTTGGCCTGCCGAACCTGAATGCCTGTTCCCCACATCCCAACCCCTGATCTGACCTTCCATGGCCTGGGTCAGGCTGCGGGGAACCCCCTTGTGCCCCTTCACCTGTGTCCCTGGGTCCCACGCTATGATTCTCTCCATCCAGGGGGACTTATTCCACCTTTGAGATGGAATAAGTCCCCCATCTAGATTCAAGGACCCAGAAAAACAGGGCCGACTTCTGAATTGGCCCTGTACGTCCAGGGTCATGGCCTGCCCATGCCCCACCCTCGCTCTGCCTCCAGAAAACCCCCTCCCGCCCCTGACAAACCCACTATTCGTACGGGGAGGATATTGATGGGGGCCAGCAAGGGGAATGAATAGCAGGGATGGATGTCCGAACAGGACGTCCATCCCCGCTATTCACAGGCCAGAATGACCCCCTTAGGGAACAACAACCCAAGCTATGGTTACATGATGCAGGGTTCCACATTAGGACATCACCCCGGAAAAGGACCTTGATATCATTGTGGATAATATATTGAAACCCTCTGCCCAGTGTGCAGTGGTGACCAAGAAAGCAAATAGAATGCTAGGAATCATAAGGAAAGGAATGGAGAATAACACCATGGATATTACAATGCCTCTGTATCTCTCCATGGTGTAACTGCTCCTTGAATATTGTGTGCAGTTCTGGTCACCGTATCTTAAAAAGGATATAGCAGAATTTGAAAAGTTACAGAGAAGAGCCACCAAAATGATAAAGGGATGGAAGGATGCCCCTAGGAGGAAAGGCTTACAATATTAAGAACATAAGCAGCATTGAACCTGTGTACCTTTTTTGGGAACCTGACAACTACATGTGACTTGGATTGGCCACTGTTGGAAACCGAATACTGAGCTTGATGGACCCTTGGTCTGACCCAGTATGCCATATATTATATTTGTATGTTCTAATTGCATCTCGCCAAGAAAACCTAGGGAAAATTCACAACATGGACAGCTATCCACAAAGTTAACATTGGATTAATACATAGGGGCTATGAGGACCTTTTACTAAAGCACAGGCAAGAGTCTGTATTTACAGTGTGTTCAGAGCAAAAATGTAACACATGGAAAGTGCAACAGTAGTGCATTTTGGGGGTGTGCCCAGCATTTTCCCTGTAGCTAATGCACAGAACTGTACCCTAATATGCACAGAACTGTACCCTAATATGTGGCAGCGGCATTTGCAATTAATATGGGTGCATATAATGCCACTCACACAAGTACTTGCTCCATTTATAGTGATTGTGCATTATGTACCCCAACACTAATTGCATTGTGCTTTTATACGCACACTCTACTCCTAATCTGCCTATTCCCCACCCTATTGTGTGATGGACAATTAACGTGCATTTTAGCGTGCAGTAGCTGTCATGCCTGCATAGTAACACTTTCTGTGGCCACTGTTCTCACTATTATCACACATTAAAGTGTGCATTAACCACACAACGTACTAGGAAAAGGGCCCCTATGTGTATTTATAACATAGACTAAAAATAGGCATTTATGTGGCCTTCACGCTTAGGTAATCCGTTATAAAATCATCCTCTATATTCATTGGCTATGATTGGCATATAATATTCACATTCTCACCCACAAGTAAATTCCTTCAGTGTGTATAATATGAGCAAGCACAACTACTTGAGCTATACCCCTATTACTTGATTGTACTTTGTTGCACTGGTTGGCATCCGTTTGATTTGACCAAAGCTGAGAATGAAAAATTGTTACCAACCCAAAGGCAAAAGAACTCTTTTAGACAATTTAAAGGCACACAATACAGAGACCATGAGATTCATTCATTCAGATTTATTTATTTCCTATCACTGAAAGTCTATGCAAGTTACAAATTCACAAGCATAATTAAAAAAAAAACAGGACATAAAAATAATATTAACAAAACAAAATATACAAATGATAGAAACAAACTCATGTTGAAACACTATGGGGGATGTTTACTAAAGTGCGATAAACGTGGCTAACGCGCGTTGTATGACGTTAACGACCGTAAGTGCTGTATAACGCGTGAACCGACGCGCTAACGACTGTTAACGTAATACTACGCGCGTTAAGCATAGTTAACGATCGTAAAGTCCCGCGGCGCGTTAAAACAGCGCAGAAGGTGGAGAGTGGGCGGAGAGAAGGGGTCAATGGGCGGAGAGTGGGCGGGGAGAGGCTCCCCTCACACTAACGCACTGAATTCCTGAGCTCAATTCCAACGCGAATGAAAACCTGTCGTTAAAGGCATTTAAAGGGAAGAGAAACCATTTCCGTCAGCAATGTACAGAAAAACCGGGGAAACCCACAAAACGTGAGCAGTGTGATACATGTGCACAGAACAAAATTTCACATAAAACGTTAAAAATGACCACAAGAAACATTTTAAAAAGCATAATTCAGCTGGGCAACAGTGATAGCAATGGGCAACAAGGAACAACACTCCCTGGAAAGCACCAAATAAAAACGAAATGATGTGTGGAAGGGTCTACGCTCTGCATACCCTTTCAAAGATCATGTCATTGTAATGGAGCTGTCCTGGGAGTGTTGTGTAATGTTGCCCAATGATATCATTGTTGCCCAGCTTGGTTATGGGTGTGTGCCCCTTTTTTGAGGTCTTTTCTGAGGTTTATGTGCACCTTTGTCTGCATACAAGGTAAATGAGGCCACAGTAAACCTGTTGCAGAGCAGGGTTTCTGACTCGTCAGGCCGGTTTAACTAACTCCAGGGACTGCACTGTCTCTGAGGCCACAGTGTGGTGCAACAGACACAGACAGTGCCTGTAAGACCAGAGAGTTACAGGTTCAAATCCCAGCTGGGGCTCCTGCCAACCCAGTCCCCATAGTTTTACCCACCACTAAACAGTGATAGTAAAGACACTCCTTTATTGCAGAGAACATACGCATGGCCTATATTTTACCACACCAAACACAGACACCAGAAACAGGAACATTACCTAAAGCAGAGTCCCGCAAATGCAGTCCTGGAGGGCCCCACACCATTCCGGCTTCATGCTGCCTCTAATAAAGATGCCTGTGCTGCATAGCTATGTACCACCCCCATGGTATGCAGATGTAGCTCATGCATATTTATGAGGGACAGCATGAAAACCCGAACAGTGTTTGGAACACCAGGACTGGAGTTGGGGAACTCTGCCGTAAAGCAGCAGCCAACAGGGCCACACACCCACCCACAGGCCCCATTGGCCAATGCCTCCTGGAGAGGCAAGACATTGGGCCCTGCCTGTATCTCCCAATATTAGCAGTTGCATACCTTAGCAATACCACCCTACACCTGGGTATATGGTACAGAGCTATCAAACGTTTCCTATGATAACTGGCAGATATAAATTCCTACGTTAAGCACATTTTGCTCATTGAGCTCCACCATAACAATCACTCTGATGTCTGCGGTGTGTGCTGCAGGTCTGGTCTCTGACAGTGTTCACCACCCTGTGGAGTGACCCCCCAACAGCCTTGTGTACCATATCCATGCCTGTACTATGCCCATGACTGGTGTGGTGGGTATGGCTGCTGAACACCTCTATAGTAGCACAATGCTGGCATAGGTGTGGGGGTGGCTGTCTGTCTATCCAGTGTGTGGTGGCTGCAAACACCTTCCACAGTCCACACTGCCAGCAATGTTGCTAGTATTGGGCTGCCAATGTGCATAATGAGGAGCAAGGTACCATGGGTATAGGCCGGACAGGGTGGCCTGGCCAGGGTGCATCTGCACAGGGCATAGGGCAGTGACAGGCACATTGTAGTGCCCGGCCACCACCTACACAGACAGGGTGACCTCAGTATATCCTGCTGAGAGATCACTCTCACCCTGACTGTGCAGTGACCACAGCATGGCTAGGCACACCCATGGTGCTATCTAGTATTTCTCTCATGTGATAAATATGGGTTTCCTTTTGGGGCCCAGTCACTGATGCATCTGCTTGCTGTGTATGCTGACATCCCAGTTCTGGGTGCAGGCATCTCCACTGGGCACTAGCAGACTGTTTGCAGCTGGTAGGTGTTGTGAGGGAGTGGCTTGCAGGGTGCAGTGGCTGATGGCTTGCACCAGGGGAATATCAGATAGTGGTGGGGTGCAGCATACCATATCCAGGCCCAATGTCTGTTTGCTATTGTGTTATGGCTGTGTACAGAGCTGCATTGACTGCCCTGTGGGGTGTCTGTTCCTCAGCAGGACTAGGGTTAATGTTCCCCTCTACTGCCACCTTTGCAGGGAGGTAAACTGTGGATCTTTTGATAGGAGACCCTGTTTGCCACCCTCAGACCTGGGGGAGGGGGGTGGTGGTGCATGGGGGCTACACCTGACTGAAACAGACAGAGATGTCCAAGGTGTTCCTGCAGAAACTACCTATCTCACACAGTAACACTGCTTTGGACTTGCACCATGGCCTCTTTCAGCCATGGACGGTGCTGTGGACCTAGTGCTGGGCGCCTCACTGCACCCTCACGGTGAGCACAGTACCCGCACAATGTGACGGTGTGTAGCTACTCTGTGCCAGTACAACACACGGTCAGTACCCCCTATCAGGCCGAGGTGCTGTGGGGGTGCACATGGTCAGTTCCCCCTACCAGGCCGAGGTGCTGTGGGGGTGCATTCCCCATGGTGTGTATCTGTGGACAGCTGATTTGCATGTGCAGTGCATCATGGGTGTGACTGGCACAATCCAACCCTGTGAAACTCCAGCGCCTGCTCACAGGCTCTGATAAACCATAGGCCATCACACGTACATCTGTTAGCATAATGCATAGGTGCAAGACACCCTACAGAGTCTGTAATATAAGCTGCCCACACTGGTAAAAACACACGTACCCACGCACGTAAAAACACACGTACCCACGCATGATTGTACGCGCGCAGCTACGCACGGGGCTACGCACATACCAACGCACGCAGCCTCGCACGCAACCTCGCACGCACCAACGTACGTGGCTAGGCACACTCCGAGGGTGTGTTTCTGACACCAATACTCAACGTAACAAAAAACATGCCTCCTCATTCCCTCTGTAATGTACAGGGTGATGCCTGGGACAGCCTTCTGCATTAGGCACACTGTGGACTCGAACCCATGCTGCCTGTAACAGCGGTCAGTACCGTAACCATTGTGCTACAGCTCTGTTTCAGTGCTTTGTGTCTGTACGTCTTCTTACGATTAACGCGCAGTAACGCGCCACAGCGCCCGGTAACGCTCGTTAATTTTTTGAACGCGCGTTAGTGGTGACGATGTACCGCCCATGTCCTTATTTGGGGTTTCTGTCACTACCGCGGCTCCTAACGCGAATTGCACTAACGCAGTTTAGTAAACATACCCCTATATGTGGAACCTGTTCCAAAGATCCTAAGCATGTACATAACTATCTTTTTTATATCATTTAAAGCTGCATTAAAGTAAAATGTCTCAAATTTTTTATTGAAGGCACTATAATCCCTTTCTTGGCACAGAACAATAGGCAGAATATTCCATAAAAATGGTCTACAGCAGACCAGACCACTGTAAGAGTTTTCACTTTCCAATACACAAAAAAATTGATGGACTAACTAAAATATTCTTCTGACTTAAGCAGAACAACCTTTATGGATCATAAAGAGAGACCAAGGACATCAAATCAGAATTAGATCTAGAACTTTTCAATTGAAAAACATACATATACATTATGGTGGTCCACAAACCAATGCAAAAAGTTAATGTTTGTACACTCATTTTTCCACAAGGCTTACTGTTGTCCATTAGAGATAGCTTGCTTACCTGTGAAATTTAAGCCGGATTGCAAAACATTTATAGGTCACCCCATTCTGAAGGTTTTATGGATGGGAAAAGGCATTTATGTACTGAAAATATTCCTTTTTAAAGCTCATTTCAGGATGACTGCATGTGAGTTCAAGAATATCACAGATTTGGCTCTATTTGTCAATGTTGTTTACATCAGACAGTGGAATGAAGCACCATTTGCAATCCAAGCTCCTCTCAATGACTTCAAATTTCTAGCAGTTCTTAAGACTTACCCAAACCAGGCTGTTGCACTTTCAAGGCACCTCTGGTTTTTGTTTGAACATTTGGCAGGCTTAGCCCATTTTGATGACAGAGTTTCAGCAGAAATAAAGAAAATGATGGTGTAGAACCTTCAGCGGCCACCGTTATCAGATTCCAGGTGCCTGCTATTTAGTTGAGATAACATAAAAACTGCCAAATGGGGTGACCTCTACATGTTGTTTATTTTCTTTAAAATTTTGTGTGTTTGTTATAAATATTATAAAGAACAAAACCAGCCTTGTGGAGAACTGAAATCTGGTAGTTTGGTGTTTTGGACCATCCTAATAAGCATTTATACTACCCCTTCCTTACCCATCTCCCACACTGTCTCTCTCTGTCCCTTTTGCTTTCCTTATCTCCATGGCATCAGAAGCATGCTCACTGCCATGACTCTTGAGCTGGAGTGCTACCCTTTGACTTCCCGCCACAAGTGGAGTGCCACAGTGAGAACCAACTGCCCTCTATATTTTCTGGGGTATAGAGCTTGCTTAGGGGGAGAGGATGGGAGTGCATGTTGGCTAATGTGCACCTGAGTGCACCATCTAGGGGATCACGACAATTGGGTGAATGCGACAAGTGAGTGAACGACAATTGGATGCATGGCAATTGGCTGATGCGACAATTTGCTGACTGCAACAATTGGATGAATGACGATGATGCATAAATTACTAGGCTGGTTTGGTGAATATAGTGATTGGTTTTGGGGCATTTCAAGTATTCGGTTTTGTGCTGTTTACCCAATGGCCCAATTTTGTTTTACAGAAAAAGGCAAGTGTAAGATGCTATCACATACTGGCAATGTGAAAAGAAGAAAATCTGTAAAGCTCGAGTGCATTTATCTGTTGATATTCAGCCTGGTGATACTATAAAATTACGATTTAATCACTCTCATGGTCCTAAAGCAACAGGAAAATAAATTCTGCAAGCCATTGACGAAGCTAAGTTACAAGCAACCAGCAGTCAGGTAAAATTTAAACTTCATTTATGACTTCAAGCTCATTTTTAAGCCTCAGTTTTACCTTAGCATTTCAAAACCATTATACCATGCAAACAGATGTGAATGTTCAATATCCAAAAAATTGTCAAATGCACAATAACTACATTTTTAAGCTTTATCATCTAGTTCTATCACCTGGCATCATAAACATCACAAAAAAACCAAGAATTTTTTGGATGAAGAATTTCTGCTGGGGCTCGTGCTGATTTTGCGTGGGGCCTGTGCCCTTCTGGACTCCTAGTCTATTATGGTCTTAACCACTCTGCTGGAAAAGTTGAAAGATTTTGCCGGAAAAGTAAAGTAAAGAAAAAATACCACTATTTTTTTTTTATTGTAGAATATTTTTTGCCATTATGGCTCAAAAAGTTAGAAGATCCG
Source organism: Ichthyophis bannanicus (assembly GCA_033557465.1). Classification (NCBI taxonomy): domain Eukaryota; kingdom Metazoa; phylum Chordata; class Amphibia; order Gymnophiona; family Ichthyophiidae; genus Ichthyophis; species Ichthyophis bannanicus. Next base: position 182,686,567 of record CM066034.1, read on the forward strand.
GGTTTGGCTACAACTTAATTGACATTAGAATCTCTTTGCTTGATAGGAGCCAACACAAGTATTTGTCAGCAATGTTACAACAGCCATCCCAATTGCCGCTGATTTATTTATTTATTTATTTGAAAACTTTTATATACCACCCCTTCCCAAGATCAGGGGCAGTTTATATGGAACAAAGGAAACATACATAGAACATTATGCAAAATTGCAACTATTTACAAAAAACAGTAAGCCCAGCTCCTTACAGTAACGTAGTTGAAAAGAACGATATGAAGAAAGAGTCAAGAATGCTCTCAGTCAGCCTCAGGCTTTGATTTTCTTGGATATACTAGAAGAGTACAAAATTACAAAAAATGGAGACCATTTTTGATGTCATGATCTGGTCCAAATTCTGACCAAATTTTAATATTTTCAACTTATCAAAATGTATAGATTTTTACAAAAGTCATCTGACTGGTTTGCAGGTGGAATGTTCAAAGTTTTGCCAAAATTGTTTTATCAGCTGTATATCGTGCATGCTTATAACACGGGCCAGTGCATTCTCCTCATTTATGCATTACTTCCAAATAAACAACAAGAAACCTATATATGATTTTTACGCCAGTTGTCTGAAATACAGCCTAATCTGATGCGATTTTGAAATATCAGCAGTCAATACTTTTGGGCATGTGTATCCCGATGTAAGTACTCATGGATGCTTGTTTCACATGTCACAGAACATTTACAATGAGCTAATCTATAAGAGTATTACTCAAACAATACCTCTTTAAGGTTCCAGAAATTATTTGATGAACTATTCAATTTCAACACCAAAAACTATAACTATTTTTATTGTTAACTTGGTCTCAGTATACCATGGAGCTATGGCATAAACTTTTGCGCCAATAGTTACTCCTGTTTTACATCAATGACCCACTTTTTTTGTATTTTTTGAAACTTTCGTAAAAAACTGGTGTCGCCAAAGTAGCCATATGTCACCGAAACAATAGCGTTCAAATACATAAAGTTTGGGCTTATCTTAATATGTGTGGTCCCAACGCCAACACTCAGCTCTGTCGCGTTTCACGAACTAATGTTCGTTTCTTCAGGGGCTTGTAAGCCTTTTCTTTATGCCATTTACCACTCTGGAAAAATAAGGCACATATACAACAAATTACTTTCAAAAAATGTTGAATAGAAGATATATCAGCAGGCATTAGTATTACATAAAAACAAAGCTCACCACTTGTGTTGATCAAACATCTCTTTACCGGATGTCAAAAAAACGCCGCGCATGCGGCTTGTGGGAGCCGGAGAGACATTTAAATATCAAGAGCAATGGAAATGTGTGGGATGACATCACCTAATCAGCTAGATACAGAGAGCCCAATCAATTTGAGCATTTAACCCTCCTGGAATAACAGTTTGCAAATCAAAAATCCAGCATTTCAACACACGTTTACTGAGCTCTGATGTTTTTGCATAGAGAGAGTTATCAAGGCGACGGGTGGCCGAACATTAGACCAAACCCTCACATATCATGAGCAACGCTGGATTTTTGATTTGCAAACTGTTATTCCAGGAGGGTTAAATGCTCAAATTGATTAAAATCATGGTTTACAGAGATTGAAATGAAAATAGCAGGGTTTAAAGTGGAGATTGAAGACATGTTCTAGCAGCTGCAAAATGGTATCACTGAAGTGGGATGTCGGGTAGCTGAAGCAGAAGGATGTATCGAAGACCTGGACATTCGCACTGAATGTCTGCAAAAAATGTGCAGACTCTAGAGGAAGCGAAAGAGGTCATGGCTTTAAAATAGGAAGATTTAGAGAGCAGAGCCTGTTGCCAGAATCTGAGAATAAAAGGAATACCTGAGACAGAGGAGTATCGGGACTTTATGAAAACTGCGAAGGAAATATGTGCGGCAGTGTTGGGGGAGGCAGAAGGAGGGGTGCCTGATATTCAACTCAACAGAGCACACAGATCTCTAGGCACAGGACGAAGAGAGCAACCTTAAGATATCATCATTTGTTTTCATTACTATTCTGTAAAGGAGAAAATAGCAACAAAGACGCGGACTTTGGGAAAGTTTGACTGGCAGGGCTCTGAAATCGCCATATATGCAGACCTTGCGACTGCAACTCTACAAAGAAGGAGAAATTGGAGGGAATTCACTGCCAGACTGAGAGAGGACAATGTTAGGTATAAGTGGTATTTTCCCATGGGCCTAGCTTTTACCATCAATGGAGTGACAAGAAGAGCAGAAACATTGAATGATTTAGTAAAGGCCATGGGTGAAGCAGGAATTCAACGAAACCCGGAGGCAGAGCGGACCAGAAGTACGCAGCAGCAAGCTCTTGGCAAATGATGGCAGCGCTTGGAAAGGAAGGAGAGGAAGTCAGCAAGAATGGAACTGAATAAACCTCCACAAGGTTGAAAGCTCAATAAATACATGTAATTGTGATGATGGGAAGGTAAAAGTGTGGTATTATTAAGGATAATGTGGGGTATATGAAAAGAAAACTGAGAAAGTAGTTTATTTATTTATTTATTTATTTTATTCTCTTATATACCGCGCTATTTTGCATCAGTGCGGTTTACATTGAACAAACTGAAATTACATTGAACAGGGCATTATAACTTGGAGATAACTATTTTACAGGGAACATGGGCTATGGAGGGTTAAGTGGCTTGCCCAAGACCACAAGGAGCACCTGTGGGACTTAGCTGGCAAATAACATGGCAAATAACATTTCATGGTATGTGTAGGGGGGGAGGGGTCAGGATTACGTTTGGTGGAAAGTAACTATTGATAATTCCTGTAAAGGGGGGGGGGGGGGGTTAGGAGAAGTGAAATGTAATGTAAGGGGAGGGAGTGGGTAAAATAAAGGACGGGCTCGGCAGAATGACAGAGTGTTGGGGACCTGTTGGGGGTTTATGGAGAGAAGGAGGAGGGGAGGGAGGTGGTGGAGGGCGTTTTAGGCAGAAATATCAAAAGGGGGGGATGGTTAGGATGAGGTGGGGGAGACCTGCGGAACAGTATGATTTAAGTAAGAGATGGTATTTAAGGAATGGGACGTGAATTGAGGATCCTGTCGCTCAATGTTCATGGTCTTAATACATGGCAGAAGTGGAGGGCGCCGGTGAGAGAGGTAGTTAGGGCCCAGGCAGATGTTCTCCTGATATAAGAGACTCATTTAAAGATTACTCAAGGAGGGGGAATGTGCCATGGAAAATACGATAAAGTAATTTTGTCAGCCCCAAGAAAGGAGGAGTGGGGATTCTTTTTGCTAAGGACTTGATAGTGGAAACCAGAGATATTATCAAAGATAGGGAAGGATGGTATGTTATATGGATAGGATTGCTGGAAGGGAAGGAAGCAACATTCTGTAGTGTTTATGCTCCTAACAATGCTCAAGGCAGTTTCTTTGACAGGTTGTCACCAATTATAGAAGAACACCAAAGAGGAAATCTAATTATTGGAGGTGATTTTAATACAGTAATGAACCCACGGCTAGATACCTCCAGAGGGGGATAGAAGGGAGAAAAATCAGGAAGGAGAAAGTTAGGAAGAATGATGGCATGTCTGCGAATGGTTGATGCCTGGAGACAAAAGCACGGCAAGAAAAAAGAATACACTTTTTACTCGCACCCGCACCAAACATATAGTAGAATTGATATGATATGGACTGAGAACAGTTGGTTGGATAAGGTGGGGAGGGTTGAAATAGGCACTATGTCCTGGTCTGATCATGCTCCAGTTATAATTACTATTGACTTTTATAAGGAACGTGCAGGGTTGCATTTTTGGTGATTAAATGAATCACTACTAGCAGACTCAGGTGAGGTTAACTCCCTGAAGGACTCTATTAAGGAATGCTTTGTAACTATTGGAGGAAAGGAGGTTTCCCGAGAGGTGGGATGGGATGGGATGGAAGCAGTGGTTCGAGGGCATTTAATTGCACTAGCTGCAAAAAAGAAGAGACAAGCGATAGTAGAGGAAGAAAGATTGAGGACTCTGCTAAACTCATTGATTAAGGAACACCAGGTAAAAGGGGGAAAGTCAGTGTTAAGAAAGATAGAGCAGATGCGTAAAGATCTGGAGAATTTAAGATTAGGGGAATGGGCTTTTCAAATGAAGAGGATGCAACATGCATATTTTATAGGAGGCAATAAACAGAGGCAAGCTAAGCAGCAACTATATAGGGTAAAAAATGAAAAGGGTATCTGGGAATATGGTACTGTTAATATACATAAGATTTTCTGTAAATATTACAGGACATTATATGCTTCTGAGCAACGAGGGCAAGAGGCGGAAATTACGAAATACTTGGAGGGCATAGTTCTCCTGAAATTAGATGACTCTGAGCAACAATGGATAGATAGAGAGATTGAGGAGGTAGACGTAAGATTAGCGATAATTGCTCTTAACCCTTTCCAGGCTGAGCCCAAAACTCTCAGGATCCAAAATTCTGACTAAATCTTCCTATCAAATGGTATATAATACATGACCATAGCAGAAGGAAAATCACTATTAGAACATATTGAATAAGACGGGTACAATTTTCCTGAAATATGCAAAAATTAACCCGGCTGCAGAATGTGGATTAGAAATTTAAAGTAGGCCTTCAAAGGGTTAAGGAAGGAAAAGAACCTGGGTTAGATGGTCTATCAGCAAAGTTCTATATGACCTTTTAAAATGAAATATGAGGTGAACTAATGAGGGTGTTTAATGAAGTCATCCCGGGGGGGGGGGGGGGTGGGAGGCACTGCCAAAGTCAATGGCGGTAGCGGGGATAGCTTCAGTGCCCAAGCCTGGGAAAGATAAGGGTGTAAGTGAATCGTATAGACCTATTTCTTTAATAAATTTAGATGCAAGGATCTTAGCAAACTTTTTAGCTACCAGACTACAGAGTTTCCTTACTAAGCTGGTTGGTAATGATCAAACGGGTTTCATTCCACTCAGGCAAGTGATAACATTCTGAAGCTGCTAAATATCATTTGGGAAGCTAGATGTGTGAAGAAAGATTCCTTAGTGATGGCTGTAGACGCAGAAAAAGCATTTGACAGAGTTGAATGGCCCTTTATGTTAGCAGCGTTACAGAAAATGGGGCTAGGGGATCACTTTAAGAGGTGGATTAAAGTGCTTTATGCACACCCGAAAGCTCAGATCTGAGTTAATGGTACATGCTCAAATGAATTAGAGTTGGAAAGGGGAACCAGGCAGGGATGCCCCCTATCACCCCTTTTGTTTGCAATGGTGATTGAACCATTGGCGCAAAGGATTAAAGATCATGAAAAAATTTGTGGTATACAGATGGGGACTGGGGAGTACAAAATCTCTTTTCGCTGATGACATCATCTATACAGTTGATAAACCGTTGGATTCTTTACCACATTTATTACAGGAAATGCAGAGGTATAGCGAAGTTTCAGGATATAAAATGAACATGGGGAAAACTGAGATATTAAAAATGCAGATGCACCCTGATGTAGAGTGTCAATTAAAGACAATCTACCCTTTTCAGTGGGCGAAGAAGCAGAAAAAGTATTTAGGAGTGTGGATCAGCCAGGAGTGGAAGACACTGGGAAGCATAAATTATGGCTCCCTAGTCACTAATATCTTAAATGATTTGGTGAGATGGGAGAAAACAAGTTTTTCTTGGTTAGGGAGAATTGCAATTGTTAAAATGAATATTTTGCCCAGGATACTATATATGTTTCTGGCGTTGCCTATAGAAGAGTCAGTTGAGCAAATAAGATTGTTGCAGCAAAGAATCTTCTCCTTCATATGGAGAAGACATCCTCCGAGACTAAATAAAAGGATGATGGTTAAGAATAGGAGGGATGGAGGGCTGGGGGTTCCAGACTTGATGCGATACTATAAAGCAAGACAATTGCAGGCAATAATACATTGGAGGATGGACCCTGAAGTCAGACAGTGGGTCAAGATGGAACAGGAGGTGGGGGGTCAAAACTGTCTGATGGACAGTTTATGGTCAAAGGAATGGAGGAAGGGAGGATGAAATACTGGGCAAAGTCACTTTATGGTAGTAACATTAAAAGTATTGCAGCAAGAAAAAATAAATTAGTGGGAGATAAAGTATCAATTCAATTACAAAAAATCAGAAAATGTGTAGGATTTCAAGAGGGGGGCCAATCACACATTTATAAAAATGGGAAAAGCAAGGTCTGATTTGGATAGGGCAATTGTTCACTAGGACAGGTAAGTTGTACACCTTTGAGCAATTAAAAGAGATATACTCATTGGGACAAGTTGATTGGTTTGGCTACTTACAACTAGCGCACTTTGTGCAGCAAAGTCTACAAGGGGTGGATAATGGTAAAGCAGGTTCCTCCTTTGAAGAAAATGTTAACAAAAGAAGGTGAAAATCGAGGGCTTGTCTCTCAAGTCTAAAAGGGGTTGAGTGGGGATAGTGGACAAGAGGCTTTTCAGAGAGCATGGGAAAAAGATTTAGGTGGCTATTGGGATGAGCAAAGGTGGGCAAATGTATTTGAAGAGGTGAAGATTGCGACCTGCTCTGCCTCTATACAGGAGCATTGCTATAAAGTGTTATACCGTATGTAAATGACACCGAAGAGAGTAGCAGATATTGATAAAACAAAAAGGCCCCTCTGTTGGAAAGGGTGTGGAAAGGTAGGAACATATTTGCATGTGTGGTGGGAATGCCCTGTGATACAGGGAATATGGAAGTGGATGACAATGGTGATACAAAAATGGTGGGGTGGAAAGGTGTGATAGGCCCAGAGCAAGTGCTATTGGGGGAATGGGGAATGACTGGCAGTAAGTTGGGCTACTTGTTGAAGATGGTTTCAATAGTGGTTAAGGATGGAAATAGCATATAAATGGAAGGACACTGGAGGACCTGAACAGGGTCAAGTTTTGAAGCGATTGGAATTTGTTTACCAAATGGCTGAATTGAATGTTCGAGTGAATCAAAAAATTGGTGTATTCCAATGTAGATGGCAACCATATGTCCAATGGAAAGAAAGTAAGGAGGATTAAAGTTTGATATAGCTAGATGTGATCATGATGTTGAGTGAACATGAGTAAAAGTTGGTAAATTTAGTGGTTAATAGTTGTGGTGGGATGGTGGATCCTAATTGAGTATGATGGGGTAGTGCTCCCTAGGTTACCATAGGAGTTATTTGGGTAGGGCTTACAGTAGTGTGAATGTAGTAAAGATGAAGGGAGAGAGCGTTGGGGGGGGGGGAGGGGGGAAGGGGTGGATAAGGAAAATGTAGGAAGCAACGAGTCTCTTGGCATGAGCTGGAATTGGGATGAGAGGCAGTGACTCAGAAATAGAGACTGAGGAAGAGTGGGATAGTGGGTGCCCATGGGGAGTATGGAGTTTAGTTGGATTGTTAGTAGGTGATAACCAATAAGGACATTGGGGAAAGTCTATGACAGGGCATATCACAGTAACATCAATGTTTATAGATTGTATTTTTAGCTATAGTACTGTACATGGGGAGGAAGGGTAGAAAAGGTATTTGGGAGGCGGGACCAGGGAGACGAGGGGAGCATTAAATTAGTTGTATAGCCTAATGATATTAATGGATGTCTGAGGTGGGGTATAGAACTGGTGTATAGAGTCAATCAAATAAAAGGTCTGTGGAACTAATGTAAGGGGTGGGGGGGGGGGAGAGAAACCCTGAATTAATGTACTGTATGTATGGCTTACATATTTTGAATGAATAAAGGTCCGGAGGGGGGGGGGGGGGAATTTGGGGTATTAGCCCGTAAGGGGAATTTAGGATAAATAGTAATGTAAAATATGTAAACACTGTAATAGAGTTAGGACTATGCATAGTATTATAAATAAATATGGAAAATGTTTTTACTGTGCTGTGGAATGAATACTAGGTGTGGCAATAATTTAGAAGTTGATGTTAGCTTGTGAGGTGAGTCACACTTTAAGGTTGTACCTGGCCCACTTTGTTCTTTAATTATAGTAATCATATGTAGAGCTAACTATATGTCTGGACTTTGTACATGGCCTTTATTTGGAAAGTTTGCTTCAATAAATTTTTAAATACAAAAAAAAAAAAAAGAACACAATCTGACCTAAACATATCCCTAGACAATTGGAACAAGGTTATCCAAAAAGCAGCCACCATACCCCACAGCCTTTCTAAAACGCACCGAAAAATCTCAGAAAAATGGTTCACCAAAAAGTTAGCTGATGCAAAAAAAATCTAAGAAAATGTGAACGCAAATGGAGACACAAGTCCCCAGAAAACAAAGAAATATACAGGTCAACCCTGAAAAACTACAAGGATGCCACCCATAAAGCTAAAAAAGACTACCACACAAAAAAACTAACAAACTCCCTCAACCAACCATGCAAACTATTTGAAATTGTCAAACCCCTAATGAACACAACCCAAAATGACGCAATCACCACAAACATAAACATACAAACCCTAACCGACCACTTTCAGGATAAACTAAAAATGAAAAAACCCAACAATCCCCTCAGACAAACACACCACCCCCAAAACACTACAACGCTGAACACCTTTCATCCAATAGACAAACAACAACTCTTGAACGTCATAACCAAAATAAACACCACCACCTCCCCACTAGACCCTTGTCCAGTCTCCTTTATCAAGGCAAGTAAACCAGAACTGGTCCCATACCTACTCCAGATAACCAATCAATCCATACAACAAGTGATAATGCCAAATGAACTAAAACAATTCATGATTCAACCAATCCTGAAGAACAAAAATCTTGACAGCAAAGACCCCACCTCATACAGACCCATTGCCAATATATCATTTGTAGAAAAACTAATTGAGAAAACAATTCAAAATCAACTGCAAGACTGTATAGACACCGCTGCACCCCTAGATGAACAACAATACCGATTCTGCCCCTTCCATGGGGTCGAATCGCTATTGCTGGTCCTCTTCGAAGCCCTTATAGGCAGCATGGACAACATCAAACAATCATTTATACTCATTTTCCTAGACATAACTGCTGCCTTTGATAATGTCAACCACAACAACCTCCTTGCAAGACTCTCACAAATTGGAGTAACAAGAATAGCATACAAGTGGTTCCAATCATACATCACAGACCACACACAAGAAGTCCAAAGAGGGAACAAAACCTCTAACAAATTCAGACAGGAACAAGGAATCCCCCAAGGGTCTGCACTATCTGCACTATTATTTAACATATACCTACAACCAATATGCAACATCTTCAAGAAATTTAAAGTGAAGTACCACATTTGTGCGGATGACACTATTGTATACCTCCCCATAGATGACTCAAACACCACTCAACACATACTGGAATCCTGCATTACAGAAGCACAAGCATGGCTAGAATTAAACAACCTGTCCATAAACTTTAAAAAAAATGAAATACTCTACATATCAAGAAACCCAAACTTCACCCCTCCCCAAACATTCAAACTCCTTGACACAACCTTCCCTGTTAAAAAAAGAAGTAAGATACATAGGCGTTATATTGGATCAACCCCTAACGTTATCTGCCCATATAAAACAAATAATCAAGTCAGTCTATTTCAAGCTAAGAACACTACAACACCTCAGACCCCTCCTAGACACCCACGATTTCAGATCAGTAGTCCATACGCTGATCACACCCCATTTTGACTTTTGCAACAGCCTCCTAAATGGTATCCCAAAAAAATATCTCAAATAATTGCAAACAGCACGAAATGTTTTCGCAAGAATTGCATGCGAAGCCCGCCTCTCGGACCACATAACACCCCTACTATACACCCTTCACTGGTTACCAGTAACTAGCAGAATCTAATATAAAACAATAATGTTAATATTCAAGGTTATTAACGATATTGCACCATCATACCTGTCAACGCTAATATCCCAATCAACCAGCACTAGATCAACAAGAACGCACTCCCGGCACACACTAGCATTCCCTCCCACCTACCGCAATATCAAACAAGTTACAAGCAATCGAGCATTTTCACTAGCTGCACCAAGGCTATGGAATAACCTCCCAACGTATTTATGTGCAACAAAGATATCAAACTGTTCAGAAAAGAAACAAAAACCTTGCTATTCACCCAACATTTCAGAGATCATACAGAAGACTCTGGCTCACACCATGAAACAACACAAATACAGCCTTCTCAATGACACCCTCACCACACCAACTGTAAACAATATTGCCTGCTGTAACTGTACATAGTTTTGTAAGATGATTTCCTTAAGTATCAATCCTATCTTGTACATAGTTAAAACTGTTACAATCTAATCATGTTAATTGTTTAACCATGTTAAACCGTGTTCTATGTAGAAAAGTTGTTCCTTTGTACACCGCCCCTGATCTTAGGAAGGAGTGGTATAAAAATAACAATAAATAAATAAATAAATACATAAGATATGCCATACTGGGTCAGACAAAGGGTCCATCAAACCCAGTATCCTGTTTCCAACAGTGGCCATTCCAGGTCTCAAGTACCTGTTAGGTTCCCAAAGGTTCCCAACATTCCATGCTGCTTGTCCAGAAGTAAGCAGTGGATTTCCCCAGGATCGGCTATATTTTTCCCTTGGAATTACACAGTTCACTGTGATTACCACAAGCTGCAGTATTCCTGAGTTACTGCAAGTTAGTGACTCCCACGGTAAACTAAGCTGTGATAAAATGTCAGATTTTACTGCAACTTAGCAACTATCCCACTAATATGGTGTCTGAGGATACTATTTCAGGGAGAATCATCTACAAAAAGGCATAAAGAGTATGCACTATTTCATACTGGAACTAAATTGAACTAGGCAAAACAATTGCTACATCATGGACTGTTAAGAACCAATATTTATTCTAGATTGCCAAGGCAAGGTTCTTGCAGTCGTCTGCTCTTGCTTAAGCTTCTGTAAATGGACGGTGTTGCATAAACTTGAAGTTTTAAAAAAGCCAATAGTGAACCAACATGCATTAAAAAGAACATTCTTCCAAATAATGTTTCACAGGGTTAAGAAAATGAGACAAATATTCATAGAAATTATAAACCAAATTCTCAGTTAAATGGCCTGACTGTATATTCATATATGAACACAGAACCTCACAAAATCAAAAAAGAAATTGTTACATTACATTCCATCTAAACTGAGTTGGCTTCATTTAACACTCTTCATCTGTTTTTCCTTCAGATTTTACTTAGAAGAAACCCTGCCAGTTTCATTATGGGCAAGGTTGGCCTTTACTATTTTCAGCTGTGTCAACAGTTGGATTGACTACCAATGAATTTAAGTAAAAAATGTTCTGCTTTGTCCAAGCATTTCTTAAATGTGTAAAAGGAGTTTCTAGTTTATTCTGATTGATTTCTTTTCCACTACAGTTTTTAAAACCTGCTGCATTCTAGCTTTAAGCTTTTCCATGTCATGCATTTTATGTTCATTGACTGTTTTAACGTCTTCTTTGACAGAAATTCTCAACCCATGGTATGCATACTCCTAGGGATGGGTGAACCACAGGCTGGGGGACATAGTAGCATGCCTCTCTAGCCCCCACTGTGCTCAGTACTGGTGGTAGCAGCAGCATTCCTCTCTCCTCTGCTGTACTGAATAGCTGACCTGGAATTAAGAGGAGGGAAATGGAAGCCTGGCAGCGATAGGGGGCCGGATGAAGAGGGGCACAGAAAGGGGGCAGTTGGGCAGAGCAGGGGGTGGGGGATGGTGGAGTGGCAAAAAGAACGTGAGGCTGAGGCCACCGGCCTCTTTCACTCTTGCTGCAGGCCAGCTCAACTCACCTTCGCCGCTTGAGTCCAGCAGTGACACGTGGGAGCCAGTTCACAGCTTTGTGCAGGGTCAGAGAGAGCAGTAAGCAGCTGCGGGGGCTTTTTGCGTGCAGCTGAGTGAGCAGGAACAGCCACAGTGGTGAGTAGAGTCCAGCTTCACCAGAGGGAGCATGCGGCTGGGTCCTCATTGAAACCAGGCACATGGCTTGCGGGTCGAAAAGTGATCCAGGAGCGAGCAGCTTTCAGCAGAGCGTGGCCAGAGCCATGCGGCAGTATTGCCAGCTCTCACGGCATCAGAGATGCGAAGTAAGAGAACCTAAATAAATACATAATAAAAATAAAAGCAAAGTCTCCCAGGCAGCATCCAGCAGTGCGTGCATTGAGCAGCACTGGGAGCGGAGCGGGCAGGCCAAGAAATGCGCTCCACCCTCCAGGAAGTGCAGGCAAGGACCTCTACGGGTGAGGCAGCAGCGGGGGATGTGGAGACAGGACAAGTGTTGTAGAAAATAATATGGACAGGCTTGAGAAGCACAGTAGGTGGAAGAGTCCTTCCTCAGAGCAGCCGGGTCTCCTATTGGGCTAATGCTGTTTAGAGACTTTTGCCTGTGAAATGGTGCCAACACGAACATGGCGGACAACTAGGCACAAAAAGGAAGAGCGACTGCAGCAGCAGCAGTGGGACAGCGAGCAAACAGGCAAAGCAGACTAGGGGGAAAGAGAAGACCAAGGTGACGTGCAGCAAGGTGAAGGCAGCTGGACACAGTGGACAGGCAAGTGTGGGTGGACAGCAGATCACAGACCAGTGGCCCAGAGTGATGCAGTGGAAGGTTGGAGACACGTCCCACCATGCAGTGAGGGTGAGCAGGAGTCGCCCAGGCTGTGGGGCCATGTGGACAAGGTAAGATCCATGGCCACAGTCCACAGAGCGGGATGTGTGCAGACTCTGTTGAGTCTGCTTGATGGAGTGCCAGACCCGGGTCCAACAGAAATGAGGGACGTGAGTATGAGATTGGAGGCTATACCTGGAGGCACGGGACAGTGGGGTAAGTATACACAATATCTGTCTTTGCTGCAAAAACAATAGGGAGGGGGGAGGAGGGGGTGCAAGTGGTCATGGAGGACAATGGTCTACAGCAGTGACACAAGTGGGGGAATAGGAGGAACAAGGGGCTATAGCAGGGGGTCAGGGGGCACATAACAAAGAGGAAGGGCAGTGAGCAGCAGGGCATCCTCAGGCTGCTCCAGACTTTGGTGCAGTTGGTAGTGGTTAGCAGCTCGGGGTGCGGGGCAGCGAGGAGTGTGGTTGGTGCATCAAACCCTAGCACAGTTTATTTAGCTGCATTTACAGCCCACTTTTCACCGGGTCAAAGCCTGAAAATACGCCACCTCCTGTTGGGGGAGGCCTCCCACCGATGGAGGCAGGGGGTGGCGACGGGGTGATGGTATTGGAACTTAGGCCTGCCGAGTACGTGTACATTACAAGTGCACTGGATAGCCACGTGTCGCCGGCCGAAAAAGAAAAGATTTGGAAGGGCGAATACGTGGACATCTTCTCGTTGCTTGTCAGGCATGACGATATGAACTGCGGTTGCTCAGCCTGTCGCAATAAATATATACTGACTTTCAAGAAGGCAGACAGTGTTCCCAGAATGATCGCGAATTGATGCACGGCTTTTTGGGTGCTAGCCAGCGTGGTCGTTGAAAGACACCCAGACCGGTGCCGGGGTTTCTTCAAATACCAAGACAGTATATGCAAGGCCTACAGGGTGTACAACGGCACTGCCTGGTTGAACTATGACAAACAGTTTTGCAGGAGGCAGCAGGCTGAACTGGGACAATAAGGACATTGACCTGTGGATCAAGTTGATGACCCAAGGCTAGCATGGGGCCAGGGCGAGTGGGTCAGCGATAGTAGGGGAGACAGGCAGCTGCCCGTGGGGGCTGCAGCAACCCTTTCAATGGGACAACAGACCCCAAATGGGGGATGGTGGGGGTTCTGCTGAAAATGTCTCCGGCATCTGCCAGCCCTACAATAGGGGGAACTGTAGATTCAATATTGCGTACAAATACTGGCATGTCTGTGCTGTATGTGGGGAAGGGCACCCACAGTCCCAGGAAGCCTGGGGGGGGGGGGACATTCCCACCTATATTAGAACTAGGGAGCTAGGGCTAGCCACCACACCCGTGAATATTGGGGCACTGCAGCAAACTTTGGTGGGGTATGACAGGGAAAAGCAGTATGGTTGGTGGACAGCTTCTCTGTAGATTTTTGGATTCCATATACAGGTCCAACGGAACCATGGGGGGTGGGGAACCTCAAACTGGCCCTGGAGTGGTGGGATTTGGTGCAGGGCAAGATTCAAAAGGAGGTGGCACTGGGAAGAGTGGCAGCCCCATTCAGCAGCAGACTGGTCAGTGACCTAATAATTTCCCACCTAGTCCTGGTACTGATGAAGGAACTGGGAGAGTTCCGCCTGATTCACCATCTCTCTTACCCAGATGGGGAATCGGTAAATGACTATCTTGACCAGTCAGTCTGCTCTGTAAAATATGCCTAGGTGGACCAGGCCCTGGAGCTCCTTTGGCATGGTTGGCCAAAACAAATGTGGAAGCAGCTTTCTGGTTATTGCCGATTCACCCACACAGTTTCTATTTGCTGGGGTTCCGCTTAGGGGGCCAGTAATACATTGACAAATACCTCTTGATGGGGTGTGCAGTGTCATGCGCTTACTTCGAGGCATTCAGTTCCACCATCCATTAGATGGTAGAGCAGGAGATTGGATATGGTAAAGTGAGTCACTACCTGGATGAATTCTTAATCATGCCAAAGGACAGGTTAGGCTGCCAGCATTACCTGGCGGGCTTCCAGCGCAATGTGGCAGAGCTGGGCGTTCCCCTCACAGTGAAGAAAACTGAGGGGCTGGCCCAACAGCTATCCTTTCTTGGGGTCGAGATTGACACCAGGGAGATGATAACCTGGCTTCGGGTGGGCAAGGTCGAGGCAGTGCTTGCCATGGCCTGCGCAAAAAAGGTTACACTACAGGCAGTGCAGGCCTTGATAGAGCTGCTGAATTTCACATGTTGGTGATGCCCATGAGCAGATCCTTCTTCATACGGTTGGCGGATGCCATGAAGGGAGTCTGTAAGCAGAAACACTTCATTAGAATCAGCACTGCTATGCAGAAGGACCTAGCAGTGTGACAATGGTTTGTGGTGGGTTACAACAGGAGGAACATTTGAAGGAGGGCTACCGCCAGTAACAGGGAACTCGAGATCTTCACAGACATGGCTGGGTGAATAGGTTTTGGGATTTATATTGTCAGACAGTGGTGACAGGAAAAGTGGCCAGAGTGTTGGCATCACCAGGGGATCATCAAGGATATAACATTCCTCAAAATGTTCCCGATAATGGTTGTCATGGTCGTATGGAAATCCTAGTTCATGAATAGCAGACTAGTATTTAGGTCGGACAATGCAGGCGTTGTTTACACCATCAATAAACAGTCAGCCAGGGCAGGCAGATTGATGGGGTTGGTCAGGCAGTTGGTACTGCTGAGCCTTGAGGTGAATGTGTATATCACAGCCAGTCATGCACCTAGGGATCCAATGAGACTGCTGATGCCCTTTCTCTTTTCCAGCTCTAGCGCTTCTGGCAGCTCACCCAGACTGGAGCACCCAGGGTGACACGCATGCCCGTGGAGATGTGGAAACTTGGATGCGGAGCTGATGGCATCGCTGTCAGCTGGAGCATGGAAAGTGTTTTGGAGAGCATGGGAATGACTGGTGGTTTTTGCCAAGCAGCAGGGCAGTGAAACTCATCAGGGAGTAGCTATGGTGCTCCTGCTGGAGTTCTTGATGAGCCTCCGGATCGTGGGGACTTTGGTCTGACAGGCCAGGTCTTTGCTGGCCAGGGTGGCTTTTTCCTGAATCTGGGATGGCACAGAGACAAGACAAAAGAGTCATCATCAGTAAGGCACTTCAAGGTTGGGCCAGGGAGGAGGCACCACACCTGAACAGCTGGAAGCCAATCTCCCTGCCCATTCTAACAGGGATGATACAGAGGGTCACTGAGGTGACCAGGGATAGGTTTGAGGACAAACTGTTGAGGCTGGCAACCCTGCTGATGTTTTTCAGGGCTTTCTGGAGGAGCAATGCTATTCCTGTGGTTAGATGATGTCTCCATAGAAGGAGGCAGGATCCGGCTGTCACTCACATAGTCCAAAATGGACCAGCTATGGAAGCGCCGAACCATCTGATTGAACCTTATGGCTGTCCACGAGCTTTGCCTTCTAGCGGCCCTGCACGAGTACCTGAGGATGCACCCACCCACCCACAGGGGACCCCCTCTTGCAACATCAGGATGGATGTCTGTTGCAATATCAGTTTAGGGCCATGTATCTGTGGGTGGTGGAGCTGGTAGGTTTTGAGCACACATGTTTGACCTTGCACTCCTTTATGATAGGGACGGTGACCGCAGCACATGACTTAAGTCTGGGGCAGAACAGATACAGGTAATAGGGAAATGGGAATCTTACAGATACCAGTTGTACATTCACCACTGAGCGTGGCACTGAGAACACTACTAACATTATCTCCCCTTCCCATTAGGTCGTAGTCAATTATCATATCTATCACGCGAGAAGGAGGGCTGCAGTGAGCAGGCTCGGCAAGCAACTCAACTTTCACCTGGACATCGTGCACATAAAATGGATGGGCAAGAGAAGAATTCAATGGGATCAGCTGCGGCCCGCGCTCACCAGTCAGTGTCGGCCGAGCCTGCCGCCTGATTTTGTGATCCTTCATCTGGGTGGTAACAACTTGGTGGCCATAAAGGGCATAGATTGTATCATCTCGATGAAGGTGGCCTGGCATGGATCTGCACTGAGCTGGGGGGCAGGAGTCATCAGGTCCCAGATCCTTCCCCAACTAAAGTGGAGGGGAGCGAGATGGCATAAGGGCATTGAAAGTTGCTGGGAGAAGTTGAATACGGAGGTGGAGAGGTTTGTGTAGGCTCTGGGGAGCATGGTCATGGGGCACAGGGGCAATATGTGTTTGTCTTGCCACCGCTCTGTTGAATGTAGACCCCTGTTATGTCCCTAACCATCTTGATTGAAGGATAAGGCAGTATAC
This sequence comes from Ichthyophis bannanicus, assembly GCA_033557465.1. NCBI lineage: Eukaryota > Metazoa > Chordata > Amphibia > Gymnophiona > Ichthyophiidae > Ichthyophis > Ichthyophis bannanicus. The sequence continues at coordinate 182,703,444 of CM066034.1, forward strand.
AAAACTGGATAAATAAATAAAATGTTAGCAGGAGGGCTCCACGGTCTATGCAGATGCCAGTACACCTGAACAAGATCAGAATAGAGTTGTTCAACACCAAACTGTGAAGGGCCATCAGTTCGGTACTCATGGTGGGGCGAGTCAGGCCACAGGCCCTCCTGGTGGCAGGATCTCAACAATAAGCGCAAAGGGAAGGAGGCACCACTGAAAAGGGAACAGGAGCCCTGGTGCCGATGGGGGGGTCCTGGCCTCAGTGAGGGGTGCCTGGTCCCGGTTGGCAGAATCAAAGAACGTAAGGTGTCCCTGTGTAGCAACATGGAGTGGTGCATGACTGGGGAGAAGGATGAGGCCCGGTGCCACGGAGCGGGCCAAGTCCTCAACCCGACAGCAAAAGGGAATGGCGTCCCCCTCCCCTGAATGTTTGTGAGTGGGGGTGAGGGGTTATCTATTGTATATATCTATTGTATATATCGCATGCATTGTGATCTGTTGTCAGCAGTTAAGCTATACTGACTACAGTTTCGGTTGTGATCAGGGCCGGATTTACCTTCAGTGAGGCCCTACGCCAACAAAAATTGTGGGCCCCCAGAAAAGATAAAAACGAGCACGCCGGATCAGCTGCGCGCTGTTGGCCCTGACGTCATAATTAAACTGGGAATCCCAAAAGCCAAACTTGGAATGTACAACACTGTAGAAATAAAACTATACATTAATTTGCTCTTGTACTAAACAAAGTGCAGACATTAATGATGCACATTTACCAGAGCTGACATATTCCAATTAATAAATTCAAAATAAAGAGAGGTTTTTCTACCTTTTGTGCATTTTTTTTCAGCTGCAATTGCTCCAGCCACTTTCTTCTGGTTTCTTTGTGTCTTCTGCTAACTCTCCATCGTCTGCTGTCCATTTGTCCTTTCTTCTCTCTTCTAGTTTTTTTCCATTCTCTCTCTCTACATCTGCTTTAACATACTAATCTTTCTCCTTTTGCTCTTTCCTCATTCCTATTTCATCCACTCAAATTTTACCCCTCCATCCTCAATCCCCACTTACTCTCCCAATACCCGGCCAATTGTAGATTTTTTATCCCTCCCACACAAAATTTTTCCCTTCTCCATTTTACTCTTCCAGCCCCATCCCATTCTAATCCTCCCCCAACATCAGCTCCCTTCTAGTTCCAGCCTCACCCAGCATCCATTCCCTTCTAGTCCCTGCATCAGCCCATTTCCAGTCCTAGCAACCCCCCAACCCAATACCAGTCCTAGCCCCCCCATTAACCCACTTCCAGTCCTAACCCCCCATCACCCCATTTTCAGTTTAAGCCCCCCCTATAACCCATTACCAGTCCTAACCCCCCCATCAGCCCACTTCCAGTCCTAACCCCATCAACCCATTTCCAGTCCTAACCCCCCCACCAGCCCACAGCCCATTACCAGTCCTAACTCCATCAGCCCACCTCAAGTCCTAACCCCTCCACATCAGCCCATTTCCTGTCCTAGCCCCCCCCATAGCCCATTATCAGTCCTAACCCCCCCATAGCCCATTACCAGTCCTAACCCCCCCAAGCCCACAGCCCATTACCAGTCCTAACCCCATCAGCCCACCTCCAGTCTTAACCCCCCCAGCCCATTACCAGTCCTACCCCCCATCGGCTCAAGTAAAATTTAATAATAAAATTAAACGCTGGCTGCTGCCACTGCCGTCGCAGCAGCGGCAGCATGGACTGTCCCGCTGGGGCCCCCTCCTTCCCTCCCTCCTTCCGTGCCGGCTTTGAGAGGCGCGAAGGGAGAGTGTCTCCCTCGCGTCTCTGTTAAGCCCGCAGAGATGCGAGGGAGACACTCTCCCTTCGCGCCTCTCAAAGCCGGCACGGAGGGGGTAGGGAGGGGGCCGCACTATGCCGTCTCCTTGCGCCTATCTGAAGTCAGCACAGGCCGGCGCGCAGGTGGGGGCAGGGCTGGCGATCTGTCTGGGGGACGCTGGCTCTTACTTTCTCATTACGATGATTATTCTTAATTGCGCTGGGTGCTTCGCCCCTTTTTATAGATTGTATGTAGGGGAGGGAGAGCCAAGGTAAGGGGAGGAGCAGCAACCAGCATGGAAGGAGGCAGGGAGAGCCCGGCGCTTATTAAAGTGGGAGCCAACTTGGGCATGGACTGTGCCGCGGCAGCAGAGGGGGCCCCGTGGGACAGTCCATGCTGCCGCGGCAGCAGCCAGCGTTTTTTTTTTAAATTTAATTTTAAGAATTTTCAATTTTTGTGGGCCCTTGTCAGCTGTGGGCCCTACGCCACGGCGTAGATGGCGTATAGGTAAATCCGGCCCTGGTTGTGATTGTTTTGATGTAAATTGGGGGGATAGCTGCAAGCTGTGGCTTTGAAACCCACTAATAAAGTGTGTTTTGTAAAAACAGAGTGGCCTGGTTATGTGTGGGGAACAGGGGGCAGGGTAGTGTCGGGGAGCAGTCAGGGGCCCGGAGGCCCTTCCAGAGTACCCCGGGTTATGGAGTAATGGTGTAACAAGAAGAGGCTATGGTCCTTGGATACCAGCCTGAGGGATGGGTGCTAGAGGAGCAAGCAAGCCTTCTAATATTAAAGCACATAATGGGCCTTTGAACTATGTATGAACTCAAGGCCTTATTGTGGTCTCAACCCTTAGAAATACTGTAGGAAGTCTGTGTTAGAGGGGTTCAGGACTTATGCTTTTCATGCTGGCACTGCATTCTTGAAGCCTGAGGTTTGGAGATGTGGTGATAGTAGCAATGGTAGAGAGAGAGGATATGCTGATGTGGAAAGAGTATAGTATACAGAGCGCCATCATCCTCACCAGATGACCTATCAACCATTATAAACCTCGCCTCCAACTCACAGAACCCAAATAGACCTAACTGGATCTTAGGAGACATTAACTTACCATCTCTACAAGACAACCAATCTGACGCCTTTATAGATGCTCTAGAAACTTTAGGTTACAAGCAAGTTGTACAACAATCCACACACAAAAAAGGCAACATCCTTGACCTTATATTTGCCCCACAATCCACACACAATCAACTTCAAAATATTCTACTTGCAATTACAGCTGTTCCATGGTCAGACCATAATCTCATTATATTCCAGATTCCCAGTCAAAAGAAACAATACTCAAACGACAAGGACCTAGATAAATACTCAAATTCCACATCCAGATCCTTCCAACCTTTTAACAGAGATCAGATCCTCGTTGAAACTGATCCGCTCCTCAAAGACTCTACAGTAAACCTGGAAGAAATTATCACCTCTTGGAATAACCGACTCAACCGTATTTCATCTCGTCCACCCAGAAACAAGTCCTCAAGAAAAAGACTACGGCACCTTGGTTTACATCAGACCTGAAAGAATCCCTAAAACTTTTGCGAAAACTCGAGAAGAAATGGAGGAGGTCACGCACCAATACCAATCAGACTACATATTTGCAACATCTTGACGCCCACCGTAAAGCCATTTCAGATAAAATGAAATTATATCATACAGACACCCTGAGACGTGCTCTAAATAAACCCCACGACCTATTCACTCTTGTCAAGAAACTAGCCAAGGAACCATCACCGGAACACCAGTGTGAAATCAACCCACAAGAATACGCTCTTTACATACAATCTAAGATCTGCTGTACAAATAAAATTACAATACCCCCTGTCTCGAGCATTCAGGGTTTCCCAGCTCCTTTAGTGTCATTCTCCACTCCTTCTTTGAAGCTGATTGAAGATATGATCTCATCTCTCAACTTATCTACAGCTCATACTGATCCTTGCCCAGCCTTCTGGATAAAGGATCTTCGCAAAGAGCTTGCTCCAATAATATCCAAGATCATAAAGTTATCATTCGACACTGGCTCATTCCCTACTGCCCTCAAACAGACATCTATCAGACCCCTACTGAAAAACCTCAAGTTAGATCCACAAAAAACAGACTCTTATCGACCCATTTCCAGCATACCCACGCTTGCAAAATAATTGAAAAAATAGCCTACAGACAACTACAAGACCATATCGACACTGAAGCACCTTTGGATACCTGTCAACACGGTTTCAGAGAATCGCATGGGGTCGAGACGCTCCTCACTTCACTCCTCAACAGCTTAAACTCTGGCATCGATAACATCAAACAGGGTTTTGTTCTCATATTCTTAGATATTGCGGCTGCCTTTGATTCAGTCTGTCACGATCTTCTCATTTTCCGCCTGAGAGAGAAGGGTCTTTGTGGAAATGCCCTCGAATGGTGCATCTCATATCTCTCAGATAGATGGCAACATGTTCGCTCAAATGGTGAAACATCAGATCCGTTCCACCAAGAACAAGGAGTCCCGCAAGGTTCTTCTCTATCATCACTATTATTCAACATATACATGCAACCCTTATGTAACATTATCAGGTCCTTCAATGTCAACTTTATGATCTACGCTGATGACGTATTACTTTATATGCCATTCTGCATAGATAATATGAACATCACCCCCATAACCAACTGTTTTAACGCCATCTCAACCTGGCTATTGACTCAAAATCTTAGAATTCAGCACAAAAAAACAGAAGTTCTCTTTATCTCAAGGAACTCTAAGTTCACCCCACCTACATTCCTTGACGTGCAAGATGCTAAGTTGCAAGTAAAATCCCACATTCGATATCTTGGAGTGACGCTGGATCAGAATCTGGATTTGAAGTCCCACATTGCCAACACAGTAAGGGCAGTGTATTTCAAAATTCGATCCCTCAGACACCTCCGCCAACTGATTGATCCAGATGATTTCCGTACAGTCTACCAGGCTCTAATTATTCCCCATTTTGACTTCGCAAACTCTATATTACAAGGACTCCCTCAATCTACTCTAAACCCGCTTCAACTAGCCTTAAACAGTGCAGCAAGAGTGCTTTTCGGGGTACCTAGAAGAGAACACGTAACCCCTCTCCTGAAACAACTACATTGGCTCCCCATCCAAGCGAGAATCACCTTTAAGACTCTGCTCCTGGCCTTTAAAGCTCAAAAAGGACTCTCTTCCTCATCATTATCTGAGATGATACAACCAACCCCTACCAACAGGCTAAGAAGAACTACTGAATTAAACTTGCTAATGATACCAAAAGAGTCCTTAAGATACAACTCTTCAACAGTAAATCGAGCCTTCAGTTTATGCGCTCCGAAACTTTGGAACACCCTCCCACCACACATTAGGTCCATCTCTGATCTCCTCCAGTTCAAAAAGGCCTTGAAACATCACCTTTTCACCAAATACTTTCCAGAGAACATAGTAACACAGGCACACTCCATTCACAACTTATCACACCCAAATAGCAACAATCCCATTCTTTCCATGTAACCTCTGCTATCCCAACAACTCTTCACACCTCTCTCCCTTACCAATACTGCCCCTTTATATACAATGTGTCTTCCAAATGTAAATAGTTACACTGATTACTATTTGTTCTAAACAAATTACTATTTGTTTTAATTAATTACCCCGGTTTACCCAAGTTATTGTGCCTGTTATATGTATAATACTCAGATATTGTATTCTGTCTGATGTTTTCTTGTTCTATGTAAACCGCGCTGATTATAAATAGTGCGGTATATAAAAGATGTTAAATAAATAAATAAATAATAAATAAATAAGACAATATGCTGAATGAGGACAAATAGAAGAGATGCTGCATGGTGGGGTGAAGAGGGAGAGGGGGATTCCGGATGGGGAGGGGGGAAAGGGAAGATGCTGAATGGGAGGAAAGAGAAAGAGGGGGGAGATTCTGGAAGGAGAGCAAAGAGAGAGAGAGAAGCTGGATGGGACATAAAGGGGAAATATTTGGTGGGAGGGAATAGAGAGAAGGAAGATGCTGAAATGGGAAGGAATGAGAGGTGAAATGCAAGAAGAAGAGAAGAGAAAAGGGGAGACACTGGATGAGATTAAAGAGAGGTCAGCTGTTGAATGGCAGGGAATAGAGAGAAGAAACATACTGGCTAGAAGGGTACAGAGAGGGGATATGCTGGATGGGATCAGAGTAAAGAGAGGGGGATGCTAGATGAGGAGAGAGGTAGAAAGAGAGGGCAATGATGGATGAGGGTAGAAAGGGAAGGGAGATGCTGGACAGAGGTAAAATATGAAGAGGTGGGATGGTAGAGTTAGGCCCCCTGCATGCCACCCATATACTAGGAAGCCTCTGCTGGCTGAAGGAATGAGAGGAGACAGGCCACATATAGGATTTTCATTTTATGTGGTCAAGAGACAGCAGCCTCAGTATAAGCATGCTGGGAGTGGAGTGATGGAGAGGGGCAGTATGGCGATGGGGAAAACAGAGGATTGGTGTAGAAGAAAACTATTATGCACTGTTGGTATGAGGGAAGAGAGAGACAGGCAGGACATACTGGGGATGTTTAGGTATTGGGATATTAGCGGTGTGCAGGTGATGGGTACAGTGTGTGGGCAAATCCTCAGTGGAGGGGGAGAGGAGGCACTAGGGCTGGGTAGGGGGTGGATGAGAGCCCAGGTTGGCAGGCCCAGCCTAAGGGTTTCTGCTGCCACAGGCAGAACTCCCATCCACATCGCTCTCTCCCCTCCTGCGCAGTTCTGTCCTGCTCCTGCCGAGCCATGCCACTGCCCCCCTGCAGCCAATTACGTCTTGGGGTGGCGGGCGGCAGCAGTGGCAGCATTTTAAAAACAACGGCTGTAGGTCACGTGATGTGGTGAGCCCAAGAGGACGTGAGTTGCTTGAGCTCCGGGCCCTCCTCCCCTGAAAGTTGAAATAGTACCGTGTTTTGCAGTGAATTTGGGCTTGCCAGAGATCCAGCATATCGGTAAAGGGCAGGAGATACCGTGTGAGAACAGAAAAATAGGATGGCGACTGCAGTGAAGGTGGGGAGACGAGAAAAAGAACGTACTGCAAGTGCCTTGAAAATGGCAGACTCCCCTCCGAAGCAAAGTGCTGCAGCTTCACCAACTATGATGGAAGAGATCTCTGCTGCGGTTACAAGCGAACTATCATCACAATTTGAAGCTTTACATGCAAAGATGGATACGCTTCAGAGCTCCCTGGGCACATTGGGTGCACGCGTGCAAGAAGCCGAAACCCGTATTACTCACACGGAGGAAGAAGTGGAGCATCTAAGGCGGGAGCTCCTTGCAGTGCAGAAGGAGTCAAAAGCCCATGAAACAAAACTTGATGACCTAGAAAATAGGTCCCGGCGCAATAATTTGCGCATTCTGGGAATTGCTGAATCTATCTTGGATAAGGACCTGAGAAGTTATGTGGAGAACCTGTCTGCTTTTTTAAGAGATGGGGCTGAATCGAGTGGGCCTATTGTGGTGGAAAGAGCCCACAGACTAGGGCCTAAACAGCAACCCGGAGACCGCAGGCCTAGGGTGGTCTTAGCCAAATTTCTGTGTTACACGCAAAAGGACGCAGTGCTAAGAGCAGCAAAGCAAAAGGGAGTTGTCGAGTGGGAGACTGCGAAGATCTGAATAATGCAAGACTACTCCGCTGCCTTGAGTCAACGTCGAAAAGCCTATGCCCCGCTATGCCGAAAGCTGATAGAGGCCAAGGTTCGTTTCAACGTCCAGTACCCCGCCCGGCTGCATGTGCTTCACCAAGGAACACATCGGGCGTTCGAATCAGCGGCGGAGGCGAGTCCCTACGTGGAGCAACTGCTGGCACAGGTGTCATTGAGCCCGGAGGAGCAGTGAGACCTTTTCTGAGTGCCTCTCGGTTGTGAGTTGTTCTGAATTCTGCATGTTTACCTGCTGGCTGGAGAAGAATGGTATTGGCCCTGGTATTCCATCTTGCCATTGAGGGCAAGGTCCCTCCGGCTGCTGCTTGTGCTACGGGGCCCAAAGAGGATTCCCACGGGGTCCGCAGTGGGGGCCCACAGTATTTTAGAGTTGACCGGACTGTTTCCTACTCGGGCCAAGGGACTTCCACGCGTATATGCGGCTGACTGCGATCGAAGCTTCAGGGCGGACCTGGTTGGGAATCGTGTGCTGAGGAGGCGGCCTTTTTGGTGCCTTAATGGTTGCTCGTGGATCCTGTGCATCGGCTTTGGCTGGTGCAGCGGGCTGGTGGCGCCGGCTGGCTTCGAGGCGTTCTGGCGCTCGGGCTGAACTGAAGCGTGAGTAAGCCAGCTGTTTGCTATGGAGCCCCGGCCTGACTGCAGCCCGGCCCGTTAGGCCTACCTACGCAGAACACAGAGGGATGGTTTGGCCTGCTGTCTGTGGAACGTACGGACTTATGTTCTGTATAATTACTTTGTGTTTCTGTGATGTTAAATTTGAGTTTAAGTACTTTTTTTGGAACTTTAACGTTGCAGGTGTGGGAAGGGTTGAGAGGGGGGTAAGAGGGCGGGGTACAGCTGGGGTAGTATCATTGGAGCCGGACTGCTTTAAAGTGGTTTTGGACTTGCTTACAGAGAGTGAAGGGGTCTGTTAAGGGGCAGGGGTAGTATGTAGGGATGGTGGTAGAGGGGTACCTGGGGCCTGGGAATCTATACTAACGGGGATGCTTGGGGGGTTGAGTGGGTGGTGAGTGCATGTAAACTCCTGGGTCTATGAGATGCGCCATCCAAGGTTTGACCTGGTCCATTGGCCTAGTGTCGCTTTTTTAACGGTGAATAATACGGACGGGCGGGGCTGGTAGCCCCCTAAGGGGCATCAGCCCATATGCTTGCCTGGGCCAGGTATGGCTATTCTGGGTCCATATTTCACTGTGGTGAAGGAAGCTGGAGAGGGGAGGGGGGTTCCACTCACCTCCTAGGTGACTCTTGATGGGAGAGGGATGGAGGTTAGTGGTTGAGAGTAGGGTAGGGGTAGGGTGGGGTGGGGGTAAGGGGAAAGGGCAGGGGTATGGGATAAGGGAGGTGGGATAGACAGTAGAGGGGAAGGGGGTTGTGGGTTGCAGGGAGCACAGCGGTATCATAGGTTGACTGAGTGCGTGAAGTATGGGGGCGTCATAATGTTCAGGGAGAGACCTCAGGCAGGGGAGGTCTATCCCCACTGTTTCTGCAGGATCGATAAAGAAATTTTGCTCAATTACTATCCAACTTGAAGGTCATCTCTTGGAATGAATGCGGGGTAGGTAATCCTATCAAAAGATATAAAGTGTTGCAGGCCTTAGCCAGGTTGAAATGCGACATAGCTATGTTGCAGGAAACCCAACAGACGGCTGAAGAGCATGCTAAATTGCAGAAAATGTGGGTGGGGCAGAGTTGGGGTGCCCCGGTCAAGGGGAAAAAGGGTGGAGTGGTCATACTGATCAGTAAGCAGATTCGTTTTGAATTGGAGAAGGAGTACTCCGACCCTGAAGGCAGGTATATTTTGCTATAAGGTAGCCTTGAGGGTAGGCCTATTGTGTTGGGTAGCCTGTATAGCCCCAATGTATTGGACCGGGCGTTCTATGCCTGGTTGGCCTCTAGAGTGGAACAATTGCCAGATGTTCCTTTGATACTGGCCGGAGATTTGAATGGGGTGTTGGACATAGAGCTGGATACGTCAGGAAGCGGGGGGGGGGGGGGGGGAGCGTATGCGAGCTCCGACCACTAAAGCGTTGCAGGGCTTGTGTAATCACCTGGGAATAGTTGATCCCTGGCGTTTATTGCACCCGTCAGAGAAAGATTTCACCCATCAATCGAGAGCCCATGGGACTAGTGCTAGGCTTGACTATGTTTTGGTTTCGGAAAGGCTTTTTGCGCAGGTAGGAGATGCACAGATCGGCCCCATTGCGGTGTCTGATCATGCCCCGATCTGGGTGGATCTAGGATGGGGGGGCTTGGCGGCGCCGACAAGGCTCTGGCGGTTTCCCATGGGGCTATATAATGATGCTGACTTTCGAACGCGTATTGGACAGTATTGGCAAGAATTTATGGCCCATCACGAGCAGCATAAAGATGACCCGGAGTTGCTCTGGGAAACGGCCAAAGTAGTGTTGAGGGGAGATATTATTGCATATGTGGCGAGAAAGCGGAAACTTCTGGCAAGGCAGATTGTCCAGTTGGAGAAGCAGGTAGTGCGAGCTTGGCGACGGTGTATGGGAGACCCCAGTGTGGTTAATAAGCGGAGGTTTTGGGAGTTGCAAACGTCTCTTAATGAATTACTTCATCAGAGGGCGAAGAAATCTCATATGTATTATAGATACCAACTATACCGTTTTGGGGATAAGCCTGGGAAACTTCTGGCGCGCTGCATACAGGGCAATCGGGGTTCTCGGTCAATTGCGGCATTACGGGATGATCAGGGATGCTTGCACAAGGATAGTGCAGCCATAGCCAGATTGCTTCGCTCCTTTTTTCAGAAGTTATATGCACGGAGAGAGGGTGCTCCGACTGCAATGCAGAACTATCTATGGGAAATGCAGCTGCCGAAGGTGTCGGCAGACCAGCGGGTGTACCTTGATGCCCTGGTGACAGTGGATGAAGTCTATAGAGTTATTCAGAGAGCTAGCTGCTGTAGAGCGCCTGGCCCCGACGGGTTTGGGGCCGAGTTTTATAAACTGTTAGGGGATTTAGTGCCCCCAACCTTAGTGGAAATGTATCATCGAAGGGTAGCTCAGGGGAAGTTTGGCTGGGGCACTAACCATGTGTATATTACTTTAATACCTAAACCAGGAAAAGACCCTACCCAAGCGGCTTCTTATAGACCTATTTCCTTATTGAATTTTGATTTTAAAATACTGGCAAAGGTTTTGGCTGATAGACTTGCTTCTGTGTTAGGAGACTTGGTGCATGAATCACAGGTTGGATTTGTTAAGGGGTGATACGCTGTGCGGAACTTGCGGAGAATTTTGGCGTCTCTTGAGTGGGTCCATGAACGGGATCTCCAATCACTGGTAATTAGCTTTGATGCTGAAAAGGCGTTCGACCAGGTACAGTGGGAGTACTTGAAATGTCTTTTGCCTTACTATGGGCTGGGAGTCCCTTTTTGTAAGATGGTGGAGTTGCTTTACGCGGACCATACGGCTGGAGTTCTATGTAATGGGGTGCTCTCGGATAAATTTAGTTTGGAGCGGAGTACGCGTCAGGGCTGTCCGCTTTCCCCTTTACTTTTTGTATTGACCCTGGATCCGCTGATACGGAGGATAGAGGAGTCCCCGGGCACACATGGCGTACGAATTGGCTCACATGGGTTTAAGGTGGCTGCTTTTGCGGATGATATACTCGTTCATCTTACACTTCCCCAACAGTCCCTGACACATCTATTGGAGGAGTTCTCTTTATATGGCCAATTCGCGGGGCTGCGTATCAATATGGATAAATCGGAGGCCTTAGACGTGGGGGGCACATTAAGGGGGAGCTGGCCTGGGAGATTCCCACTCTGTTGGGCTGATGAGTCCTTTGTTTACTTGGGTATTTTGTTAACTAGGACGCCGGCATTGTTATATAAAACAAATTTTGAACGCATTTTTTCTAAACTTTGAGCGCAGTTGCGGGCCTGGGCGCCCCTCCCCTTGTCCCTATTGGGTAGAGTGGCCGCCCTAGGGATGGTGATTTTTCCACGAGTGCTCTACTGGATGAAAACTCTCCCAGTGTGGTTTTTGAGGCGTGATTTTTTACGTATGGAGAGGGAGATTCAGGGTTTTCTCTGGAAAGGGGCCAGAGCACATATACCATTGATCAGGATGTGCGGGGGTGGAGGTCGGGTGGGGTTGGGGTTCTGGATCTTTGGAAGTATGCGCTGGCCTGTCAAGCACGGCATCTGGGTGATTGGCTGGGGGATACAGATGTTTATACCCCCCGAGGGCTGGAAGAAGCCTTTGTAGCGCTGCACTCTTTGGAAGCAGTTCTGCATTTGCAGCGGGCAGCTTTGCCGACTCGTATGACAAGTAGTTTTCTGATACAGGCGACACGGCATATGTGGCAACAGTTAAATAAGTATTGGGGTAGTGATGCTGCAGTTTCGTGTTGGCTGCCTATACAGGGTAACGTCTGCTTTACACCGGGCTCTGACTCGGCTTCCTTTCGACAGTGGGGGCGGTTGGGTATACGGTGCCTGGGACATGTGATCGATCCGGACGGTAGCTGTAAGGCCTTGGGGGCGTTTTGTGGGGAATATGGTTTGAATCCGGGGGTGTCTGCCTTTGCGTATGCACAAGTCTCTCATTACATCGGCTCCTTGTCTAAGCGTGAGCTTATTGCGGAACATTCAGCGCAAATTCTTGATTTTTTCGCTCTTGAGGCGGAGTCCCCGTCGACTATATCCGACTTAAAGAAGCGGTTGGACCGGCTTGACGCGCCCCTTGACTATTCTGTGCTGGAAGGCCTATGGGCGAGGGAATTGGGTCAGGAGATAGCCCCGGGCTCTGTGCGGGCTGCACTGGGTCGGATTGCGCAACTGGTGGAGGGGGCCCGGTGGAGCGAGGTACAGTTTAAATGTATTCATCGAGCCCACTTTTCCCCGAGGTGGGCGCTCAGAAGCCATCTTGCGTTATACGGAGGGTGCCCCAAATGTTCTTGTTCGTTGGCGGACCTGGGTCATATGTGGTGGGGCTGTCCTTCTATTCGTCGGTATTGGCTGCACATTGGGGCGTATCTTAGTGGTCTACTGGGGCAACGAATTCGCTGGACGGGGCTGCTGGTAGTACTATATCAGCTGGGACCGCTCCACCCGAAAGGGAGGTGGGAGAGAATTTTGTGCGAAAAGCCTGTCTGGTGGGTAAGGGCCCTATCCTTAGTTGATGAAGGGAACCCGTGGCCCCTACCTTTTGTGAGTGGCGTAATAGCCTGCATCAGCTTATGCTTATGGAACGGAGGAGTGCGTTAGGGCACCCCCGGAGATGGGCCACCTTTTTGCTGGTTTGGATGCCCTATATTCAGAGATTGGGACCTAAAGCCCGCAGTGAGGTGTTAAAGATTGGATAGTGGTTGATTAGGATGAGTGCTGCTCCTTGAACAATATTGTATTGCTGTGCTTCCTGTGCTGGGGGGATATTTGGTTATATTGGCATGTATAGTATTGTACTTTCTTCCTGCTTGTTGCTATGTTCCCAGGGTGGTGGACAAGACACAGCCCCGCCCGGGATATGTTATTATGTAAAAATGAAAATTTGATTGGATGTTTGTTGGTTGTACTGTGTGATATTAATAAACAGAACTTTGAAAAAAAAAAGAAGCAGCGGCTGTGCCACCGCCTTATTGCCCACGGCAGGCCATGTTCTTCAGCACACATGGCCTGCGCTTCTGACCCCCCTCTGACAGTAAGTTGCATTAGAGGCTCGGCCACCCAGCTCGCCTAGTGGATGGGCTGGCCCTGCAAATGGGGTCCAGAAAGTTGAATACCAACAGGAAGAAGAGATTTGGAGGCACAGAGAAGGGGCTAGGGCAAAAGTAGGGAGGGAAGAGAAGAATAGGAGCTGGGGGAAGGGTGGGGTTAAGGAAGATATTGATGGTAGTAGTTCTGTAGGGAAGCAGTAGGTGTTGTGTTGGATCCTTCCCCCCTAAAAAAAATTGTCATCACTTCTAATGACAAATGCTTTTGTGTTGAGGGGAAATGTTGTGTGGAGGCTGCTAAATCCCTGTTTTGTGGGAGGATGAATGAAGTTGTGTTGGTACCTGCCCCTTCGAATGGTGGATGTATTTTTGTCAATGACAGGAGGTATTTTGGTACTGCTAAGCCCACCATTATTGGTGTAAGTGAATTGTGTCTACCTCTATTTATAAGAAGTAGGAAAATCATGCAGAGGAATGGTTTCAAAAATAGTTTCCAATATAGATTTGTTAAAGGTGTGGGAGTAGGGTTTATGGTGGGATTATATTTGGAGGGAAACGAGAGCGTGGGCATTAGGGTGGTCCACTGCCATAGGGGAAAAAATAAAAGTAGGAATTTCTTTGCTCCCTGGCCTGATTCTGGTTCCATTTATGTAGAAAACAATGTGTGCAAAGTTTGCAGCCAATCAAATAATATTTAGGGGTGGCTCAAGGTCCCTATCTATCAGGCCCCTGGATCCCCCCCAGGGCTCGTCAGACCACTGGGTATTATCCGCTCATAGACGGGGGTATCATGCTTGCCAAGCACTCAATGTGGTCCAGATGCTAGTAAGGACTTTGACGATGTGGGGAACATCTTACGGTGTTGCGAGACAACACCCAGAAGGAACTGGAGTTGCTCTTCTTTTGTGGTGTGTCGGCCGTTGAACTCCTCAATGAGTTTGACCCCTCGCTCAGCCACATCGTTGATTACTGGAAGATTTTTTACTTTCTTCAGACCGTCTTTGAATGATGCATTCTCTTCCCAGTCTTCTGGGTCTGCATTAAGAAAATCACTGTTGATGTCGAGGTGTTTCAGGAAACGGGTTGACTTGCGAGTTGCAAAAGATTCAAGTGGTGGAATCATGGAACTTTTCAATTCGACCCGCTTTGGGGGATCTTCGTCTTCGTCATCATCCTCATCGCTTTCATCTGATTCTGCCGGGATCATGGCCGACACTATGGCCCGCTTTGTCGGTGCTGAAACAGCTTCATCGAACAGTGACAGTGCCACAAGCTCCTCTGACACATACCACAGATGCTGTTGCAGTTTGTCTCTGGCCGCTATTCCAACACGGTCATTGTGGTAAGAGTGTAGTTCCTTCAGCATCTCCAAATCTGTTCGAGGAGCAACTGCGGCATCAGGGGCAGAAAACCAGGCTTCCACATGAATCAGGATGGAGAAAATGCTCACATCACGAACACAGGACTCCTCCCGTTGGGTAAGATCTTTGAGTTGTCCTCGGAACATCCAAATCTTGAGACAGTACAAGACTTTTGCCATCCATCTGGCATGATGGAAAGCTCCGGGTTTCTTGAAATTGAAACTAGGAAGATTCCCTCCAAGGCAGACAATCGTTAACTCCAAGAATTCCAGGTAATCATCTCGGTGATTGCACCGTGCCAACTTGGATTCCGCAAACTTCATGATGCGATCCCTGTCAGGTTGCAGCACCTCCAAGTCTTTTCCAGTTTGATAGTTGGACTTGTCAAGGGAGCCCCAATTCTTTTGGAACCGGCGAAAGAGTTGGACATTGGGACCCGATGAAGCTCCAGAGCATGTAGAGAATACTGTACCAATAATTATTTCGTAAATGTGATGGCGGCATGCCAAATGAAGGACTGTGCGACGGAGTCTCTGTTCTAGAAGAATGCACGCTCCTGATCGACGTCCCATGTTCGATGCAGTTGTATCAAAGCAGAAGCCTGCAACCTTTTCATCCAAACACCATTCCTGTAACAGTTCATAAACTGCTGCAGCTTGATTCTCGCCCGTCGCAGATGTCGACGAGTCTTCACCTGACTCTGCTGAGGAAGAAGATCCTTCCAGCTGAACTTGGCTTGTAGTTGCCTCAGCTTCGGCAACATGTTTTTGTCTGCGCCTTTTCAGTTCTTCTTCTCGCTGTTGCGATCTTGCTTCCGTGTTGGCCAGTTTCTTGTCCATCGCGCACATTGAGCCGCGGCGCCTTGGTTCTCGTTGTGCTATTAAGAATTCTTTGTCTTCTTGAATATGAATTAAAGACATTGCATTGGCATGCGCCACATCAAATAGGTTTTTCATTGCAACCTGGAATTCTTTTTCATTTGCCTCTTGTTTCCCTCCTCTCCCTTTGTTTTTCTTCAAAGGTTTCCACTGATTGAACAATTTCTTTACTTTTTCTTGAATTTTGTCATTTCTTTGAACAGGAAGCCTGGCCTTTTCCCAGTAAGCTTCTACTTCACTTGTTACAATAGATGCACTTTCACTAACGCCTTTGTTTAATGTCATATGGTGATGTAAAAATACACTTAACACTTGCTCCTTGCTGGGGAGCTTGGCCCCCAGAATTGTGGTGGACATTTCTTCAATGAGATAAAAACCACGTTTTTTCGCCATCTGAAAAGAATAAAGATACAAAGATAATAGTACAATGTCTTTGCCAACTCTCAGAGACGAGATTAGTTAAAATATGACGCAATCAAATGTAATCAGCGTGGAACTGAGTGGATGATACAAGATGATGCAACATTTCGTCATCTGCTCGCAGGGGGAAATCTCAAGACTTGTTGAGCCACCCCTAAATATTATTTGATTGGCTTCAAACCTTGTACACAGTGTTTTCTACCTTAATGGAACCAGAATCAGGCCAGGGAGCAAAGGAATTCAGGAATTCATTTTTATGGACCACCCTAGAGGGCATAGGGAGACTATGATAAAATGAGGAAAATAGTTAAGAAAAAACTAAAAGGAGCAGTTGCAAAGGTTAAAGACTTACATCAAGCTTGGGTGTTGTTTAAAAATATTATTTTGGAAGCCCAGACCAGATGTATTCCATGCTTTAAGAAAAGTGGAAGGAAGTCCAAAAAACTACCAACATGTTTTAAAGGTGAGGTCAGAGAGGCTGTTGTTGCCAAAAAACATATTTCAGGAAATGGAAAAAGGAGCCAAATGACAAAAACTGGAAATAACACAAGCACTGGCAAGTTAGATGCAAGGCATTGATAAGGCAGACAAAGAGAGAATTTGATAAGAAGCTTGTTGTAGAATCAAAAATGCATAATAAAGACCTTTTCAAGTGCATTCATAGCAAAAAAACCTGTGAGAGAGTCAGTTGGACCATTGGATGATAGAGGGGTAAAAGGAACACTAAGAGGAGACAAGTCCATAGCGGAGAGACTGAATGAATTCTTTGCTACGGTTTTTACTGAGGAAGATGTTACCCACAACTGAAATGGTATTTAAAGGTGATGCTGCAGAAGAATTAAAAGATGTATTACAACTATTTGATAAACTGAAGAGTAGCAAATCATCTGGACTGGATGGTATACATCCAAGGGTGTTGAAAGAACTAAAATATGAGGTTGTGAACTATCATTAAAATCATCTGTAATACCTGAAGATTGGAGGATGGCCAATGTAATGCCAATTTTTAAAAAGGGTTCCAGGGGCGATCCAGGAAACTACAGACCGGAGAGCCTGACATCAGTACCGGGAAAAATGGTAGAAACCTGTAATTTTAGCCTTTTCTTATGGGCCCCAATGGCTATAAGTTTCCCTCTAATTACACAGGTACACTACCAAAAAACTGCCTCCAGTTTTGCAACTGATTCCTATAGATTTTGGGGTGCTGAATCCAGGAAAAATAGCCAAAATGTTCCATCACGTCACGTTTTCTTGCAAAATTAGATTTCTTACCCATATAAGGAATGTTCACATAATTTCTTTTTAGCCGACTGCAGTTTATTTTCTTGGCCCAAAATAGAGGTTGTAATGGTTAACTAACTAGAAACACTCCCTCATGATATTTTAGAGTGTTTTGTATTCATTTTATACATTAACAGGACAATTGGGAGGCGGGGGGCTAAATCCAGTACTCGCGCTGGCGCATGTTCTTTCCTGTTCGCCTCGCCTCGTTCGCTTGCTCAAACACAGTGGTTGCGACATGAACGTTCCTGTCAAATTTCTGTTTCTTGCAAGTTCATTATTACCTTTTGTTTGCTCAGTCGTAATCCAGCTTTATTCCGAAGTGGTTCACTACAGTTGTAGTTTGCAGTGCTGTGTATTAGTGATGGCTCACAGAGCCAGAGGTTGCATCAACTCTCCGGACAGTTTTTGTTTTATTTGTGGGGAATATACCGTGAAAAAGCGGCAGAGGAACATTTCTGCATTTATTAAAAAAGTATATTTCGCCTATTTCGGTTTGAAGTTAGGTGATCAAGACAAACCTGTGGCTCCTCACAAAGTGTGCAAGACATGTGAGGAAGATCTACACTTATGGATGAAAGGTAAAAAACAAGCATTTCGTTTCGGAATACCTATGATGTGGCGTGAACAAAGAGACCACAGCAGTGACTGCTATTTTTGCTCTTGCATTGTGAAGGGATACAACTTAAAAAATAAGAACGTAATAAGTTACCCCAACCTTCCCTCAGCAATTAGGCCTATGCCTCATAGCAACGAAGCACCTGTGCCTGAACCACCAAAATCTTTGGATCATATTTGTGTGGACGGTTCTGATCATGATGAGACTCATCAGATGGCTTTTTCCGATGAGTCCAGTACTTCCGAGTTTGAAACTGAACCAGATCCGAAACCTGAACTTTTCTCTCAAGCTGAATTGAATGATTTAGTCCGGGATTTAGGACTCCCAAAAGATGCTGCCCAACTGCTAGGTTCTCGGCTTAAACAGAAAAATCTATTGTCACCAGGAACAACTTTTTATTTGTACCGCAACCGCGAGACACAATTTTTGAAGTATTTCAGCAAAGAGGAAGATTTGGTATTTTGCAACGATATATACGGAGTGATGGAAAAGTTTAAACTCAAGTATGATCCTGCTGAATGGCGGCTGTTCATTGATTCGTCAAAAGACAGCATAAAAGGTGTTCTTCTTCATAATGGCAACACATTCGCTTCAGTTCCTATTGCTCACTCTGTTATTCTCCAAGAAAAATATGAGAATTTGGCCCTGATTCTTCAGAAGATTCATTATGATGAGCATAAGTGGATGATTTGTGGAGACTTTAAAATTCTATCCATGCTATTAGGGCAGCAATCCGGTTTCACCAAATATCCCTGCTTCCTTTGCTTGTGGGATAGCCGGGCCCGCGACCTACACTGGGGGAAAAAAGACTGGCCAATTCGGGAGTATTTGAGTCCCGGTGAGAAAAATGTTCTTCATGAGAGCTTGGTACCTCGTGATAAAATTCTATTACCACCTCTCCACATTAAGTTGGGTCTCATTAAGCAATTCATCAAGTCCCTTCCAAAAGATGGTGAGTGCTTTCGGTACCTTTGCTCAAAGTTCCCCCGACTTTCTGAAGCAAAGCTAAAGGAAGGAGTATTTGTTGGCCCTGATATAAGGAAACTCATTTCAGATGGAGCATTCGCTGAAACGATGTCTGAGAAGGAAAAAGAAGCCTGGGATTTCTTCAGGGATGTTGTTCTCAAATTCTTGGGGAACAGGCGGGATGAGAACTATAAGGATATTGTTGCCAGGATGCTCAATGCCTTCAAAGAACAAGGCTGTAATATGAGCCTGAAAGTCCATTTCTTGCACTCCCATGTGAACTACTTTCCCGAAAACTTGGGGGCGTACAGTGAAGAACAAGGTGAAAGGTTTCACCAGGACATCAAGGACGCAGAGAGAAGGTACCAAGGAAGATGGAACACCACTATGATGGCTGATCTCTGCTGGTTGCTGCTGCGGGAAACCCCAGATGAAAAATACGCCAAGCAGCGCACCAAGAGAAGCATTCGGGGGAAGAAGAAACGGGCCCACCAGGAGATTGATTGACCCAAGAATGACTTTAAAATCTAAACTGTGTTGACAAATATCATGTTTTTACTAAACTTTGAAATAAAAATTTGCTAGTTATTACCACAGTGTCGGATCTCATTTTCACACCATCGGGTGTTTGTCTTCATGTATTGCAATGGTGCGGTTTGCGTTTTCTATTCTTACATACATACCTGTACAACATTTTTTGCACATTTCTTTGCTTTGCTTTGTGTCTAACCTCGCTCTTATATGCTCAATGTTTGTGCACATGTATGTGGCTGTTTTAAGTGCAGACAATTTTGCTACCATCACAGTGTGTTTTGTTGACATTACTCTATTCTTATGTGCTGCCTTGTTACAATTTTCTTTATTCTTATTTGAATAACTACTAAACAATTAGTATAAAGAATTCATCCAAAAAACTTTTATCTCGATCGCACTCAATCTGAAACGTTCACCTCAAACTGCTAACCCAATGTAGCAAAAAATCTGTACGTGATGGAGCAAATTGGTTACCAGATTTGGATTCAGCGCACCAAAAAACGTAAAAATCAATCGAAACATTAGAGGCAGTTTAAAAAAAATTTTTTTTAGTGTACCTGTGTTACCAGCTTAAGGCCTTCCTACAGCTGTCTGGGGGGATAATCTTCCACATCATTCGTCTCAAGATACTCTCCTAGGTCCTTCTGTATTTGGGCCACCACTTTCCTATCTTCTAACAGAGATTCATTAAGACACCATCACTGTCCTTCTCTAAGTCCTCCCACTCCTCGGAGCACACCCCATACTGGAGCATGATTCGATCAAGTCCTATCTCCAAGTGCCTTATCCACCCGGATTTTGTCGATACAGGAAAATGAGTCATGTACTGAGGAGAAAAAAGTATAGTCTTGGCCTCCACCCTGGAGTGCACGCCACAGATTATCCATTATAGACCTCATAGTGCATCAATGCTTATTGGTTGCAGTCCCTTCCTCTCGTGATCTATCTAGTCTGGGGTCGAGAACTAAATTAAAATCCCCTCCTATAATAGGGATCCTTCATAAAAAACCACCATCTCCCCCAGTAGAGACTTAAAAAACTCTGATTGGTCTGTGTTCGGGGCATATATACTAACCACTGTAAATACATGCCCCCCTTCCCCCATTGGGCCTTTATCATTAAATAGAGGCCCCTATTCGGTTTGTTCCTACATTTCACCAGTCTTAAATTAATTTTTTGGACATTATAGTATACAAGCATGGTGATAAATTATACACTACTCTTTAGAGAAAATCAGTTCAAAGAAATACACTGCTTCAATATCATAGTTGTCATCCAAGTTCTTTACGTCAGGGTCTTCCATTGGGACAATTTTTACAAATTTGTCGCTTGTGTACTACACTGACTGAATTTTATAAACATGCTAGGGTTCTCTTTCAGTCAATACTAGCATGGGGTTATCCAAAGCATCTTGTCCACACAGCATACACGAGAGCTCAGTTTAACCATCCGGAATGGTGGCAACCTTCGCTCCATAATGATTCAGTGCAGGATTCCTCATCCATCTTAGGAATTTTACCGTACATGCATAATACGGTTCAAGTTGTAAAAATTATAAGGAAACATTGGCATATTTTGGGAGTTCATACTTGTTTTCAGAGGCCTGCCATGATTGATCATCAATGTGGATGGAATATAACAGACTTTGTAGTGCATACTATGGACTCAGTGGATTTCCACTTTCTACCTTCTGGCCATTCAAATGCTTCTGAGGGTCACTATTGCATGTGGAAGCTTGTGGTTTTGCCCTTTCACTATTTCTGGTAGGGAATGGATGGATCCTGTCTCTAAGACAGTGTATAGGGCACATCATAGAACTACATGTTTGACATCTTATGTAGTGTATATCATTATTTGTCCGTGTTTATTGAAGTATATAGGGAGGACATCTCGCCCCATGAAGACACGGCTACAAGAACATTGATCACGGGTGAATACTAAGGTATTATCAGTGCCAATTGTATCCCATTGCATTGCACAAGGACATTCTTTTCAGGATTTGAAGTGGAGGATTATTGATTTTGTCCCCATAAATCTATTGGGGTGGGGGGGGGGGGATAGATTAGCTCATTTACAAAACCTGGAACAATGGATCTTTAAATTACACATGGTTACGCCTTTTGGTTTAAACCTTGAAAATGATTGGTGGAGTCTCTTGTAACTCATTGGGATTAGATTAGTATTTCGACTTTTGATTGGCTGTCGTAGGACTGTTTGACGTCATAAGCCAGCCCACCCTGGTCCATCAGAATCTAATTGAATTGTTCCTGAATCACCTGAAGAAGGGCTGGAGAATGAGTAGCGGTTTGAAACATGGTGCTATGTAGTGGTGCGATTTAGTGGTATGGATTATTTGGATGAGCTGATGCGGGAATGACAGCGGCATTTCTTTGATAGGCTTTTGAAGGAGAGTTCAGTCTATTTCATCTTGCCGTGCTGCCTCTGAGATTTCAGTTCCCAACAGTGGTGTCTTTGTTGCCTTCATTAGTATATAAGATATACCGGTGGGATTGCATTGTGCAATTCACCTCGGTCTTTTACTATTATCTTTAATAGTTTCGAGCTATATATTTGGCTCGTAATAAAGAATAAAAGGGGTGTTTACTACAGGAGAGTTTTCTGCTCTCACGGCAAATGGTCCGACAAAAAATCAACTTATTTTGTTTTTGGTGCCTACAGTGGGAATTTCTGGTGGATTGTTAAAGGAGCTTTATGGATTGCTATGATATCTTTCTCCTTTGTGGGTTTTTGATATTATAGGACATGATTATTGGCTCTCTTATAAACAATTCAAATTGGTCTGAACAGAAGAACCACATTCCCACTGCAGTAAAATTATACGCACCTGTGGTCAATTGTCAGTACTCACATGACTTGAATCAACCAATGAATGCTAGCTCTAATGTTTAAAATGGCCACATTCACTTCCTATTCCATATTCATGATGGTGAAGACAGGAGATCTGCTTGAGACAGTCAGAAAAGCCATTATCACCAAACATCAAACTTCAAAGGGGCTTGTTTATGGGCAAAGGCCAAAGAGGACTTCACTGCTCAAAGACAGGCATAAAATGGCAAGCCTGATCTTTGCCCAAACCCACCTTGAGATACCACAGTCCTTCAGGGAAAATGATCCGTGGACAGTTGAAACCAAACTTGAGCTCTTTGGCAATGCAGACCAGCTTTACTGTACATTTACAGGCGAATAAATGATGCTTATAAGGGAAAAAAACACCCTTCCTACAGTTAAATATGGTGGAGGTTCCATAATGTTGTGGGGCTGTTTTGCTACCTCAGGAACTGGAAGCCTAGAATCATGAAGTCAAAGGACTGCCAAGGTATTTTGTAGTGAAATGTGCTACCTGTTGTCAGAAAGCTAGGTCTGGATCAAAGGTCACGGGTCCTCCAGCAGGACAATGACCCAAAACATACATCCAAAAGTACAAAATAATGGTTAAAAAGGAAAAAAATGTTTTAAACTGGCCAACAATGAGCCCTGATCACAATTCAATTGAGAATCTTTGGAAAGAGCTGCAATCTGCCACTGGTGAAAGGAAGCCTGGAAACATTCATGAGCTGGAACAAATTGCAGTTGAAGAGTGGGAGAAATTACCAGAAGACAGATATATGAAATTTATCGATAGCTACAAGAAACATTTGGAAGCTGTCATCACTGCCAAGGGTTGTGTAATCAAATATTAGTGAAGGGTGCCATTAATCCTGCCTAGGTCATATTTTGTTTTTTTCTCAGAAATTTCTCAGAAGTTGTACAGACATCTTTTCTTTTTGTTGTATACTTTGAACATAGTATTAAAATATTATGATGAAATACACTTGGAATATTTCCAATTATTTCTCAAGATATCATACATAACATACCTAAAATGTAACAGTGCCAGTAATGTTGACCACAGCTGTATGTCCCCCCGTATGAGAGACAGGGCTTTATAATCTAGAACAGAAATAGTTAAACTAGTTCATATTGAAATCTGAGCAACCTTTGAACCAAAATGTGAAGATTATTGAGAAGGTTGTACAGCTGCAACTCCAGGACCACATCAACATGCATGCACCCCTGGACCCACAGCAACATGGCTTCCGGCCCAATCATGACACGGAAACTCTTCTAACAGCCCTCATGGACAGACTAACAAAAGGCTCTCAAAAACTTTTTAAAGGATTCATACTTATGTTTATGGACATTGCATCAGCCTTTGATTCTGTACCCCATGACACATTAGGTCATCGCTTACGAGCAATAGGTCTACAGAGCACATTCCATCATCAAATAGGAAACGCAGCCGCTCCACATCAAATAGATCATTCTCACTCTATTCGCCAAAGATATGGAATGCGCTTTCTGATAACATCCGGGCCACACATAGCTCAGATGAATTCTGCAAAAAGTTGAAAACGCATCTTTTCATTAAACACTTCAGTTGAACTCTCATTTAGCACAGGACCTGGCTTCTCACTGCCACTGCCCCATTTTTATCCCTATTAATATACCCCCTCCAATCTCTACTTATAACATGTCATCTGCTCAATTCACCATATTGTATATATGTTTGATTGACTGATTCAAAGCTCTTGATCCAGTATCATGTTGTATGTTGATGATCTTACGTTTTATTTCATTATGTTCCACTTTGACACTTTGATCAGGTGGTATATAAAAGCAGCTAAATTAATAAATACATAAAATGAAAACAGAGGGTGAATTATATGCTTTGGGATTTCCAAAACATTTGCACCTTTATCTTCCTGATTACTCTCCCCTCTTTTAGTTTGATTTTATATTCTCCATGTTTAGGGTTCATTTGGAAAACAAGACACGTAGATTGAATGGTAAACTCCAGATGCATTTTTTAGGAGAAATCTGTTTACAGAAAAAGTAGGTGCAAATTTCAAGGGCCCTTTGCAACCATGGGCAATTATGAAAATCAGATAACAAGGATAATTTTGTATAGGGCTTCTAGATCATATGTTATAGGGATTTTATAAAAAAAAACTAAGACTAGTAAAAGCTATTAGTGTAGCTGGATTTAAAAAAATGGTTTAGGCAAGTTCCTGGAGGAAAGGTCCATAAACCATTATTAGAGAGGACCGGGGAAATCCACTGCTTATCCCAGTACACGCATTGTTGAACCTATGTACCTTTTTGGGAACCTGTCAGGTACCCGTGACGTGGATTGGCCATTGTTGGAAACAGGATACTGGGCTTGATGGACCTTGGTCTGACTCAGTATGGCATTTCTTATGTTCTTATGTTCCATATGTAAATCAGTGTTTTACAGGTGTAAATGATATTTAGCTCTTCTGAAATCACTGCACAAGGTTTGCCTCTCCAAACTTTGTACCTCGGCAGATTGTTTGAAGATGTCCTCCTACTATGTAGCCCTAAGAGTAGGTTAGAATTTAGGGATGTGCATAGGGAAACCCTTTTTTTTGTTTTTTTTTCTATGGATTTTTGACGACTTTTTTTCCAGATTTTTCAAATTGTTTCAAGTTAAAACATTTCTATTAATAAAAAATGTTAATGTCCATTACAACATTTAAGGTATACAAATCAAATATATGCATGTTAAATCTCAGGTTAATGCATGTTATAAAAAATGAATTTATGCTAATGAATGCGCATCCCTATTAGATGAAATTCTGGCACATTATGGGATTTCTGCATATGTAGGGGAGTAGTTACTAAGCTGTGGTAAAATAGCTCATTAACCACTGAGATATACTGCAGGACTACTACTACAGGTTAGCAACTCCCATAATAAATATGAATTTGTGCTGCTGTAGCTGGGAACTTTACACATTCCTGACTGTAGTGACAAAAGGTTAAAGGGGGAATAAATCCCCTATCCCCCCTGATTGCCCCTCTGATTTCCCCATCCCCCCCCCCCACTACTTTGTAGTGCAGTGCCAAAAATACGTGGTACACTCGCGCTACCTGGATAGTGTGCTTTTTTAATCATGCGCCTAAGTTGAGTAGTCTAATAGTAGAGTTATATGTAACTTTTGAAACTATCAATAGCTACGTTTCCTGTCCGACTTCCTAATGATTTTTTTTTAATTTTACAAGGAAGTGAAAATTATAAAATTTATCTTTTACATCAGCAGTCACAACCTTAATGCAGGAAATTTGACCAAAGATTTTAATTCAGCTGTGTTGTATTTGCTATCTGTAAGATTGCCACTTTATACTTGATTTAAGGTGGAGTCAAAATGGAACAAAAAACAGAATGGCACATTGGTAGAATGAGTGGACATGGAAGTTCTCTTGCAGCCCTGAACACTGTTTCGCTATCCTGACTGTTAGCGTGTAATTGTATTTGTAACTATACAATTTGATTTAAAAATAAATACATAGAATAACATCTGCTGTGTGAGAATGCATTTCTCAGCAAACTGATTTTTTTCGAAGGAGCATAAGAGATACTTTGTGAAACAAAAATGCAGTTTTCTCCATTAGCATCCGGCATATTATACTGAGGAAAAAGAACTCATAGAAAGTCTTGGCAACTAGTGATACAGTTGGTTAACTTTGTAATATTTCATGTAAGTGCTATCTGAAGGTCTTTCACGAATACCAGATTTTAGAGATGTAATAATTAAGCTACTTCTCTCTTGGTGACATGAACAAGCTGCCTCAGTCTAATGTAAACTTGAATGCATAGAGAAATCTTCTGGTTAGTTTAGTTTAGCTGCAGGATACAGTTACTTTTTCTCAGGGGTCATAGTAGATTTTGCAGCTTTGTGGCACTAGAGAAGATGTAACGAGTATTAGCAGATACTGCAGCAACACAGTTTTGAACAAGAAAATAATCTCGAATGTACCTTTGCACTGTTTTATAGCGAAGCATTGCACCCATGCAGGGCCGGCCCGTCCATTGAGCAAGAATGTTTTTTGCACAGGGCCCCGCGTTTCGGAGGGCCCTGCTCTAAAGACACTATTGCTGCAGTGCTGCTGCTGCCCTTGTCTTGCCTCAAGTTGCCTGCTTGAATGCCTAGAAAAAGTGCTCCGTCCTGCTGTGGCGCCTCTGCATTCTGCTTTAATCTGCCATTCTGCCAGCCCGGGCGGCAGCCCCCCTCTTGCGATCCAATTCCTTTTGGTGTTTTGTTTTGCTGCCCGACGTTGATGTGCCAGCCGCCGCCATTCACTACAGGCAGACACGCATGACGTAGTTCTAAAACTCCTCCCACTGACAGCACGCCTGCTGCACGTGGAACTGGATTTTGCTGGCTGCCTGCAACGACGCGAGTGCGACCGACTCTCCTCCGATGGCGACGGCGAGTACTATTTAAACTTTGGGAATCTTAAAAAAAAAAGCCAACAACACACAGTAAGTAAAATTATTTTTGTAAAAATTTGTTCATTGCTCCTGGTCCCTTATCTGGCTGCCGGCTCTGTGTGAGGAGGAGGACTTCGGTCTCGGTCTTGACGGTCTGGAGACCTCTGTTTTGGCTGGCTCATCGGCACTGAAGGTGTCTGTGACCGGTTTTTACTAATTCCGGTGTGGTCTGAGCTGGGAGAAAGAGCCATCGCCCCTGCTGTTTCTCCATCCCTCCCCGTCAGCCCCCTCCCATCCATCCATATCAACCCTCCCTCCCTCCATCCATGTCAGCCCCCCATATCCATCCATGTCAGCCAGCCCTTCCTTACAAGTTGCTGCTTCCCTTCTTCTGCAGCCACGGTTCCCTGTCCCTTAGGGAACCGCGGCTGTGCTGGTGGAGCCTTCAAGTCTCTCTACGGGCTCCGTGCAGCATTGTCCCGCCTCCAAAGGAAGTGGTAACTGGCATGGATGGAGGGAGGGAGGGCTGACATAGATGGATGGATGGAGGGAGGGGGGGCTGAGAGGGCTGACAGGGAGGGAGGGCTGGGGAGGGGGCTGACATAGATGGATGGAGGAAGGGGGGCTGACAGGGAGGGTTGACATGGATGGATGGATGGAGGGGGGGCTGACATGCTTGTATGTATGGAGGGAGGGGGCTGGAAGGGAACTGACAAGCAGGGCCGGCCCGTCCATTGAGCAAGAATGTTTTTTGCACAGGGCCCTGCGATTCAGGGGGCCGTGCACAAAAAACATCTTGCATCAGCCCAGCTACATTAAAAAAACACAAACCGTCTGCTGCTGCCGCCGTGGCAGCAGCAGAATTGATCATCCCGCGGGGCCCCCTGCCCTGCAGAGTCCTCCATGCAGCCTCAGCGTTGGCTGTCAGAGCCACGCGAAGAGAGAGCTTCTCCTCTCACTGCTCTGTTAATCCCGCCACGGGGCTGATGACTAGGAAATCTCATCAGCCCCACGGCGGGATTAACAGAGCCGCGAGAAAGGGAAACTCTCCCTTCGCGCAGCTCTGAAAAGCCCGCGCTGAGGGAGCTGAGGCCGCATGGAGAACTCTGCAGGGCAGGGGGGGTCCCGCGGGATGCTCAATTCTGCCGCTGCCACGGTGGTAGCGGCAGCAGCAGCTGGTTTGTGTTTTTTTTAACCTAGCTTGGCTGATGGGAGGGAGGGGGTTAGGACTGGTAATGGGCTATGGGGGAGCTAAGACTACAAGTGGGCTGATGGGGGGGGGGGGTTAGGACTGGTAATGGGCTATGGGGGGCGTTAGCACTAGTAATGGGCTGATGGAGGGGGTTAGGACTGGTAATGGGCTATGGGGGGGCTTAGACTGGAAGTGGGCTGATGGGGGTAAGGACAGGTAATGGGTTATGGGTGACGTTAGAACTGGCAATGGGCTGATAGGGGGGGTAGGACTGGTAATAGGCTATGGGGGGGGCCTAATACTGAAAATGGGGTGATGGGGGATTAGGACTGGAAGTGGGCTGATGGGGGGGTTAGGACTAGTAATGGGCTATGGGGGGGCTAAGACTGGAAATGGGCTGATGGGGGGGTTAGAACTGGAAGTGGGCTGATGGAGGGTTAGGACTGGTAATGGGCAGTGTGTGGGGGGGGTAAGACTGAAAATGGGGTGATGGGGGTTAGGACTGGAAGTCGGCTGATGGGGGCCTTAGGACTGGTAATGGGCTATGGGGGGACTAGGACTGATAATGGGCTGGGGGGTTGCTAGGACTGGAAATGGGCTGAGTGGAAGGGGGGCTTGAACTGCAAATAGCTGATGGGGACAGGGGCTTGGAATGGAAATGGGCTAAGTGGAAGGGGGTCTAGAACTGCAAATAGCTGATGGGGAGGGGGCTTGGAATGGAAATGGGCTGTGAGGGGAGGGAGCTAGGACTGGAAATGGGCTGAGTGGGGGGGGGCTAGGACAGGAAATGGGCTGATGGAGGGGCTAGGATAGGACTGGAAATGGGCTGTTGGGGGGTGCTAAGATTGGAAGTGGGCTGTGGTGGGGGCTTGAATTGAAATGGACTCATGGAGGGGCTACAATTGGAAGTAGGCTCATGGGGGGCTTGGATTGGAAATGGGCTGAGTGGAGGGGAGCTAGGATTTGACATGGGCTGATGGTGGGGCTAGGAAAGGACTAGAAATGAGCTGATGAGGTGCTGGTATTGGAAATGAGCTGATGGAGGGACTCGGATAGGACTAGAAATGGATGGGGGAGCTAGGACTGGAAATGGGCTGATGGTGGGGCTAGGATAGGATTGGAAATGGGCTGATGGGGGGGCTAGGACTGGAAATGGGCTGATGCAGGGACTAGAAGGGAGCGGATGCTGGCTGGGGCTGGAACTAAAAGGGAGCTGATGTTGGGAGAGGATTAGAATGGGATGGAGCTGGGAGGGTGAAATGGAGAGGGAAAAATATTTTGCTGGCTGCCTGCAATTGGCCGGATATTGGGAGAGTAAGTGGGGATTGAGGATGGAGGGGTAAAATTTGAGTGGATGAAATAGGAATGAGGAAAGAGCAAAAGGAGAAAGATTAGTATGTTAAAGCAGATGTAGAGAGAGAATGGAAAAAAACTAGAAGAGAGAAGAAAGGACAAATGGACAGCAGACGATGGAGAGTTAGCAGAAGACACGAAGAAACCAGAAGAAAGTGGCTGGAGCAATTGCCACTGAAAAAAAAAATGCACAAAAGGTAGAAAATATTTCTTTATTTTGAATTTATGAACTGGAATATGTCAGCTCTGGGAAATGTGCATCATTAACGTCTGCACTTTGTTTAGTACAAGAGGAAATTAATTTATGGTTTTATTTCTACAGTGTTGTGCATTCCAAGTTTGGCTTTTGGGATTCCCAGTTTAATTATTGTCTTCCTGTTTCTAAATTGTGATTCCTTGTTTGGTGATGGTCTATGTTCTGCATGCATAACTGAGCTGAGGTATTCTGTTTATATAATTCCTATTTGACATTGCCACTTGTTCTCTTTTCCCAGTACTTTGCCCCCAACCACTAGGCCACTCCTCCCCATAGCCCATTACCAGTCCCAGTAGGGGAGGCGTGGCCTAGTGGTTGGGGCAAGGTACCATAGGCCAGAAGGTCAGTGGTTCAAATCCCACTAGAAGACAGCAACCTTGGACCAGAAGGACTGGGGTTTCTAGTCCCACAGGTGCTCCTTGTGGTCTTGGGCAAGCCATTTAACCCTGCATTGCCCATGTTCCCTGTAAGTATTAGTGTATGTGTCTCATATCCCCTCGTGTTAAATGTATCCCCCAACCGCTTTGACCCGGTGAAAAGCAGGATATAAATGCAGCTAATTAAAATAAATATAAATAAATAGATCATGTATTGTTATTCTCTGAAATGTATTGGTTTAATATTTGCAGTGCTGCCTTTTGATAGGTAGGGTATGGTGCTTGTGAGTCCTGGTAGTGCTGTTAGGATACAGCGGGTTTGCTATGGGTTCTAAATGGGCAGTGTTTGTAGTAGTTCCTAATGTGCCTGGCGGTTGGTACTTGATTATAGTAATGTAGAAATCTTTTAGTCTTTTTTTATTCATATACTCATTAAGAGGCATGTTTACTAAAAGTTAGTGTATGGTAACATTATGCAAATATTTATGCAAATGAGGCCCCGCACCGAGTATCCGCACATGGCCCCGCACCCCCCTTGGGCCGCCTCTGCACCCATGAAAGAAAGACAGATAGAGATATATTACCAGGACTGGTTCTTACATTAGCAGACTACGCAAAGAAAAGACACTCTGCTCCCAAATCTAGCTACTGCCTTCAGGTAAGTTCCCCCTTACAGTTTGTCCTGCAGGGGGGAAGTTGGAGTGGACAAGAGTTCAGTTTGGGCTGCATATTTTTTTTTTTTTTTAATTCTTTATTTTCGTTTTATAACAACAAAGGAAAAGGAAGACATACAGCTAAAAGACAGATACATAAAGTGTAATACATACACCAAAGTAAACCCCAGCCACCCCCCTCCCCCCTGCTTCTTCTCTAGAAAACTAATCATTCCCGAAGCGGGCGTGTACTTACATTATTGTGTTACAAAACCTAACGATGATCTAAAACATGATGAGTGCATATTATACAGGCATGTTGGAGCAATGAGCAGATTGTACATGATCATTAAGCATCTGCCATTTAGACAAGCGAGAGTGAGTTTGGGCATGGGGAATAGCTCTCCGAGGTATCTGCTCATATTTACTATATAAGCAGACGGGGTTCCACCATTCATTGACAGTAAGTCGAGAGCTATCCTTCCAATTCGTCGTGATTAAGCATATTGCTATACCCAGCATGAAATCAAGGAGAAAGCGACCCTTCTTAGGAAGAGAGGGGACCTCCGCCACAGAGCGGAGTCCCACGATCTTCCAAGAGAGAGGTTCGTGAGGGTGTAAGATAAATTGAATACAACCCCAGACCCGCCCCCAATAAACCTGTAGTTGAAGACATTTATAAATAACATGAGCGAAGGTTCCCACAGCAGTATGGCAAGACCAACACTGGTCCCTAGCAGTTGTGTTCCATTTGGCTATTTTTCTGGGGTATGAAAGCATCTGTGTGCAAATAGCAGCATGATCTGAAATATGTTGGGAGTGAATCTTTGCAGGGTCCACCTGAGGAAACTAACAGTTTTGATATTAGAAAGA
The DNA here is from genome assembly GCA_033557465.1 of Ichthyophis bannanicus. Lineage (NCBI taxonomy): Eukaryota > Metazoa > Chordata > Amphibia > Gymnophiona > Ichthyophiidae > Ichthyophis > Ichthyophis bannanicus. The sequence continues at coordinate 182,734,709 of CM066034.1, forward strand.
GGTCTATGCGAGACTGGGATTTGTGAAGGGAAGAGAAGAAGGTGAAGTCAAGCTCATAGGGTGTAGTAACCTCCATAGATCAACTAAAGCAAGATCTTTGATTAGGGAGGTAAGCGTGGTGTGACTCTTGGGGGGACCACTTGTCCTAGGCGGCTGTTTGTCAATCAGGGGATCAAGGACTAGATTGAAATCCCCCCCAATTATCAATGAAGTATTAGCAGAGGCCTGCGCAACCTGAGCGATGGTAGCAAAAAAGGCAGGGTCATCCACATTAGGAGCGTAAAGGCATATACATGTAACTTCAAGGCTACCTATCTTGAGGTGAACTCTGGACCATCTACCTTCTGTATCTGAGCTAGTCGCAATAATAGTAGCATGCAAAGATTTCCTAACCAGTATGGCAACCCCACATTTCTTGGAAACGGCTGGGGAATAGGCGGCCACCATGTAAGTTTTAATATTGAGTTTAAGAGTTTCCTTCGAATTTAAATGCGTTTCTTGGAGAAAATCAGATCCGCAGCTTCCTGACTTAGGTAGCTTAGGATTTTCTTCCGTTTTATCGGATTATTGATTCCTTTTACGTTCAATGAGAAAATCTTACATGGTGCCATCAATCGGTAATAGACATTTTAGGTAAGGGCGCTTAAAAACGTACAACATAATCAGAATCTGTGCAACAATGACATAATCACCGAGTATGCTGGCTAATACACCCCATATTGAAAAGTATGCACCAAAGTATCTTAGAGAAGAAGCAAAACCCCCAAGGAATATGGCGACCGGATGTCTGCGGGAGGAGGCCCTAGAGAGGAAATAGAAAGACATGAAAAAAAAAGAAAAGAAACACCAGAGTCCATAATTAACACTGTCTCTGATACTCATCGAGGCTACTGTGGGTAGATGGAGTCGGGTCACAGATATCATCAAAAGTAAGGCAAACAAACTGCCCTCGCCAGACTCTTTGCTGGGCTGCGGCAGATCCAATATGGCAGGTACAGCGGATATGAGAATACTTGCAGGAATATTCTGGAAGTCAGCGCATCAGGTCGGCTTCTTTGGAATCCAAAAACTCCGCTAGTAGATCAGGGTCCTCAAATGTTCTTGTCTGATTGTGAAGCGTGACTCGGAGCTTGGCCGGGTACATCAGGCCATAGCGTGCTTGTAGTTGTTGAAGCCTCGGCCGGAATTCCAGAAAGCGCTTTCGGCGGTCGACCGTGGGTTTAGCCAAGTCAGGATAGAAGGAGATCTTGTGGCTCTCAAACTCCATATGGCCCTTTGCCCGTGAGGCACTTAGAATTTGCTCCACGTGTTGATATCTCAAAAGTCGAAAAATGATAGGCCGCGGGGTCTTCCTGTTGAGCATTATGCTTGTGGGTACACGATGAGCGCGATCGATCTCCAAATCTTTGGTAAAGGTGATTTGGAGCAGGGAAGGTAGGATTTTGCATAAAAACTCTTTCATGTCTCCCGATTCCGCTCCCTCCGGTATGCCCACGAGTCGTATGTTGTTGCGACGCGCTCTATTATTGCCATCTTCTACTTCTTTCTGCAAGGCCCGCACCTGACGTTCAACTTTGTCGAGTTTGGACAACCGGGCCGCATGGGAGTCCAATATGCTCTCCATTTTGTCCTGACGCAAAGAAAGCCCTTCTAGCTTGCTTTGCAGCACACCAAGATCTTCCCGCAGCGCTCGGAGTGCTTCACCGTTTGACTGCACGAGGTTTTTGACCCCTCTAATCTCTGCGAGGATTTCCTGCTGCATTTTGGGGCCCTCGCGCAAGGCCAGCCCCTTCTGCGGGGACGGGGGTTCAGTTTTGGAACGTTTGCCGTGAGAAGCCGTTGGAGATCCAAATTCCAGGCGCGTGGGTTTGGTCCCCGCCATCTCACCAATGTGCCCCGGCAAGATCAGAGTAGAAGTTCCAAGTATGCATGGTGTTAATTCAGGATTCTGAGTAGGCCTCTCGGGAGCCTCAGCGTTATGCGACCATCCCGCTGGACATCAGGCTCCGCCCCCCTGGGCTGCATATTTTTAAGTATAATTTATGGTCACTTTTTCTGTATTTGAGGGATTTGCTGTGTTCTGTTTTGTGGCTAACATGATGACCCAGTACAAGCATTGTGGAACCTGTGTCTTTTGGGGAAACTGCTAGGTACGTATGACCTAGATTGGCCACTGTTGGAAACAGGATACTGGGCTTGATGGATTTTGGTTTGACCCAGTATGGCATATCTTATGTTCTTATTCTGTTAACATACTTTTCTCAGAGTAATGTCTCCAGATGGGTTAATGATGTAGATACCATGACAGGAATGAAACTCATCCCAGGGTAAATTGGAATTTATCTGAATTTCTCAGATTCTTTTCTAATGCTTATCTCATGTTGTGCTCAAGAGAGCCTCCTTCTGGCTTTTACAAGAACATAAGAACATAAGAACATAAGAACATAAGATATGCCATACTGGGTCAGACCAAGGTCCATCAAGCCCAGTATTCTGTTTCCAACAGTGGCCAATCTAGGTCATACGTACCTAGCAGTTTCCCCAAGGGACACAGGTTCCACAATGCTTGTATTGGTTCAAGCATTGATATCCTGGGTCCCTTCTTAATAATGGTTTATGGACCTTTCCTCCAAGAACTTGTCCAAACCTTTTTTAAACCCAGCTACACTAACAGCCTTTACTACATCCTCCGGTAACAAATTCCAGAGTTTGATTACACGTTGAGTGAAAAAATATTTTCTTTTATTAGTCTTAAATAGTTTACCCTGTAGCTTCATTGCATGTCCCCTAGTCTTTCTATATTCTGATAAGGTAAACAATCGATCTACGTTACCCGTTCCACTCCGTTCATTAATTTATAGACTTCTATCATATCTCCCCTCAGCCGTCTCTTTTCCAGGTTAAAGAGCCCCAACCTTTTTAGCCTTTCTTCATAGGAGTAGCCTTCCATCCCCTTTACCATTTTGGTGGCTCTTCTCTGAACCTTTTCTAAAATTGCTATATCCTTTTTAAGATATGGCGACCAGAATTGCACACAATATTCAAGGTGCGGTCTCACCATGGAACGATATAGAGGCATTATAATATCTTTTGTTTTATTTTCCATTCCTTTCCTTATCATACCTAGCATTCTATTTGCTCTCTTGGCCGCCGCTGCACACTGGGCCGAGGGTTTTAACATGGTATCCACAAGGACGCCTAAATCTTTTTCTTGGATGGTGGTTCCTAATGTGGAACCTTGCATCGTGTAACCATAGTTTGGGTTGTTCTTCCCTAGGTGCATAACCTTGCACTTCTCCACATTAAATTTCATCTGCCATTTTGATGCCCAGTCTTCCAATTTATCAAGATCCTCTTGCAATTTTCCACAATCCTCCTGGGTTTTAACAACTTTAAATAGTTTTGTGTCATCAGCAAATTTGATAACCTCACTCGTTATTCCACTTTCCAGGTCATTTATGAATATGTCAAAAAGCAGCGGACCCAGCACAGATCCCTGGGGTACACCACTATTCACCTTTCTCCATTGGGAAAATTGGCCATTTAGCCCTACCCTCTGCTTTCTATCTTTTAACCAGTTCCTGATCCACAGTAGTACACTGCCTCCTATCCCATGACTCTTTAGTTTTGCCAAAAGTCTCTCATGAGGGACCTTGTCAAAGGCTTTCTGAAAGTCCAGATACACAATATCAACCGACTCACCTTTGTCCACCTGTTTATTCACTCCTTCAAAAAAACATAACAGATTAGTAAGACAAGATCTTCCTTGTCTAAAGCCATGTTGGCTGTCTCCCATTAGGTCATGACTATCTATATGCTGAGTAATTTTATTCTTTATGATGGTTTCTACCATTTTTCCCGGTACTGATGTCAGGCTCACCGGTCTGTAGTTTCCCGGATCACCCCTCGAACCCTTTTTAAAAATTGGTGTTACATTGGCGATCCTCCAATCCTCAGGTATTAGAGATGATTTTAATGATAGTTCACAGATTACTGATAGCAGGTCTGCAATCTCAAATTTCAGTTCTTTCAACACCCTTGGATGTATACCATCCGGCCCAGGTGATTTGCTACTCTTCAGTTTATCTAATAGTTGTAGGACATCTTCCCGATGTATCGATATTTCCTTCAATTCTTCCACACCTTTAAATACCACTTCAGTCGTGGGTAACATCCCTACATCTTCCTCAGTAAAGACCGAAGCAAAGAATTCATTCAGTCTCTCCGCTATCGCCTTGTCGCCTCTTAGTGCTCCTTTAACCCCTTTATCATCTAATGGACCAACTGACTCTCTCACGGGTTTTTTGCTACGAATGTACTTGAAAAGGTCTTTATTTCGCGTTTTTGCTTCCGCAGCAAGCTTCTTCTCAAATTCTCTCTTTGCCTGCCTTATCAATGCCTTGCATTTGACTTGCCAGTGCTTGTGCTGTTTCCAGGTTTCATCATTTGGCTCTTTTTTCCATTTCTTGAAAGATGCTTTTTTGGCAACAACAGCCTCTCTGACCTCAGCTTTAAACCATGCTGGCAATTTTTTGGACTTCCTTCCACTTTTCTTAAAGCGTGGAATACAGCTGGTCTGGGCTTCCAAGATAGTATTTTTCAACAACACCCAAGCTTGATGTACGTCTTTAACCTTTGCAACTGCTCCTTTTAGTTTTTTCTTAACTGTTTTCCTCATTCTATCATAGTCTCCCTTTCGAAAGTTAAAGGGTAGTACTGTGGATTTCCTTACTATCCCTCCTCCACTAATTAAATCAAAGGCGATCATGCTATGATCACTATTGCCAAGTGACCCCAACACCCTTATCTCTTGCACTACATCTGGTGTTCCACTAAGGACTAGGTCTAATATTGCTTCCCCTCTGGTCGGTTCATAAACCAGCTGCTCCAAGAAGCAGTCATTTATTTCATCTAGGAGCTTTATCTCCCTAGCATGTCCTGTTGTGACACTGACCCAGTCGATGCCGGGGTAATTGAAATCACCCATTATTATTACTGCACTGTAACTTTTGCTAGCTTCCTTGATTTCTTTGAGCATTTCATCATCCATTTGTTCATTCTGGCCAGGCGGACGATAGTACACCCCCACTGCCATCGCCTTCCCCTTTTTACATGGAATTTCAATCCATAGAGATTCTACAGCAAATTTTGTTTCTTGCAAAACTTTAATCCTTTCTGACTCAATGCCCTCTCTAACATAGAGCGCAACCCCTCCACCAATTTGATCAGCTCTATCATTTCGATATAGTTTGTACCCAGGTATCACAGTGTCCCACTGGTTGTCCTCCTTCCACCATGTCTCTGATATTCCAATCATATCTAACCTCTCGTTTAGTGCTATATATTCTAACTCTCCCATCTTGTTTTGTAGACTTCTAGCATTTGCATACAAGCATTTTAGAGACTGTATTTTATTCATATTAAGGTGTCATATAGATGGGCAACATATCAAGGTGTGCTCAGAAATTCTTTTTAATCAGTCAAGTGGTGCCCAATGCCATTGGGATTACTTCTGTATCTTTTTACCACATTTCCTTGCTCTCTGATTGCATTTGTTGGTACTTGAGGATCTTCTCTCTCCATGACCATAAGTAATCACTTGGCACTGACACATCTATTAGTAATGCTTTTGTTGTGTCAGGTTTCATAGTAGTCAGAGAAGGAATTGCTCGGGTGATCACAACTTCTTCATGCTCCACAATTCTGTCAGGGGCTTAGTCACAATGGTCCTGATTTTCAGAAGCCACAGCGGTGGGGCACAGGAAAGTGCTGGTGATAGTGCTCTACTTTATTTGCATCTTCAGCTAGGTTCTGGTTCTCTAAATGGCCCTGCTGTATGTATGTTAAGTGGTTACTGTATTACCGTTTCTACACATGCTAGACTTGCATTTTGCTGACCTAACTTAGGTGTAGCCGATTTTCTAACTGCATATATAACTTTATTGTTCTCTCCCAACCTATCTCAAACCCCACTTCCCAGTCCAAGCATAAGTTTTACATATAGAATTCACAAAGGCATTGTCTATACATCGAATGACGGCAAATTAAAAAAATCAGCAAAGCAATTGGTACCAATGCTGACTACATAAGGTCTCTCTATTTAGGGTACAGCTCTAAAGAAACTCATAGAGTGTAGAGTGGAACGGCAGGTACTGTACAACTACAACTACAGCTACCTTGCTGGGCAGACCCAGTGTTTTTTTGCCACAAAAATGTTAGTGTTTATGTGGAGGCATATTCCAATGAGTGTATGCAGGCCCCTGTGCGTCCAACCGGAATTGGGACACACAGAGGCAGACCTGATTCTGATCCTGCTGGGGCTAGATGTGCCTTGCGGGATCAGAATCGGGTCTAGGCCTGTCCAGGCAGGCCAGGACCCGATTCAGATCAGCCTGCACATACAGACGTCTGCCCGGCTAACTCAGTCAGGCTCCTGAATGGAGCCGCGATCCCCAGATGCTGACCACAATCTTCGTTCCCCACAGCCCTGCATCTCCTTACCTCTCTGCTGCTGCCCGGGCCTGTCATCCCCCAACATCCAGGGGGACTTATTACACCTCCAAGGTAGAATAAGTCTCCCATCTCGATCCGAGGCCCCAGACATACAGGGCCGACTTCAGAATCGGACCTGTAGGTCCGGGGCCTCAGACTACCCACTGCCTGCCCTCACTCCACCTCCACAGCGCCCCCTCCCGCCCCTGTCTAAGCCTCCCCGTACAAACTCCATTTTAACACAACTGCCAGTCAAGAATGCTAATGTTAGGGGCATGCCAGCGATGGTGTTAATTAGCCAAGGCATGATGGGGCCGGAAATGGGAGGTGTATGGGCATGGAGGGAGCATTGTTACTAGCATGAAGGCAATTGCCAAGCACTCAGTAGCAATATGACAATTAGAGTGAGTGCACCTATTGACGTTTTTATGGGTATTATTAGATGCACCCATATTAAGTCTGCTGCATGTTAAGATACTCAGTCATGCGTTGGCTGCTGGGAATATTCTGGTCACCCCCTGACAGATAATATAGAAGCTTTGCACATAAAATGCATTTGTAACACATGTCAGCTGCAAAACCTTATCAGACTTTAGTTAAAGGGCCCCATAGACATCTATGTGTTTTCATAAAATACTAGGGGTAAACTGAAAGAAATCACATTGAGATTTAAGCTGCAGACATCTACACAATCCATGTTTATTTTACTTTGTGGGTCTGCCCAAACTCTTGCAAAAATCATGCCTACAAGTGTTCAATACAAGCCGTTGAGTCAATACTGATTCCTGACAACCCAGCAGCCCCTGGGTTTTCTTGACAAGATGTGATCATAAGTAGATTGCCAGGCCTTTCTTCAGAGGCAATAGAGAGTAAAGTGATTTGCCGAAGGCTATAAAGAGTGCCAGTGGGAATCAAACCTTAGGGCCTGATTCTAGTAGGGAAATAGCAGGGCAGTGCGTCCTGAGGGGGTGTGCTGCCCCGCTATCCGCCCTGGCGGTATTCCTCCTGACACCCACGCTGCATGCACAGAGCCTCTGTGCGTGCAGTGGGAAATGTGGGCATGATGGGGCAGGGGCGTGGGTAGGCCCAACCCCTAGATGTACAGGGCCGGGTGTGTCCCTTTCTGAATCAGGCTCCACGTCTCGATAGCCTGTCCTTACTTGGATTTAGGGGCTCTGTTCTGTCTGGTTTCCTTCTTATCTATCCCAGAGATATGAATGTTCTGGTGTATCCTCCTCTACTGCCATCCCCCTTTCAGTTGGTGTAACTCAGGGCTCTGTCTTGGGACCTCTACTTTGCTTTTCTCTCTCTACACTCAGTCCCTTGGTGCACTTATTTCCTTCCATGGTTTTCAGTGCCATCTTAATGTGACAACTCTCAGATCTAGCTCTCTGCACCTGAAATCTGCCCAGGAATCCAGTCCCGGATCTCTGCCTGTTTATCCAACATTTCTACCTGGATGTCTCACTGCTATCTGAAACTGAACCTCCTTCCTTCTTTGTTTCTGTGGACACTGCACTCCTCCCCATTTCCTCAGCTTGCAAACTTGGGGTCATCTTTGACTCTGCTCTCTTTCTCTGGGTACATCCAACAGATAACTAAAACCTGTTGCTTTTTTCTCTATAACCTCAGAAAAATTTGTAACCTGCTCCTCGCAGGTCTCTCTCTGAATCATCTCTCTCCCCTTCAATCTGTCAAAACTCAACTGCACGACTTATCTTCCACCAGTGTCGCTATGCTCATGTAACCCCTCTTCTCAAGTCACTTCACTGGCTCCCTATCAGTTTCCGCATCCAGTTCAAACTTTTTCTATTGACCTACAAGTGCATTTATTCTGTGACTCCACACTACCTTTCCTCTGTTATCTCTCATCCTACACCCCTCTTCGGGAACTCCGCTCCTCTGGCAGATCCCTTTTATTTGTTCCTTTATCTGCCACTGCCAACTCCAGACTTTGTTTATTCCATCTTGTTGCTCCATATACCTGGAACAAACTACCTGAGTCTGTGTATCGGGCTCCTTCTCTAGCCCTATTCAAATCCAGGCTAAAAATTCACCTCTTTGAAGCTGCTTTTAGATCCTGGTGCTCCTCACTCTGTTGTCCACTACTTATGTGTATCTTACCATACTCTAGTCCCCAGTTTGCTATGTGTTGTGTCTTGATTAGATTGTAAGATCTGATGAGCAGGGGCTGGGTCTTGCATATGTATGCCCTGTAGTGCTATACAAATGATTAGTTGTAGTAGTTGGACACGAAGCCACTGCTCTAGCATCTAGGCTGCTACTCCACTATGTGTGTGTCACATAAAATACATGCTGTTTTGATCCCACATGCACTTGTATATGCATAACTTATAAGGTAATTTTATAAATGCCCCTTTGCACACAATATAGGGTTTTATGTCCTGGAAAGGTTTATAAAGTTACCCAATATGTATAATCTATTTCTATAAAGCCCTATCACCTTCAGCTTTTGGGTTATATAATTGAGGCATCCATTGTTTTTTTATAGATTACCTGGTGATCATGGAGGAGTCTTCTTATTTTTAAATCCAATTTTACAAATTTATTTATTTATTCATTTACAGTTCTTATATACCGCACTCTTTGGTATCAGTGCGGTTTACAAATAACACAAGTTTTGCATCAGAACAAAAGATCTTTTGCTTACATCATATCAGGGATTACAACATGGGACTGTAACAAGGGTAACTATATACAAACTCTTTTTATGACTAGTCTACCAGGCTAAAGCTGTGTGAGAGCATAAGAACATAAGATATGCCATACTGGATCAGACCAGAGGTCCTTCAAGCCCATTATCCTGTTTCCAACATTCGCCAATCCTGGTCACAAGTACCTTTCAGGTTCCCACAAGATATACAAATTCCATGCTGCTTCTCCCAGGCATAAGTAGTAAGTACAGAAAGATTAAGTTGTTACAACATCTAAGACCTGTACTTGCCCCTTCTGACTTTAGATCGGTCTCGCAGGCTGTGATTCACCCTCACATCGACTACTGTAATAGTATATTGCAGGGTTTACCCAAATATGCATTAACATAATTGCAGATGGCACATGTCACCCTCACGGTGGCCAGCCCAACGCCTAGGGTGCTGAGACTTGGTCTGCCTGTGGTGTTCCTGCCTCAGAGAGCGTGGGCTTGCTTTAGCTCTGCAAGGCCTTCTGGGAATGTAAGTCCCTTTACCCTTTGAGCACAGATGAGTTGCAGTCGAGTGGTTTCAGGCAATGAAAGAATTTATTTTCCCCTTCCCGGCGGATTAAATGCAAGTGAATAACTCAGGACAAAACATGCCATACAATTGGCTTGAGGAAATTATACATGAACTCAGGTAAGTTAGCCTTGTCAGCTTCAGGCTTTAAACGTGCAGTGCTTGATACAAAACAAATCACAACAGCTTCAATTAGCAAAGAAAATGTTCCCTTTTCTTCTGCTGCTTTTACCGTCTCTCTCAGACACTGTTCAGCATAAGGAATTCACATGGTCAGCCAAAGATAATGTACAGTCCATCCGATCATCCACTATTTCATTATGGTCAGAGTCTATCTGCATTTCCTCAGCATCAGGAATAGCAGGGTGTGGCAGTAGGCTGCTATCCTGATCTTTGAAACAAACGGTTTCTCTGACCTCATGTGGTTTCTCTCTGTAACACTCTCCTGAGCAGGGTTGTAAACTACCATATATGCTGTAGTTTTTGTCCAGGGAGTTTGCTACTTTCTGGTAACTATAAGGAACTGCTTTATAGCTAGGTTCAAACTGATATGAATTATTAAGCCTACCTTTTGGCTTTGAAAAGGAAGGAACTCTCCACTCTGCAGGGTTAGACTGGTTCTCAAACACAGCTGGTGTTTGCTTGCCTCTCAGCCTATTAACTTTCCCCTCAGACGTACCGGTATTCTCCAGCCAGCCTGTCTCTCTCCTCGGAGCGTATGAGCTTTGCCAAGCCTGCCTCTCAGGAAGATTCTTCTCTCTCCTGCCTTTGCCAGACAACCCCTGTCCTGGGTTGCTTCCTTCTGGCCTCAGGAATATGGCTCCCTTGGTTCTCACTCCTCTTTGACTCCTTCTAGTCAGCGTGCTCCTCTGCTGGCTTCCTTCCTCGTCCTGGTTCTGACTCCAGTTCCCCCTCTGGCTCTCGTTCTCGTTCTGCTTGGTCCAAGCTAATGACCACTTTTTATCATTGTAACTCTCAGGGCTTAGCTGTGCCCTGCCCTGAAACAGGTGAACCTCATTACCTCTTGAGCTAGGGAATACGTCACTGCAGGGGCATGTCTTTCTAGCTCGTGGCTCTCTTTGTTTACTTCTTCTTTGCAAACACTGAGCCATGTGCTCAGACTGCCTGTCAGTTTCTGAAAGCAAATCCTCATCTTGCCCTATCTTTCTAGGCTCAGAAAGGACTTCTTCATGACACACAACATACAGCAGCTCATGTGATCATGCGAGCAGCTAGGTTTGAGCACATCACTCGCATTTTACGCCAGTTGCACTGGCTGCCTATCCCAAGTAGGATCAAATATAAAAATCTAGTCATTACATTCAAACTACTGCATAGTATGTCACCCTCTCATCTTACCACTCTAATTAATAGAATCCCAGACAATAGGCAGAGGAGACGATGCACTCAAAATTTCCTAGACCTCCCAGCTGACTTCCGCAAGACCAACCAATCAATGAGCAATAGAGCCTTCGCATATTATGCCCCAATCCTATGGAACCCTCTCCCAGCGAGAGTAACAGATATAAGGGACCTCACTGACTTCTGAAAAAACATCAAGATCTTACTCTTTACAGAGTACTATGGAACACAACAAGTTGATTCAGGTACCTACCCAACATAAGCGACCCTTGCACTCAAGTCCTCCTCCTCCACTATACTGACCTGCCTTCCACAATAATGATATTTTCCTTCACTACTAAATGTAAATAGTTCAATGAATGTTATCAAGTTCAGCTGGTTACACTATGCATATGTTATTTCTGTTGATTATCATTTTGATGTAAATGTTATGTTATTTGTAAACCATTTTGATTGCCTAATAAGGCAGTAAATTAAAAAAATATATCCCTCATAAATAAATAAATAAAGGATTTCCCCAGTCAACTTTAAAAATGGTTTATGGACTTTTCTTCCAGGAACTCATCCAAACCTCTTTTAAACTTAGCTACACTAACAGTTTTTACTACATCCTCTGGTAACAAATTACAGAGTTTGATTGCAGATTGAGTGAAAAAAAATATTTTCTTTGATTTGTCTTAAATGTGCTACATTGTAGTTTCATTGTGCGTCTCCTATTCCTTCTATTTTTTGAAGGAGTAAATAACCAATCTGCATTTACCCATTTCTCTCCATTCATTATTTTATAGACCTCTATCATATCTCCCCTCAGCCTTCTTTTTCCAAGTTGGAGAGTCCTAACCTTTTAGGGGTATCCTTCCACCCCTTTTACCATTTTGGTGGCTCTTCTCTGTGCCTTTTCCAATTTTTCTGTGTCCTTTTAAGATATGACAACCAGAACTGCACACAATATTCAATGAGTCACTTGTATCTGTGCTGTTAAAGTGCTTTTGAATATCAATTTCAGTATTCTTGCTTTTAGATTTCCCGATATGAAGTGTATTGCTAATTATAACTGGCATTTTAGCTCACATTTCTAAATAATGTTTGACTCTTTATGGCATTTTTAGAATTAGGGTTCTGTAAGTCTTTTTCCCAAAGCATTTCTTTTCTAAATAGATACCTGAGGCAATTGGAGATAAAGGGTCCGATTCTGAGACGGGTCCTGTAGGGCTGCACGTTCCGGCGGGCCGTAGAACCCCGCAGGCCGTCCTAACCCTATTCTCCCTCCAGCTCTCCCCGCACATATAGAGCAGCAGGAAGGGGAGAGCCTGTGTGTGTGTGGGGGGGGGAGGGGGGTCTGGGCATCGCAGAAGCGACCCAAGGAGGCAGGGAGCAGAGGGCTGATTCTGGTCACGGTCCTGTACATCCTGCAGGGTCATGGGGGGCATGCTGCTTATTCCACCATGGAGGTTTTGTAATTACCATGACGATCCATGATCCCTGCATTGTCTGGGGAGCACAGGAACTCCCACGGTGCCTGTAGATGGCAAGTGCAAGGAGAGAACAAAGCAAGTTGCTGCCCTGTCCTCCCCTAAGCAGAAGCACCTTCTGATTCCCCTCTGACCACCCCAGAACCTACCCTTTTAAGCAAAGACTGCTGGTGCCTTGGATCTACTGATCTGGGGCATCGGCACCCTGTAATGGGCCCCTTTTCCCTTCAGCACACCCCCCCTAGGACAGCTCGCGATCCATATAGGGAACTTTCTGGGGGGGATCAGGGTACTCCTCTCACAAACATCATGCCCATCTAGCAGTTCGTCCTCCTCCCTCCCACTCCAACCTTCCATCCACCATACCATAGCTACAACCCAGCTAGCCAGTCACCAGTAGATTGCCCTATCCCTCCATCTTATGCTAGGGAACAGCACTGCAGAATCGCTCTGGAGAAGAGAGCAGGAACAGAGAAGACCACTTCTGCCCCTTTCACTGGCAATAACAATCATGGTGCCGTCCTCGTGGTGCTGCCTCCTAGTGTGAGGACGTTAGAGTGCAGCACCGTGAGATCAGCATGACCCTGGGGCAGGAGCAGGGAGAATCACCCCTGCCCTCGTGATGACTAGATCACTATAGATTATGCAGGTAAGGGTTGCGGGAGGTTAGGGGGTGGGGGTAGCCAGATTGTGGTTATTGTATGGGGGTGAGAAGAAGGGAGGGGGCCGACTGGCTAGTCAGATTGCTTAAAGTAAATGGGGGCGGGAGGGGGACCAACTGGCTAGCTGTGTGTGACATTTATTATGGGGGTGTCCCAATACCCCCCACACACTCAGTTCCTTATAGGGACAGCTGTTCACAGGGTGGCTGCCAAACATCGGCATGACTTTTCCTGCCCCGATCCCGCCTCCCCCCAACTCTACCGCGTGAAATTCAGATATTGCAGAAAAGTGCTTGCAATATCGGCATTTCAACCGCGTTGACTGTCACCTCAGCAGTAACTTTCCCACATTACTGCCATGATGACAGCTTATGCACCTTAGTAAGCATATCCCTAAGTTTCTTGTTGATGTGCCACTGTGTATGAGCAGATTAGCCCTTTAGCTGTTGGTAGCAAATGACTTTTTTCACTTATACATTTGAGAGACTTAACCCCTTACTATATGTGATATTTCTGTCTTTCAAGTCACAATTTGTGCTGTGATCTTTTAAAGAGAGAACACACAGCAGGCAAAGCTGCTAAATAAATTGCTTTTTATAATTAGATTAACATTTTAGATTCTAATACCAAGACAGCTTCATTCTATGTCTGTCCAGAATGTTTTTGCACCCCAGGTCAAACAGTTATTTAGTGGTTCCCCAGTTACTATGAATTTTTTTCTTGGGATACTTTGTAAAATTATACTTCCCATTTGAGCCCTTACTGGTAGCTGAAATGAGAGAGAAATAAAAACAATAATCGCTGATCAGATCTATCACTAAACCTAGAATGGAACAGAAAAAAAAATGAACCAAAATGGTGTCATGAGAGATTCCAAAGCCGGAAAACACTTGCATAACAGTCTTATTGCAGCGCAGGAAAACAAATCCCTAATGAAATAAGATCCAGTCGTTCCTGAACAGTCTAGAAGAAGTACAGAACCCTTCCCCCATACAGTAGGAAGCCAAACTCCAGCAAGGCTGCCTCAGCCGTCCCTCACACAGCCAGCAGTCTGTCGCATAACTTGAGGCTGAGGGAGCTTTTAACTTCTGAAGTGTCTGGCACCTGAAACAACTGTCTTGGGCACACACAGAGCGACAACTTTGTTTTGGGACGTAACACACCAGGCACTAAATTTAACCCCTAGCTGCTTCTCTGTGCTTTAATTCTACATGGCAAATGTCAGGTCACCCTCAGTCCTCCTGCGACACTCTGTGCATAATATATTTTCCTTTGTATTGTAGTCCTAATTAGTGAAGTATGAAATGGAATATATGCAGGCGTCACGTTCAGGAAGTGAGGAAATGCTTAATCGTTTAGGCAGGATTTCTTTACAGATTCCTTCATGTCACCTACCAGATTTTTACACTGAATTTTGTCAGTTTATAAATTTGCACTACAGTTTGGCACTGGAAAGGGAAATATAATCAAAGCTTGCAGCATTTTACACGTAGACACTGAAAAATAAAGACCATTAGCAAAATGTATAATTAAATTAAAATGTCACCTTGCCAGAGAAGCTCAGTAGATGGGATGCATATTAGTGATAATACAAATGGGCTATTTCTCAAGGTGTGAGCATGTCAGTGGGCTGAACCTGTTTAATCTGAAGACTTTCCAGGCAAATGAGAGAATAATGGCTTAAAATCAATTCTCCCAATAATAAGAATAAAACCAATTGTTGTTCCTTTTGGCCACTTTTTATGTACAATGTTAATTTCAGCCCTAGAACAATAAAAAAAATGTTCTGAACCAGACTTTAATAATAATTATGCATTTTTAGTCCAAGTCTCCACAGTTAATGCAAGATAAACAGAAAGGGACAGAATTTTATGTCTGAGCCTGCAGCACTGTGATATTAATAGATCAAGAGGAAGTCCCTTTGTTGTAATTCAGCCAGCAGATAAATGCTGGAATGTACACGCTAGTATCCTTGTCGTCAGATGAGGTAAAAGCATTCCCTGCAGCAATAGGATGCACCCAGACATCAAGAATGAGCATCAGTGTATTGACCCACAGGGAAGTAATGCAAGCTGTTGAGTCCCGGTGACCCAGCAGCCCCTGGACTTTCTTGGCAAGGTGTGACCAGAAGTAGATTACCAGGCCTTTCTTTCTAAGACAATGGAGGTTAAAGTGGCTTGCCCGAGGCCACAAAGAGTGTCAGTGGGAATAAAACCTTTGTCTTTTAGTCACCAAGCTGCTGCTCTAACCACTAGGCTACTCCTCTGCTCTAAGAGTGCCTTCCTAATGTACCCAGTAGTTCTTTCAGAAATACCCACAGTTTCTTTATCCTATCCATTGCTAAGATCCTGCTAGATCAGACCCCCCTCCCCTGTGGCAGGACCATATTAGTGTAGGCACTACACTGTAAGTTGTTTAGTTTTCTGTGTTAGTTGCATTTTTGTTTTGCTTTGTTTTACTTTCATTCCAGGACATTTTCTTAATAGTGTGCACTATTACTGAAGCGCACATATTGTTGCTCAATAGTGTGTGCTATTTAGCAATAGTAAGCGCTATTGTAAAATAGTATGTACTCTTAAAGACACACATTTTGTTCTGATAATGCTATGAAATGCATAGCCGTATGATATTTTGCTTTTGGGTCATAAGTAACTGTGCTATAAAGTGTAGCTGTGTGTGCAAACCAGGTAACATTAAAGTCTGTTATCTTGTAAACATTGGTACAATAATATAAAGGATTTATTTACATACACATACCAATATATGTGTGTAAAAGGCCTCGGAAACAATTACCTTATGCATAAAATCATGTGCAGGGCAATTGGATGTGTACTTGTACGAGATTTTAGAGTAGGCCTGTTCAGGGGAGGGTTTGGGCAAAGCCTGGGTGCAGCTGTGAAGTGTGCACATTTTACAAAAGATGAATGTATTTTACGTGTAAACACTGATGCCCTGCTCCTGAGCAAGCAAAAATGTTATGGCTTCAATCTAACTGCTATTTCTCCTGGATTTGTGCTAGTATTTTACAAAAATGCCTATATGCAGGGCTGGTGCTACTTTTAGGTAAACTAGGTGGTTGCCTAGAGCACCCGGCCCTCGGGAGCACCCATTACTGCTGTTGTCACGCCTTTCTGGGAGTAACAGCTGTGGCAAAGACTTGGAACATCCCCATAGCAGTTACCTTCAAGCTTTGATGCTGTTTGCTTCCACCCCCTCTTTGACTCTTAATGATGACTTCCTATTTATTTAACAGTTTTTTTAATACCACTTTATCATTTTTTAGTCAAAGCTATTCATATTGTTACTTAACCTTGGTATGTACTTTGAACAGGGACATTGATAACTTGGCTTCTTCCAAGGCAACGTAGGGTTAAGTGACTTGCCCAAGGCCACAAGAAGTGCTAGTGGGAATCAAACCCTGGTCTCTTGGTTCCCAAGCCAGTGCTCTAATCATTAGGCTACTCCTCCACTCTCTTTGTACAGGACGTTGTCATCATGTATCAGAGAATGGCAAAAGCAAACAGCCCCGCTTGAAGGTAAATGGCGCAGGACTGTTAGCGGCTATTGCTGCTGCTTGACATCAGTCCCTCAGTGGCTGCTGCGGGAAAGGGAGAGTGGCAGGCCATGGGGCGCGCGCAAGGAATAAGGTTCATCTAGACCGCCTCATCTCCTTGTGCTGTTCCTGCCTATATGTCTTTATACACTGCTGAAAATTGGTGCCTAAGTGGCCGTCATGCATATGTGATCTCTTATAAAATTACCCTCCTGCACCATTTTGTGTAAAAAGAGTTTGCACGTTGTATCAAACAGAAGCATAAAACCTTATCATTTCACTACACATAATCCTAATGACACTAAGGAAAAATGTCTTTGAACATTCAGTCAGTCTAACATCCCATTTCCTAATCATTTCCGCAGGTTTACTGTATTTTAAAATGTGTGCTTGTTAGTTAAATTTAACTCACACTGTTGCTGATATTGCTATTTTTTTTTAAAAAGTCTTATGCTACTTTAGTCCTTTGCAGAATTTTAAAAATTAGTTCTGACATGTAATTGCATTTTGTTACTTCTCTTTTCAGTGTGCAAGTAACCCTTAAAAGCCTGTCTCAAGGTATTTATGTGTGAGGGCGATGTCGAAAATGATCCACTTGGCAAGTCATATGGCAACATTCTTAAAGCCTGTGATGGGCATCATTATTACTTTGCTGCCCTCTGCTGGTTGGAAATATTTCTTAAAATATTGTCTAGCAGTACTTCAACATCAGTGGATAAGGTATGCTGCAAATTTATATTACTTTTGCACATTATCATTATATACTAATCAGATAACATATTTACTACAGAAAAACGTTTGTCCTCCATCAGTTATGTAATAAAAATATCACAAGCAAATTGAGCTCTAGGTTTACAGAATGTTATTTAACACCCTCTCAACAAGATTTGTTTCATGAAGCCATATACATGTGCACTTTATGTGATTAATACTACTACCTATGTAGCAACACCATTGTGCGAAATGTGAGGAAAAATAATGTTAGAACTAAGATCAGAGAGATGTGAGTGACTTAGTCAAGTTCATACAATAGACTGTAGAGAAGGACTCAAAAAAAATTATCCAAGAGCAGAAATGAATTAAATTAAGCTGCTAGGTAAGCATTGTATTTATTACTGTAAATATAAAGGAAAAACATTAATCATCATAGTCATGATTTCCAATACCTGTAGATTGGAGTATAATTATTATTTATATCTCCAGATCTAAAGGCAGTAAAAAAAATATCAAGCTTCTCTAGAGAACACACAACACAGCCACTTGAATCATTCACACTGTTTATTGGACTTGTACAATAGCTAAGTAGAAATGGCACCATTCAAGGATCTGAATTTGAATCCTTCAAGCATTTCTCAACTGTCTACTTGACGTACACCTTGCCAGTTGAGATTTCAGGAATACCACAATAAATATGCATGAGAGGGATTTGCATACACTGCATATTCATTTTGGTAATTCTGAAAACTCAACTGGCTAGTAAAGGTTAAGAGTATGGCTCTAGCTAACACTCACCGTGTGACTTCAATTGTCATCTAACCATCCTTTGTTTGAAGAAGAGTTATGGACTCATTGCCATAAAGACATGGCAACCATATTCAAATCCAGATACAATTAATTACCTTTCACAGGATGATGTAGAACAATGGCACTATATAGGTAAAAAATCATTATATTTTAAATTTAGAATCATTCTTCTAACTCTTAGTTTGCTTTAAAATACTGTTCCATTTCAAAAAAAAAAAAGGATTGCATTCTAAATGAGCTTTGCATGTCCTACAGCAATAAAAAACCTGTTAGACTGTGAAAAAAACTGTTTACTTCCATAAGTTACAAATAATACATTGGAGATTGACACCTTTTATCTTTTCACTCAGAACAGATGTTTCTGATGAATGGTTTACAGGTGATGACAGGTTTGTCGAGGTGCACTGCAGGCCGTTAGTCAACAAGCAGCTGTTTCACAAATTGTCTGTACTCTGAATTTAAATCACATTCCCTTTGCAGAAAACAATCACATTTTTTTTTGCAGCTTGGAAAAAATGGAGTAAAACTACTCATGAGGTCATGGGATAAAATGTTGCAGGTGTACAGAATAACATGACTACAGAAAAGAAAGCTACTCCTCTGTGCTGTCCTAATCCGATCTGGCAATTCTGCTGCTTTTTGTATAGTGTAGCTGCCTATATAAGACAGATAATAACAAAGACTTTTATTGTAAGAACAGCTACCATCGAAAACAAGATGGGTTTATGCCTTCTTACAGTTCAGATGGCTGTCATACATAAACCAGAAGTTACTCCTAGGTCTCCCTCATTATGTTTCAGAGGGTTTTTCTAAGTTTCCAGTATTCTAAACTGGTCAAGGCATGCCTATATTACAATCAATTACCAAAATTAAGAAAATTGGTGAGCTGAATAGGAACTTTCACAAACTTTAAACAACATTAAAAATTATCTAGAGCTTCAGAGAGCATGCAGACTGCGCTGACTCTTCTGTGTCTCCTGTAGTCAGGGCAATCTGTGCAGGAAATCTCCATATTAAGGAATAAAGGAGGAGGATCACTAAAAACTCACTTTGTTTTCCTACAACTTTTGCAATGAAATGAAGACTGGCAAACAAAAATATATAAGATGCTGCTTTTGTATTGGACAAACATATTTCCTGTATTAAGTTTATTCACTTTCTTTGTTTAACCTTTGGTGCATATTTTGTAAGCCCTGTACCGGTAACACACATGTGGCTCGCGCTACTAATATGGGACTGTGCACTAATTGCAGGAGGGGTGTATAGTTATTCCCCTGCAGTTACCGCATATCACCATGATAAACTGGCGGCAGGTGTAAATAATGCCACCCATTGAGTGTAGATAGCGCCAGCTCCAAACCCTCATGCTTGTTGCAGGAACTCCCCCATCCCTCCCAGGCGCTGCCCAGACACTTGCTCTGAAGCATAGCGTGGGATTTCTAGCATGGGGCCCCATGCCACTTTCCAGTGTGGAGACGATACCCTGCGCTAACTCCATGTTGCCCTGGTTATGCATGTTAATAATCATTCCCCTTTATTTCCATGCCATTGTTTGAACTAGCATAGCAACTAGTTTACAACTTTTAATAACGTGTCTATTTTTTATTTTACCCCATGGAGACATTCTTTCCTAGTCACTCAGTGCAGAGAATCCTGGTCTTAACCCATATCACCCTTTAAAGTACCCAAGAAGCTCATTACACAAGGCCATCAGTAGAATTTGGTAGAACTCTACAAGTGATTCTCAGTAAATAGAGTGAAGTTTAGCTGCATTGATGAAATACTTATATTCACATTATTTTTGTTGACTACCCTTCATATTTGCATTTTGCCTAGAGGCTGTTGAATATTTTGTATCATTTGTCAATATCTATCTATGATAGTGGATATGTTCAAATCTGCCTGCACAGGTAGAAAATCCATGGGCACTTTTATCCACAGGTAGCACAATGACTTTCAAAGGCAAACTCTGAACACACTTTCCTTTGAAAATCGCCCCAAGAAAAAATACCTACATGGTTTTGCATCTATTTTTGTTAGTACTTTTCCCTTAAGAACAAAGCCATGTAAAATGACATGTGATATTGCCCCTCTGAACTAGCCCTGCTTCCAAGCCCACCTAGATTGTGCCTAGGTAACAGTATGCATGCTCTTGATCCTCATGCATGCTTTTATTAAGGAAAAGGCTAGATCATTTTCAAGCAGCAAAGTAACCCAAGCTAATGGCTTTTGAAAAGTGCTCTACCCATGTGGGAGTGAGACAGAGATGGGTCAAAAGAATATGCTATGCTCATAAGTACGAGTTATTGAGGCTCCTAGACCTTGGAAGCAGCAAAAAACATGCAAAGGTGAAATATTTTTAGCAAAACAATAAAATAGTATATATGAAAATTAAAATTAATTTTCATTAATTTTGCCTACAAAGTCATCTTACAAAAAAGATTATTTATTTATTTAGCTGTACTTATATCCTGCTTTTCACCGGGTCAAAGCAGTTTAACATAAACGGGGGGGGGAGGGTACAGTAATCAGTTTAATTTGTCAGGATGTAGGGACTGCATAAAATTCTCTCATCTCTTATAAAAATGTGTCCTGCATTTTTTTAACATGAATTCAGTGATAACTATGCAATAAAGAAAAGGACTAGTGAGAGGCAACTTTTATCAAGATCAAAAGATCACATAGACCTCCATTGATATAGACTAGACAGGGTAAATTATGAAATATATGCTGGAAATCTGACTTTTAGCTGTTTTCTACTCTCCACAATTCATCGTCATATCACTAACATGTATAGCCATCAGTTTTGAAAGGTAATAACATCCTAGGTGCACAATAATGAAAGCACCTCATGAAGTCTGGCAAAGATTTCTAAAAATGCAAATATTTCACATTTAGATATTCCCTGATCTAAAATCTGGTTTGAGAATGAAAAATAAATAGTTGTAAATACAAAGAAACAAAGGATATAAGCACATTTCAGGGTTGAACTATCCCCTTGAGGGGTTGACAATAGAGAACCACTGTGAGAAACAGGTAAATTCTCCATCAAAGCCTCGCCTAGCCCATTAATATTTTACATGCTTCCCATTATTTCTGTTGGTGCAATTCATCAATGCCCAACAGGTCCTCTGCCAGCTATACATTAAATCTATTTTCAAAATATTTCATTGTCAGCCACTGGCACCCTCATTATTTATTAAGATAATGGACATGATGAACAAGAAGAGTAGGTGACTTGCTTGCATAAACACACTTTGCTTAAACTGTTCACGTCTCATTTATGCTAATCTCACAAATGTAAATGTGCCTAGTAAAGTGAATGTATTCCATCTTCAAAAATATTAAAAGAAAAAAAATACTAGACAATACTATTGCATGTTTACTAAATTGTGTTAAATTTTTCGCCTAAGGTGTGGTAAGTGCAAAAACCTAACATGTGGTGAGTCCACAACCTGTGTAATGAATGTTGGGGGTGTGGTCAGCATCTGCTGTGCATTTACTGCACAGGGCAAACATTTACCCCATGGGCCCACATTACATGCACTGGTAGGTAGCACGGATGCACCCACACTATCTGCTAATACATTGATCTGGGACTTCATGGTTCTTTGCTAGGTCTGTACTGCTGTTTGACCTCTGAGACCTCAGATTTATGGTAAACACTGGGGTCTATAGACATCAGAAGAGAGGGGTGCTTGGTATGTATTAAGTGGGGTTTTGTATACTCATCTGTTAAGATAGAACAGCAATGATAAGAAGACAACAGGAGGCTGCTAGTGAATGGTAATGGAGACAGATTTGCCCTTGTGAAGCTCTGCCTGCCTGGTGGATATTACACCCTTAAAACTCCACAAGCGACTTATTCATTTTTAATCGGAGTGCTCAGTGTGTCCCGCAGAGATCTTAAGTAATGATTTCCAGGAGAATCTTAGTTACCAGTGATAGACAAATTATTGATTTCTACCATGAGGCTGGTGATGCTGAAACCCAGAGCACGTGTAGTACAGAGGTGCAGGCCAGAAATAGAGACAGAAGCATGGTGGAACAATGCTAAGCCGACAGGCTTCTCATCGAAATCAAGGAAACACAAGATGATTTTTGGAAAAGAATTAAAAGAAGCTAGAGATGTGCTCACAGTTCAGTTGCAGGAGAAAGTGATAGATCTTAAGAATGGATCTTTTCAACTGAGCTCCTTCATGGTTAGAATCCTTGAAAACGAATAAGGATACCAATGTATTGGCCTTTTTGCAAGAGCTGTCGTTGTGTGAAGTGCTGAAGTTGGAGACAAGAATCATAAGATAGAAATAGACATGTTTCACATGGGGTTAGAATTTTCCAAGACTATTTCTCACAAAGTTACAAACATTTCAAACTAAAGAACTAACCTTACGCAAGGAGTGACTGCAAAGACCACTGAAATACTTGGGGGGGGGGGGGCGGCACTGTATTGCAGACTTCCAAGATTACAGCTTTGATGCACAGAAAAAATAGGCTATCAAAGTCTATACATGACTTAAATTTCCAATTAAAACTCCTGTTCTTGGCCCTACTGTCTGTCGTATTTGACAGTAAGTAGAAAGAATTTAGATCCCCAGAGGAAGTATTTTCCTACCTGATAGTAATTAAGGAAACGGAAAGAAAAGCCAGGGAATGGAGGGAGCTAGCAAGCGTCCCATTCTCTGATACATACGTATGACTGCTCCCAGCAACAAAGGGAACAGTAATGCCGTAGGTAACGTCTGCAGAGATTCAGTTGCCTGCACTGAAGGATTTTCTGCTACTGCTTTGTGTGAAGATCCTGCATGGTGGCGGCACTTACTACTGGCACAGAGTTATTTTATTTATTTATTTATTTATTTAAGCAGTTTTGTATACCACCTTATCCTTCAATCAAAGTGGTTAACAGGACAACAAATGGGTTTACATAGGGGCATGGAGGACAGAGAGACAAGACATTGTAACGAATTACAGTACATCATATTAATTTACAATAAATTACAGTACATTGTAATAGTATATAATGATAAACTATAATATTATACTATGACATAACAAAATTGAGTAGAAACAGTTAGTAAGGTTAGTTGAGAGTGATGAGATCAAAATGAGATGCTGAAAATGAATCAGGATGACAGAGAAGGCATTTAGGAAATCCGGACAAACTTACTAAAAGAGCCCATACAGAGTGGTGTCCACAGTAAGAATGTGATTGTTGTTTTATTCAAATGACTATAGCATGATTGGTACCAAGGAAGAGTTGGGATTATTGTTGATGTTGTTAAGTACTGTCGAGTCTGTGTCGACTCCTGGTGACCCTCTGGATAGTTGACCTAAACTTTGTTCAGTCTTCAGCCAAGTGGCTCATTATTGATAGAGTGGTATCCATAACTGCTGTTGGGATTACAGCTTCAGATATTGGTGGAGAGAGCCCTGAGAATGTGCAGTGGTATATGCTGCAAAATATAATAAAGCGACATACTAATGGCCTGAAGATAGTTCTCCTGGAACTTAAAAGAATAAAATCTGATGTTATTTTTATACAGGACATGCATTTTCCACATAGGTAAGGCAAGACTTGGAAGTCATGTCTGCCACCCAGTTCCAGAGACAAAGTCACCTTTTCACCACAGTGAACATTGCAATGTCCCTGGCCACCAACCGGATCAAATCTTACATGTAGTCAGTCAGACTCCAGCCGAGTGGAAATGTCATCCACTGGGAGTAACTACACCCACTGCAGCAGGGCCCAGGCAGTCAAACATTCACATACTGCAATCTGAATAATGTGCATAGCCAAGAAACCAGCTTTAAGGAGCACCCCTACTTCTGATCCAACTGATCCTTATGGGTGCTCCCACTCTCAATGGGGTTGGTGGTACACCTACTAGCAGCCATAATGTACGCATCCACCTTGGGGAAAAAGCAGTCACTTGCCCAACTCCTGCTGAGGAAGGGCATATAACTTGCTCAGAATCTAACACTCCACTTCTTAGGGATCATGTCCTGGAGAACCAATGGAATTGAATAGTGTTATGTGTACCATACCATGTTGGGAAGTTGACAGTGCCACCATCTTAATTGGTAAATCTCTGTTCTTTTGTAGTAAGAAGATATTAGACCTGGTGAAACAATACTACCTAAAGTTTAATGACTTACAGGAAATTAATATAAACATGCTTTGGGATACCAAAACCCTTATTTGGTAGTTTGACCTCTAGTATGACCACTAGGGATCAGAGCTGAGTTAGCAACAGGGCAGAAGCATCTGAGGATCATTCCTTGCGTGCCCCCCCCCCCCCCCACTAATCAAGCAGGAACATCCCTAGTAAGTGATGAGAAGACTGGGGGGGGGGGGTGAGGAAGAGTTTGGTGCCTTATTGGTTGGTGGGAGTGTATCATGTATCTACTAAGGGGGTCATTCAAGAACATGAATAAGAGGTTTGCATGTAATGGGGGATGTTTATGTCTCCGACGCTATTCTGAAACACTTCTGGTATGCATATCCAGGGCGCTAGCATGGGGGTCTCAGAACATGGCCAGAAGGGGCGGAATGGGGGCATGGTCAACCGTGGAGACGTATAAAGTTTATTCAGGAAAAGCCTGTGTATCTATTAAGTGTTGCCCAGAAACAACCATGTTATTCCTGCTGAAATGTGAAATAAGGCCAGGACTTAGAAAAAATTCTGCTCTTCTATGCACTGCAGTCTGGAAAAACACAAGATGCAATTGTAAGGTACAGAGAGCAGAGGTGAGGGAATGTTGGAAGTTATGGACACATTAATAAACACCCTTACAGAAATAGTAAGAAGAGCAAGTGTTTATTCTGGCTATGCTTAAATTTGTTGTTGTGCTGAAGGAGCCAATGTAGGGGACCCTAACAATTCCCATGTTATGAAAAATGGGACTGCTGATGTATTTTATTTTATTTATTTATTTTTATTTAACCAATTTTATATACCACCTTATCCTTCAATCAAAGAAGCTACAACACAGGTAGAAGCAAGGAAAGGTAGTAGGGAGGTATAGGGAAGAATATACATAAAACAGAAACTACAATTAGTAAAACTACAGTTTATATTAGACCTTAAGAGGGTACATAAAATTGTGTGAATAGTAAAGTCTTAAGCATTTGTCTAAAGTCCTTTAAGTCTCTCATTGCTCGCATGCAATCAGGTAGAGAATTCCATAGTTCAGGTGCGTAAAGGGATGGGGCCCTTCTGGACATTGCCTGATTTGTTTTATGGAAATCGGGGTGAGTGGCTATTTTGTTGTCCATACTAGTAAGTGGTCGCATACTAGTATGCCTGATTATTAAGTCCTGAAGGGACTGTAGAGATAGCATGGGTGTGAACAGGGAAAATATTCTTATTTGGGTGAGAAACAGAGATCATATGGGATTCACTCCTGGTACCCCATGATATTATGTTATGTCATAGCTGTTATGTATAGTTTCAGGGCATCTTTTTGACAGAATTATGTTGTTGTGACAGAAAGTGCGAGAGAGTGTGTGTGTGTGTGTGTGGTTTGAGGAGTCCACAGGGGGATCTGGTGTGCTCATCTGCAATGCAGGGGGGGGGGGCATGAAAGCCTGGACTCTATGGATGACCGCAGCATCACCACTTGCCAGTGTGATCGGGCAGTCAAATTCAGAGAGGGTTCACTATAGCAAAGGGTTAAAACATATTCCCGTCAATGATAAGGAACCCTCAGTATAAAGGCAATCAACAATGAAAACAGCACTAATGAATGCCCATAAGGCACATTTTGTGGGACCAATGGTGTTGCTTTTCAGCTTGTATTACTGCTGTTTGCACTGCTGAATGCTCTTATTTTGAGGGTCCCTTATCATTCACAGGGAAATGTTATGACATTTAGCCATAGGAAAACTATGCTGATTTCTTCTGGATTATTTTTCATAGGGTACTCTGGTAAGATCTGATACTGTTGTCAATGTGATAGGGCAGCCATACATCCACTGTGCCAGGCATTGGGAAACATGACTGATGTTGTGCCAACATTCCCTAGATTGTACCATGCGGCTCACATCCCTACCCAGGCCTGGATAAATTAGCGCTGCAAGAGTGGTGACATATCTGGAGTCTGGCTACTAGGTATCATAGCACAAAGATCTCCCCTCCCATGCCCACACATGCCATGCAGGGGAGCAGTGCATAAAGCAGACTATGGGAATGCAGACAGGGTTGCCCCACAGTTAGCAGATGTAAACAAACTGACACACGCCACGGTGGGACAGGTGTGCTGCTGTGAGAAATGCCAGTACCCAGATAGGTGTGCCTCAGATGCTATAACCAGAAGGCTCTACTACTACTACTACTGATCATTTGTATAGCTCTACAAGGCATACGCAGCTCTGCACAGACACACGTAAAGGATAGCCCCTGCTCAGCAGAACTGACAATCTAATCAAGATCAACAATACAGCAGCTATGGATGGGATATATCCAGGAGGAATGGTCAGGAAACACAAGGGAGCTTAGGCAGATCAGATCCAACAGTGGCAATGAAGAGGTGAGCACTCAGCCTGGATATGAGAGGGGCCAAAAACAAAGCCTGATGTACAGACTCAGGTAATTTGTTCCAGGCATATGGAGCAGCAAGGTGAAAGGAACGATATATGGATTTGGCAGTAGAAGAGAAGGGCACTGATTGAAGCAATCTGACAGAAGAGTGGAGTTCTTGGGGAGGGATGTTGGGAGGGGAATGGTAGTGCAGAGCAGTAGAATGAGTGCACGTAGAGGTCATAGGCATGAAAAGGGCATACATTTGTTGCTCAGCAATATTACGCATCCTTTGTGGAACTGTAAGGTTAGTTATGGGTTTGGTGCATTGGGAAGAGTACATCCCTAGCAGTTGAAAGCGTGTTTGGAGAGATGACCAAGGCAGGAATCCTGAGGGTTGTTTTCAAATGCCAAGTACCATGTCATGCAAGGAATGTCCTGACATACATGTTCATATTTACATTCCCTTATACCATATTAAGGTGCATTGGGATTACCTAGCACTTTTCAGGGCATGAGGAGGACTAGGTTGCAGCAGCTGCCATTTCGCATTGGTTTATCTGTCTAGTTAGCATCAACAAACTACTGAATCTGATAAGCAGCTTAGAAGATGCACGTTTCTCCCGAGGGGCATGGCATCCACAGGAACCTCACGGGGATGGGCATCAGCAAACTACTGAATCTGATAAACAGCTTAGAAGATGCACGTTTCTCCCAAGGGGCATGGCATCCACAGGAACCTCACGGGGATGGGCAGAATCAAGAACGTGTAATGTTTCAGGATAGGGTAGGTGCGGGGACATACATAACACATATTCACATCTGATAATATTGACGAGGATGTTTTTCTCCATTATGATGCATGGCCATTGTCTGCGCCCATGCACAGGCCATGCTCTCGGCTGCGTACATCGGCCGGCTGAATAGTGCTTTGCCTGTGCCATGCCAAAGATGTATATCTCCCCGATTCTGCATCTTCGGGCACGTCCAGACCCATGGATGTGGAAATAGGGTCAAAGGGGTCCCATTTTTCATTTAGATGTGTCTGTGGGCTTGACGTGCAAGTTATGGAATTGCGCTCTAAGTCTCATGTTTGCCTCCTGTGTGTTTCTTTACCATTTCCCTAGATATATCCTAGTCTCCAGTTATGTTATCTATCTTGAATAGACTGTAAGCTTTGATGAGCAGAGACTGTCTCTTACATGTCTCTGTACAGTGCTGCATATGCCTTGTAACTCAATACAAATGACTAGTAATAGTAGTAGTAGTAGTAGAGGTCGTTGAGGAAGCAAGAATGGGAATATGATGTCTTTTTGGGATGGCACATACCTCATCGAGCGGGTAGGAGGAGGGGTCAGCTGCCTCTTCGGGGGGTCAGGTACCTCATCAGGCATGAGATGGAGGCATCAGGATGCTGATGGGGGGGGGGGTCTGAAGGCTGATTGTAGGGTATCGTGTTCTTTACAGCAAGCAGCGTAGATGCCCTTATTATGCATTTTGACAATGCATTTATCCTGTGGTGTCTGCCCAGTACAGTAACTGCAGGGCAAATGCAGGGCACGCCTCCAGCAGCTACCTAATAGGGTTTGTACCTATCACATGTTATTTTTTGCACCTAATTCACAGTAAATGCTGAATCTTACCAAACATAGTAACATAGTATATGACGGTGGATAAAGACCAGCGTAGTCCATCTAGTCTGCCCAGCAAGGTGGCAAGAGTACTTGCACCTGCCTCCCCATGCCTTTGTTTAGGGGTGTACCCACCGCTCAATGTAGGTGACCCCTATGTGTTGAGATATAAGAGATAGTTATGTTTATTTTTATTTTATTCTGTTGCTATAAAGGGATCCACTGTGTCTGTCCCATGCCATTTTGAATTCTGTCACTGTATTTCCCCCACCACTTCCATCAGGAGGGCATTCCAAGCATCCACCACCCTTTCAGTGAAAAAGTATTTCCTAACATTGCCTTTCAGTTTACCCCACCCCCCTGCAGCTTCATGTCATGCCCTCTAGTATTTAAAGGTCTGTATCATATCTTCCCCTGCCCCTTTTCTCTCCTAGTGTATATATATATTTAGGTCTTTAAGTCTCTTCTCATACATCTTCTAGCACAGGCTCCAAATCATTTTGGTCACCTTCCTCTGAACCGTTACCAGTCTTCTTATATCTTTTGTGAGATATGGTCTCCAAAATTGAACACAATATTCCAAGTGAGACCTCACCAGCGACTTGTACAGTGGCATTAGTATCTCCTCCTTTATGATGGTAATTCCTCTTTGTATGCAACCCAGCATCCTTCTGGCTTTGAGCACTGCTTTGTCACACTGTTCTGCCACCTTGAGATCCTCAGAAACAATCACTCCGAGGTCCTACTCCTCGTCCGTGCACACCAACCTCTCACCCCCTATCGCATATAATTTCCTTGGATTTCTGCATCCTAAGTGCATAATGCATGGCACTGCACTTCTTCACATTGAATGACAATCATTAGACCATTCTTCCAGCTTTGTAGATCATTTCTCATGCTATCCACTCCCTCAGGGGAGTCCACTCTGTTGCAGATTTTCGTGTCATCTACAAAAAGACAGACTTTTTCATTCATTCCTTCAGCAAATGCACAAATACATTGAACAGTACTGGTCCCAAGACCGATCCCTGGGGCCACTGCTGATCACCTTCCTTTCACCAACTGAGTTCCGTTTAGAATAACAGAAACATAGAAACATGATGGGAGAAAAAGACCACATGGCCTATCTAGTCTGCCCTTCCATATCCTTTCCATTGGAAAAAAGGCCTGACACCCATGAATTTGTTGTGTCTCTGTTTGAAGATATGCATATTTATATCTTCATTCTTTCTTTGTTAATACTTAGCTTACACCTTCACAGTACATAAGAACATAAGATATGCCATACTGGGTCAGACCAAGGTCCATCAAGCCCAGTATCCTGTTTCCAACAGTGGCCAGTCTAGGTCATACGTACCTAGCAGTTTCCCCAAAAGACACAGGCTCCACAATGCTTGTCAAGCATTGATATCCTGGGTCCCTTCTTAATAATGGTTTATGGACTTTCCCTCCAGGAACTTGTCCAAACCTTTTTTAAACCCAGCTACACTAACAGCCTTTACTACATCCTCCGGTAACAAATTCCAGAGTTTGATTACACATTGAGTGAAAAAATATTTTCTTTTATTAGTCTTAAATAGTTTACCCTGTAGCTTCATTGCATGTCCCCTAGTCTGTCTATATTCTGATAATGTAAACAATCGATCTATGTTTACCCATTCCACTCCGTTCATTAATTTATAGACTTCTATCATATCTCCCCTCAGCTGTCTCTTTTCCAGGTTAAAGAGCCCTAACCTTTTTAGCCTTTCTTCATAGGAGTATCCTTCCATCCCCTTTACCATTTTGGTGGCTCTTCTCTGAACCTTTTCTAATAACGCTATATCCTTTTTAAGATACGGCGACCAGAATTGCACACAATATTCAAGGTGCAGTCTCACCATGGAACGATATAGAGGCATTATAATATCTTTTGTTTTATTTTCCATTCCTTTCCTTATCACACTGGGCCGAGGGTTTTAACATGTTATCCACAATGACGCCTAAATCTTTTTCCTGTGTGGTGGTTCCTAAAGTGGAACCTTGCATCGTGTAACCATAGTTTGGGTTGTTCTTCCCTAGGTGCATAACTTTGCACTTGTCCACATTAAATTTCATCTGCCATTTTAATGCCCAGTCTTCCAATTTATCAAGATCCTCTTGCAATTTTCCACAATCCACTTGGGTTTTAACAACTTTAAATAGTTTTGTGTCATCTGCAAATTTGATAACCTCACTCGTTATTCCACTTTCCAGGTCATTTATGAATATGTCAAAAAGCAGAGGACCCAGCACAGATCCCTGGCGTACACCACTATTCACCTTTCTCCATTGGGAAAATTGGCCATTTAGCCCTACCCTCTGCTTTCTATCTTTTAACCAGTTCCTGATCCACAGTAGTACACTGCCTCCTATCCCATGACTCTTTAGTTTTGCCAAATGTCTCTGATGAGGGACCTTGTCAAAGGCTTTCTGAAAGTCCAGATACACTATATCAACCGACTCACCTTTGTCCACCTGTTTATTCACACCTTCAAAAAAACATAACAGATTAGTAAGGCAAGATCTTCCTTGTCGAAAGCCATGTTGGCTGTCTCCCATTAGGCCATGACTATCTAAATGCTGAATAATTTTATTCTTTATGATGGTTTCTACCATTTTTCCCAGTACTGACGTCAAGCTCACCGGTCTGTAGTTTTCTGGATCACCCCTGGAACCCTTTTTAAAAATTGGTGTTACATTGGCTATCCTCCAATCTTCAGGAATTAGAGATGATTTTAATGATAGTTCAGAGATTACTAATAGCAGGTCTGCAATCTCATATTTCAGTTCTTTCAACACCCTTGGATGTATACCATCCGGCCCAGGTGATTTGCTTCTCTTCAGTTTATCTAATAGTTGTAATACATCTTCCCGATGTATCGATATTTCCTTCAACTCTTCTGCACCTTTAAATACCACTTCAGTCATGGGTAACATCCCTATATCTTCCTCAGTAAAGACCGAAGCAAAGAATTCATTCAGTCTCTCTGCTATCATCTTGTCACCTCTTAGTGCCCCTTTAATGCCTCTATCATCTAATGGACCAACTGACTCTCTCACAGGTTTTTTGCTGCGAATGTACTTGAAAAAATCTTTATTTTGCGTTTTTGCTTCCGCAGCAAGCTTCTTCTCAAATTCTCCCTTTGCCTGCTTTATTAATGCCTTGCATTTGACTTGCCAGTGCTTGTGCTGTTTCCAGGTTTCGTCGTTTGGCTCTTTTTTCCATTTCCTGAAAGATGCTTTTTTGGCAACAACAGCCTCTCTGACCTCACCTTTAAACCATGCTGGCAGTTTTTTTGACTTCCTTCCACTTTTCTTAAAGCGTGGAATAAAGCTGGCTTGGGCTTCCAAGATAGTATTTTTAAACAACACCCAAGCTTGATGTAAGTCTTTAACCTTTGCAACTGCTCCTTTTAGTTTTTTCTTAACTGTTTTCCTCATTTTATCATAGTCTCCCTTTCGAAAGTTAAAAGGTAGTACTGTGGATTTCCTTACTATCCCTCCTCCACTAATTAAATCAAAGGCGATCATGCTATGATCACTATTGCCAAGTGTCCCCAACACCCTTATCTCTTGCACTACATCTGGTGTTCCACTAAGGACTAGGTCTAATATTGCTTCCCCTCTGGTCGGTTCATGAACCAGCTGCTCCAAGAAGCAGTCATTTATTTCATCTAGGAACTTTATCTCCCTAGCATGTCCTGCTGTGACACTGACCCAATCGATACCGGGGTAATTGAAATCACCCATTATTATTACTGCACTGTAACTTTTGCTAGCTTCCTTGATTTCTTTGAGCATTTCATCATCCATTTGTTCATTCTGGCCAGGCGGACGATAGTACACCCCCACTGCTATCGCCTTCCCCTTTTTACATGGAATTTCAATCCATAGAGATTCTACAGCAAATTTTGTTTCCTGCAAAACTTTAATCCTTTCTGTCTCAATGCCCTCTCTAACATAGAGCGCAATCCCTCCACCAATTTGATCAGCTCTATCATTACGATACAGTTTGTACCCAGGAATCCCAGTGTCCCACTGGTTGTCCTCCTTCCACCATGTCTCTGATATTCCAATCATATCTAACCTCTCGTTTAGTGCTATATATTCTAACTCTCCCATCTTGTTTCGTAGACTTCTAGCATTTGCATACAAGCATTTTAGAGACTGTATTTTATTCATATTAATTTGGCTATTGGTAGACATGGGTAATTTGGGATCTTTAAGCTCTGTCTGCGCCATACTTGAGGGCATTTGGGCTACTTTACTCTTTTTTGGAACCTCTCTGCTTTTTGTAGTATCCTTCAAGGATACATTCTTCCGAACCATGCGCTCTTGGGCGACTGTCGGCTTTCCCCTATCATCTAGTTTAAAAGCTGCTCTATCTCCTTTTTAAAGGTTAATGCCAGCAGCCTGGTTCCATCCCGGTTAAGGTGAAGCCCATCCCTTCGGAAGAGCCCCTCCTTTCCCCAGAATGTTCCCCAGTTCCTAACAAATCCAAACCCCTCATCTCTGTACCATTGTCTCATCCACGCATTGAGACTCCGGAGCTCTGCCTGCCTTTTGGGTCCTGCACGTGGAATGGGAAGCATTTCGGAGAACGCTACACTGGAAGTTCTGGATTTCAACTTCCTACCTAAAAGCCTAAATTTAGCTTCCAGAACCTCCCTACCACATTTTCCTATGTCATTGATACCGACATGTACCAAGACAGCAGACTCCTCCCCAGCACTATCTAAGACATTATCTAGGTGGCGCGTGAGGTCCGCTACCTTCGCACCAGGCAGGCATGTTACCAGGCGATCCTCACGTCCACCAGCCACCCAGCTATCTACATGCCTAATGATCGAATCACCAACTATAACTGCTGTCCTAACCCTTCCCTCATGGGCACATGGCCCTGGAGAAACTTCCTCGGTGCGAGAGGGGTTTACATCACCTGGAGGACAGGTCCTAGTTACAGGATCACTTCCTGCCACACCAGGATGATGCTCTCCTGTCACGTGACCTCTCTCCTCCATGGCAACAGGGATGCTGCCAGACTGGAGGTAGGATTTCAGGACTATATCCCTGTAGGTCTCGTCTATGTACCTCTCTGTCTGTCTTATGTTTTCCAAGTCTGCTACTCTAGCCTCTAGAGAACGGACTCGTTCCCTGAGAGCAAAGAGCTCCTTGCACCTAGTGCACACGTAAGACCTCTCACCAACTGGGAGAAAATCATACATGTGACACTCAATGCAAAAGACTGGAAATCCCACATCCCTCTGCTGGACTGCTGTCTGCATCTTAGTTTTAAGTTTGTGTTTAGATCTTTAAGTTCTTTACGTACTAAAGGGTGCTATGGATATTTATACCAATAAAACTGTACCTAATAAGTTTAATATACCTTGTTCACCTGAAGCTTAATTAATCTCAGGTCCATAGTGTATGACTGATTTGGGTAACGAGCTTCACCTGAGAGCACCTCCTGTCTTTTACGATGTGCAAGTACCTATAAAGCTGTGATTAACCCGGGGTGGGTGGGCGTGGGGAGGGAGGGAGGGATATAACACTTATTAAAGAGGGCTGCTGAGGTAAGCTATATTCTGATTTGATTTAAATTATAGCTCTTTGCTGCTGCTAGGCTCTAACCTATTATGAAATTTGAACTACAAGCTCTCTGCTGGATTCTAAATTTAACCAGAAAGCTCTCTTCTGTGTTTTAAATTGAAACTAAAAATACTTTGCTGATGCTAGGCCCTGAGTGACTATGAAATTTAAACTACAAGCTCTCTGCTGGATTCTAAATTTAAACAGAAAGCTCTGTTCTGTGTTTTAAATTGAATCTAAAAGTACTTTGCTGATGCTAGGCCGTGAGTGACTATGAAATTTAAACTACAGCTCTCTACTGGGTATGAAAGGTAACCAGAAAGTTCTCTTCTGTGTTTTAAATTGAATCTTAAACTGCTGCTACTAGGCCCTGACTGATTTAACAAAAAATAGTGGGTTCACAGATTTATTAGCTTTAAAAGAAAAAAAATTCCTTTCAGAAAAATTCCCAGAAGTATATACTCACAATTGCAGATTTCTCTCCAGAAGTAACAGCCCCCCTTTCTAGTCCTTCGACTGAGGATCACAGAGCTCTGGTTGAGCTATTTATGCTTGTGCTGCCGAGTTAAGCAGTGACCTACTTCCTGGGTAATTAACAGTCCTTGCTTGGATAGAAGGAGTCTTTCAAAATGGCCTTTTGAACTGCCAGCTGGTGTTAACACCTATTGAAAAAGCTTCACAGGTCGCTTGCCCACTAGGTAGAAGGCCTCTTTGTAAAGGTCTCTATAAGACTTTATATGCTGCTCAAGGAGAATTGACCTTGTTTGCCTTTTGTGCTAAGCTATATTCTGATTTGATTTAAATTATAGCTCTTTGCTGCTGCTAGGCTCTAACCTATTATGAAATTTAAACTACAAGCTCTCTGCTGGATTCTAAATTTAACCAGAAAGCTCTCTTCTGTGTTTTAAATTGAAACTAAAAATACTTTGCTGATGCTAGGCCCTGAGTGACTATGAAATTTAAACTACAAGCTCTCTGCTGGATTCTAAATTTAACCAGAAAGCTCTGTTCTGTGTTTAAATTGAATCTAAAAGTACTTTGCTGATGCTAGGCCCTGAGTGACTATGAAATTTAAACTACAGCTCTCTACTGGGTATGAAAGGTAACCAGAAAGTTCTCTTCTGTGTTTTAAATTGAATCTTAAACTGCTGCTACTAGGCCCTGACTGATTTAACAAAAAATAGTGGGTTCACAGATTTATTAGCTTTAAAAGAAAAAAAAATCCTTTCAGAAAAATTCCCAGAAGTATATACTGACAATTGCAGATTTCTCTCCAGAAGTAACAGCCCCCCTTTCTAGTCCTTCAAGACTGAGGATCACAGAGCTCTGGTTGAGCTATTTATGCTTGTGCTGCCGAGTTAAGCAGTGACCTACTTCCTGGGTAATTAACAGTCCTTGCTTGGATAGAAGGAGTCTTTCAAAATGGCCTTTTGAACTGCCAGCTGGTGTTAACACCTATTGAAAAAGCTTCACAGGTCGCTTGCCCACTAGGTAGAAGGCCTCTTTGTAAAGGTCTCTAGAAGACTTTATATGCTGCTCAAGGAGAATTGACCTTGTTTGCCTTTTGTGCTAAGCTATATTCTGATTTGATTTAAATTATAGCTCTTTGCTGCTGCTAGGCTATAACCTATTATGAAATTTAAACTACAAGCTCTCTGCTGGATTCTAAATTTAACCAGAAAGCTCTCTTCTGTGTTTTAAATTGAAACTAAAAATACTTTACTGATGCTAGGCCCTGAGTGACTATGAAATTTAAACTACAATCTCTCTGCTGGATTCTAAATTTAACCAGTAGTAGTTTAAGTTAAGTTACATTCAGGCACAGTGTCCCTAAAGGGCTTACAGTCTGTTTCTACCTGAGGCTATGGAGGGTTAAGGCTACAAGGAGTGTCCGTGGGATTTGAACCCTGTTCTTTCTGAGTCTCTGTCACCCTCTGGAATGACTCCATCTTGTGTATTTCTTTCTGAAGGTGTGGTCTCCAGAACTGCGTACAGCACTCCTAATGAGATCTCACCAGAGGCACTGCCACCTCCCATATCCTGCTGGCTATTGCTCTCTTAATGCACCCACACACCCGTCTTGGTTTTTGCCATTATCTTTCTACCTGGTTGGCCAGCTTAAGATAATCAATTAGGATCACCTCAAGGTCCTAAAAAGCCTCTCAGTATTGCCACTTACGAAAATATTGAAAACAATCATAGTAATGAACCATCATTGTGAAACACTGCAGAGTAACAGCCCTTTCTTCAGAATGAATTCCATTTAGACAGTTACCAAGTTATCCAGTTCCAGGAGTGAGATTTTAAGCCAGTCCTGGATTTCTGACAATCTCGTTCTGATGCATTATGGGACCTGCAACACTGATTTCATTGAGTAAAATCAGGGACTACAAATATCATATTGCACTGCAAGGCAAATTTAAAACCAGATTTGGCAGAACATCTCACTCCTGGCACTGGGTAACTTGGCAGCTCCGCATTTACCTCTACCCATTTTGCCTCTCAAAACTATTTTCTAACCCAGTCAGTCACTTCTCTTACCAAAAGATGCTCATTGCATTTCTAAATGCATGAAAAAATATAACCTTACTCCAATTATGCTAAAATCCAAAGTAAAATAGAGAAAGAGGAAAAAGACCTCAGTGGTACAGAAGGACTCACCAGATGTCTGGCTTAGTGAAAACTATATAGCCATCACACTTTTCATCCTTGAGCACTGTCTAATATAACCACTTTCAAATCACTGGTCATAAAAAGCCTCTTTCTTTTTAAAGTGCAATAACATTTAGAGAACCAGCGTCCATAGACAGGGAATAGCAAGAGTACTTAGCTTGGCCGATTAAACAACTTCATTCCCACTCCAACACCTGGCGTTTCGCTGCAATGCTTCATCAGGGAGCAGGATTATTAATACTCTTTACCAGCTTAACTCCTAAGAAAATTAGAATGCATGTCAGAAACTATCCTAAAAACAGACTCTCACATATAAATCAGACTCATGGCAGGAAACGTTAATGAACTAAACATCATCCCTCACATAAAACCAGCTAATTTAATACTTCTAAAGAAAATGATAAGAAACTGGATGCCAGGAAACCTGAAATACTGGTAAAGGAGAAGAACACCAGAACGGCATTGAAGTGTCGGTACCGCGTGATTATTTTGTGAATCGCTTGGAGAGGCAGAAGATCTTGAAGTACCAAGAAATGCAGTCAGAGACCAAGGAAATGTAGCAGAATGATACAGAAATATTTCCCATTGTACTGGGAGGCACAGGCTTGATAAAGAAGAATTTCCAAGCACATCTTGACAAATTACCCATACATGTTACATCTTACGAACTCCAGCAGGAGGCTCTCTTTGGCACGATGCAAGTATTACGCTGAGCATTAACAGTAAATTTGAGAAACTAAGATCATACTTCACATACCCTGGCTTAGAAGTGAGGTTCACGACTGCCATCGTACGCGCAAAACTAACCCATTTGGAGAAACTACCCTGAGTAAAACCAAGAGCTCTTATAAGGACAAAGCAGCATCTTAGAAGATGATCAGACCTAAAAAAATTATTATGAAACTCTATCTCCACCCATATATAGTATGAGAAACTAAAAATATATTGAGTACTTACATGCCCATAATTAAAGAGTCATCCCCGCATGGACTACCGGCTGAACTGCATTGGCTATGCTGTATTTAAACAGACGCTGAGCATACGCTATAAATGCTGGCTCAGAGACTGATGTTAAAAGGGGTTCCCGAGCCAGAACGTGATTCAATTCAGACTATGTAAACAATACTAGCAAGACTCCTGGACAGCATTCTATATTATATCTCCACATAAGAGCAGCTAATCAGATGTAACCCATCAGAACAGTCAAAACTTACAAAACACTCAATCATAATTCAGACAGCGCAGCCTTCTATAAACAGGTCAAGCAAATGACTTAAAATAAACCCACCACAACTCCACCCTTCAAAACAGACATGCAACATTAATGAAGATTCTATATCACAGACGGCAGAATCAGATTCAAACCGGCAGTGCATGTATTCAAAGAGCTAGTATTATGTGATTTAACAACTTTGGAAAGTGCACGGTCGCTCTGAGTGAAATGCTTTTGTCCTTTTACAAAAAGATCAAGGAATTATTGTGAAACGTGCAGATAAGGGAGGACGGTTGTTATTATGGACCATTCTCAATACCATCAGGAAGTAACACCTCAGCTCTCTGACTCTAATACGTACACTTTATTGTCACAAGATCCTACTAAGCAGTTGCAATCTAAGATTAAGGAGCTCACCACACAAGCTCTAGAGAAGAGTTTCATTAGTAAGAAAGAACTTCAATGTCTGAATGTGTCCTGTCCTAAGACATCATAGTTTTACATCTTACCAAAGATACATAAGAATCCTATTAATCCTCCTGACAGGCCTATAGTCTCCTCTCATGGCTCTTTGTTAGAGTCCTTATCAATATATTTAGATTCTTTTTTAAGGTCTTTATTGCCCTAATTCCATTTTATTTAAAGGGCACTATGCAGGTTTTGAATTTGCCGTCTGACCTGGAGACTACCTGTATAGATCTTTATTGTCTGTTAGTGATGCTTGATGTTACATCATTATATACCAGCATCCCACAAGAACGAGCCCTATAGGTTATAGAAAAAGCTCTCTCCAATCAAGGAGTTTTGAGTGAGGAGCATATTGGCTTTTTGTTACAGTTAGCACATCTGGCGATGTAAAAAATATTTTTTTAATTTGGCCAGTCAAAATGTGGGAGTGGCTGTGGTTCCCTCTATTGCCAGTCTATACATGGCACATTTTTGAGTCTCGTTGACTAACTAACTGTCCTTTTGCAATTAACATCAAGAGATGGGCCTGATATATTGATGATGTTTTTATGCTTTCGGTTGGAACTTTTGATATTCTGCTTGCCTTTTATAATTCAAAATATCACCCCCCCACTCCAGTGAAACAAATTCGAGAAAATGTATACCAGAATCACTTAAAATATCACCTCCCAATATAACAATAAAATTTACTAAACCTTTTGTCGGAGCTACGCTGTAGGAGGGGCCAGAGGGAAACCAGCCCCCCTCCAGACTGCTAGCTTCTTTTATTTTATTTAAATCTAAAGTTCCTCTACCATGACACTTATCTTAAAACTTTCGTTGAACTTCCCAGTAGTCGTCGCTCTCTCAAAGAACTTCAGCACGACGTGCAAGTTTCGGGTAAAGATACCCTGTTTCAAGTGCTTCCAAACTACCAAATTATAGGCAACGAAAAATCAATGTAGACCGCCGTCAACGCAGAACCTCAGCCGCGTTGACGGCGGTCTACATTGATTTTTCGTTGCCTATAATTTGGTAGTTTGGAAGCACTTGAAACAGGGTATCTTTAACCGAAACGTGCACGTCGTGCTGAAGTTTTTTGAGAGAGCGACGACTACTGGGAAGTTCAACGAAAGTTTTAAGATAAGTGTCATGGTAGAGGAACTTTAGATTTAAATAAAATAAAAGAAGCTAGCAGTCTGGAGGGGGGCTGGTTTCCCTCTGGCCCCTCCTACGGCGTAGCTCCGACAAAAAGTTTAGTAAATTTTATTGTTATATTGGGAGGTGATATTTTAAGTGATTCTGGTATACATTTTTTTGCCTTTTATAATTGTCTGAATACGCAAGACATGAATATTCCATTTTCTCTGAGTTATGACAAGATGACAATTTACTTTCTGGATGTACAAATTATTTAGAAAGATAAAAGTCCTTTGACAACTGTGTATCGAAAAGAGATGTATAGACATGCATCTAGTGCTCATCCTGTAAAACGTAAAGATGGCCTCTCCTTTGCACAGTTCCTTCGTTATCATAGGAACTGTAGTACGTTGCCTGAATTTCAAAGAAAAGCTGAAATTCTAGCATCAGCTTTTCAAAAAAGGGGCTATCCTACTTCTATAATCCAGAAGGCTAAGAAAAGTGTTTGGTAAAATGATCCATCTTGGCTTCTTTGTTCTTCTAATGATGATTATCTAAGATTATACACCGCCATTTTCATATTTTGAACATAACTGGCCTCAAAAAAGCTAAGCCCAAGGCTGTGCATGCTAGGGGACGAAATTTGAAGGACTGGCTTTGTCCAGCCAGATATTTAGATATGTCTGAAGCAATAGTTTCTATTCCTGGCCACTGCAAGAGTTGCGGCCACTGTTCTTTATGTGCAGTAATGTTGAATACTTCTAATTTTTTTTATCACGACCGTACTTACCTGCTACGCTGGGCAATTACCTGCCTTATGTCATTTGTAGTAATATTTGATTTTTTGCCCCTGTGGGCAATGCCAGTTTCTCACATGTTTAATAGAACATTGCATAGAATTGATGATACCCCATGGTCAAACATATTGTGACCTGTAGACATGCATTTGATGACGTGCATCGCTTGATAATTGATAACTGGAGGGAATCATGAGAAAATCTTCTCATGAAAAGAGCAACAATGGATTTTCCATTTAAATACCATTGAGCCATCAGGTTTTAATGAATCCAAAGATTGGAATGTATGCTAATAATTTATTGGGAAGCTTATTTAGTTCATATGAGTCATTCACATATATATATATATTTTATGGCCTTTGGATAAAGTTAGGATAGTGATGAATGCATTGTTGCATGTCTGTTTAGAAGGGTGGACTTGTGGTGGGTTTATTTTAAGACATTTACTTGAACTGTTTTTAGAAGGTTGAACTATCTGAATTGTGAATGAGCGTTTTGTAATTTTTGACTGTTCTGATGGGTAACCTTGGTTACCCAGACTCCTGCCTCCCTGCCCCACAGTGTCCCTGCTCCCTCCCCCCCTCAAGAATCACACTCACACACACACAGCTGATTGGTATTAACCTGGTTGAAGCTTTATTACAAAACCCCACAGTTTTACAACTACCAACCAGAGCCAACATTATCAACTTTCACAAATGCCCCCCAATCTATCCTCTTTTCCGGATGATGCCTCTACCAGCCATATTGCTAG
This sequence comes from Ichthyophis bannanicus, assembly GCA_033557465.1. Taxonomy (NCBI): domain Eukaryota; kingdom Metazoa; phylum Chordata; class Amphibia; order Gymnophiona; family Ichthyophiidae; genus Ichthyophis; species Ichthyophis bannanicus. Next base: position 182,775,794 of record CM066034.1, read on the forward strand.
CAAAGACCACCCTTCCCCCCCCCATCTGGTGAAGATCCCAACTACGATATTCCCCCACTCCCTCTTAAACACTGAGCTGAGATCACCTAATATCACTCCCAGGCCCTTAGACTTCAGCTCCACCAATGGAAATTGGCCTCAGTTCCCCCCCCCCCCCAACTGCAACAATCTGCCTCCGCCTCCCCACTTCATCTACTGACAGAGTGGGAGGGTGGGCACGACTTCACCTCCAAAAAGCCTGCTTGCTGAAGGAGGATGAAGGGAGCCAACCGCATGCTAACATATTGCTAACCTGGCCTCCCCCTTCACCCAGGCCTGCATGCCTGCCAATGAAACCTCCTGACACTGCCGCGTCAGGGGATTTCAAATCAAACCCCAGGACCCATTTTCACCACTCCACCCCCCCCCCTCGGATCCTTAATGAATCCTCTAGAAGCCTGAGCCTGCACGTGGGGCCCATGTTACCCTGTGGCCCCCAGGATCCCGATCCAATGGCCTTTTGCATTTATGTCTTATTAGATGCTCTTATGCGGACATATAATATAGAATGCTGTCCAGGAGTCTTGTTAGTGATTGTTAGTATTAGAAACATAGAAACATGACAACATAAAAAGACCACATAGCCTATCTAGTCTGTCCTTCCATATCAACCACTACAACAGTCCTCTTTTTTCTTTAGACAACCTCTGTGTTTGTCCCATGCTTCTTTGAATTCAGATACTGTCCTCATCTCTACCACCTCCACTGGGAGACTATTCTACGGATCCACGACTCTTTCCGTAAAGAAATATTTCGGCATATCGCTCCTGAATTTATCCCCTTTCACCCTCATCCCATGTCTCCTTGTAGCGGAGTTTACTTTCAATCAAAAGAGGCTCTCCTCCTGTGCATTTGTGACACGGAGGTATTTAAATGTCTCAATCATATCACCTCTTTCTCTCCTTTCCTCTAAGGTGTACATATTAAGATCCTTAAGTCTGTCCTCATATGCTTTATAATGAAGACCACTAACCATTTTAGTAGCCACCCTCTGTACTTACTCCAGCCTGTTTATATCCTTTTGAAGGTGCGGTCTCCAGAATTGCACACAATACTCCAAATGAGGTCGCACCAAAAACTTAAACAGAGGCACTATCACCTCCTTTCTTCTATTGGTCATTCCTCTCCCTATGCACCCAATCATCCGTCTAGCTTTTGCTGTCACCTTTTCTATCTGTTTCGGTACTTTAAGATCATCAGACATAATCACATCTAGGTCCCGCTGTTCTTTAATGTGCAAAAATACTTCACTCCCTATACTATATCGCTCCCTTGGATTGCTGCAGCCCAAATGCATGACCTTGCATTTTTGAACATTAACATTGTTTACATAGCCTGAACTGAATCACATTCTGACTCGGGAATCTCTTTTAATGTCAGTCTCTGAGATGTTATTTATAGTACATTTCTCAGCATCTGTTTAAACACAGCATAGCCAATGCAGTTCAGACGGTAGTTCTTGTGGGGATAACTCTTTAATTATGGGCATAAAAGTACTCAATATATTTTTTGTTTCTCAGCATTTTCTAGTTTTACCAACTATATATGGGTGGAGATACTTTCGTAATCATTTTTTTTATGTCTGACCATTTTCTAAGAGGCTGCTTTGTCCTTATAAGAACTCTTGGTTCTCTATGAGGGGTCAGCCAGTTTCTTTAGAAGTATTAAATTAGCTGGTTTTATGTAAGGGATGATGTTTAGTTCATTAAAGTTTCCTGCCATGAGTCTGATTTATATGTGAGAGTCTGTTTTGGGGATAATTTCTTCTATGCACTCTAATTTTCTTAAGAGTTAAGCTGGCAAAGAGTATTAATAATCCTGCTCCCTGACGAAGCATTTCAGCGAAACGCCAGGTGCTGAAGTGGGAATGAAGTTGTTTAATCGGCCAAGCTAAGTACTCTTCCTATGCACTTTGTTTGCTGTCTATGGATGCTGGCTCTCTAAATGTTATTGCACTTTAAAGAGAAAGAGGCTTTTTATGACCAGTGACGTGAAAGTGGTTATATTAGACTGTGTTCAAAGATGAAAAGTGTGATGGTTATATAGTTTTCACTGAGCCAGATATCTGGTGAGTCCTTCTATATCACTGAGGTCTTTTTCCTCTTTATCTATTTTATGTTGTTGTTTGCTCACTTTCAATTTTTTGAGCATAATTGGATTCAGGTTATATTACTGCTCTTTGTGAGGATATATTTTGCATATCAGTGTATTTATCAGTCATCTGTAGTGAGCTGTGTCACAGACCTTGTTATAAATCCAAGTAAACCATATCTGGCACTCTCTTGTGATGGTGTTATTGGCTCATGTAGTCTAAGAAATTGATCCGATTCCTCTGACAAGAACTGCTTCTAGCAAAACCACACTGCTTCAGATCTTACAACCCACTGAATTCAGAAACTGCACTAGCCTCTGTTTTAACAGTGCCTCCATGAAATTACTCACCACTGAGGTCAGACTGACTGGCCTGTAGTTGCCAGCCTTCTTTTCTTTTTTGCAGAGGAACCTTCTCTGCCCATTTCTAGTCCTCCAAAAGTACGCCTGACTCTAAGGGCGTATTGAAAATATCAGACAGTGGAGATGACAGAACTTACCTTAGTTCTCTTAATACTTGTAAACCATCCGGTCTCATTGTTTTGTCTACTTTTAGTTTACCTAGCTCTTCACCAGTGAAGTCTTCTAATATTTGCTTGAGGTCTACCTCAATTCTGTCCTAATATCTAAGACCTGACTCCCCACCCCTACATTAGGGGCTTCCTCAGGGTAAATCAATCTACTGCATGTGCTCTTCTCAAGGTTAACTCAGTTACGTTACTGTACTAGTCTCGACTACATTCAATAGCAACAAATTTCATAGTCTAAATGTGCATTGACTAAAAATATTTGTGTAAATTGCTATCTAGAGTATATTCTTTCTCCTATAAAGATGGCACATATTCTTTTCTCTTCTTCAGGGACTATAATATTTTAAAGTTAGTGACAAAAGAAGAAATTTGAGTTTGGAGTCCAGGTTACTAAAAAGCCACAGCACTGCTTCAAACGGTGCCATAGACAGTTATGGATGCCAATATGAGTAGATGAGTTTTGTAATCTACCTTTAATGGGCATTATGAGATTTAAAGAAAAATAGCCTACACTACTGTATAGTCACTTTAGGACAGATCATTATAAAATTCCATTATCACTGCTACAAGTTGGACTATTTGTCATCACAGAAGAGATGACAAGCTCAGAAATACTACATTGGTTATTATCAGGTGATAAATGATATTCCATTAGAGGTGCAATACATCATCAGCAAAGCTGCAATGAAGATATCAAACCTACCAGCACTTGACTTATAATTTAATTTTCAAAAGCTGTCAACTAAATTTCTGAAAGCTACGCATTTTCATTTTTAAAATTCATCTTATTTATTCTCCTTCGTCTGTTAGTCTAATTTTTGTGATATGGCAAAAATAACTGATTGTATGCAATGGATAATTCTCTCCCTTGATTAGGTAATATATCAGGTGTCACTTACTTACTCAACATTAATTGACATATAGGAGAGGGAAATGCTTTTGCATTTTTAAATGTAGGAATATAGGAAAAGTCAATATACAAATCAGTTTTGCTCTGAGATATAGCCTTGTGAGAGGACTGAAAAGAATACCAGGAAAAGTCTTTTTAACTGAATAAATATGGCAAAATTTAATAAATAAATAAATACTGCTTTATTATGTTTGTAAACCTCTATTCTATCATCACATTTTAAAAGATTCATGGACGTAAATGGCCTCTTATAAAATGTGATCATTCTTAAAAAGTAGGCCGACACACACTTGTAGAGCAGGCAAGCTCAGGGGAGGAGCTTGGATGGAGTCATGATTTCCGTACATATTTTATAACGTATCCGTATTCTTGCTAACATTTATGCCTGCACTCGAGCAAATGTAATGCCCCTGCCTTCAATCTAGGGGAGATTACTGCAGATTTTGTTCTAGTATGTTATAAAAGACATAGGCACCTATTTGTCATTATAAAATAGGCAGGCACCTTCCTGCATAAGAACATAAGAACATAAGATATGCCATACTGGGTCAGACCAAGGTTCATCAAGCCCAGTATCCTGTTTCCAACAGTAGCCAATCTAGGTCATACGTACCTAGCAGTTTCCCCAAAAGACACAGGTTCCGCAATGCTTGTACTGGGTCAAGCATTGATATCCTGGGTCCCTTCTTAATAATGGTTTATGGACCTTTCCTCCAGGAACTTGTCCAAACCTTTTTTAAACCCATCTACACTAACAGCCTTTACTACATCCTCCGGTAACAAATTCCAGAGTTTGATTACACGTTGAGTGAAAAAATATTTTCTCTTATTAGTCTTAAATAGTTTACCCTGTAGCTTCATTGCATGTTCCCATGTCTTTCTATATTCTGATAACATAAATGTATTCTGATACCGTAAACATTATAAATAAATTACATCTGCATTGAGACAGGTAATGTTATATGGAATACCTATTCCAACTTAACAAAAAGATGCTTATTATAGTCTTATTTTGTAAAAGCAGCATAGGCACCTAAATGCTTTTACGAAATAAGCACCCAGAACGAGCCCCATTAGTGCAAAATTGTCACACGCAAATTTATACCAACTCCGAGGAAGGTGCCACCTTGCCATCCTGCCTCTTTTCCACCCAAACTACATTCCTAGAAATACCTCAGCATTGTGCAGGACTTGCTAACCGGCTAAATGCTGCTGAGCCCAATATTCAGCAACACTCTCCAGATCATGTCACTGAATATTTCTTCTGATTATCGTCACACTATCTGGTTGGTGTTGGAGAGGCCCAAGGGCAGATCAGGAAATCATTTTCAGTGCCACTATCTGGAAAGGTATCCACATAATTTAGCACAGGTAAAAGGCTTTCCTAAGTCTATATGGCTTGGGCTCGCTGGTCATTCTGGAATGAACTTAGCTGCTATCCACATAGCGGCAGCACTGACCACAAAATCCAGATATTCAGTGGCAACCACTATGCAGATTTTTTTTCTCACAGTGTCCTGCGTTAAAAAACAAACAAAAAGCACTGGCCACCACAAGCTGAATATCGGTCCGACAGTCTTTTCAGCACTTTTCCCCTTCAGAATATCACTGCAGCACTTTTCATGGTTTGCCTATAATTTCTAGTATTGTCATGTTTTTCTTATCCTGACCTAAGGAAGGAGAATTTAATTTCGAATAATTAGTTGAGAACTTTGCTAAACTAATTCAAAATAGAGATACTGTTCTGGATGATTTTGAAGTTTCTTAAACTGGTGTTGCCATTTGAATTGAGATTTCCTCTTACGGTCTCGAGAGCAGGCTTTTTAAGGGTTCCCTCTTTAAATGCTGCTCACGTGGAGGGTAATTTTCTGGATAATTTTTGAGCCTACAATGCTGTTTTAAGTTGTGCAAATGGGCATTTCAGTATGGTTAACTGTCAGGGCTGAGTCTGCATATTATTGTCTGCCATGGACTTTGGATGGGCAGAATATAAATGTGTATTAAATAAATAAATATATAGATAAATTAACAGAGAAATAAATAATCACCCTAAAATTTGTATCTTCTTTGTTTCTAAGACATGAGCAGGGTTTAATTGATCTCCCTATTTTTTTACTTCCATAATAATTTCTGAGTTCATTAAACACTTCATTCTTACAGTCAATAATATCTATGAAGAAAACACAATTTACAATCTGTGAAACTGACTGTGTAGGAAAAGTCCGATGTACCTGAAATTTCGCAAGGTTTCTTTCCCTTTATTTCCACAGTGAAAGGAAAAGTCTGAGTTTTAACCTTGCATCCCACTGAAAGAAAATGATCATGCTATTAGGATGCAACATTATTAAGAAGAATTTGAGCCCAGTTTTTCATAAAGCATCTGGGTGGGAAATGGAACATCAAAGTCTGGACAATCACATTTTCTCATTTATTTTACAAAAGTCTTTGCTGAGGATTATATTCATAAATATGAAATTTTAGCTTTTCAAATTTATTTTGGTGATGGCAATTTAGGCACATAGGTCTTGTGACAAGTTTGGTTTCTTACCACCCTTTAAGACAACAGTCTAACGTAAGGAGTTAATTGTGGAAGCCACCTCCTTTTAGTATTGCCATATAGGGTCGGGGAAGAGGCTGGGGATGGCCGACATCCCCATTGCTATCTTACTATCCAGACACATATTGCTAAGAAACTATTTCATCTTTGAGGTTACCACCCTCCTCCATGAAACAGGAGGATATTTCATTTCATACGTTGAGCAAAATCACCGTAGCTCACCCTGGCTGTAACAGTCAGTGACTAACAACTAGCCCCTCTTTCACCTTCCTCGCCTCATCAACGGACAGGGATGCTTCTTTCTTGTCATCCCTGCCTGTTGTCATTCAAAACTTTACTTGCTGTGTGCCAGTCTCATGGTCAAGCCCCCCCCCCCCCCTCATCCTGCCTTTCCATGTTGTGATTAAGTCAGCCTTTTCAACACTTTGACTCCAGTTGGCCTATATGCCATCCTATGAGTGAGAGGAATGAAAAAAAAGCTAAAAGAATGAAGGAACAGGACTTGGCAGCCATTGAAATAGAGCAGCTGGTCACTACCCCTTCTCTTCCCTGGACTCCCTGCTGGCCTACTGTTGACAGTAGGACAATAACCCTCCCTGGGTTGGGCTCAGACTATTTTCATTAAGAACTTTGTGAAAATTTGTTTTCTATGTGGACATTTATTTATTTGCAGAATTGCTATACCACTAAGTTGTGAACATCATAGTGGTTAAAAAAAAATCAAGGGGAACAGATTAACATACAGCAACAAAGTAGGAGAATATAGGGGAAAAGAAAAAAAAATCTTTAACCTGTCCCAGAAATGACTCACACAATACACCCATTTGTGCAGGCAAATGAATGTATGCAAATGAGCTGAGTGCATATTCAGGACACAAAATCAATAATGAGGGCAGTTTTAGAACAGGGTGCCTAGGTTTAGAGGAAAAGAAGGTGCCTATTTTTTTGCATAGTTTTATAAAGACACATAAGCACCTATGTGTCCTTTTAAAATGCTAGCAAAAATCCAGCAGCAATAGCAACTACTTTGAAGCTGAAGGTATTAGCATGTATAAGCATCAGGGAGAAGCTGTTAAAGATTTTTCTGCATGCTTTCGGATAATTTTGAATAGATGTATATGTGGGTAAGAAGTACACTTACTGAAAGATCATATGTACTTTTGTATGGACCAAGTCAGGGGTTCAGGTTTTTTTTTTCTAATTTTTATTTCTAAATTTTCAACAAATACATCAAGCAATATTCCATACTTGAAAGAAATGGAAAGGTAAAGATCGCAGAGATCATTGAAACAAAAGGAAATAACCCAATTACAATAATAATACAGAGCATTTACCTAACACTACCAGCCCACAAATACGGGAGGGGGAGGAAACACAGAAAGAGGCTAGATGTTATAGATATTTAGCAATCAAGAAATAACCATTAATAATAAAGAAAGAAATAGGACCGAGTGGTGTGAGTTCAACATAAGTGCCCATGATGAGTCGATCTAAGTGGGCTCCACTGGAGCTGGAACATCCCGGAGGGCAGCTCTCCCATCCAAAAACATACGCAATTGTTTAAGATCATAAAAAATAAATCTAGCCGAAGCCGACTTTATAAGGCATTTACAGGGAAATTTCAATATAAAGGAAAAACCTAACAAAACCACCTCAGGACGCATGGTCAGAAACCTTTTCCTTTTTTCCTGAGTTACAAAGGAAACATCAGAAAAAATCCAAACTTTCTGACCAAAATTTTTTTATCAGAATTTCTAAAGAACAATCTCAGGATCCAAGACCTATCCGGCTCTAGAACAAATGTTACTAAAAGAGTAGCTCTCCTAGTTATTTCCTCATCAGAAGCTTCTAATACTTGAGAGAGGTTCAGAGCATCAAGACTATCCCCTTGTTCACCCACCACATTGGCAACCACATCAACAGAACTAAAGCGTTTTTTCATAGGTAAATAATATACTTTAGAGGTGGGGGGAAGGGCATTTTCCGGCAACCCCAAAACTTCTCTCAAATATTTCTTAAACAACTCTACCGAGGAAACAGCAGAAGAAACAGGAAAATTAACAATTCGCAGATTTAACTTTTTGGAGAAATTCTCCAACTTCTCCAACTTAGCATTAATTACCGTGCTTTCCCTAACAAGGGCAGAGCACTGAGTCTTCAGATTAACTACTTGTGTAGAAAAGACTTCTAACGTTTGAGCAGAGTCTTTACTGGCTTGTTCCTGTCCATACAACCTTGCCTGAAAGTCCTGTGCAGTCTTCTCCAGTGTCCAATCGCTTGGAAACGGAGCACAACAACGAAACAATTGCAGACCAAATGGAGTCCAAAGTTACTACCGCTGGTTTATCCAGGGTAATGCTGCCAGTTGTAACCCCGGGTCTCCCTGCATCTCTCGAGGCAGACAACTCCGTCTCGCTGGACTGCTGGGACTCCGGATCTCCTCTAAGCACTTTCGGGGTGGCCAGAATAGCCACACCACTTCCTCCAGCGATATGCGGCACACCCACCTCTGGCATTCCTCCTGAATACGGCATAACAGAGGCTCCCTCGTTGAGGTGCATCCGCAGCCGGGAATCCAGACCAACAGGCAGCAAAGAGGGCTCACCAGGCGGCACACGTTGCTCGGGGCTCAGACTAACGTCTGAGGTTGAAAGGACCGCCTTCAAGTCAGCTCCAACATCAACCCCGGCAACAGACTGAGAAGCTCCGATGGCCACAAACTTGGTTATAGGCTGCTGGTTAGGCGGAAGGTCAGCATCAGGAAACTTAACCTTCCCCTTTCTCTTCCCCATCACGGGAGAAAAAGGAAATAAACACAAAGGAAAGTTTTGTGCGAGAAACCGCAGCCACAGCTCAAGCCAGTCGGCGGAGCACACCTTACACGGTCGCCATCTTGGATCCTCCCCGATCCTGGGAGACTTACAGGGGGGTTCAGTTTTGATGGAGTGGAAGTGTAGTTGCAATGTATGTGCCTAGTAGATAAAATATGTAGACATATATTATTATAGCATGGGCAAGCATTCAGGTTCAGGGCCCACAGGGAAGCCTTTTGTTCAGCAGTGTATTTGACAGCCTGACCCCAGTGGTAGCACCACAAGATTGCCACAAGGTTCATGGAAGCCATTTTGAACTCAGGACTCCGACAGGGCAGGAGTGACTAGGGACTGTTCATGCTTCCCACTAGAGATAAGGGAGCACTGGTAAGAATCAGTGGTGATATCAGCAGTTTGGTGGATCCAGGGGTAGAGAGTATTTGCTTGAGATGTCAAGAGTAGGAGACATTGAATGATGTTGGTTTGTTGGATAGGGAAGATTTGGGGTGGGGGTAGATACTACATTAGATCGGGGATGTTGGGGTTGAGGACTGGGGGTGGGGCATTGAGTGATGAGTCCTTTGGATGGGGGGATTGGGGATGTGCAGCTGCACTAACTGCTTTGTACAGTATATGCCCACTCTCTGCTCAGTCCCCCACCCCCTAAAAGGACATGCAATTACCATATCCATGCATGCTAACTGCTTAGTACACTTTAGTAAAAGGGGCACTTTTGTGACCCTGGGATCACTCAAAATCACACGAAGTGCCAATAAGAAGCAGTAATAGAGCATCATCAACTCATGCCTCAGAATTGCTCCAGAACCATAGTGCAGTCCTCTACCTATAAGACCACTCTTTCTCCCTTTGCCACTCCTCAGTACTAATGATCCTGAAATACAAATTCTGCCAGTCAAGCAAAAGGAAAATTTAAAATTCCTTGGCTTAATATGTGTTCACAGACATAGGACAACATTCGGATAAACTGACAAAAGACTTTGCTGGAAACAAAAGGTGGATTCAGATGTTGTTTTAATACTACCACCTATAAGCACTACAATATTTGCATAAAGCGGAGTTGCCTTAGAAGATCTAGCCTTCAGCAATACGCTACATCCATCACATTCATCTTGTCCATTTTTTTTTAAATTTGATTTTAAATATTTACAACAGTATACATCTTCCCTACCCGAAATTGCTAATGAACTATTATTGTCTGTGAAATCTACTTGGATGAGTGATGACCAACTTAAAAGGAACATCAATGTTTTATTTGCAAAATATAAGCTGAAAATTGTCTACAGATTCTCTTTATTGATCCTCCTGTTTCACAGAAGGAAGTTTATGCACTTAACAAAATCAAATATAGCTGCAGATACTGTATAGTATAAAATATTTTAAAAAACCCATTCAATTACTGGACATAAATTTTATTATGTGGTAAATGTTTTTTGCTATCTGTAATATAATATTTATGGAGCCATGGGGTATTTATGCTAATATATACTTAGTACATTTATTATTATGGCATTGTAAGATCTAAGTTGACTGTGTTCAATGCGTCTTGAAATGTTTCTGCTAATTCTATTTAAACTCAACTATTTTTTCAATTCCGTAAATATAGGTCACTAGAAGTGACACTACACGTGGACGAGTAGCCTAGTGGTTAGAGGAACAGCCTAACACCCAGGAGATCTGGATTTGATTCACACTGGCACTCCTTGGACAAACCACTGTGCCAGGTTTTTCTTCCAAGGCAATGGAGGGTAATCTACTTCCAGTCATACCTTGCCAAGAAAACTCAGGGGCTGCTGGGTCACCAGGAGTCAGCATTGACTTGACAGCACTTAAAAAAAAGAACAAGTGGGCTTTGTTGGTTGGGTCTCATACTCTTTTGATGCTGGCCACAAGAGGTACATTTTGTAGGTCCACACACATACTTTGAGGCCTTGGATATTGCAGTCTAATAGAGGCAAGGGGCCTGGTGGGCCTGGAAAGCACAGCCCTGCTACCTGAAAGAGAGGCAAAGATCTGGCGGGCAGTAAAGGCTCTAATAATGCAGTAGGAAACCTCTACACCCCAGATAGTGTGGCCCAAAAGATGCAGGGACTCTGATGATCCTAGAAAGTACAGTCTATTAGGGGGGCGGAGCCTGATGTCCAGCGGGATGGTCGCATAACGCTGAGGCTCCCGAGAGGCCTACTCAGAATCCTGAACTAACACCTCACTAACTTAGAACTTCTACTCTGATCTTGCCGGGGCACATTGGTGAGATGGCGGGGACCAAACCAACGCGCCTGGAATTTGGATCTCCAGCGGCTTCTCACGGCAAACGCTCCAAAACTGAACCTCCGTCCCCGCAGAAGGGGCTGGCCTTGTGCGAGGGCCCCGAAATGCAGCAGGAAATCCTCGTAGAGATTAGAGGGGTCAAAAACCTTGTGCAGGCAAACGGTGAAGCACTCCGAGCGCTGCGGGAAGATTTTGGTGTGCTGCAAAGCAAGCTAGAAGGGCTTTCTTCGCGTCAGGACAAAATGGAGAGCATATTGGACTCCCATGCGGCCCGGTTGTCCAAACGCGACAAAGTTGAACGACAGGTGCGGGCCTTGCAGAAAGAGGTGGAAGATGGCAATAACAGAGCGCGTCGCAACAACATACGACTCGTGGGCATACCGGAGGGAGCGGAATCGGGAGACATGAAAGAGTTTTTATGCAAAATCCTCCCTTCCCTGCTCCAAATCACCTTTACCAAAGATTTGGAGATTGATCGCGCTCATCGTGTACCCGCCAGCATAACGCTCAACAGGAAGACCCCGCGGCCTATCATTTTTCGACTATTGAGATATCAACACGTGGAGCAAATCCAAAGTGCCTCTCGGGCAAAGGGCCATATGGAGTTTGAGAGCCACAAGATCTCCTTCTATCCCGACTTGGCTAAACCCACGGTCGACCGCCGAAAGCGCTTTCTGGAATTCCGGCCGAGGCTTCAACAACTACAAGCACGCTATGGCCTGATGTACCCGGCCAAGCTCCGAGTCACGCTTCACAATCAGACAAGAACATTTGAGGACCCTGATCTACTAGCGGAGTTTTTGGATTCCAAAGAAGCCGACTTGATGCGCTGATTTCCAGAATATTCCTGCAAGTCTCCTCATTTCCGCTATATCTGCCATATTGGATCTGCCGCAGCCTGGCAAAGAGTCTGGCGTGGGCAGTCTGTGGCCTTACTCTTGATGGTATCTGTGACCCGACTTCCTCTACCCACAGCAGCCTTGATGAGTATCAGAGACAGTGTTATCATGGACTCTGGTGTTTCTTTTCTTTTTTTTTACATGTCTTTCTATTTCCTCTCTAGGGCCTCCTCCCGCAGACTTATGGTCGCCATATTCTTTGGGGGTTTTGCTTCTTCTCTAAGATACGTTGGTACATACTTTTCAATATGGGGTGTATTAGCCAGAATACTCGGTGATCATGATATTGTTGTACAGATTCTGCTTATGTTATATGCTATCAGGCACCCTTACCTAAAATGTCTATTACCGATTGATGGCACCATGTAAGATTTTCTCATTGAACGTAAAAGGAATCAATAATCCGATAAAACGGAAGAAAATCCTAAGCTACCTCAGTCAGGAAGCAGCGGATCTGATTTTTCTCCAAGAAACGCATTTAAATTCGAAGGAAACGCTTAAACTCAATATTGAACCTTACATGGTGGCCGCCTATTCCCCAGCCGTTTCTAAGAAATGTGGGGTTGCCATACTGGTTAGGAAATCTTTGCATGCTACTGTTATTGCGACTAGCTCAGATACAGAAGGTAGATGGTCTAGAGTTCACCTCAAGATAGGTAGCCTTGAAGTTACATGTATATGCCTTTACGCTCCTAATGTTGATGACCCTGCCTTTTTTGCTACCATTGCTCAGGTTGCGCAGGCTTCTGCTAATACTTCATTGATCATTGGGGGGGATTTCAATCTAGTCCTTGATCCCCTGATTGACAAACAGCCGCCTAGGACGAGTGGTCCCCCCAAGAGTCATGCCACGCTTACCTCCCTGATTAAGGATCTTGCTTTAGTTGATCTATGGAGGCTACTACACCCCAATGAGCTTGACTTCACCTTCTTCTCCTTTCCTCATAAATCTCAGTCTCGCATAGACTTCTTTCTAATCTCAAAACTGCTAGTTCCTCAGGTGGACACTGCAAAGATTCACTCCCAACATATCTCAGATCATGCTGCCATTTCCTTTCAACTAAACACTACTGTATCCCAGGGAAACTCGGGAGCCTGGTTCTTTGATAGGGCCCTGTTAACTCAGCCAGAGTTTCAATCAGAAATTCGAGCAGCCATACAGGATTACTTCCATTTTAATTTACCCCAAGATACTGCGAATTGGGCTTGGTGGGAGGGCTTCAAAGCGGCCATTCGGGCAACGATCACTAGCTATCAAATCCGCCTGCGGAAACAACGTAAACAGCAGCTGCTCATACTAGACCAACAAATAAAGGCAGGCGAACGAGTTCTAACTTCACGCACTGACCCATGTGTATTGATTTGCTTACAGCGTCTCCGTTTTCAATATAATTCAATCCTCTCAACTGCAGCTTCTAAGAGTATTGAGCTTCAGCGAGGGACATATTATCGTGAAAATAACCGAGCCGGTCGACTCTTAGCCAATGCCTTGAAAGGTCAAAAAGAAGCCAAACGCGTTGCGGCCCTTCGAGCTCCACAGGGAGGGGGCATAGTGACTACAGACTCCGACATTGTAGAGCTCTTTCGGGATTTCTATACCCGCCTATATCAATCTGAATGTGGGTTCTCGTCCGAGACATTCGAGCGCTTGCTTTCGGGCATTCAGCGGCCGACCCTCTCTGAAGATGATAGGGATGCGATGGATGAACCCTTCTCTACATCAGAGATCCAATCTGCCCTAAAACGAACAGCCTCGGGCCGTGCCGCAGGGCCCGATGGTCTCCCGACCGAATTCTACAGAACGTTCAGTGCAGATTTAGTTCCCTATTTAAAACTCTATTTTACTGCCCTTGCGGTAGATACATCCTCTTTGGGATCCTTTTCTGCAGCTAATGTGGTTGTATTTGAGAAAGAAGGCAGAGACCCGCTACTGACCGCCAACTATCGTCCAATCTCCCTACTTAATGCCGACTATAAGATCTTCGCAACGATCTTGGCCACCCGGCTATCTGACATGATGGCTACCTTGATTCACCCCGACCAATGCGGTTTTATACCCGGCAGATCAACTGCTGACAATGCTCGGACCTTGTGCCATGTGCTCTCTAGTGCTGCCAATCTCGACCATCCATGGGTGGGTCTTTCCCTGGATGCCGAAAAAGCCTTTGATCGTCTAGAATGGCCCTTCTTATTTGCAGTTCTCCGATGGTATGGCTTTGGAGAAGGCTTCCTCCGATATCTCCAAGTCATGTATACTCAACCCGTCGCCAGTATTTGTGTAAACGCCATCAAATCTCAGCCATTTAACCTCCAAAGAGGCACGCGTCAAGGTTGCCCCCTATCACCAATGCTGTTTGATCTCGCTCTTGAACCCCTAGCCCTCCTTATTAGACAGTCTGCACGCATTCGAGGTGTCCCCTTTAGTCATAGGGAGATTAAACTCTCTGCATATGCAGATGACCTTATGCTCTTCGTATCCCTCGATTCGGTTCCAGCTGTCTTGGATCTGATTGACGGATACTCACAATTATCGGGCTATAAAATTAACTGGACCAAATCTGTAGCATTCCCACTGAACCGCTGGGTACATGAGGCTGACATGCAGGCCTTTCCCTTCCTTTGGCAATCCCGCATGGTGAAGTATCTCGGGGTCCATTACTGTTCTCCATTAGAAGACACTATCAGTTTTAATGCCAAAGAGGTAGTCTCCAAAGTCCGTGAACTCACAAATCGTTGGTCTCCCTTATCTCTCACATGGTGGGACCGCTTAGAAACTGTAAAAATGATGATAGTCCCCAAAGTGAACTACATTTTAGAAATGCTGCCATGCTTACTTCCGTTACATACTTATAAAGATATTGAGGGCCTTCTCGTCCGTTATCTCTGGCAGGGCAAGCCACCAAGGAT
Source organism: Ichthyophis bannanicus (assembly GCA_033557465.1). Classification (NCBI taxonomy): domain Eukaryota; kingdom Metazoa; phylum Chordata; class Amphibia; order Gymnophiona; family Ichthyophiidae; genus Ichthyophis; species Ichthyophis bannanicus. The sequence goes on from CM066034.1 coordinate 182,790,829, forward strand.
AGCTAAACATAAACTGCAGTCTGTAAAGGAACGAGGGGGTACCAGATTTCCTGATTTTCTCAGATATCATCAAGCCTTTCTACTTAAGCAAGGTGCCCGATGGCTAGATGCCTCAACAGACAGCAGACCAGTTTGGCTTGACATAGAAGAGGAGCTTAGTAGCCCAATTCCGTTGACCCATCTCCCCGGTATGTCCTATCAAGTAGACACCCGCCATCCACCAATGATTGTCGACACTCTTGCGGCCTTTAACACTCTCATTCTATCCCTGGGCCCGAATGTATGTCCTCAGGACGGACTCCCGCTATGGAATAACCCCAGAATTCAAGTCCTAAATAGAACAATAGCCTGGAAACCCTGGTACTCCAGGGGGATCTGGACACCCCAACAGCTTTTCTCTGCAGCTCGTTGGAAAACCTTTTCTGATTTACAAAAGGAATTTGCGTTACCAGCGAAACACTACTTTCAATTGATGCAGCTTCAACACTGCCTCAAAAGTGCTCGAATCCTGCCGCCCTCTGCCCCTACTGAGGATGGGCTATTAGAGATAGTTCACTCCATTAGTAGTACACATGGGGTAGCCTCTAACTTTTATAAAATAATATGTCAGGGTACAGGCACGGACACTTTTAGAGCCCAACAAGCCTGGGAGCGCGAACTGCAAACCACTTTAACCCCTGTGCAATGGAGCGTTTTCTGGAGTAAAGTAGTGCGGGTCTCCCAGTCTGCCTCTGTTACCCAAACTCTCTTCTTCTTTGCACACAGATGCTTTTATACCCCAGAAAAAATTGCCAAATGGATCCCAAATGCTAGGGACCTGTGTTGGTCTTGCCATACTGCTGTGGGAACCTTCGTTCATGTTATTTATGAATGTCCTCAACTACAGGTCTATTGGGGGCGGGTCTGGGGTCGTATTCAATCTATCTTACACTTTCATGAACCTCTCTCTTGGAAGGTCGTGGGACTCCGCTCTGTGGCGGAGGTCCCCTCTCTTCCTAAGAAGGGTCGCTTTCTCCTTGATTTCATGCTGGGTATAGCCATATGCTTAATCACGAGGAATTGGAAGGATAGCTCTCGACTTACTGTCAATGAATGGTGGAACCTCGTCTGCTTATATAGTAAATATGAGCAGATACCTCGGAGAGCTATTCCCCATGTCCAAACTCACTCTCGCTTGTCTAAATGGCAGATGCTTAATGATTATGTACAATCTGCTCATTGCTCCAACATGCCTGTATAATGCGCACTCATCATGTTTTAGATCACCGTTAGGTTTTGTAACACAATAATGTAAGTACACGCCCGCTTCGGGAATGCTTAGTTTTCTAGAGAAGAAGCAGGGGGGAGGGGGGTGGTAGGGGTTTATTTTGGTGTATGTATTACACGTTCTGTATCTGTCTTTTGCTGTATGTCTTCCTTTTCCTTTGTTGTTATAAAACGAAAATAAAGAATTAAAAAAAAAAAAAGAAAGTACAGTCTATTATCCTAACAAAAGTACAGGGTTTGGCAGGTAGCAAGGATGAAGGTGATGGTGACAGACTCTAGAATATTTCTAGAGTCTGGCATTGGCAAGGAGTTGGTCAGGAAATGTTCTTCAGTGAATTTTCATTGGGTGTCAGCTGGTTTCATGCAATATAACTGATTTATGGGTAGAAGGAAAAACAGCATAAAAATCATTTTGATGTTATTTAGACAATCCTGCCACACAATGGGAAAGGGAATAAAAAATAGTCAATAATATTATAGTACTTGTATAACATTTGTCCAATGCACTTTAGAGACACAGCATAAAGTTATTGAAAATTTAGGCTTTCAGAATTAAGCTAGAGTATCTTAACTGCTGTTACTGATAAAAATAGTATACTAAAACAATTTCTTGATGTAGTTCAAAAGTTGTATGCACATTTGTTTAGCGCTAGTAAACTGTGAGAAACACTGGACTTTTAACTGCTAAATATGAACAACAGAGATCAAAAGGGGTCAGTAAGTGGTGATCTGAGCAGGATATAAAGTCAAAGGAAGCACAGAGAGCATTGTGATGGCTTAAGGGAGTTGATCACTGCCTCGAGATTTCTTTGCCTGTTTTCTGTCCTCTGGTTCTCTGATTGCTATTGAATCTAAAGGGCTCTGAATCTAACATGCGCTAAGCAGTTAGCATGTGTTTCAGCATGCGGTAACCATGTGCTGAAGCCCCTGGTAACTGTTAGCAAGCAGGCAGGATAGTTACCATTCGTGATTTTGTGCTGTGACTCATGCGTTGGAGTAGCAAATGGACAGGTTTGGAGCAAAGAGTGAGCATGGTGAGTACAGTGGAGTCTATGTGGGGGTAAACTCCACACATTGTCACTATTGCAGTTAGTGCAGGTGCAATTACGTTCACTTCAGTAGGTGGCGTTTTGTGCATCTACAGTAAAAACTCCCCATGTTAGGGTACAGCACTGTGCGTTAACTGCCAAGAACTGTCCCTGCCCCCGACAGTTAACATAGTGGGTTTTCAATTAATGCTCATCAGTTTCACGTTATTCATGTGTTACGTGCAAAACTGTAGTGGATTTTAGAAAAAGGGCCCCGAAATGTCTAGACTCAGGTATGTGATTGGTAGTGCTATTCCTGACACTGTCTATACCTTGACTGGGTTCTAACATGCAGTTACTACATAGCACAATCCAGTCACAAGAAGAGTAATTTTATAAAGTTGTGTCTAGATGGCATTCATTTTCACACATATGCATGTTTCATAAAATCAGGTGCACAATGACTCATAGCAACCCTACAGCTGGTATAAATGAACATGCCTACCTTTTGCAAGTACCCACATAAATTATGGCATTCTATAATCATTGTGCATACTGGTACACACTGCCTATACTCTTTCCAAACTCTCCCCATGCACATGCCTACAATGAAAGTATGCATAATACAATATCACACGTATTTTTACTCTAGTCAGTGTTTAATAAGAGGTAAATTGCCACTTACGTGCATAAAGTACTAAAATACTGACATTTAGGCATGTTGTTGGCACCTAAAAATATTTGTCTCCTTTTAAATTTAGCCCCAAAATGTTAAGAAATCAGTAAAAAATGGCCAACATCTTAGCAACTGCTCAAATTAAGTATGAGCTCTATTCACTCAAACTGATTTTGCTCCCCAAGGACAAATCATACAAAAATGCCCAAAATAACAAATATTTAGAAGTTATTAAACCAAAAAAGGGATGTTAGACATGGTCTTCCCAAATATGCTATTCTATGGACGAATGAAGAAGAGTCAACATAGATGCTCCATGAACATCCTTCACTTGATCCACAGACAGATCAGCACTCAGTCATCCATATCTAACGGAGATATATCTACTCTTTATTACATGAGACTAGTCACCAAAAATCCATTCCAGGGTACTGCCACAGCCTAGTAACTCTTCCTTTGGGAGCAATATAAGAAACATTTTTAGACTTGAGGTGGTACAGGAAAGCTAACTTGAACAAATTCACCAGCTAATGCAGAAAAGCATTTTTCTGGCACTTTTCCCGTGTTAGGTTTGCTCTCCGAAGCAGAAAGCAAGCTAGCACTGAAAAATGCCAAAATAATAACTGTGTTAAATTGCATGCAAACTGCTGCATAGCTCATTGCACCCAATGTAAAAAACTGCACTGATACTTAGCGCAGTTTGTTTACACTGTTTTTTAATGCCGTATCTTCACACCAGTTTTGGGCAGTTGTAAAGATCCATCAGAGCAAAAGTATCATCTGATGTGAAGTTTTACACTTCACCTCAGATGATCCAGGCATTGGGGAAAGACCCTTATGCCATTGGCAGACTATTGGGGGGACGGTGCCCCCCAGACAATGATCCCCCAACAGAAACCAAATTCCCGGTGGTCCAGCAGTCCTGATCCCTCTAAGCACCAAATATAAGAATCCCTGGTGGCCCAGTGGCCCTGTACTCCCCTCCCCATACAAAAAAAGTCCCTGGTGGACCCCGGACCCCTGTACCCCCTCCCAGTACCTTTAATCTGGGGCAGGAGCATTAGCCACATGCCCATGTCCAACATTTTGAAAAATGGTGGCACCTGGCGCCACATGGTGCATCTTGGAATGCACCGCACCGGGTAGGGTCAGACTGCCATATAAGGCACAAAATCCCTACTTCTCCTTCTAACTATTGACCCATCTCCCTCCTCCCCTTCATCTCTAAACTACTCGAACGTGTGGTTCATCACCATTGCCTTGAATTTCTCTCCTCTGAAGCCCTTCTGGATCCTCTACAATCTGACTTTTGTCCTTTACTTTCTATCAAAATGGCTCTTGTCAAAGTCTCCAGTGGCAATATCCAAGTTTCTTTACTCAATCCTCATCCTTCTTTACCTTTCTGCTGCTTTTGACACTATTGACCACAACCTTCTCCTTCATACCTTCTCGCTTGGTTTTAAGGACTCTGAGCTATCCTGGTTCTCTTATCTCTCCCGTCACTCTTTCAGTATTTATTCTGGTGGATCTTCCTCTACTGCTATCCTGCTCTCAGTTGGTGTGCCTGAAGGATCAGTCTTGGGTCCATGCCTTTTCTCTCTCTATACTCAGTCCCTTGGTTTGCGCATCTCTTTCCATGGATTTCAGGTACGATCTTTACGCTAACAACTCTCAGATCTACCTCTCTACAACTGAAATCTCTCCAGCAATCCAGACCAGGATCTCTACCTGCCTTTCTGACATTGCTGCTTGGATGTCTCACCATCACTTGAAATTGAACAAGGCCAAAACTGAGCTTCTTATTTCCCCCTAAACCCTCCTCTCCCCTTCCTCCTTTCTCAGTCTCTGTGGATAACTCTCTACTCCTCCCTGTCTCCTCAGCTCGCAACATTAGGGTCGTCTTTGACTTTTTTCTCTTCTTCTCCACACACATCACAAATGCTCTGCAAATATCCTATAGGAACTAATCAACCAAGACACCCAAAAATGCCCCCAGAGAACAAGCAATAAGAATTAGATCATCACCCCTCTGGAATACAAGAAAGCCAACCAGACCACCTCCACTAGGGCACATTCCCTCTCTATCCTATGGAAAACTTTACCAGAAGACATCAGATCAACCTTGAATTTCAAGGACGTCTGCAAAAATTAAAGACTTACCTATACGCTGAACACTTTGGACACATCACATAACCATTCACAAGCACTTGTCACATGACATTCCAACATGCAACCTTATAATACACACCATCTGTATTATGCAAGTTTAATAATCTGTATACAGTTTCACACAAGTTTTAAAAGTTTAAAATGTTACAATATTTATCTTTGTTTTAATGTAGCAGTCAATTGTGATCTCTCACTGTTCTGCATAAGCTTAATGTTGTAATGTAAACCGCTCTGAGTGAAGGATAGGGTGGTATACAAAAACTGTTAAATAAATAAATAATTAGCCCTCTACAACATCAACAAAATTCACCCATTCCTTTCTGAACATTCTACTAAGACACTTATTCAGTCCTTAGTCACCTCCCGTCTAGCCTACTCCTTGCTGGTTTTCCTCTAAATCATCTCTCTCACCTTCAATCTGTTCAACACTCTGCTGTGTGGCTAATCTTTTGCCAACCTCATCATGCTCATATTACCCCTCCTCTCAAGCCACTTCATTGGCTCCCTATCCATTTCTGCATCCAGTTCAAACTTGTCCTGCCAACCTATAAGTGCATTCACTCTGCAGCTCCTCAATACCTTTCCTCTCTTATACCTCCCTACACCCCTTCTCGGGAACTCTGCTCTTCTGGAAAATTGCTTCTGTCTGTGCCCTTCTCTTCTATTGCTAACTCCAGACTTTGCTCCTTTCATCTTGCTGCTCTTTATGCCTGGAACAAACTACCTGAGTCTGTATATCAGGCGCCTTCTCTGACTCTTTTCAAATCCAGGCTGAAAACGTAACTCTTTGCTGCCACTTTCAGATCTTGACTCACCTGTTCTTTGCATTTCCTTACCATTCTCCCTAGCTGTATCCCATGTCTACAGTTACTGTGTTGTCTGTCTTGACTACATTGTAAGCTCTCGTGAGCAGGGACTGTCTTTTGCATATGTCTGTGCAGCGCTGCGTATGTCTTGAGCGCTATACAAATCTTCAGTAGTAGTAGTAGTAGCATGTTGCATCCTGGGATGCATGAGCTGTTCCAGATTCATCAGGGTAGTCAATCTTCCATATAAGGCTTTTTTTTTTTTGCCTTGTATGGTAGTCTGACACTGCTAGATGCATCCCAAGAGGCACCATGCGGGTCCAGGTGCCACCACTTTTCAGGATAGTGGCACATGGGCAGCAGCATGTGGGCCCTGCCCGGTTGAATATCGGGCCCATGGTGAAATTCCAAAACGTGTTCCAGTTCACACCACCCTGCTGCATCACAGCATCAAATACCCATGGACATTTTAAACCTACAAGAGACTGGCATTTGTACGATTTTAAAACTGCATAAAAACCAGAGGTAGATTGACCATTTGCAAGAATCTTTCCGCAGACCATAGTTACAGTAAGTCTGGTGGATGACAAATATTTTTAGACAAAGTGAGTACTCCATTAAACCGAAGGACAAATTCTCGAACCTGAAGACCTGGGTTTGCGTTAAATTGAATTTTTCCATAAGGCGAGAGGCGGAAACAATACTGCCATTCTCAAATAATTGGCCAACACATCAAATCCCCTTGATGCGCCATCCTTTCCGAAATATTTTACATTTATTTATTCAAATTAAAGAATCATACCAAAGCGCAGCCTCTGACAAAGCCAAATAAGAGACGGTGCAACCCTTATCTAGCTCTCTCAAAGCCCTAATAGAACTTCATGGTAGGTAGCAATCTCATAGGAAATGGATATCCTATTATTCTTTCAACCTCCTGCCAAGTGGGGGTCAAGGCCTCCACCAGATTTTCTGATAGCCACAGTGCTCCATATCTCAACAACGCTGTAGAGTGGTACGTATAAAAATCTGGAAACCCATCTCCCCCCTTTGCTCTAGATTGCTTAAGCTTAGCTAAAGCAATACGTGGCACTTTGTTATTCCACAGAAACCTAGTTAACATTCTATCTAATTGTGAATAGAACTGTGAACCACAGAATCCAGGAAGCATGCTTAATTTATACACTACCTGTGGTGAAACCATCATTTTAATGGTATGTAATCTCCCCACCATAATAAGCTTAATGGCGACCAGCACTGCAGCAAATCCTTCAGCTCAGATAATTTTGATGTTATATGATATTGTGTCCTCTAAGTCTGTACAAAAGTACATACCTAAATATTTAATCTTGTGTGGAGACCACTTGAAGTTAGCATCCCCTAAATCATTTTGGGTGGTGAAATCATTCATAGGCAAGATTTCTGACTTCCCAATTTACTTTAAAACCCGAGAGGACACATTTCAGAGCGATTACCAAATGATGTTCCAGAAGGTAAAGCTAGGTAAAGATAGGTAAATCTCCATGGATGAAAACTGTTCTCTCCTCAACAGATTAAAACATAGATGATGTTTCACTGTGCATGAAACCTTTAGCCATTAGAGTTATGTTTTCATTTTGGAATGATATGAAAATATCAATCACTGTGCACAAGTCCACAAAACAACCTCATCAATGTTACTGCCCTCAAACACGGACAAAAATATCTTGAGGGGTAGGACCTAAGTTGCTCAACAGGAGAGCTCTAGTACCTTGTTTGCATTTCTTTGTGATATACTGTATCTCTTTGGGCTTACCTTTAGTTGGGTTGACGATATGGGGCATCAGTCTGTGAGACATATAGGCAAGGTACATGCTTTCCCCTGGGCACTGACCTCTGCCCTTATTTTAAAAGCCAGTCTTCCATTGCTCTTTCTGTTCATGCCTGCCATGGAAACCCTGCTACAGCTGTGGAGGGATTTTCCCTTAGCCCTGAACTGTGCATGCTACACTACAGCTTGAAACTTGCATGCTTCCTGACCTGCTACAATAACATGACTCAGAGGTGTTTAGCACTAGGTGTCTGCAAGGAGGGGTATCTGTGGCAAGGGTCCTGGAGCTTAGTAAATAAGTGCTACAGGCATGAGGCGAAAGGAGTGCTGCTCAAGCTGTAGCTTGATAGAGATGATCACAAATAATATACCACTATTGCGAGCAAGATGGAATGGTGATTCAGAATAATTGCAGCCTCTTAATCCATTGTTGTTGTTGTTGTTGTTAAGTGCCATCGAGTTGGTGTCGACTCATGACGACCCTCTTGATATTTATCCTAAACTGTGTTTGAATTCAGAGGTTGGCCCTGTATGTCTGAAGCTTCAGAAAAAGACGGAGCCTCAGAGGTGGAATAAGTCCCCTTGGACACGGCGTTCTTTCAGCGGCCGGCAGGGACAGGAGAGGCAGGATGGAGGAAGTTTCCTGCAGCTGGACCCTGGCCATGGGAGGCCAGATAAGAACATAACATGTGCCATACTGGGTTAAACAAAGGTCCATCAAGCCCAGAATTGTGTTTCCAACAGTGGCCAATCTAGGTCACAAATACCTAAGTAGCAGTTTCCCCAAAAGACACATAGGTTCCACAATGCTTGTATTGGGGCAAGCAGTGGATATTCTGGGTCCTCTTTAATAATGGTTTATGGACCTTTCCTCCAGGAACTTGTCCAAACCTTTTTTAAACCCGGCTACACTAACGACTTTTACAACATCCTCCGGTAGCAAATTCCAGAGTTTGATTACACGTTGATTGAAAAAATATTTTCTCTTATTAGTTTTAAGTAGATTACCCTGTAGCTTCATTGCATGCCCTCTAGTCCTTCTATATTTTGATGATTTATTTTATTTATTTATTTATTTATTTACATTCTCTTATATACCGCGCTATTCTGCATCAGTGCGGTTTACATTGAACAAACTGAAATTACATTGAACAGGGCATTATAACTTGGAGATAACTATTTTGCAGGGAACATGGGCTATGGATGTAAACAATCGATCTATGTTTACCCGTTCCACTCCATTCGTTAATTTATAGACATCTATCATATCTCCCCTCAGACGTCTCTTTTCCAGGTTGAAGATACCTAACCTTTTTAGCCTCTCTTCATAGGGGTATCCTTCCATCCCCTTTACCATTTTGGTGGCTCTTCTCTGAACCTTTTCTAATAACGCTGTATCCTTTTTAAGATACGGCAACTAGAATTGCACACAATATTCAAGGTACAGTCACACCATGGAACAGTACAGAGGCATTATATAATACTTTGTTTTATTCTCTATTCCTTTCCTTATGATACCTAGCATTCTATTTGCTCTCTTGGCCGCTGCTGCACTCTGGGTGGAGGGTTTTAACATGTTATCCACAATGACACCTAAATCTTTTTCCTGGCTGGTGGTTCCTAAGGTGGAACCTTGCATCGCGTAAGCATAGTGTGTGTTTTTCTTTCCTAGGTGCATAACTTTGGACTTGTCCACATTAAATTTCATCTGCCATTTGGATGCCCAGTCTTCCAATTTATCAAGATCCTCTTGCAACTATCCACAATCCTCATGGGTTTTAACATCTTTAAATAATTTTGTGTCATCTGCAAATGTGATAACCTCACTCGTTATTCCCATTTCCAGGTCATTTATGAATATGTTAAAAAGCAGCGGACCCAGAACAGATCCCTGGGGCACTTCACTATTCACCTTTCTCCATTGGGAAAATTGGTCATTTAACCCTACCCTCTGCTTTCTGTCTTTTAACCATTTCCTCATCCATAATAGTACACTGTCTCCTATCCCATGACTTTCTAATTTTGCCAAACGTCTCTCATGAGGGACCTTGTCAAAGGCTTTCTGAAAGTCTAGATACACTATATCAACTGACTCATCTTTGTCTACCTGTTTATTCACACCTTCATAAAACATAACAGATTAGTAAGACAAGACCTTCCTTGGATAAAGCCATGTTGACTGTCTCCCATTAAGCCATAAATTATTATATGGTCACGACTTTTACAGAGTAGAAATCTGTAATAAAAGCAACTTAACTCTGTATTGATTAGAAAGATTGGTAGATTCACATGTAGACTAGAAACCTTAATGGATCGAGTATTCAAAAGGCAACATTCTTCATTGGAAGCTAACGTGGTCTCAGTATTTGTAGACAGGAAAGAAATACTTCTAATTCACTGTCACGGACTTAACATCAACGACCACACTTTCATAGCAACCAATGTTTCAACTATATTTCTTAAAATCTCTCTCCATCAGCATAAGGTAATCCAAAAGATTTGCTTAGCTTGTATTGATCGAGCTTCAACTTCGATCTGCTGCCAATGGTGTTATCATTTCTTCCCAATGACTCTCGCCGCTTGTTGTTCCCATTGACGCTAACCAGCGCTAGGCGTTTCGCCACTCAGGGTTCCTCAGGGGAAATGCTAAGCTACTAAAATGCAAAATGTAGTTCAATTAGATACCACTTTCTCAAAATTATAAAACGTCTCCGTACAAAACACAGGAAACTTCATCTACTCACTTTTTTAATGTCCTGCTAGCGTTCCCATCACTCATAACTGCTGAACTGCTGAACAAGAGTGAGGGACGCCGCGCATGCATTATCTTTAAATAGTCAGGGATTAAGTTTGAATAAGCTCAGCTGACTATTACGTCATAAGCATGCTTCCCATTCTATCCGGGCGTTCAAGCCTAGAGGCATCACAGTGTTTAATGAATGAATCCATTTCTGTTCTATAAATAACAAAGTCTCATCCTTTGTACTGCCAAAGTGTGTGTGTTGTATTTGTATTATGCAAAAACATCGTAGGTCCTCAAAGCTGTGTTGATGAGCTAAACAATGCTCTACAATAGGTGCCTCAATTCGACCACATTTCAACTTGCTTTTATGTTCATTTATCCGCAAGCGAAAGGCACGATTGGTTTTGCCAACATACAGCAAGGAACAGGGGCATTTAATACAGTACACGACATGTGTAGAATCGCATGAGGTGTTAGTCCTTAATTTATATTCTCGTCCATTATGTGTAAACCTGTCACAGTCCTGAGTCACACAACAGATAGAGCAATTCCCAGAAGCTTTATGTCCACCCATGTTTTCTACATCTACATGGGGGGATCGGAGAACTGCTGGACTTAACAGGTCTTTTAGATTCTTTTGTCTTTGCCATACACACCTAGTCCGATACTGCTGCAAGCCTGGGATGGCTGATAAAACATTCTGATGTCTGTGCATACTGGCTTGCAGCTGTTTACTCAGTGGAGAGTATGCCGTTATGAAGTTGATTTGATCTTCTAATGATGAAGTTTGACCTTTAGGTTGTAGTAGTAAATCTCTATTGAGAAAACGCGCTCTAGTATAAGCTTCCTTAATAATATGCCGTGGGTAACCCCGTTGCATAAAATTCTGCTTTAACTGGACTGTTTGTTTCTGATATTCCTGAATAGTACTACAGTTACGTCGATATCGAACAAACTGTGAGAAGGGAAGGCTGTTACGCAATAAGCCATGACTATCTACATGTTCAGTAATGTTGTTCTTTATGATGGTTTCCACCATTTTTCCCAGTACTGACATCAGGCTCACTGGTCTGTAGATTCCCAGGTCACCCCTGGAACCCTTTTTAAAAACTGGCATTACATTGGCCATCCTCCAATCTTCAGGTATTATAGATGATTTTAATGATAGTTCACAGATTACTAATAGTAGGTCTGCAATCTCATATTTTAGTTCTTTCAACACCCTTGGATGTATACCATCTGGTCCAGGTGATTTGCTACTCTTCAGTTTATCAAATAGCTGTAATACATCTTCCCGATGTATCGATATTTCTTTCAATTCTTCAGCAGCATCTCCTTTAAATACCATTTCAGTCATAGATAAAATTCCTACATCTTTCTCAGTAAAGGCCAAAGCAAAGAATTCCTTTAGTCTCTCCGCTATGGCCTTGTCCCTTCTTAGTGCTCCTTTTACCCCTCTATCATCTAATGGTCCAATTGACACTCTCAAAGGTTTTTTGTTACGAATGTACTGTAAAAAGTCTTTATTATGCATTTTTGCTTCCACAGCAAGCTTCTTCTCAAGTTCTTTCTTTGCCTGCCTTGTCAATTCCTTGCATCTAACTTGCCAGTGTTTGTGTTGTTTCCAATTTTCCTCATTTGGCTCTTTTTTCCCATTTCCTGAACGATGGTTTTTTGGCAACAACAGCCTCTCTGATCTCACCTTTAAAACATGCTGGCAGTTTTTTGGATTTTTTTCCACCTTTCTTAAAGCATGGAATAGAGCTGGTCTAGGCTTCCAAGATAGTATTTTTAAACTACTCCCAAGCGTGATGTAAATCTTTAACCTTTGCAACTGCTCCTTTTAGTTTTTCGCAGGTCTGAATGTGGGGAAAGGAGGCAATTTGAGGAGGCCAGCATTTGCGATTCCTGAATGGAGCCATGGTGCCATGGCAATGGGACGCCATGGCTCTGTGGCTCCATTCAGGAGTCTGACTGTGCTAGATGGGTAGTCTCCGGGACATACAGCTGGGCAGAATCAGGTCCTGACCTGTATGTACAGGTGCTAGACCCAATTCTAATCCCATGGGGGCCATGGGATCAGAATCGGGTCAAGCTCTGTGCAGTCCGATTCTGCCCAGACATACAGGGGCTGGATAGCCTGATTGGAATAGGCCTCCACGTGATCATCAGATGTAAAGTGCCTGATGTCGGTCCATTTCAGTTCACTGACACCCAACAGATTGAGTTGTACACGTTCCATTTCATTCTTGACCACCTCCAACTTCCCTTAGTTCATGCTTTGTACATTCCATGTCCCAATATGTAAGACATTTTTGCAGCTTCTGACTCTTATTTCATGCTCAGCTACATCAACGGTCAGACGTCCCAAGGGCTTTCATCCAACCATATCGTAAATGCTGGCTTTACTCTGAAAAGTATTCAGCTCCTCCCCAGTAGCCAGTTGAGTGCCTTCCAACATGGGAGTCTCATCTTCAAGCACTATAGTGCAATTTCTTTTGCTGTGACTATCCATTGGGTTTTTGTGGCAAGATACAGAAGTTGATTGCCAGGCTTCTCTTCCATGCAGGTACTTCTAGTGTTGTTGCCATTGTCATAGAAATGTGATCCTCTGCCATCGATACTGTCCCACTCTGCCGCTGCCAAGATGGGTGGTTTGTCTTGGTCTGGCACCTCAGCTGAGGCCTGTCCATCTCGGGAGACCCTGCCAGTAGTTAAGCTACCGATAGCTTAGCCCTCAGCATCACTGATGCACACAAGCCTTCACAGCACGACAAGCTGCAAACCAAGTGAGGGATAGATATACTTATAGCTACAATTATAATTACCACCTAAGTATATACTAAGTAATCACATGCCTACAGGAGGAGATAAATCTTAAGCCTCTTCCTAAGTATGTACTGGTCAGGAATTATTAGAAATTGCATGTGCCTGCATAAAAATATACTGTAAATCTTAAGCCGCTTCCGAAACATGCTAATGTCTGGTAAAAGCCATATCTCTATAGGAAACGAATTCGAAAGTCTAGGAGCTTCAACAGAAAACATTCTCTGACTTAATTCACAAAAATGTTTCTCATGAAAAGTAGATACATCCAGTTGCATAGTGACCTGAGAACGCAATGTATGTGGAGGACAGTAAACCCTCAAAACTGTAGAAAAACATTGGGGTGCAACATGATTAAGAATTTTAAAGACAATAAGTAAAATCTTATAATTACTGCACCTTTTAACAGGTAACCAATGTAACTTCTGCAGTATTGACATAATATGTTCTGAACTATATCATACCGAATGGTAATATCACTGACTGCTTCTGCTTCAGAAAATGTGTTAATGTTATAATAGCACCATTTAATGCCTGCAATAAATAACATTTCTACTGTGCTTCTGTGAATAGGTGGCAAAGGATCGTATGAATAAAAATGTTTCTCATTTTGCACCTATAAATAGTGTGCATGCCAAAATGATCAATGAGCTAGCATCATATGCTAAAATTTCTTTTCTTAAACTTTCAAAGAGAACATCCTTCAGTCTCAAACCTGGATTCCATTACTGTACAAACAGACCTTTCAATCAGAAATTTCAGACTGGCTTCTAAAATGTCCTTCAAAGAGTGAAGAGAGATAATAACATTGACAGGATAAACCTATAACTCTATGTCAGCAATGATAGTCTTGGTTTTGCCTTAGGGCATATTTACTAAGGTGGGCTAATGGTTAGGACAGGGCTATTTACAATTAGGTCCCATTGAATAACATGGGGCGTAGTAATCAAGGTAGCTGGGCCCGGGTGCAGCACTGGCCCTCCTGATCCCCCCCCAGCCCCCAACCCCCCCCCCGCACCTGTTTCCCGTTACCCAAAACAAATGAGCCAAGACTTGGTTACTGGAAGAAAGAACTGCTTGTAGCTTTATTTACAGGATAAGTAAACTGAACTTGCAATACCACAACAAACAGATTGTGGTTCAACAATAACAAAATTACAACTTCCTCCAATCTGATAAGGTTGCCACCAGCCATGTCATTAGCAAAATGGACTTTACAGGACTTTTGCGTCATGCATGTAACCTATCTCATGTATATATTTCATGTATATAGTTCATCCCCCCCCTGTTATCCAAGTTCATACCCTTGTTCGATGTAAAACCAAACAGAACGTGTGTTTTGGTCATTTTGTTATACTGTAAACCGCGCTGATGCCGAATAGTGCGGTATATAAGCAACTGTAATAAATAAATAAATAATAAATAAAAATGGTTTCTTATCAACCCCGCTTGTTCCGGCATCGTCAGTTCACCCCCACAACTGCCAGTCTTGCTATATTATTAGCAAAGGTTGGTGTCTTTATTTATTTTATGTACTTAATTTCTTTATTTGAACATTTTTATATGCCATCCCTTGCAGTGACCAGGGGCAGTTTACAAAGAACATAGAACATATCAAACTATATTGCAGGGTACTATTTACAAATCAGCTGTTCACATATACAGCAGAATAGCGGATGCTGAGGCAGAGCTACTGACAGTGTAGGATGGGGAAGGGAACGGGATAAGGGAGAAATATATTAAATGGAGTTTCATAAAGAGAAAGGTTTAGAGGGGGGAGAAGAGTAATTACCTAATTAAGCTATATCAAGTGAGAAAGAGGTTCAGGAGAGTATGTATTTATTGTATTTGTATTTCTCCAATATGTAGTGAAGAGAAGTAGGGGGGATCATGGTGTTCGAGGGGGAGTAATAGTGGTGTTGAGGTTAAAGTGTTGAATGAAGAGGAACGATTTAAGCTCTTTTCTAAAAGTCTGTAGACCTTTTATTAGTCTTAGGTTGTCTGGGAGAACATTCCAGAGAGGAGGGGCTACAAACAAGAACGCTCATGAACTTATAGTTTTGAGTTGCGAAGTAGCATGCCGGCAGCCCGATAGACAAAGGAATGTTCCACTTGCCACTAGTGCAGAATTTGCCACTAGAGATCTGGAAGAAAGAATACAGTTTACCAATACATTCCAAAATACATCAGAAGCAGATATATCTGGCGAAGGCCCCAGATTGCCATCTGCCAATCCACTGGATCACTTCGAACCCCCCCCCCCCCCCAAACCAGCAGCAGCTGCACTTATTACTGTCTCCATGTGGAAGGAATGCATCGTAAACTGACTCACCTCGCAACTGTGGTGAGTTAAAACTTTCTGCAAAACCATCACAAATTGGTAACAAGACAACGGGCATGAATCAACATGCACGAACAGTCACTCACCACCCTCCAACCGCAAGCTCCAGTAAGCATGCATGCACGCCACTGAGTAGATCACCAGACCTTCCAGGCTCTGCAGTATCACCTAGAGCCCACAACCCACTTGGTCCCCTTTGGACCAGAGAATCAGGATCCATAACCAGTCCTCCCCCACCCTGAAATGGGCCAACAGCAGGCTGTAGCCCGACCTAGCACAGGTGGAGCCAGGCACCAAATTGATGAACAAAAATGCCTCAAAAAAAGCCAAACAAAAGGCAGCATGAAACAAGGTAACCTCATAAGTGGCGGTCGCCACAACTAGCAGCCCTTCTCACAACCATACCAGCAGTTCATGGAGATTGGCTGCCAAGGGTTGAACCATAAAGGGGAAGACCACTCACAGCCCAATAACAACCTCTGGACAAGGAAAATGGGCAATGGGCTACCCTAACCCGCAGCCTTGGCAAAAAAGGGGAAGCCTGCTAAGTGGGACTTCACCACCACCCATGAAAACCTGGTGCCTTTCATCCCAACAACATATTGGCTGAAAAGCCATTCAGATGCCTGACTCCCCCTGCCAACCCTTGGCCATTAAAGAATTGTTCATGTTCTGAAATCTCCTGCAGTATGAGACCTATGCAGATTTGACAACAGATCCACAAAGTAGGTTCATCATCTCTGATGACCAAGCTGCCATAAATGGTCAGGAACTGCTGCACCTGTCATCTCTGTTCTGTGTGCCAAAGTCCTGAAGAGGGACCCACTGAAGCAGAAGAGATGATCAGCAACATGATTAATAGATCCAAACACATATCACACATGAGCTGTCACATTGAAATATAGAAAAGACAGAACAAAAACACACATCAATGCCACCACATTCTAACAGCGCAGAGAATGCTGATTGATGACTTCTACTACAGCTGCATTGTTGCACCAAAAGAGAATGCATCTATCCCTTAGCTGTTGTGGCCAAATGATCAATGCTACCACTATGGGGAAGAGCTCAAGGAAATTGAGATTATGAGTAAGACCGGGCTCATGCCAATCATCTGCCCACTGGTCAGAATATCAAGCCCCCTGGAAATAGACACCAAAACCAATGTCCCCAGAGGCATCAGAAAACAGCTGTGAGTCAACATTAGAGACCTCCTCAAACTGGAAAGCCACAGTCCCATTGAAATCTGCTAGGAAAGAGTTCTAAACCCTCAAGGCTTCCCTTATCCCCATGGAGATGCGAATATAATGATGCGGATACCCTACCCCAGACATAGTTCGAGTCAGGCATTGGGAAAAAGCATAGCCCATTGGGATCACATGACAAGCAAAATTAAGAGACCCCACCAGGGCCTGCATTTGCCTCAAAGAGACCTTATGAGCTGACCCCACCAGAGCCAACAACCCCCATGGATTTGCCACCTTCTTCTCCGGCAGCTGAGCCACCATTGCCACTGTGTCCAACTCGATACCTAAAAAAGTCAGAAATGTCACCAGGCCCTGTATCTTCTCTGCAGCCAAGGGAATGCCAAACTTGCATACCAGCTCAACAAGGCCTCCAACAATGCACAAAAGTGTGCGACCGTGCTGGCCCCAGAATCAAAAAGTCATCAAAATAATGGACTTGAAGGACTTCCAAAAGGGAGTGCTATAACTGGAAAAAGATCTGAACTTGTGGGTATTTATCTTCTGGGAAATACTCTAAATCTTGGGGAAAAGGGAATTCTTTGTATTAAAGCTGATAAATCTGTATTTTAGAATTCAGTGTTTTTGTTGAGTCAGTCAGGTCTTAATACCACCAGACAGCTTTTTATTTAAATTAAATCAGAGCATAGCTTAGCATAGAAAGTAAAATAGAGAAAATAGTCTTTGAGTAGAAAGAAATATTTGTTTCTAATGAGCTTTTTATTTAAATCAAATCAGAGTATAACAGCATAGAAAGTAAAATAGAGTAAATATTCTCTGAATAGAAATAAATAATTTGTTTCTAGAGGCCTTTACAAAGAAGCCTTATAGTTAGTAGGCAAAAGATCTATGAAGTTGTCTTAAACAGGTATTAAAGCCAAGTGACAGATCAACAGGGCAATTTGAAAGGCCCCCTCTATCAAACCAAGGGCTTTGTGAATCACCCAGTAAATTGTTAAGACATTACCTTAGAAACACAGGTCAGGCCACTGTGTAGCAAGCCAGCTTTTATTAATTCTTCTTTCCCTCCCACCCACAACAGGCATAATCTTAGGTTCCTAACCTATTAAATGGAAAGAGGTAGTCAAATTTCACTTTCACGTTCAGCTGGTTATCCTCATCAGGAATAGCTTAATTAAGGACCTGAAATTAATTAATCTTGAGGTGAAGAAAGTCCTTTAAACATATTAGATATAGTTGTACAAGTATCTCCAGCAAACAAGTAAGTAAACAATTTAAATAACCAAACAAAACCTTAAAACTAAGATGCAGACAGCAGTCCAGCAGAAAAATGGGGGCTATCCAGTCTTTTGAGTATCACATGTATGATTTTC
Organism: Ichthyophis bannanicus; assembly: GCA_033557465.1. Taxonomy (NCBI): domain Eukaryota; kingdom Metazoa; phylum Chordata; class Amphibia; order Gymnophiona; family Ichthyophiidae; genus Ichthyophis; species Ichthyophis bannanicus. The sequence goes on from CM066034.1 coordinate 182,809,069, forward strand.
TCCCAGTTGGTAAGGGGTCTTATGTGTGCACTAGGTGCAAGGAGCCTTTTGCTCTCAGGGAATGAGTCCAATCTCTGGAGGCTAGAGTAGCAGACTTGGAGGATATAAGGAAGAAAGAAAGGTATATAGATGAGACCTATAGGGATGTAGTACTAACATCCCACCTCCAGTCTGGCAGCCTCCCTGTTGCCATGAAGGAGAGAGATCATGTGACAGGAGAGAATCAATCTGGTGTGGCAGGAAGTGATCCTGTAGCTAGGACCTGTCCTCCAGGTGATGTAAAACCCTCTTGCACTAAGGAGGCTTCTACAGAACCATATGCCCATGATGGAAGGGTTAGGACAGCCTTTATAGTTGGTGATTCTATCATTAGGCATGTAGATAGCTGGGTGGCTGGTGAACGTAAAAATTGCCTGGTAGCATGCCAACCTGGTGCAAAGGTAGTGGACCTTATGCACTTTCTAAACAAGGTTTTAAATAGCGCTGGGGAGGAGTCTTTTGTCTTTGTACATGTTGGTAGCAATGACATAGGAAAGTGTGGGAGGGAGTTTTTGGAGGCCACATTTAAGCTTTTAGGTAGGAAATTGAGATCTAGAACTTTCAGGAGAACATTTTCTGAAATGCTACCTGTTCCACACACAGAACCCAAATGACAGGCAGAGCTCTGGAGTCTCAATGCATGGATGAGACAATGGTGCAAGGAGGAGGGTTTTGGATTTGTTAAGAACTGGGCAAAAGGTGTTCAACTGAAGGAACATTGCATGTGATAGAACTAACTGCTTCCCCCTAGAAGGGAATCTCCAAACCTGATTTAAAACCTCTAAGTAAAACGTTTGCATCACTCTGCTGCTGTTAGTGAGTCAATCAAGTGTGCATGGCCTCAATATGCACAGGGGTGAAGGCACCAGGGAGTTCTTTCCTGCTTCACTTAGAGGTGGCATGTCTGCCACCACAGGAAGAACAGGTGTGGCAAAATCTACAGTTGGGGAAGCGACAAGATGATTTGTTGAAACACCAACGGTCATCCAGCCCACCTCTCCCGAGTTTACTTTGCTGATCCCCAGCTGGGCCTGACCGAATGGACTGCCTACCAGACGAGCCCGGCCTGGAACCACCTTTCACATTTCCACCCAAAGTCCCCCCCTGACCATGCTGACATCTGTGTCAGCCATAAATTAATGTCTTGCGTTCCCCAAGACATCTGTTTACACTCCTCCGTTTTATCCCTACACTTGTCTTAATTGAGCCAGGCCCAGTCTTCATGCATCTGGGAAGCTTCGAATATGGAGTCGGCATACGCCAACATAGGGCCATACTGATAAGGCATGTGATGACACCAAACACTGGCTAAGCAGAGGAAGGCCCTGGTCCAATTCACCACGGTCCATGAGACTTTCCAAAGCCAGCAGGCTTTCTCGTCCTTCCGTTCCTTCCTACTATCCCCAGACCACTTCCTACCTTCCAAGAGGCGGAAAATGTCAGTTTATTTCCATTTCCTAATCTTCCAGCACAAAGCCCAAGGGACACTTTCGGACACTTTCCCATAGTTCCAAAAAGGGGGCCAGTGCAGCTTCTCCCGCTGAAAGCTCCAGCAATCTCCTGGCCGCAAGATCTTGAAGGCAACTAAGATCCAGAACTTGACGACAAGGAAGAATCTGACCCCCGCCAAAGCCTATGCGACTGCTTACATCACTTCCTAGCCTTTTCCCCCTGCTCCTGGTGGCATGACAGCTGACACAGTTGGAGACTCACCTGGGGGAGGGACCACATCAGAGGCCGCTGGGACTGGGGGATGGTCCACTGGGTCCCACTGCTGCTCCATTAGCTCCTGATGCTGTCTCTCATCCATATACTGGCCCAAAGCCAACCGGCTCGGATCCCCACTCCAAGCCAGGATTCAACAATCCTCATCCACCACTGAATGAAACTGCCCACCAACTGGGGCTCCCTGTGGAGGAAGAAAAACACCAGCAAAGCGAGGAGCTACAGAGGTCCCCCAACCAACCAGACTATGCTGTGTTAGAAGGATGTTGCCCCTCAGCAACCCAATGAAGCACTGCTAGCTGCCTAGCAAAAGGCTGAGGCTGCCAGGAATCTGCTGCCAGTGACCAAGCCCCATGTCCCCCCTGCCCATGCTACACCCACATCCCACACAGGGAGAAATTCAGGGAGCAACACTGACCCTAAATGAAAAATTACAGGAGGGTTCCCAAGCACCCCATGCGACATAGGCCCATCTATACCTGACTGGCTAGCCCCAGGAAGGCCAGCTTCATTTGCACCTGGTAAAGCCTGAAGGCTGGGGGGGAGGACAAAAACCGGCACCCCTTCAGGGCTTCTGACCTGAGCCTGGGGCCCTGCCCCCTGCTTGACTCAAGGACTGAGGAACCACTACCATTGCTCCTAACACCTCCAGCTAGATCCAACCTCACATCCCCCATAGGAGAAGCCCCGCCCCATGAGAAGAGCCAGGCAAGCTTCCATCTCCACAGGCCTGCTCTCCACTACCCCACACCCTGCTGTCCCGTGGGAGCCAGCAGCGCTCTGGTCTCTGGCCTCATGATCACTCTTTCCCCCCTCCCTCTAACAGTTCAACCCCTTCCCTGCCCCCAGACCACTGCAACAGCAAGGCTGCCACAGCCCTGCCCATGCTGAGGTGCCACTGGGGATGTGGCCAGAGAAAGTGCACTGTCCCTGGTCAAACTTAACTGCAGCCTGCAGATTGACACCCACCACCCCAGCACAGGCTTGGCCTGATGTGAAGCCAATGGCCTCTGTGGCGCTGACATTGGCTCAGGTGCCCACCCTCAGTCCCACCTACCACATGCACCAACCTCTCCTCGGGTGCTGATGAAGCGGCTCCAACTGACAACATGTGCTGCTGAGCCAGTATAATAAGCTGAGCCTACGCCAATGCCACAAGACCGCACCAGCAAAGGACAGGGCCACAAGCAGAAGAGTGCCACCAAAGACCCAGGTACTGTGAAAACCACTGCACATAACCTGACACAGCCCTGAATGGAGGAAGGAGGAAGAGGCTACACTCACATCACAGGTAAAGGGTTGCTCCGGCTCCTCCCTCCCCTCCACTTGACCTGCACCAATCCCGGTCCTATCTTAAGGGAGCAGGACTCAAATATACCCTATACTTGACCTCTCCATACCAACCCCCTCCCCCAGCAAATTTGAACCATCACAATGGTCCCCCTGAAGCCCGATTATGGCTCTAGTGCCCACCTTCCCCCACCCCGGCTCACCATTGCTGCAACCCTGCTGAGGAACCCACTCACCTCGGACCGGGCATCTGATTACCGATGGCCGACAAGGATGGACCCCGCAGCCTGAGGCACTTACAAATAGCCCATGCTAGCCATTAGCTTAGTAAACATCCTCCTTACTGTATGCCTAGACTTTTTTGTGTTTCTCCAGTCTCTTACATATAGCATGGAACTACAGTGATCACTCTAGAAAAGGACTTTTCTTTTTTCATTTTGTAATCTTAGTACACAGTAATTGTAGGAAATTTTGTCTCACCATAACAAAGTTTATTTATTTATAAGTATGTGAAGTCATCATACATGCTAAATCATGGTTCTGTTTAAATTGCTACTCATCAGAAGCACACATTATAAAGAAATAGAGCACAGTAGATTGCTGGCAATTGTGAACTGACAACAGCCGATCAGCAGATGGCATACATGTCTCAGGGTTCTCAATGCTGCTGCCTGGCATCTGCAGTTCAGTATCAAGTATTTATTTAATTTCCCTACAGTCACTATCACCCAACTGGACGTTCTTTAGTTTCATTGAAAATGCTGTGAATCCTCGAAAGATAATATCCAAAATGTACTCCCTTCTTAGAGATGGTAATATCTAGGCTAGTATATGTGTGGAAAAGTCCTGGGAGCTTGATATTGGAGTGCTGCCTTCGCCCAAATAGTGGGCTAAGTTTTGGGGATCTCTGAGGCGGATTTCTTGCTCTGCTGCTTTGACACAAACGTTCCTTTTCACACATAGAGCCTTTGTAACTCCTTTTTTATTATCAAAATGGAAACCTGAGTAAGGTGATAGAGGTTGGTCCTACTGACAACCTGCCAGTACTTCTCACATATGTTCTTTGAATGTCCAAACATACAAAGTTTCTGGGAACCAGTATGGGTATGTATACAAAACATTTTGCAAATAACAACTCCCCTGACTTGGAAGATTGTCGCATACTGATCCTTAGCAGGGATACGAGTACCATCATTGCAAAAAGCTCAATACTTCCTTTTTGATTTTATGATGGGAGATGCCTTAAAACTGATCCTGGTTCACTGGAAGTCTTCAGCTCTTCTGGACTACCATCAGTGGTGAAACCTTTTGTATCTCTAACATCGCTATGAGAGGGTTTCTAGCCTATCTGCACTTAACAATGGATCCCATCAGCTGACATGGCAAAGGCTCAATAATTTTGCCTCATGCTAACTCTAGAGTACATTGTCCAATATTCTCAATGAGAGATAACATATTTTTTTAATACCCAGATAGATTTTAATCCATAAAGACCAAAGGCGGTTTCTTTATCGCCTTAGCGGGATGAAGCTATATCTACCGTATGGGTATTTACACAGACATTTAAGATTTCATGATTGTTTTATGATATTATGGAAATTTCCTCTTTTCTGTACAGCCTGGTATGGGGGGGGGGGGGGCGGGGAGGGGAGGAAGGGTTGTTGTATGTTACTATTTTTGTTTTGTATTACAAGAAAAGTTAAATAAAGCTTAAAAAAAAAGAAACAATCACGGCCAGGTCCCACTCTTCTTTTGTGGACAGAAGTACTTCTCCCTTACACTGTACCGCTCCCTTGGACTTTTGCAGCCCAAATGCATGACCCTGCATATTTTAGCATTAAATCTCAGCTGCCAAATTCTTGACCATTCTTCAAGCTTAGCTAGATCCCTCCTCATGTTATCTACTCCTTCCTAAGTGTCTATTCTATTGCAGATTTTGGTATCATCCACAAAGGGCAAACCTTACCCGACAACTCTTCCGCAATATCACTAACAAAGATGTTAAAAAGAATCAGACCAAGGACAGATCCCTGAGGCACACCACTGGTAAATTCCTTCTCAACGTGAGTTCCAGTTACAGAGTGAGTTCCTGTACCCACTTGTTGCCTCCCACTCAATTTCTAACTGAGTCAGTAACTTTAGGGTCCATCCCTAGGGTGCTCAGTTTGTTTATAAGTTGCTTGTGTGGAACGGTGTCAAAGGCTTTACTGTAATCTAAGTACACCTAATCTAGGGCTCTCCCTTGGTCCAACTCCCTGGTCACCCAGTCAAAGAAATCAACCAGATTTGTCTGATAAAACCTGCCTCTGGTAAACCCATGTTGCCTTGGATCTTACAATCCCTTGGACTTCCAGAAACTTCACTTTTCTCTCTTTAAACAGCATGTCCAATAATTTACTCACCACAGAGGTTAGACTAACCAGCCTGTATTTTTAATCCTCATCCTTACTTCCACTTTTGTGTAAAGGGACCACATGTGCCTTTCTCCAGTCCTCTGGGACCACTCCTGACTCCAAAGAAGCATTGAAAGGTCAGTCAGTGGAACTGCTAGAACATCCCCAAGTTCCTTCATTATCCTTGGATGTATCTCATCTGGTCCCATCACTTTGTCTACTTTTAGTTTAGCTAGTTCCTCACTAACACAGTCTTCTGAAAATTGTTCAAGATCCCTGTCACTTCTGTTCCTATTTGTGGGTGTTTTCTGAGGTCCTGCTCCTGGCCCTTCGTTTGTGAACACAGAACAGAAATATTTGTTAAGCAATTCCTCTTTATAGTAATCAGCTTCAACATATTCTTCCCCTTCACCCTTAAGTCTGACAATACCACTTGTGCCCTTCCTTCTCTCACTAACATATCTTTAAAATGTCTTATCCGCCCATTTTATTGCTTTGCCTATTTCTTCTTCTTTTTGTATCTTTGCTTCCCTGACTACCTTGCTACTCTAAGCTTTTTCCAAATATAGATGCCTATCTTCCTCTTTCTGTGATTTCTTGAATTTATGAAGGCCTCCATCTTTTTCTTCAGCTTTTCAGCTACTTCTTTTGAGAACCATAGTGGCCTCCTTTTCTTTTCACATTTATTTACCTTTCTAACAAAAAGGTTTGTTGCCCTTAAAATATCCCCTTTCAATTTTGCCCATTGTTTTTCTACATCCCCCAGTTGTTCCCATCTTGCTAATGATGCCATGAGGTATTGTCCCATCTTGGCAAAGTTAGTTTTCTAAGACCCTCACTTTTGAGTGGATTTTATCCGCCCTAGTCCTAATACTGAACACTGGATGTGAGATGATCTCCCACTATGACATCAGAAACACTATCTCAATTGGTAAGCACCAGGTCTAGTATGGGCTCCTTCATGTATGGGTTCTGTTACCAGTTGCCAGAATAGTTCTCCATTTAGAGCATCTAGGATCTCCATACTTCTAGATAACACTGCCACAGGGATGTGCCAATCAACATCTGGCATATTGAAATCATCTATCAGTAGCCCTTCTCCTTTCAGGGCAATACTGTGTATGTCTTCTATTAAATCTCTGTCCACTTCTCCTCCCTGTGAGGGGATCGGTATATCACTCCAATGCAAATTAATTTCCCATTCTCTCTTTCTAGTTTAACCACAGTGCCTCCCTTGCTCCCTTTTAAGTCCTGCAATTCTATAGCTTTAATATTATTTTTTACATATAGTGCCACTCTTCCTCTCCTTCTTACTCTGTCCTTCCTGAATAAAGTATAGTCCAGTATAATTCCATCCCACTTATGGTTGTCTGTGAACCATGTCTCTGTAACCACCACTAAATCCAAGTCAGCCTCTTCCATTGAAGCCTCAACATCTGGGATCTTATTTCCCATGCAACAGGCCTTTATATACACTATTTTCCAGATATTGCCCCTTTTATCCATTTCTACACAGGTATTTAATCTTTTACTTACTTGGGGACTTTCAGTTACCTGGGGATTTTTCCCCCATCCCCAACAAATTTAGTTTAAAAACCTCTTCAGTAGATTAGCCAATCTGCTGCGGAAGACATTTCAACCTTTCTTGGACAGATGTATGCCATCTCTGCTCTGCAGCCCTTGGAACATCTTCCCATGGTCCAGGAAACCAAAATGCTCTTGATGACACCATCCATGCAGCTATACATTCATCTCCAGGATACGAGTTTCTCTGCCTCAGTCTTTATCCTCAACAGGAAGAATTGAAGAGAACACCACCTGTGCATCTATTTGCTTCACCCTCTATCCAAGAGCCATAAAGTCACTTTTGATAGGCTCAGATGGATACCTAGCAGTATCATTTATGCCGACATGGATGAGCATTATTGAATAATAGTAGGATTGATGAGTCTCGGCAAACTCTCCGTAACATCTCGGATTTTGGCACGTGGCAGATAGCACACCTCTCTGGACATCAAGTCTGGCTAGCAGATGGATGCCTCAGTACTCCTCAGAAGAGAGGAGGGTTTAGGGGAAAAAATAAGAAGTTCAATCTTGGCCATGTTTAATTGCAGACAGCGGTGAGACATCCAGGCAGCAATGTCAGATAAGCAGGCAGCGATAAGGGCTTAGAATGTAAGAGAAATATCAGGTCTAGGTAGATAGATTTGAGAGTCATCAGCATAAAAATGATACTGAATGCCATTGGAAGAGATGAGGGCACCTAGGGATTGGATATAGAGAGAAAAGGAGAGGGACCAGAACAGACCCTTGAGGTACACCAACTGAGAGAGGGATGGCAGTAGAAGAGGATCCACCAGAACAAACACTGGAAGAGATACAAAGAGAACCAGGACAGCACAGAGCCCTTAAAACCAAGAGGACAAAGTGTTGAGGAGAAGGAAGTGGTCAATAGTATCAAAAGCAGCAGAAAGGTTAAGGAGAGTAAAAACCCTTGGACTTAGCCAAGAACAAGTCACTGGAGACTTTGGAAAGAGCCATTTCAGTAGAATGAAAGGGACAAAAACCAGACTGAGGTGGATCTAGGAGGGCTTGAGAGTAGAGAAATTCAAGGCAGCAGTGGAGAACTGCAAGTTCAAGAAGTATGGAAATGAAGGGAAGAAGGGAGATGGGTTGATAATTAGAAGGACAAGTAGGATCAAGTGAAGGTTTCTTGAGGAGAGGTATGATCACAGCATGCTTGAAGGCTGCAAGGACAGTTGCAGTGACGAGTGAAAGGTTGAGAAAATATGAGATGGAAGGGATGGAGTTAAGGAGATGGGTTGGGATAGGACCAGGGGAACAGGTTGAGAGTTTAGAGGAGGAAAGAAGAAGAAAGGTTTCCTCTTCAGAGATCTTAGAAAAGGATGAGAGAGTGATGAAGGTTGAGGGGAAAAGTTGGTATTGAAGAGGAGGAAGAAGGAGTGAAGATTTACAGGCAATTTTTGATCGGGGCACGACTAGATGGCCCCGTGGGAGCAGAATCGGGGCATAGGGCATATCCCGATTCTATCCTACTAGACGTCGCACAGATTCCCTGGCTAGCTCAGCCTGGCACCACAGCTCCATGCAGGAGCCCCGATCACCCACGCAACACCAAAATGCTCTTTTCCTCAATGCCTGACCCATGATCGAGCCTTCTGGGGCCAGGATCGGTCTGTGGGAAACCCCCTGCCTCTCTCACCTTCTCTGGTGGTCCCAGGCTGGATGGTCCCCGTCTAAGTAACCCAGGCTTAGACATGCAGGGCTGTCACCAGAATCAGCCCTGTATGTCCGGGGTCAGGGTCATGCCTCTGGCCCACCCGCACTCTTCCTCTGGAATGCCCCCTCTCACCTTGGTACAGAGCTCCCCGCACATCTAAGCTGTACGTGCGGGGAGCTCTGTGTTAAGAATTGCAGCCGTGCATTAAGTAGGGATTATATGTCAGACTGGATGTATATCCCTGCTAAATGAGGGTCAGAATGACCCCTTTAGTGGGGAATTGAAGTGTAATCTTATGGATTTTGTTAAGGAAATAGTCGGCTAGGGTTTGTGCAGAAAGAGAAGGAGGGATTGGTGGTGGAAGTGCCAAGAAGAGAATTCGGATTTGAAAAGAGACGGCAGGGATCAGAGGCAAGAGATTTAGTCAGCTGGATAAAATAGTTTTGCTTGGTGAGTGCAATGGCAGACTGGAAGGAAGGAAGCATAAATTTGAAGTGAAGAAAGGGAACAGGATTTGAGCCAAGTGCACTCAGCTGAGCAGGCACAGGAGCACAAGTGGTGGGCAGTTGAAGACAGGCAGGGTTGAGGTGAAGTGCACCTCTCAGGACGTGATATGGGTAGAACAAGAGAATCCAGAACAGTATTATAGGAAATTATAGCCTCATCGACAGATTTAGAGGACAAATTGGAAGAAAGGGTGATGAGACAGTAGCAGAGTCAATGGATCAATAGCATGAAAATTTCTAAAAAGATAGGAGGAGACTGGGCGAGATTGAGGCAGAGGGTGATGAAGAGTGAAGCTTAACGGGTGGTGGTCAGATAAGGGAAGAACTGAGGTATGGAAATTAGAGGGTAAACAATTAGAAATGAAAACAAGATCAAGGCAGTGATCATGCTGATGAGTGGGGGCAGAAGAGCAAAACTGGAGGTTGTATGAGGAGGAAAGGGAAAGGAGCTCAGATGCATAGGAATCAGAAGGGTTATCAATATGAAAATTAAAGTCGCCAAAAATAAGGAAAGAGGAAGAAGAATCCAGAAATAAGGAAAGCCATGAGTCAAAGTCAGTGAGAAAGGCAAAGGTGGACTTGTCAGGGGGTCTATAGATAACAGCAATCCAGAGAGGTAGGGGATTAAAAAGATGATGGAGTGGACTTCAAAGGAAGAAAAGGAGTGAGACTGAGGTAGAAGGAGGGATTGAAATTGGCAAGAAGGAGAAAACAGAAACCCGACACCACCACCACAGCTAGTGGCACGAGGAGCGTGGGAAAATTGGTAGCCACCGCGACAGAGGGCAGTGACTGAAGCAGTGTCATCAGGGAGGATCCAGATTTCAGTAAGAGCTAGAAGGTGGAAAGCAGGAGAGATAAAGAGATTATGGGTAAAGGGAAGTTTATTAGAAATGGAATGAGCATTCCATATGGCACATGAGAAGGGGAGAGTGGAGGGGGAAAGGAGAAGGATATGGATGAGATTGGGGTAGGAGAGAGGGGAAATAATATGGGAGTGAGAGAAAAGTGAAGGTGGGCCAGGGTTGGGATTAATATCACTGGAAAGGAGAAGGAGAAGAAGAGTGCAGGGCAGAGAGGAGACAACATGGTAGAAATGAGGATGAGGTTGTTTTAGAGAGGAAGGAGAGGGAAGAAGGAGAGGAAGAAAAAAGGTGAAGCTCAAGAGCTGAGGAAAGGGTGGAGGAAATGGGGAAGGTGGAAAGAGGGTGAAAAGGAGGGGGGTTAGGTTGATGGAATGAGGGAAGAAGGTTACGGAGAATCAGAAAAAGGAACAAAAATTGATGTGAAGCCATAAGAAGGGAGGTGCAAGTCAACCTAAGAAATGGCAGCGAGGGCAAAATACAATTAGGAGAAATGAGAGGAATAACAAGTTAGTAAGAGGGTCATTCTAAAAGTTTGGTTGTGGTTTGGACATCTGCAGACAAGCACATTGACATCAAAATCATGGACATGTCTTCGTAGCCATTCCACAAATGTGATTCAAAGATGTCTCCAGTATGGGGACATTCAAGTAGGCATGGGGGTGTGGCGGAGGCATGTCTGGGGAGGTGCAATGGACTTGCACATACCCATTCAATCCCAGAAGCAGAGCAGCCATCTGCAGGCACGTGCATGTTTATCCTGCTCCAGGAACAAATAGGTATCAGGAAAGTGGTTTTTTTCACCTTAAAATATCCAGAAAGTGTAGAGAAGATAGAGAATTAAGTGACTAGCTTTAGATTTCAAAGTCCCACACTGGGATTTGAACCCAGGTCACCAAGCTCTTAAGTCACTACTCTAACCATTATATCATTAGATGCTTTGGTTCTGAAATATTCTCCTGGGGATGTCTATAATAGACATTTGATACACGTGCAAATCGGGCATGTCAGTGTGTCTGGAATTGTGCCTGAACATGCATGTGTCTGCCTTTCTTTTCAGAAATTCTAGCTTTGATGTCCCAGATTGCACTTGGATGTCCCATTTGGAATGTGCCTCTAAGTGAATAAGGATAAAAATAATAAAATTAAATTAAATTAAAGCAAAGTAAAATTACAAATAAGTAAAAGTCTTAAAGTGACACTAAACTATCAGATAAGAAAAATTGCTTAGTAGAGGAAATAATTTATTTAACAGGGAGAGCAATAACATGAGGAGTTATTAGCGGGATGGGAACAGCTGGGGGGTATAAAAAAGCAATGGGCAAAACTGAAAGGGGATATTTCAAGGGCAATAAATAAATAAATGTAAAAAGAAAAAGAGACCACTATGGTTCTCAAAAGATGAAGAAAAAGAGGGTAGCATTCAAAAAATACAAGAGATCACAGAGAGAGGGAAGACAAGCATCAATATTTGGAAAAACTTAAAGAAGCTCAGAAAGTAGTCAGGGAAGCAAAGATACAAAAAGAAGAAGAGATAGTCAATGCAATAAAATGGAGGGACAAGACATTTTTCAGATATGTTAGTGAGAGGAGGAAATGCAAAAGTGGTATTGTCAGACTCAAGGGGGAAGGGGAGGACTATGCAGCAGCTGAAGAGGATAAACCAGAATTGCTTAACAAATATTTTTAGTTCACCAATGAAGTGTCAGGAGCAGGACCTCAAAAACACCCACAAATAGGAGCAAAAGTGAAGGTGATCTTGAATGATTTTAAGGTTTAGGTTTTAGGTTTATTAAAAACTTGTTATACCGCTCAATACCATAGGCGTCTGAGCGGTTTACAATATATAAAAAACAAGCAAGTTGGTTAAAACAAGCATTGGCTGTGGAAAAAGAAAGGAACGCCATCAAGTTAAGGAAAAGTAGGGGAAAAGGAAAGAGGAGATAAGAACAGAAGTGGACTAAAAATAATAATACAAGTGCACAGACAGGGAAGGAGGGGGAGGAAAGACATACAAATTCTGTGAAAAAGTGAGGTGGTGGGAAGGGGGAGGGAGTGGGCTAGGGGGGAGGGTCGAACGCAAGGCGGAAGAGATGGGTTTTGAGGTGGGATTTGAAAATTTGGTATGAGCTTTCTGCACGGAGGGGAGGGGGGAGTGAATTCCAGAGGCTGGGGACCAGGAAATAGAAAGCAGAGGAGCGGGTTTGTTCTAGATGAGCATGTGAAGGGGAGGGAAGGACCATGCGATTCATATGCATGGACCGGAGGAGGCGGTGGGGGATATGAAATTGTATCTGGTTTGCTAGATAGAGGGGAGTGCCAGTGTAGATTGTTCGATGTGCAAGAATTAGAAGTTTAAACCGAATGCGGAAAGAAATAGGTAACCAGTGATGTTGATAGAAAAGGGGTGTAAAATGATCAAACCGAGAGGCATGGGACAACAGACGGATGGCAGCGTTTTGAACGCGTTGGAGACGAGACAGTTGGGACTTGGGTAAACCAGCTAAGGAGACATTACAATAATCAAGACGGGACAACACAAGGGTAAGCAGAAGGGTGGTCAGAGCAGGAGTAGAAAGGAAGGGACGAACTGCTCTAAGCTGACGAAGAGAAAAGAAGGAACGTTGAACAACTGAGGAAATGTGATCTTTGAAGGTAAGGGCAGAGTCAAGGACAACACCTAAGTATCGGAGTGAGGAAACCAGGGGGATAGACTGGGAGGAGAGAGAGGGGGCACAGGTGGGAGAAGGACTGCCAAAGGTGAACCAGATTGCGAAGGATTTTGCCGGGTTTACTTGTAGAAAGTTGGAGGAGAACCAAGACATCATAGCAGTGAGACAGTGGTTGATAGGGGAGATATCAGGGGAAAGAGGATCTGTGTGGTGGAGAAGAATAATGTCGTCTGCATAATAATTTGCAGAGATGCTAAACTGTTGGACCAGAAGGGCTAGGGGGGCTAGGAAAATATTGAAGAGAAGTGGGGCGAGAACAGACCCTTGGGGAACACCACAGGACAGGGGAGTGGGGGCAGAAGAAGAAGATGCAGAGACAACAGAGAAAGAGCGACAGGATAGAAACGAATGAAACCACCGGAGAACCACACCCGAAAGACCAGCTTCTTGAAAACGGAAGAGGAGAGTGTGATGATCCACCAAGTCGAAAGCCGCAGATAGATCGAGAGAAACAGCCAGAGTGACGAGACCGCGATCGTGAGCGATGTGAAGATCGTTGAGAAGAGAAAGAAGAACAGATTCGGTGCTGTGGCCAGGGCGGAAACCTGATTGACGGGGATGGAGAGTGAGGGCAAGCTCAAGGTGAGAAGCAAGCTGGAGGAAAACCAATTTCTCAAGAAGTTTTGATAGGAAGGGTAGGTTTGAGACTGGGCGCCAATTGGAAAGAGTGGACGGGTCAGAGGAATGAGATTTCAAAATGGGACGGACTAATGCATGTTTCCAAGTGGAAGGAAAAGAACCGGTGGAGAGACTGGAGTTTAGGAGGGAGAGAATGTAGGGGGATAGAGCTAAGGAAGGTTCCAGAAGCCATTTGGAGGGGATGGGGTCAGCTGGGCAAGTGGTTTTGCGAATATTAGAAAAGGTCTTTTCCAGGGTATCAAGTGTGATAGGGTCAAATGAAGACCAGGAATGTGATAGTGCTGGAGATGAGGATGGAGAAGAGAAGGAAAGAAGAAGAGGGGGCTCAGCAGGGGGAGAAAGGGGCGGTGGACATTGGGGAAAAGCTTGGCGAAGGGCACTAAGAAGACTATGTTTGTGAGGAACTAGCTAAACTAAAAGTAGACAAAGCGAGAGTGCCGGATATGATACATCCGAGAATATTGAAGGAACTTCTAGAGGCTTCACTGCCTGACCTTTTAAATTCTTCTTTAGGGCTGTGAGTGGTCTCAGAGGACTAGAGAAAGACACGTGTGGTACTTTTACACAAAAGCAGAAGTTAAGGATGAAGTTAAGAACTACAGGTCAGTTAGTCTGACCTCTGTGGTGAGTAAGTTAATGGAAACACTGCTAAAACAGAGGATAGAAAGGTTTCTGGAGTCCAAAGGCTTGCGGGATCTAAGGCAGCATGGATTTACTAGAGGTTGGCTTTGTCAGACAAATCTGGTTGATTTCTTTGACTGGGTGACCAGAGAGGTAGACCAAGGGAGAACCCTTGATGTGGTATACTGGGATTTCAGTAAAGCCTTTGGACACTGTTCCATACAGGTGACTTATAAATAAATTGAGCACCCTAGGGATGGACCCTAAAGTGACTGACTGGGTTAAAAACTGGTTGAGTGGGAGACAACAAAGTGTAGAGGTAAATGGAGCTCACTGAGGAGAAGGATGTTACCAGTGGTGTGCTACAGGGATCTGTCTTTTGTCAGATTCTTTTTAAGATCTTTGTTAGTGATACTGTGGAAGGGCTGTCGGGTAAGGTTTGCCTCTCTGTGGATGATACCAAAATCTGCAATAGACACCCAGGATGGAGTAAATAACACGAGGAGGGATCTAGCTATGCTTGAAGAATGGTCAAAAATTTGGCAGCTGAGATTTAATGCCCAAAAAATGCAGGGTCATACTTTTGGACTGCAAAAATTTAAGGGAGCGGTATAGTATAGGGACAAAGTCCATATAGGGAGAGTGGGACCTGGACATGATTGTTTCTGATGATCTTAAAGTGGCTAAACAGGTAGAAAAGGTGACAGTGAAAGCCAGAAGGATGCTAGGGTGCACAGAGAGAGGAATGGCCAGCTGGAAAAAGGAGGTGATAGTGCGACCTCATTTGGGGGTATGTTTACTAAACTGCGTTAGTGCGATTCGCGTTAGGAGCCGCGTTAGTGGAAGAAATGCCAAAAAAGGACATGGGCGGTACATCGTTACCAATAACGCGGGTTATAAGGCACCGTGCAGCAACGATCGTTACAGGGCACGTTACTGCGCATTAAGCTTAAGAAGGCGCGCAGACACCCAAATACAGAAACAGAGCTGTAGCACAATGGTTACTACACAGACTGATGGTACAAGGGTCATGGGTTTGATTCCCCAGTGTGCCTAATGAATAAGGTTGGCTGAAGCATCATGTGTAACCCTTTGAAGGCCTACTATAATATTTTAATCCACATTCTGCAGCCGGGTTAAAGTTTGTATATGTCAGGAAAATTGTACCCGTCTTATTCAATATGTTCCAATAGTGACGTTCCCTCTGCCATGGTCATGTATTATATACCATTTGCTAGGAATATTTAGGCAGAAGTGTGGATCCCAAAAGTTTTGGGCTTGGCCTGGAAAGGGTTAAGTATTGGGCTGTGAGGAAGTTTAGTTGTACTTTAATAGTGCTGCCAGCAAACACACCCTCACAGTGGCGTAACCTAAGGTGCCACATAAGGCACATTATAAAGTGCGCTGTCTGCCAAGGCACCCTATAATGTCCCCTATAGGACACCATATAAGGCACCTTATAAGACGCTTTATAGGGCGCCTTATAAGCCACCCTAAGGTGACAGTACCTGAGGGTGGTTCTGCTGGCAGCACTAATATACAATAAAAATAGACAATGCCTAAGACAGCCCTATCGATCAACCCCACTGTGGGTTGTGAACCCATGACCTCTGGCTCCATGGGCAGTGAAGCAACCAGTGGGCTACAGCTGCTAATAAACACCTGGCTGGCTACAGGAGGACTGCACGGCACCACACCCACATACTGCTGTGGTTACGAGGGAGATTACATACCACCACCCAACGCACCCTCTGGGGATAAGGGTGGGGGACATGATCTCCTGCCAACAGATCCACTTTCTACCTGCCTGCAATGGTGGCAGTAGAGGAGACCATCACCCCAGTCCTGCTAGGGATCACACACCCTACAGGGCAGACAATGCAGAGCAGTACACATCCATAAGGCAATAGCAGACAGAAGGTCTGGAAATGCTCAGCTGCCCCCCACCATTATTTGACATTCTCCAGCAGCAAGCCTCCAACCACTGCACCCTGCACGGTGTTCCAGCAAGACACATACTAGCTGCAGGCAGTCCGCCAGCTAGTCCATAGTGCATGGTCCTGGAGGAGATGCATGTACCCAGAACGGGGATATCAGCATACACACCAAGCAGATAAGTCAGTGATTGGGTCACAAAAGAAAACCCATAAATATCACATAAAACAAATACTATATAGCACTATGGGGGAACCTAGCCATGCCATGGTCACTGCTCAGTCAGGGTGAGAGTGACCTCCCAGCAGGACATGCTATGGCCACCTTGTCCGTGCAGGTGGTACCGGGCACTACAATGTCCGGCCATTGCCCTATGCCCTGTGCAGATGCGGCCAGGCCAGGCCACCCTATCCAGGCTATTCCCACAGTACCTTGCTCCTCATTATGCACATTGGCAGGCCAATACTGGCAACAGTGCTAGCAGTGTGGGCTGTGGAGGGTGTTGGCAGCCACCACACACTGGATAGACCAGGGGTGGGCAAACCTGGTCCTGGAGGGCCGCAGACCAGTCAGGTTTTCGGGATATCTCTAATGAATATGCATGAGATATATATGCATTCGAGATATCCTGCCAACCTGACTGGTTTGTGGCCCTCCAGGGCTGGATCTGGAGACCCCTGCCTTACACCTCTGTCATTTAAGATTGTGAGTGGACAAGGTGCAGATGTCCAAGACATCAAAAAGGTTAGATAGAATTTGTCACAGTCCTCCTCACTTCTCACCACCACCAAAAAATTGTCTATTAGACAACTTTTTGGTGGTGGTGAGAATCGAGGAGGAATGTTACACATTCTATATACCCTTTCGATGTCTAGGACATCTGTACCTTGCCCACTCACGATATTAAATGACAGAGGTGTAAGGCAGGGGTCTCCAAATCCAGCCCTGGAGGGCCACAAACCAGTCAGGTTGGCAGGATATCTCTAATGCATATATATCTCATGCATGTTCATTAGGGATATCCCGAAAACCTGACTGGTCTGCGGCCCTCCAGGACCGGAGGTGCCCACCCCTGGGATAGACCAGTGTTTCCCAACCCAGTCCTATGGGGCACACCGGCCAGTCAGGTTTTCGGGATATCCCTAATGACTATGCATGAGATATATATGCATTAGAGATATCCTGCCAACCTGACTGGTTTGTGGCCCTCCAGGGCTGGATTTGGAGACCCCTGCCTAACACCTCTGTCATCTAAGATTGTGAGTGGGCAAGGTGCAGATGTCCAAGACATCAAAAAGGTATATAGAATGTGTCACATTCCTCCTCACTTCTCACCACCACCAAAATATTGTCTATTAGACAACTTTTTGGTGGTGGTGAGAATCGAGGAGGAATGTGTCACATTCTATATACCCTTTCGATGTCTAGGACATCTGCACCTTGCCCACTCACAATCTTAGATGACAGAGGTGTTAGGCAGGGGTCTCCAAATCCAGCCCTGGAGGACCACAAACCAGTCAGGTTGGCAGGATATCTCTAATGCATATATATCTCATGCATAGTCATTAGGGATATCCCGAAAACCTGACTGGCCGGTGTGCCCCATAGGACTGGGTTGGGAAACACTGGGATAGACAGACACACACTCCCCACACCTATGCCAGCATTGTGCAACTATAGAGGTGTTGGGAAGCCCAGGCCACCACACCAGTCCTGGGCACAGTGCAGGCATGGCTATGGTACGAAATACTGTAGGAGTCACTCCCCAGATTGGTAAACACTGTCAGACACAAGACCTGTAGCACACTCCACAGACATCAGAAAGGTTGCTATGATGCAGCTCACTCCAAAAATTGTACTTAACCTAGGAATTGCTATCTGCCAGTAATCATAGCAACCTTTTGATAGATGTGTACCATATTCCCAGGTTTAGGGTGGCATTACTAAGGTATGCAAGTGCTAGTATTGGGAGATGCACGCAGAGCCCAAAGTCCTGCCTCTCCAGGAGGCTTTGGATAATGGGGCCTGTGGGTGCGGGTGTGTCTGCCCCTGTTGGCTGCTGCTTTACGGCAGAGGTTCCCAACTCCATTCCTGCGGTGCAAAACACTGTTCGGGTTTTCATGCTGTCCCTCATGAATATGCATGAGATACATCTGCATACCATGGGGGTGGCGCATAGAAATGCAGCACAGGCATCTTTATCAGAGGCAGCATGGAACCTGAATGGTGTTTGGCCCTGGTGTCTGTGCTCTGTAGGGTAAAATGTATTTGTTTTGGGCATGTTTACGTCATCTGCAAGAAAGGTTCTGTCTGTATTAACACGTTGTAGTAGTGGGTAAAATATGAGGACTGGGTTGGCGGAAACGAGAGCTGAGATTTGAACCTGTGACCCTCTGCTTCTGAATACACTGGTTTTGTGCACTGCACCACTATGTTATCACAGAGATGGTGTATTCCCTGGTGATACCATGACTGTTGGTCAGACAGGGCCTGTCTGTTGCAGTGCATGGCACTCACCTACACAGGGCTAGGCCACGGTCTGCTCTGGGCTGCTTCCACTGCATCCTCCACCACCAGTATCCCTCAGCCACCATGCTGACATGCCCTTCTGCTGGTGGAGCTGGTGGTGCGCAGTCTCAGGCCATCCAGTGTGCAGGTAGGCGGCTGCCTATGGTGCGGGTTCTGGGGTAGGGGTGCCTGCATAGACATCCACGCTCCCCCCAGCCCTGCCTGCCAATGTTCCGTGCCCTTGGGGGTAACTGTTGGGTACTATCCCCTGTGACACTTTGGGAAACACACTCGTGCCCATGTTGGGCCTTCAGCAGTTGCTGTCTGGCTGCTCCGCTGTTTCAGCATTCGTATGGGCCACCTAGGCATCACCCTAGTCCGCACTGTGGCCCAGCTCCACCACAGCATGTGCCGCCTGCGGCCCTCTGTATCCCCTTCTCCGGCATCTGTCCAGTTGCCGTTCCGACATGCCTGCCCTGATGTTGCGGGACATGTGCACGCCATTGGAACCCTGTCCGATGGTGGGGAAAACCCTGAGCAGCGCTATTTCACTGTGGGCTCATTCACCTTGTATGGGGACGGCGTATAGACCCTTCCACGATTTATATCTGTTCTATGGAGCTTACTCGGGGGGGGGGGGGGAAGGGGTTGATGTTTCTCATTGATACCACTATTTGCCAGCTTGGTTATTGTTTTTTTCCAGTTTGTTGGGGTCATTTTCAGTGTTTCTGTGCCCTTTTGTTATGTGCACATGTATCACACATCACTTTTTTTTGGTTTCCCTGCCTGGGCTGTACATTGCTGACACTTAAATCGTTTCTCTCCCCTTTAATGTGCATTTAACAGCAGGTTTTCATTCGCGTTGGAATTCAGCTCTGAAAATCAGCACGTTAGTGTGAAGGGAGCATCTCCCCGCCCACTCTCCGCCCATTGACCCCTTCTCTCCGCCCTCTCTCCACCTTCTGTGGTGTTTTTAGTAGTCACCCTCTGCATCAACTCCATCCTATTTATATGCTTTTGAAGGTGTGGTCTCCAGAACTGCATTCCATACTCCAAGGGGTATGTTTACTAAACTGCGGTAATCGTGAATAACGCGCGTTATGTAATGTTAATAATAGTTTATAATATTTAATATAGAAGGGCAGACTAGATAGGCCATATGGCCTTTTTTTGCTGACATGTTTCTAATAAATTGCTTTGAGTACACATTGGAAAAATGTTCTAAGCAAAATGAAGGAAGGTCTGCAAAGCAAGCAAGAATAATTCAATACAGAGATCTGTTTCCAAATCTGGAGCATAGGCTATGGCTACCACTTAGATATGTTCCATAAATTATGGAAACATTTGTTATAGTTATTGTAGAAGCCTTAATCATGCATTGAATGTCTAGAAATGAGTATATAGATGTTGAAAGCATGGAGATGTCTCCAGGGCCATTTTAGAAGCAGAGACTGTGGATGTCGCTAGAGTGAGGATGTCCAAGTCTGAACGGGAGCATGGTGCAGCCATGGCCAGGGCGTTTCCAAGAACTTGGATACCTCTGCCTGACCTCTGAAATGTTCTGGATATATGGAGTCGTGTCTAAGTTTGTCCCTGCTCCAGGCATGAACAGGCATCTCAAAAGTGATCATTTTGTCAGGCAGATGTCTAGAGGGTGTGGAAAAGGAATTACACCAATATCCTTTTTATTGTACAATATGTCAATGAACACTGATGGGGAATCGGGGCTCATGTCTTCATTTTGCTAAGCTGCTGGATGTCCCCTTACCCTAGCTTGCACGAGATGTATGTCCCCATCCTATGCTTTCTGAAGGGGGACATCTATGTGGCCACCAGCATAGACGTCCATGTTGGGGACATCTATGTTACTAAAATCAGCCAGAGGTCCCTGGTGTTTTCCTGCACATTCTTCCCTGGACATCCCCAATTTGATTTGGACATCGTTTCTAAAATGCCACTTCACAAGTGCATTTTATAGGCACCATTCCATATTTATTAACAATTGAACTACCTGCTAACTGCTGTCCATCAAGAACTAAAGTTCCTTCTGGCATATTAAGTTTAATGTTTTCAAACCTTTATGCTATGGATTCACAGGTCTGCGACTAAAAAGCTGTTTGATTATTTTCATCTAATTTCCATGTATTTTGGTGTGCTGAAAACAAATAAAATATTGAAAAAACTCCTAGACGTCATGATTTGCTACAACATGCAAAATTGTCTTCAAATGTATCAAATTTTTTCACATTACTATTAATTAATTCACATAAGTGCATTTAAGATATAAAATGCCAAAAAAACCTTAAAGGGGTTATCTGAGTTATGTAAAAAAAAAAATATAGCACTGTAAATCTGATGGTCAGCAATATACACATAAGCTAAGCAAGTTTTAAGTCCGTGCTTCTAATGGTAGAAGGGGTTAATCTTTCCTGAAGAATCCAGTGGGAGGGAGACATAGGGCAGATAGCAGCAGCTCCAGTCAGTGCAGGGGGGCGTGGCCAGCACTGTGAAGTCTCGTGTACAGACACAGAGCTGCTCTCTCCTGCATGCCACACTTGTGCACGAATCATCATCAGGTTCTTGGTTCTAGGCTGTTCACACTTTTTCATCGCAATTCGTGTTAGCTCATCATTCTTCAACCATTATGTTATGGCTCCGCGAAAGTGTATTAATTCGCCAGACAGTTTCTGTTTCATCTGTGGTGAATATACAGTGTTGAAGCAACAGCAGAATATTACAGACTTTGTGAAAAAAGTATACTTTGCATACTTTGGACTAAAAATTAAAGATCAAGATAAAGTCTGGGCGCCTCATAAAGTGTGCAAACGGTGTGTTGAGGACCTCCGAAACTGGTTCAAGGGTAAGAAAAAATCTTTCCGTTATGGGATTCCTATGGTATGGTGAGAGCAAAAGAACCATAGTGATGACTGTTACTTTTGTTCATGCGATGTGAAAGGGTTTAATTCCAAATGGAAGAATTCCATTTCATACCCCAATCTTCACTCGGCAATTTGTCCCATCCCCCATGGCACAGATATACCAGTACCCAAGCCCCCTGCTACCTTGGAAGAGATACCTAGCTCCGATGAAGGTGAAGTCATACCTGAACCAGATGACGAATCAGTTCTGACTTTGAAGATGATACAAGATCAAAATTGTTTTCTCAGGAGGAGATGAATGATTTGGTAAGAGACTTGAATCTTCCCAAAGATGCCGCTGAGTTACTCGGATCAAGGCTGAAAAGCAGGAATTTATTGTTGCCAGGAGTGTCATCTTCATGGTTCAGACATCGTGAAAAGGAGTTTGTTCCTTACTTCGCCCAGGAAGACAAGTTGGTTTATTACATCGATGTCGAAGGTCTGATGGGTCAATTTAAAATCCAATATGATTCAGAGCAATGGCGTCTTTTTATAGATTCTTCAAAAAGAAGTCTCAAAGCAGTTTTACTCCACAACGGTTTTTACACTTCCATACCTGTAGGTCATTCCGTACACTTAAAGGAAACCTACGAGAACTTGGAATTGGTTCTTCGTAAACTTAAATATGAAGACCATGGTTGGCAAGTGTGTGGGGACTTGAAGGTCTTGTGCATGCTGCTTGGGCAACAAGCTGGGTATACCAAATATCCTTGTTTTCTGTGTCTATGGGACAGTTGAGACTGACAAAATCACTGGACCAAGAAGAGTTGGCAGCCGAGGGTGCTAACAGTCAGTGAAAAAAATATCCTCCGAGAAACTTTGGTACCTTCCCATAAAGTTCTTCTACCACCTCTCCACATAAAATTGGGATTGATGAAGCAATTCGTAAAATCACTTCCAAGAGATGGAGAATGCTTCAAATACTTGGTCACCAAGTTTCCAGGCCTGTCGGAGGCAAAATTGAAGGAAGGTGTGTTCGTCGGACCAGACATTAGAAGGCTTATAGTTAATCAAGAGTTTGTCAATACCATGACAGATCCTCAAAAAGAAATTTCATTTAAAGAACTCGTACAGAAATGTTTAGGCAATAACAAGGATCCTCACTACAAAAAGATCATCGGACGAATGCTGAAAGCATTTCAAGCTTTAGGTTGCCTGATGAGTTTGAAAGTGCATTTCCTCCAGTCCCACCTTGACTACTTTCCTGAAAATTTGGGAGCTGTGAGTGAGGAACAAGGCGAACGATTCCACCAAGATATTAAAGAGATGGAAAGGAGATACCAGGGAAAATGGAGCATTACAATGATGGCAGACTACTGTTGGATGCTTCAGAGAGACATTCCTGATGCTACTCACAAGCGTAAATGCACCAAGAGGAGCCTCACAAGGAATACGAATCGAGTTTAGTGTGTTTAGTTTAGAGCTCATTTCAGTTCAAAAAAGGATTTTCATGAAAATATAGTAATAAAACTTTAATTTTATAAGTCTATTTCCATTTATTTTGCGGTATTGCCTTATTTAACATAGTTACCTAAATTGTCAGGAAACGTGATGTCCTATGACAAAATGGAGGTCATTTTCGGATTCAGCGCACCAAAAAACATAAAGATTACGTGGAATAACCAAAACAGCTCTCGAAAAAATAAATTTTGCAGACCTGTGTTATTTGTTCTAATTCACAGAAAGATTAGCATACAACTGGCCCTCCCCTTGTGCCAACCTCATCCATACCCCTTTATCATTCCAAGATCTGGTTGAAAAAGAAGGATATTTTTCCATAGAATCATTGGGGTAAATATTCAAAAGCTCTTATCTAGAGAGCACTAGCACCGATCGCTCTATCTGGATACTGGTGGTGAATATCTGGATTATCTTTGGCCACCATGGCTAGCATTTCAATAAAAAGCATGGATCATGGTGGCTATTGATACCATTGTTTCTTGTATTTTACACTGGTAATGTGAATAATGTTTTTGTGAAACAGGCCTCACAGAAATTCCATGAAGCGGTAACACGTTTATACAATGGATTCAATTTACTTGCACATATGCATGCTATAAATGAACCTCATTTGCCATAGCTATTTAATATACAAGACTGACATTCTATAATTTCTTTTATACATATCAGAAAAGAATAAACCTTGAAAAGCAAGATAAATTCTATAGCTGCTATAGAAAAAGAAAGGCCACTATAATTCAGTTAAGGAATAGATATGTTAATGAATCATATTTCAGAATACACTGGTCAACAAACGTTTACAAAAGTCATGTTACTGAAATAAAAATAGTCATTTCTTATCAATTTTTATATGCTGAAGACAAATATGACAGTGAAATTGCAAAGTTGTCTCTCGTTTTTTTGTAATCTACAAGAATTAATGTTTACATCACGAAATGCATGTCAATAGTAAATATAATAGGCCTTCGGTTAATACCTGTAAAAAACCAAGGGGCATGTTTACTAAAAACCGCTAATTTGCGCGCCGCAAAATAGCGCACTAAAAGCGGTACTTAAGAGCACTTAAACGCCCCGCAATCGTGCGTGTCACCCCCGCAGAGGTGCACGGCACAATAACGGGCCCCGCACAAGTACGGGCCCGCAAATGTCCGATAGAGGCGTGGAACGGCTAACGGAGGGCGGAGGAAGGTTCCTGAGGGGCGGAGAGACGGGTTTAATGGGCGGGGAAGGGGAGGGGAGAGGCTCCCCGCACATTATCGGGGCCGAATCCCAAAGCAAAACTACCGCGAGTGAAACACTTGCGGTAGAGGGCATTTAAAGGGAAGAGAAACCATTTCCGTCAGCAATGTACAGCAAAATCGGGGAAACCTGAAAAACGTGAGCAGTGTGATACATGTGCACAGCACAAAAGTGAAAATAAAACTAGAAAGTGACCACAACAAAAATATCACAAATAGTAATGCAGCTGGGGAACAGTTATAGTAATGGGAAAATATAGAAAACACACCCAGGAAAGCTCCAGAAAGAAGAAATGAATATTGGAAGGGTCTACGGAGTGGAGGCTCATCCAAAACAAATGTCCTTTTTGGAGCTTTCCTGCGAGTGTTTGCTATGGTTGCCCATTAATATCACTTTTGCCCAGCGTGGTGATATATTGTCCCCCAGTGTCTGTGGTCATTTCCGGGGTTTATGTGCACGTTTGTCACCAGACAGAGTGCATGTGCCCACAGTAAAAATGCGTAGAGCAGGGTTTGTGTCTCCATCCTGCCAGGTATACTACCTCCAGGGGCTGCATTGTCTCTGTGGCCATAGTGTGGTGCAGCAGACAGAGCCAGTACCTCTAGGACCAGAGGGTCAGAGGTTCAAATCCCAGCTGGGGCACAGCCCAGCCCCTATATTTTACCCACCACTAAACAAAGATAGCGCAGACACCCCTGTATTGCAGGGAACATAAGCATGGGGAACACACCCATATTTTACACAACACTGCAAAAACACAACAACAATGGGCATTACCTACAGCCAAATCCCCCAAATGCAGTCCCGTACTGCCACATTGCAATCTGGTCATCTGCTGTTTCTGAGAGAAGCTCATGCCAGCATGTTGGCAGACGAGTACATGTGGTGCAGGGGGCAGTGGCTGCTAGCCACAGAAGACAGAGGCCTAGCCATGTGCAGGCTGGCACAGTCCACTGCAACAGACAGGCCCTGCTGGATCCACAGTCATGGCTGTTCCAGGGAAACCAGCCAATCTGTGGCTACATGGTGGTGCAGTGCACACAGACACTGCATGCAGGAACAGAGGGTCACAGGTTTAAAGCCCAGCTGGGGCTTCTGCCAATCCTAACCACATATTTTTCCCACACCTACACAGTGATAGTAAGGACACACCTTTCGTGTCGAGGACATATGCAATGGTAATACGTCTATCTTTTACCCCACTGAGCACAGACACCAAGAACAGGGGCAGTACCTAGAGCAGACTCTCCCAAATGCATTCCTGGTGTGCCACACACCAGTCAGGTTCCATGCTGCCACTCATACAAATGCCTGTGCTGTATATCTATGCACCACCCCCATGGCATGTAGATATAGCTCATGCATATTCATGAGGGACAGCAGGAAAACACGAACAGTGTGATGCAGACCTGGACTGGGGTTGGGAATCTCTGCCGTAAAGCAGCAGCCAACAGGGGCAGACACACCCACACCCACACCCACAGGCCCCATTGGCCAATGTCTCCTGGAGAGGCAGAACAGTGGACCCTGCGTGCATCTCCCAATACTAGCACCTGCATACCTTAGCAATGTCACCCTACACCTGAGGTATACGGTACACAGCTCTGAGACGTTTGCTAGGAGTACTGGCAGATAGATATCCATATGCTAGTTGACCCCATCAGGACAATCTGTTAGGTGTTTGCGGGGCGTGCTCCAGGACTGGCCTCTGACGGTGTTTACCACCCTGGGGAGTGACCCCCAGCAGTACTGCGTACCATATCCATGCCTTGCCGTGCCTAGGACAGGTTTGGTGGCCAAGGCTAATTACCTCCTCAATAGTAGCACCATGCTGGCATAGGTGTGGAAGTGTGTGTCTGTCTATACCAGAGCTACTCAATTCCAGTCCTGGTGGCCCGCAACCCTGCAGGTTTTTGGGATATCCCTAATGATATGCATCAGATATATATGCATTAGAGATAGCCTGCCAACCTGACTGGTGTTTGGCCCTCCAGGGCTGGATTTGGAGACCCCTGCCTTACACTTCTGTCATTTAAGATTGTAAGTGGGCAAGGTGCAGATGTCCAAGACATCAAAAAGGTTAGAATTTGTCACATTCCTCCTTGCTTCTCACCACCACCAAAATATTGTCTATTAGACAACTTTTTGGTGGTGTTGAGAATCTAGGAGGAATGTGACACATTCTATCTACCCTTTTGATGTCTAGAACATCTGTATCTTGCCCACTCACAATCTTAAATGACAGAGGTGTAAGGCAGGAGTCTCCAAATCCAGCCCTGGAGGGCCACAAACCAGTCAGGTTGGCAGGCTATCTCTAATGCATATATATCTCATGCATATCATTAGGGATATCCCAAAAACCTGCAGGGTTGCGGGCCACCAGGACTGGAATTGAGTAGCTCTGGTCTATACCAGTGTTTCCCAACCCAGTCCTACGGGGCACACCGGCCAGTCAGGTTTTCGGGATATCCCTAATGACTATGCATGAGATATATATGCATTAGAGATATCCTGCCAACCTGACTGGTTTGTGGCCCTCCAGGGCTGGATTTGGAGACCCCTGCCTTACACCTCTGTCATTTAAGATTGTGAGTGGGCAAGGTGCAGATGTCCTAGACATCGAAAGGGTATATAGAATGTGACACATTCCTCCTCGATTCTCACCACCACCAAAATATTGACTATTAGACAACTTTTTGGTGGTGGTGAGAATCGAGGAGGAATGTGTCACATTCTATATACCCTTTCGATGTCTAGGACATCTGCACCTTGCCCACTCACAATCTTAAATGACAGAGGTGTAAGGCAGGGGTCTCCAAATCCAGCCCTGGAGGGCCACAAGCCAGTCAGGTTGGCAGGATATCTCTAATGCATATATATCTCATGCATAGTCATTAGGGATATCCCGAAAACCTGACTGGCCGGTGTGCCCCGTAGGACTGGGTTGGGAAACACTGGTCTATACAGTGGGTGCTGGCTGCAAGCCCCTTCCACAGCCCACACTGCCAGCACTGTTGCCAGTATTGGCCTGCTAATGTGCATAATGAGTAGCAAGGGACCATGGGTATATCTCAGACAGGGTGGGCTGACCAGGATGCAGCTGCACAGGGCATAAGGCACTGGCAGGGACATGGTAGTGCCCGGCCACCACCTACACAGACAGGGGGACCTCTGTATGTGTTGCTGGGGGATCACTCTCACTCTGAGTGTGCAGTGATGGCAGCATGGCTAGGCACACCCTTAGTGCTGTATTGTGTTTCTCTCATGTGATATATATGGGTTTCCTGTTGGGGGCCTTTTCATTGACTTATCTGCTTGTGTGTACTGCCACC
The DNA here is from genome assembly GCA_033557465.1 of Ichthyophis bannanicus. Lineage (NCBI taxonomy): Eukaryota > Metazoa > Chordata > Amphibia > Gymnophiona > Ichthyophiidae > Ichthyophis > Ichthyophis bannanicus. The sequence continues at coordinate 182,836,511 of CM066034.1, forward strand.
CCAGTTGTTTTCCATCAGGACCAACCAGCAAACTGAGCACAGATGGTATGTGTCTTGATGGAGTGCCTTGCAGGGTGCAGTGGCCAATGGCTTGCTGCAGGAGAATATCAGATAGTGGTGGGGTGCATCTATGAATATCCAGGCCTAATGTCTGTCTGATATTGTGTTATGGATGTGTGTGGAGCTGCTTGGGCTGCCAGGGGGGGGGGGGGTGTCTACTTCCCCAGCAGGACTGGGGGTTGATGGTTGACTCTGCTGGGGAGGGGGGGTGTTGGGTTTCCACTAACTGTGGCAGACAGCAATCTCCAAGATGTTTATGCAGCACCTACCTATTTCACAGGTTATTGCTGCTTTGGAGCTCTGGCATGGCTGCATTCAGCCATGCAAGGTGTTGTGCACCTGGTCCTGGGCGCATCATCACACACTCAGGGTGGGCATAGTAACCGCACAATGTGATGGTGTTTAGATACTCTTTGCCGTTTGTCCACCCACTCAGGACACCCTACCAGGCCGAGGTGCTGTGTGGGTGCACAAGGACACCTCCCCCTACCAGGCCGGGTAGCTTTAGGGGTGCAGTTCCCATCTTGTGTGCATCTGTGGACAGCTGATTTGCATGTGCAGTGCATCATGGGTACGGGTGGCCTAACCCTATCCTGTTTACACAAGCAGACTGTCTGTGATGTGACGTGCAGGCTATCTGCAGCCAGGCAGGAGCTTGCTTATAGCTATAGAGGTGTAGCCCAATGGTTATGCCACTGCCTGTGCAGTCAGAGGTTGTGGGTTCATACCCACAGTGGGGTTCTGTGATAGGGTTTTCCAAATCATTTTTTACATTTACTGTACATATGTTGATGCCTGCAATAACACCCTCAGCGTACTGTACCCATAAGGTGCCTCTGAGGGTGCTTTATTGGGCGCCCTATAGGGCACTTTATGATTGGCATCCATATAGGGTGCACTATACATTATCCTGTGTCGCAACATACATGCTGCCCTATAGGGGACATTCTAGGGTGCCTTGGCGGACGGTGCACTGTAACATGTGCCTTATGGGCCGCCTTATATTAATATGCTGTGAGAGTGCGTTTGCTAGTAGTTATCAGAAAATAAACTTAAAAAGCTTCCTACTGTACTCCACAATGTATAACATACTGCCTCAGCTAGCCTTTTTCCCTGGCCATTGTGAGGGATTGAACCCCTGGTCCCTGTACCATTGCTCAGTGTCTTCACCATTGTGCTGTGGCTCTGGTCCTGTGTTTGTGCAGCAGCGCGCAGCCTTGTAGCCATCGGCGCGCCGTCTTGTGGCGCACAAACTTAACAGCGCGCCGCCATCTGCCGCCCACAATGAACAGTGCGCCGCCTCATGCCGTATAAAAAAAGAGTGCGCCGCCTTCTGCCGCCCATAATCAATATGCCTCCTACACCACTTTTGCCCATAAAAGTTGATGCCTCAACTGGTCTTTTTTGTTGAGCGCAATGGGGGTTTGAACCCATGGCACCTGCACCATAGGTCAGTGTCTTCACCGTTGTACTAGGGCTCTGTTGTTTGGTTGTGCAGCATCGCCCCACTTAGCCTTCCCACGCGCTAATGTGGGCCCCGCACATTAGCGCGACGCACACACCTACGGTCGGGTTTTTTTCTTTTTTCTGCCTGAACCGCCCACTCCTTATATGGCACACGCACACTACCGCGGCCCCGCACGTTAGGAATGTTTAGTAAACATACCCCCAAGTCATAGACTACTTCTTAGATTTTTTCGCCTGTCTCTTGTACAGCGGTTCGGGAGCTTCTCTGGGGAGTGTCCAGCAGTAGTCAGCCAGCATTATAGTGGACCATTTTCCCTGGTATCTTTGCTCCATCATTGCGATATCCTGGTGAAAACGTTTGCCCTGTACATCACTAACCATACCACAGTTGACAGGAAAGAAATTAAGATGGGAATCAAGGAAATGAATCTTTAGAGACATATTGCAGCCAAGTTTCTGATACTGCATCAGCATGTCTTCTACTAGTTCCTTGTATTTTTTGTGCCCTAACATTCCCGAGAAAGTTTGTTGACACTAGGCGAAAAGCATTCCATGCTTGTTTCGCATCACCCTGCATCAAGTTGTTGAACTGGTCATCTTTGAAGAGCTCTCGAATCTGAGGACCCACAAAAACTCCCTCTTTAATCTTTGCTTTGCTGAGTCGAGGGAATTTTTCATGCAGGTATCGGAAAGCTGGCGAAGTGCAGTCCATGGCTTTCACAAAGTTTTTCATCAAACCTAGTTTAATGTGAAGGGGTGGTAGCAGGATTTTCTGAGCCTCAACCAGAGCTGGGTGCTGGATATTCTTCTCTCCAACTGTTACATTTTGTCTGCGATTCCATTCCTTCCGCAAGTAGTGCCAATTCCTTGCTCGGCTATCCCACTCACATAAGAAACACATGTATTTTATATAACCCTGCTGCAGTCCCATTAAAAGGGCAACTACCTTCAAGTTACCACAGAGGTGCCAGCTGTACTTGTTATAGTTAATGGAAGTCAGTAGATACTTTAAGTTATCGTATGTCTTTTTCATGTGGACGGCATGCGCTACTGGAATAGATGGAAGACAGTTTCCATTGTTCAAAAGCACAGCCTTCAGACTCAGTTTCGAAGTCTATAAATAGTCTCCAGTCTTGTGGGTCATGAGTGATTTTTAAGGCATTCATGAGGCTTTCACTATCGGAACAGAATACCAGATTACTTTCCTTTCTGAAAAAAGGCTCCAACTGTTGGTGGCGCTTTCGATATGGAGTAATGTTGACATCTTCTTCTAGAAGATTCCATTGTTGGAGTCTTGATCCTAGCAATTCTGCCTTGTTCTTGGATAAGTCCAAATCACTAACCAAGTCATTTAGTTCTTCCTGTGTTATTCTGTGTGGAGTTGATAATGCATCCCAGTGAAAATCTGGGTCACTGCATGCTGACAGATCAGGAGAAGAAAAGGTCGGCTCACCCTTGTCCTCATCAGATGAATCAAGAGAATATTCTGATGGAGGTTCTGGAATAGGAAGTCCCTCAACATGTGGAACTGGTCTCAGTGGAGATGGAATGTTTGGGTAGACTATGCTCAACTTCTTTTGCTTCTTTATTCTGCTGGAAAGAGGAGGAATCAAGCAGAAGTAATAGTCATTTATATGGTTGCTTGGCTCTCTCCACATCATGGGGATTGCAAACGGCATTGATGGTCTTTTGCAATTCAACCACTGTGAAAGCTGTGTTGTACATGTAGTGCAGCATATATGTGGGGCCCAAGGCTTGTCTTGGTCACCAGTCTTGCATCCGAAGTAAAGATGATATGCCTTCTTCAGTTGAGAAGTGATACTTTTCTTCTGGTTGGCAAATGTCACTTCCCCACAAATGTAGCAGAAATTGTCAATGGTATTAATGCACTTTCGTGGCATTACTGTTCTGTATTGTACCTAAATAGCTAAAGTTATATGATTAATAAAAGTTACATGTAACAATATCTTAAACTGTCTCGCGCACAGTCTGAAATATTTTAAATGCTCAACCTTTCTGACTGCGTATAGTACACTGCTGATGCAATCAACTCTGGATGATGTGTGCATGCTGGTATTATGCAATGTGATACAATATTACATCATTCAAGGCTTATTTGGGATGTTGTTGATGTCCTACTGGATAAATTTACATGGTGAAATGTCAAAAATGAACTACATGCAATATCTTCAAAACAAGAGCCAATAATTTTTTTTAATGTTATATTCGTGTTCAGCTCACCAAGATACTACAGATTAGGGCCTTTTAAAGTCAGTAACGATTTCAATGTTGACCAGTGATATCCAAGATTTAATTCCAGCAAATGATATTCTCTTAAATAATATATACAGCAGATCTAATTCTTTAGTTGATGTTTATTTCATTGTAACACATTTCCATTGTAATCTATAACAAAAATGTTGTTAGTGGATTGGTGATAGTTAAAACATGGAGGTGAGCTGATTTTTGGAATGCAAGCTTTGCAGGTTTTTTTAGAGGTTGGTTGTAATCAATATACATTTGGTTTAGATGATTTCAGACTGATTTTTGAATCAAAGTATAGCTGTGTGGGATCACAGTGGAAAATTTGGATCATTATTAAAAATACAACTACTGTTAAACATTTGTATAGCATTACAAGATACACAGTGCTGCACAGAGACATGAGAGAACTAAGCCCTGTGCCATAGAGCTTATAGAACAGGTTACACAAACACTGAGGACATTGACCCTGTATCTCAATATTTTGATTAAAAATCATTACTTAAGAAGTAGCCATGGCATTAAATATTTAAGTCAACAAAATTTTCAAATTTGCAAAACAGATCAAGAGAAACAGCTTTAAATATAATCTAATCATTTGGAAGTCTGCACATAAGGTATGCATGGAAACAAATTTCTGTTATCAAAAGCTAAAATGTTATTTAAACTGTCATGAGAACAAAATGGGTTGCTACCTCAGTCCACTCCACTTAAAGAGTCTGATATAGACAGCTTCTATTGTAGGTTGTCCTTAAGAGTAAAAATGTTGGGCATTTTCTGAATATGGTTTCAGGTATAGCTATGTTTGAGCTAAAGTTATTTATTTATTGTCCAAGTTCCTGTATCCCTTTGATATTATATGTAACCACCGTTCCACTTAAACTCTTTCTACAACACTACATTCTTTGTAACCACTATTACACTGAAATTTTTTGTGCAACATTAAAGTTTTTTGTGTTTTGACTAGTAGAAAAACGGTATAAAAAAAGAACTGAGAACCTTGTTTAAGCAAGAAAGCTTGATGGTACCAAGAGAAATCTGGAAATTTGGTACCTCAAGCTGATTTGGATAGTTTCATCTTCTTTGTGGCTATGCAAGGGGGTTATCCTTTCCATAAAAAAGTTACAAGGGTACATTCTAGTTTATGATAGAAAGATTCAGGAAATTGCACTGGAAGATCTATAAAGTATAATTTACTTTGTGTACTATCATCATAATTTACTTTGGGTGCTATCATCATTTTAATAGAATTGAGGTGCCTCCACTATGTAAGGTGTAGTGGAGATGAACACGTAGTTAGGGACTGTAGGAGTTGCAGGAGGTGAGCAGTATTGTGTTGTAAAGTGTCTTCTAGTGTTGGAGAGTATTGGACCCCTAGATACTTTATGGCAACTGCCTCCCATTGGAAAGGTTAAGAAGATAGATCTGCTTTATGTACCATCTTGTTTAGGGGCATAACTATAGACTTAGGGGGATGTTTACTAAAAACCGGAAATGTGCGCGCCGCAAAAAAGCGCACGGAAACGCAGCACTGAAACGCTAATAAACGCTAATAAACGCCCCACACACGTGCGTGTCACCCCCGCAAAGGTGCGCGGCACACTAACGGGCCCCGTACAAGTGCGGGCCCGCAAATGTCCGATAGAGGCGTGGAACGGCTAAAGGAGGGCGGAGGAAGGCTCCGGAGGGGCGGAGGGACGGGGTCAATGGGTGGAGAGTGGGAGGGGAGAGGCTCCCCGCACAGTATCGGGCCCGAATTTGCATGTAAAAACTACCGCGAGGGAAACACTCGCGGTAGAAAGCATTTAAAGGGAAGAGAAACCATTTCCGTCAGCAATGTACAGGAAAACCGGGGAAACCAGCAAAACGTGAGCAGTGTGATACATGTGCACAGCACAAAAGTGCAAATAAAAATAGAAAATGACCACAACAGAACTATTAAAAATAGTAATTCAGCTGGGGAACAGTTATAGTGATGGGCAAATACAGAAAACACACCCAGCAAAGCTCCAGAAAAAAGAAATGAATTTTGGAAGGGTTTACGGAGCGGAGCGGAGACTCTTCCAAAAAACATTTCCTTTTGTGGAGCTTTCCTGGGAGTGTTTGCTATGGTTGCCCATTAATATCACTGTTGCCCAGCATGGTGATATTTTGTCCCCCATTTCCCATGGTCATTTCCGGGGTTTATGTGCACGTTTGTCACCAGACAGGGTGCATATGCCCACAGTAAATTTGCGTAGAGCAGGGTTTGTGACTCCATCCTGCCAGGCTTACTACCTCCAGGGGCTGCACTGTCTACGTGGCCATAGTGTGGTGCAGTGGACAGAGTCAGTACCTCTAGGATCAGAGGTTCAAAGCCCAGCTGGGGCACTTGCCAGCCCAGTCCCTATATTTTACCCACCACTAAACACAGATAGCGCAGACACCCCTGTATTGCAGGGGACATAAGCATGGGGAAAACACCCATATTTTACCCAACAACGCACACACACCACAACAATGGGCATTACCCACAGCCAAGTACCCCAAATGCAGTCCCGTACTGCCACATTCCAATCAGGTCACCTGCTTTTTATGGGAGAAGCTCATGCCAGCATGTTGGCGGACGAGTATATGTGGTGCAGGGGGCAGTGGCTGCTAGCGACAGAAGACAGAGGCCTAGACATGTGCAGGCTGGCACAGTCCACAGCAACAGACAGGCCCTGCTGGATCCACAGTCATGGACTATCCAGGGAATTCAGCCAAGTTGTGGCTACACAGTGGTGCAGTGCACACAGACAGTGCATGCAAGAACAGAAGGGCACAGGTTCAAAGACCAGCTGGGGCTGCCAGCAATCCTGCCCACATATTTTCCCCACAAATAAACAGTGACATTAAGGACACACCTTTCGTGACGAGGACATATGCAATGGTAATACGTCTATCTTTTACCCCACTGAGCACAGACACCATGAACAGGGGCAGAACCTACAGCAGAATCCCCCAAATGCAGTCCTGGTGGGCCACACACCAGTCAGGTTCCATGCTGCCACTCATACAAATGCCTGTGCTGTATATCTATGCACCACCCCCACGGCATGTAGATGTAGCTCATGCATATTCATGAGGGACAGCAGGCAGACCCGAACAGTGTGATGCAAAACTGGGCTGGAGTGGGGAAGCGCTGCCGTAAAGCAGCAGCCAACAGGGGCAGACACACCCACACCCACACCCACAGGCCCCATTGGCCAATGTCTCCTGTAGAGGCAGAACATTGGACCCTGCGTGCATCTCCCAATACCAGCACCTGCATACCTTAGCAATGTCACTCTACACCTGAGGTACACAGCTCTGAAACGTTTGCTAAGAGTACAGGCTGATAGATATCCCTACATTACGCACATACTGCTAGTTGACCCCATCCGAACAATCTGTTTGGTGTCTGCAGTGTGTGCTCCAGGCCTGGCCTCTGACGGTGTTCACCACCCTGGGGAGTGACCCCCAGCAGTACTGCGTACCATATCCATGCCTGTGCCGTGCCCAGGACCGGTGTGGTGGCCAAGGCTAATCACCCCCTCAATAGTAGCACAATGCTGGCATAGGTGTGGGAGTGTGTGTCTGTCTATACAGTGTGTGTTGGCTGCAAACACCTTCCCCAACCCACACTGCCAGCACTACTGCCAGTATTGGCCTGCCAATGTGCATAATGAGCAGCAAGGTACCATGGGTATAGGTCAGACATGGTGGGCTGGCCAGGATGCATCTGCACAGGGCATAGGGCACTGGCTGTGACATTGTAGTGCCAGGCCACCACCTACACAGACAGGGTGACCTCTGTATGTGCTGCTGGGGGAGCACTCTCACCCTGAGTGTGCAGTGATGACAGCATGGCTAGGCACCCCCATAGTGCTGTATTGTGTTTCTCTCTTGTGATATATATGGGTTTCCTGTTGTGGGCCTCCTCACAGAACTCTCTGCTTGTGTGTGCTGCCACCCCAGTTTTGGGTGCATGCATTTCCATCAGGGCTAACCAGCAGACTGTTCACAGCTGGTATGTGTCTTGATGGAGTGCCTTGCAGGGTGCAGTGGCTGATGGCTTGCTGCAGGTGAATATCAGATTGTGCTGGGGTGCATCTTTGGATATCCAGGCCTAAAGTCTGTCTGATACTGTGTTATGGATGTGGGTGGAGCTGCTTGGACTGCCCTGTAGGGTGTCTGTTCCCCAGCAGGGGTTTGATGGTCCACTCTACTGCCATTGGGGGGGGGGGGGGGGTGGGGCGGCGGCACGGTGGGCATGCCAGCCAGGTAGGTAGGATGGAGGAATCTGTTGGTGGTGGGGGCCCTGTTTGCCACCTGTTGGGGGGGTGGGCCTGGGCCCCTACTTTGACCACCTAGGGGGTCCATGGGGGTTTCCACTAACTGAGACAGACAGAGATATCCAACATGTTTCTGCAGCACCTTCCTATCTCACAGGTTAGTACTGTTTTGGAGCTCTGTCATGGCCTCATTCAGCCATGGCTGGTGTTGTGGACCTGGTCCTGGCCGCCACATCACACCCTCAGGGTGAGCACAGTACCCGCACAATGTGACGCTGTGTAGCTACTCTTTGCTGGTAGTCCACCCGCTCAGGACCCCCTACCAGGCCGAGGTGCTGTGTGGGTGCACATGGACAATTCCCCCTACCAGGCCGGGTAGCTGTTGGGGAGCATTCCCCATCTTGTGTGCATCTGTGGACAGCTGATTTGCATGTGCAGTGCATCATGGGTACAGGTGGCCTAACCCTATCCTGTCTACAACAGCAGACTGTCTGTGGGGTGACGTGCAGGCTCTCTGCAGCCAGCCAGGGGCTTGCTGTCAGCTATAGAGCTGTAGCCCAATGGTTAGGTCACTCACTGTACAGCCAGAGGTCATGGGTTCAAACCCACAGTGGGGCCCTTTGATAGGGCTGTCCACAGCTTTATTTTTATTTACTGTACATATGTCTATGCCGGCAAAACCACACACAGCTTACTATACCCATTAGGTGCCTCTGAGGGTGCTTTATAGGGCGCCCTATAGGCCACCTTATGGTTTCCATCCATATAGGGTGCACTATAGATTATCCTGTGTCGCAACATACATGGTGCCCTATAGGGGACATTCTAGGGTGCCTTGGCGGACAGTGCACTGTAACATGTGCCTTACGGGCATCCGTATGTTAACACACTGTGAGAACGGGTTTACTAGTGGTGGGAAATAAAATATAAATGGAAGGCCTCCTACAGCACTCCTCACCATGATACATACTGCCCCAGCCAGCCTTGTTCACTGGGCACTGTGAGGGGTTGAACCCCTGGCCCCTGCACCATTGGTCAGTGTCCTAACCATTGTGCTGTGGCTCTGTTCCTGTGTTTGTGCATCCGCGCACAGCCTTGTAGCCATCAGCGTGCCATCTTGTGGCGCACTAAATTAACAGCGCGCCGCCTTATGCCGCACAACATGGAAATGCCCCTAAAATAATGCCTCAGCCAGCTGTCTTCAATGGGCACTGTGGTGAATTGAACCCATGATCCCTGCACAAGTGGTCAGTGTCTTAACCATTATGCTATGGCTCTGTTCATGTTATTTGCACATCAGCGCGCCACTTATCCCTCCCACTATTGGACTGCCCCCTCACACATCAGCGCGCCGCCTTCTGCTCACCGGCTCGCCGCCTTCTGTTGCCCACATTTATCAGCGCACCGCCTTCTGCCACCCAAACTTAACAATGCGCCGCCATCTGCCGCCCACACTAAACAGTGCGCCGCCTCATGCCGTAATAAAAATAACAGTGCGCCGCCTTCTGCCACCCAAAATTAATATGCCTCCTAACCACTTTTGCCTATAAATGTTGGTGTTTCAGCTGGTCTTTTTTGTTGAGCGCAATGGGGGTTTGAACCCCTGGCCCCTGCACCATTGGTCGGTGTCTTCACTGTTGTACTACGGCTCTGTTGTTTGGTTTTGCAGCAGCGCCCCACTTAGCCTTCCCACGCGCTAATGTGGGCCCCGCACATTAGCGCGATGCACACACGTACGGTGCGGTTTTTTGCTTTTTTCTGCCTGGCCCGCCCACTCCTTATATGGCACCAGCACACTAACGGGGACCCGCACAGCAACGGAGTTTAGTAAACATACCCCTTAGTCCAATTAATTTTATAGCCTGAAAGTGCGGAGTATTTATCTATCTGAGCAAGCACCTGGGGGATGGAGGTGGGAATGACAAATAGGAGGTCATTGGTATAAGCCGATACTTTAATTGATTGGTCACGGTGCCGAAAGCCTAAAATATCTGAGGTTTGACTAATAAGAACAAGCAGAGGTTCCAGGGCTAAAATAAACAAAAGGGGAGATAGGATGCAGCCTTGATGAGAACCATTCTGGAGCCAACAGGGTTTAAAGTACTGCAAATTAGCTAGAATGGCAGCTGTTGGATGGGAATATAGAATTTTTATCATAGCCAGGAAGTCCTTCCCAGTACCAAACCATCAAAGAGCAGCATATAGGAAAGGCCATTCGAGACGATTGAACGCTTTTTCAGCGTCGAGTGAAAGTCCCACTAAATGGTCTCTGCTCCCTGAGCTGAAGCTAAAATGTGATGCAATAATCTTGCATTATCCAATATGGATCTCCCTGCTACAAATCCATACTGGTCAGGGTGGATTATACTAGTGATTACCGTTGATAAGTGGAAGGCCAGAATTCTGGAATCATTTTTGTAATCTGTATTTAACTGTGATATGGGACAGTAATTTCCTACTTTTCTGGGGTCTCGTCCTGGTTTTTCGTGCATAACTATGGTTGAGATTGAAAATGAACCAGGGTTGGAGGGCTGTTATTGACTTATTTTAAGAAATTGATACAAGTATGGAGCTAATTCATCACTGAATGTCAGGTAAAACTCTATTGGAAGGCCATTTGGGTCGGAGGCCTTTCCCCATGGCGTATTTTTAATTGCATGTAGAACTTCATCCAAATGAAGAGGGGCTTCTAGGGCAGCCTTATGCACTAATGTCAATTGAGGATGCTCTAATTTATGTACTAGTTCGTCAAACTTCTCTACTGAAGTTTTCACTTCAGATGCGTAGAGTTGCTGATAAAAATGCCTGAATTGCTCCCCAATTTCTTTATCTCCAGTTAAGGGCCTGATATTCGAAAGGCATTTATATGGTTTACAGTCAAGTAAACCAACACACAAGAGAACAGCTGTGAAGAGCAACGATATCTAACAATACAAGAACCTGCTCTAAATCCAAGATTTCTCAATACACAAAAATAATCCAATATAAATAACGACTCCAAACAATCACTTTCAGGCAAAATGACCTCAGATGGCTCCACCCTACATGTAATGAAAAATCACTATAGGGATTAGCAGACGCTCACATCACTGGTCAAAGCCTCCCACACACTCACCAACTTTATTAATTAATTTTTACCAAAACAATCTTTAAAAAACCGCAACTTAACCTTCGGGAAAAGACAAATGAATATTTTTAAATCTTTTTAAATCATTCATCTACAACCATACATCCATCACTCATACTCACACTCAAACGATCCAATATTAAAGCATCTGAAATTTGCTCAACAGAGCAAAACTGGGCACGGCCAGAGCCAAAACAACCAGATGGCATCTAAAAATGAATAACAAAAATTTAAGACATCAATCATGGCAACACATGCACGAAAGTTTTTAAGACTTATCTTCAAATAGATGTTTGCACCCAGCAGAATCCTCAATCCTCAAGCTGATTCACAACACAATAGGTCAAAAGCGACCTCAAATGTGGGGAATACTGCTATCTTCAATAGTCACTACCACATTCAATTATCAAATCACTACCCAGCCCTACAAAACTTTTGTTTCGCCATTATCCGGCTTCATCAGGGGCTATGTGATAGAAATAAAACGCCACTACAATAGCTACTCAAAACATGACTCCCCCGCCATCCACAAACAACGGCATGTGACGCACCAAATATCATGAATCAACAACCAATCAAAAACTTTCCAAAATCCTGACGTCACCTAAAAGCTATATACACCACCCAATCCCTATCAATTGGAACTGCACAGTATCTACTTACTCCAAACTCAGCCATACAAGGCATCACAAAAAAATCAAAAGAACAATGCCCATTCTAATTTGTCATTTAAACCTCCTGGTTGTAAAGTGTCCAATTTAAAGATCCAACATTGTTCCTTCTGTAAAAGCAATCTTTTACGATCTCCTCGACGAACACTGGAGGGTACATATTCCAGAACAGTACAGAATTAAAGGTGTATCAATTTGCACTTTCTTCAAACTATATTTATGTTCAGCCAACCGCGTATGCAGAGGCCGTGTGGTCTTCCCAATGTACAATTTCTGACACTCGCACCATATACTGTAGACCACATACGAAGTACTACAAGTCGTAGCTATGGTCAAACTCTTCACTCGCTCTGATATTTATCACAAATACGTATACTCATAATACTACAGAACGAACAATGCTGACATGCTCAATGGCCCACCGTACTGGAGAAGAATCATCAAAAAACAATTTCAACTGTAAAGACCATATCAGACGTTCGACCGCCACTCGACTAGAGAAGCGATCATAACTAGGACCACATACAAAAGATAAACCTTTAGCAAGCACCATCATTTGAGCTGAGGTTAAATGAGTGTCTGATAAATTCACAACTGTCGCTAGTCCAGAGACATCGTCCCATCTTTCTTGCGTCGTGAGTGCGTCGGGGGCCCAGAAAATTTTGTTGTTTATTATGATGAACTTTCGAAGAATCCCTCATAGAGCCTTCCTGATCCCGGAATTTCACTCGAGCATCAGAGCCACGACTCTCTAAACTAGAGTCTGATGAATAAACCGAGGAATCTTCACCATTTTTTCTCCAAGAGGCACCCTGCTGTCGTGGACGTCGTAGAGACCAATTATAAACAGAACCATCTTTTGTACACCGCTCATCTTTCAAAAATTTCTTAATTTTCAGTTTTTAATTCAGTCTTATATTTTTCCAAGGTCTTAACGATATCACTATAATGGCTTTCAAAATCAGAAGCAGCTTTCAATTCCTTTAATTCGTCATCCAACTCTTTCTTAAGAGAAATATTCTTCGTATGAGCTGTATCTATTACCAACAACATCAAATCCAAAGCACACTTGTGAGTGTCAGAAATTGTACATTGGGAAGACCACACGGCCTCTGTGTACGCGGTTGGCTGAACATAAATATAGTTTGAAGAAAGTGCGAATTGATACACCTTTAATTCAACATTGTGTGGACTTTGGTCACCGTTTTGAGGATCTTCGATGTACTTTTCTGGAATATGTACCCTCCACTGTTCGTCGAGGAGATCGTAAAAGATTGCTTTTACAGAAGGAACAACGTTGGATCTTTAAATTGGACACTTTACAACCAGGAGGTTTAAATGACAAATTAGAATGGGCATTGTTCTTTTGATTTTTTGTGATGCCTTGTATGGCTGAGTTTGGAGTAAGTAGATACTGTGCAGTTCCAATTGATAGGGATTGGGTGGTGTATATAACTTTTAGGTGACGTCAGGATTTTGGAAAGTTTTTGATTGTTTGTTGATTCATGATAATTGTTGCATCACACGTCGTTGTTTGTGGATGGTGGGGGAGTCATGTTTTGAGTAGCTATTGTAGTGGCATTTTATTTCTATCACATAGCCCCTGATGAAGCCGGATAATGGCGAAACGAAAGCTTTTGTAGGGCTGGGTAGTGATTTGATAATTGAATGTGGTAGTGACTATTGAAGATAGCAGTATTCCCCGTGTTCGAGGTCGCTTTTGACCTATTGTGTTGTGAATCAGCTTGAGGATTCCGCCGGGTGCAAGACATCTATTTGAAGATAAGTCTTAAAAAATTTCATGCATGTATTGCCGTGATTGATGTCTTAATTTTTTGGTTGTTCTGGCTCTGGTGGTGCCCAGTTTTGCTCTGTTGAGCAAATTTCAGACACTTTAATATTGGATCGCTTGAGTGTGAGTATGAGTGATGGATGTATAGTTGTAGATGAATGATTTAAAAAGATTTAAAAATATTCATTTGTCTTTTCCCAAAGGTTAAGTTGTGGTTTTTTAAAGATTGTTTTGGTAAAAATTAATTAATAAAGTTGGTGAGTGTGTGGGAGGTATTGACCAGTGATGTGAGCGTTTGCTAATCCCTATAGTGATTTTTCACTACATGTAGGGTGGAGCCATCTGAGGTCATTTTGCCTGAAAGTGAATGTTTGGAGTTGTTATTTATATTGGATTATTTTTGTGTATTGAGAAATCTTGGATTTAGAGCAGGTTCTTGTATTATTACAGTCAAGTAAACCATTTAAATGCCTTAAATGGGGATATTCGGCACCTACATGGTTAGTGCCATTGAATATCACTGACTATGCGCTCCAATGCTATCCGGTTAGTTGGGGGCATTCCAGGTGGAGCAGAGACAGTGACTCCCTGGCATTGGATATCTGGGCCTTAATTAACAGTGCTAGCTACCACCACTGAATATTGCTCCCGCCACCGTGTTTCCTTGGAAAGGAGAGATTCTTGGATAGCCTTGAGTAATCTGAAATTGGTCGAAATACCAGATGGGTAAATTTCCACAATTTTAAGCATCATCACACGACTTTTAAATTGCTTCAGAGGGCTTTGTAGTACCAGTAGGAAAAGTAGTTCTCCTATCCTATGTGGTATAGACTGTAATAGGCTATGATTGTTCCATTCCCTACTGAGTTAATGCCTGGGATATGTCTACATTCCTTTGAGAACCATTTGGTTTTAGCCATTGCTCGTTGTCCGCTTCACTCACGCAGACCCTCTTTATCATCACTTATTGGGCAGTGTGGAATCCAATTAGGGTCCTGTAAATACAAGAGGGGGGTACTTTCTCTCATGTTCTGATGACATTAACTTTAAAAGTTTCTTGGAGGCCATCTGGGCTTATATGTGCCATCTGCATACTTCAAGAGGACTTGCCATATAAGATAGTCAACTGGATAGCATAGGGAGTGACTGCTCCAACAGTGAAAATAGATTTGCAGCTTTGTACAATTTTAATTGTTCTGGTTATTAAAATAATATCAGTGGAAAGGCAATACTATGTTGGGATTTGTTATGTGGTAGAGCACTGTGGGGGTTATTCTATGCCTTGAATAGCGGGGATGGACGGCCCAACTATTCGTACCTTCTCCCAGCCTTGACTAACTTCCCCACCAGTTGTGCAGGGAAGTTAGATAGGGGCGGAGTCTGGGTGGTCGCCGGACCTGGACATACAGGGCCACTTCTAATTTCGACTCTGTATGTCCAGGGCCAGCGACATGTACAGGGAAGTTATTCCACCTCTGAGGTGGAATAACTTCCCTGGATCTTTCTTTTTGTGACAGCTGGGGCACGGACGGGGCAGGGAGGGCTGGAGGCCAGATTGGGGGTTGGACTGCGGGCAATTCACTTTATTTTGTGGCGGCCAGCATCTCGGCTCTTCAATGGAGCCGCGGTGCCATGGCAACATGACGCCATGGCGCCATGACTCCATTGAGGAGCCTTGACTGAGTTAGCCAGGGACAGTCCTGCATATGCAGGACTGTTTGTGATTCTGATCCCGAGGGGCTAGACATCCCCTGCGAGATTAGAATTGTGATCCCCTCTGTACATCCGGTTCAGACCGGACATACAGAGGGGATCGACATCTGAGACAGAACCGGGCCCTGTGTGTCTTACACATAAATGATCTTTGCAACAGTGGGCAAAAGGGGTTTGTCAGCTAAACCTCATTGAGCCACCAATATGCTGTATATGTATTAGAAGGGATGCACAGTTGGTTCAGTCAGGGGCGGCCCAAGGGGGGTGCGGGGCCATGTGCAGAGACTCGGTGTGGGGCCTCATTTGCATAAGGGGCCTCATTTGCATAAATATTTGCATAATGTTACCATATACTAACTTTTAGTAAACATGCCTCTTAATGAGTGTATGGATAAAGAAAGACTAAAAGATTTCTACATTACTATAATCCAGTGCCAACCGCCAGGCACATTAGGAACTACTACAAACACTGCCCGTTTAGAACCTATAGCAAACCCGCCGTATCCTAACAGCACTACCAGGACTCACAAAGCACCATATCCTACCTACACGTGGCAATGTCAAATAGGAATTACATAAACAGAATACCTCAGCTCAGTTACACATGAACAGCACATAGACCATCACCAAACAAGGAATCACAATTTAGAAACAGGACAAAAATAATTAAACTGGGAATCCCAAAAGCCAAACTTGGAATGTACAACACTGTAGAAATAAAACTATACATTAATTTGCTCTTGTACTAAATAAAGCGCAGACGTTAATGATGCACATTTACAAGAGCTGACATATTCCAATTAATAAATTCAAAATAAAGAGATATTTTTCTACCTTTTGTGCATTTTTTTCAGCTGCAATTGCTCCAGCCACTTTCTTCTGATTTCTTCGTGTCTTCTGCGAACTCTCCATCGTCTGCTGTCCATTTGTCCTTTCTTCTCTCTTCTAGTTTTTTTCCATTCTCTCTCTACATCTGCTTTAACATACTAATCTTTCTCCTTTTGCTCTTTCCTCATTCCTATTTCATCCACTCAAATTTTACCCCTCCATCCTCAATCCCCACTTACTCTCCCAATTCCCAGCCAATTGTAGATTTTTCATCCCTCCCACACAAAATTTTTTCCCCTCTCCATTTTACTCTCCCAGCCCCATCCCATTCTAATCCTCCCCAACATCAGCTCCCTTCTAGTTCCAGCCTCACCCAGCATCCATTCCCTTCTAGTCCTTGCATCAGCCCATTTCCAGTCCTAGCCCCCTATCAGCCCATTTCCAGTCCTAGCAACCCCCCAACCCAATACCAGCTTTCAGATTCGCGAAGGGAGAGTGTCTCCCTCGCATCTCTGTAAAGCCCGCAGGGGCTGATGGGAAATTTCCCATCTGCCCCTGCAGGCTTAACAGAGACGCGAGGGAGACACTCTCCCTTCGCGAATCTGAAAGCTGGCACAGAGGGGCTCAGCCGTCGCAGAGGGAGGGACTCAGCCGGGCAGAGGGTGCCCCGCGGGACACTCCATTCTGCCGCTGCTGCGGTGGCGGCGGAAGCGGTAGCAGCCAGTTCTTTTTTTTTAAACTTAATTTTGAAAAAAAGCAGACTGTTCTTTGCGCGGGGCCCCCTGAAACGCGGGGCCCTGTGCAAAAAACATTCTTGCTCAATGGACGGGCCGGCCCTGGGTTCAGTTGTGTCATGTAGTCTTTGTAATTCATGATCGATATATTCACTAATGAAAAATTGAGAACGCAAAACATTATGCAGCATTTCCCCTGCTCTGTTTGTCCAAGTGGCACCACTGAAATTCCATGTATAACTGTAAATGGATAACCTATTGATACAGGGGTATAATTTTATGCAGTTTTTTTCCATGTGTAATGCCCATTTTACATGTGGAAAAGGGCATTTATAAATTTTAGTGAACACATACATGTGTAAAAAGCATGCACCTGGGAAATATGCATCTGGTTTTATGTGATTTGTGTTCAGGTGTTCTCAAGAGCAGAAGTGAGACAAAGGTGATGCATGCATGTATTTTATAAAACAGACATGTACACGCATAGAGTACATGCACGCCTTTACATCAGCTTCGGAGCAGGTTTAAATGTACACACTGGCATATGTGAACTCTTGCGGCTGCTTTTGTGAGACCATTTTATAAAGGCACATGTGACCTGTGTCTCTTTATAAAGGAGGTCTAAAATATGTGCCTTTGGGCTTCTCACATCTGTGTCCTGTTATAAAATCAGGCCCCTAAAGTTATAGCTGCCATTTGTGCTGCCAAAGGGCTTTTCATTTGTTCAAGCATTCGGTGAAGGGAATGAGTGATGTTTATAGGGTTAGTGGGTCATAGTAGGAATAATGTATTATGTGTACCCATTTTTTTTTTACATTGCTTCAAACTTTTTTTGAGGCGAGTAATCAAGTGTAAGAAAATAAAATCACCTTTGTTAAGTTATATTTAGTGATAGAGTTTCAGCCATGGCAGGAGGAGAATGAGATGCCCCTGGAGGGAATGATTCTGAGCCCTGGAAAGTCCTCAGCCAAAGCACCTATGTTTGCCCACTTAATGATTTAAATGGTTTAATGTCCATAATTACAGATACAACTGACCGAGATTCTGAATTATAAAGCACTTAAGCGATTAGGGCACCCATCTACCACATAAGTGCTTAAAGGATATAGACCACACAGAATCTACTAGACCTTGTTTACTGTAAATGTTTCATCATAGAACCTGTTACCTATATAGAACATTATAATATTTTTCATTAATGTAGATTTTTTTAAAATAACATACAGCAGGGGGCGGAGCCTGATGTCCAGCGGGATGGTCGCATAACGCTGAGGCTCCCGAGAGGCCTACTCAGAATCCTGAATTAACACCTCACATTTTGGAACTTCTACTCTGATCTTGCCGGGGCACATTGGTGAGATGGCGGGGACCAAACCAACGCGCCTGGAATTTGGGTCTCCAGCGGCTTCTCACGGCAAACGTTCCAAAACTGAACCTCCGTCCCCGCAGAAGGGGCCGGCCTTGTGCGAGGGCCCCGAAATGCAGCAGGAAATCCTCGTAGAGATCAGAGGGGTCAAAAACCTTGTGCAGGCAAACGGTGAAGCACTCCGAGCGCTGCGGGACGATTTTGGTGTGCTGCAAAGCAAGCTAGAAGGGCTTTCTTCGCGTCAGGACAAAATGGAGGGCATATTGGACTCCCATGCGGCCCGGTTGTCCAAACTCGACAAAGTTGAACGACAGGTGCGGGCATTGCAGAAAGAGGTGGAAGATGGCAATAATAGAGCGCGCCGCAACAACATACGACTCGTGGGCATACCGGAGGGAGCGGAATCGGGAGACATGAAAGAGTTTTTATGCAAAATCCTCCCTTCCTTGCTCCAAATCACCTTTACCAAAGATTTGGAGATTGATCGCGCTCATCGTGTACCCACAAGCATAACGCTCAACAGGAAGACCCCGCGGCCTATCATTTTTCGACTATTGAGATATCAACACGTGGAGCAAATTCTAAGTGCCTCTCGGGCAAAGGGCCATATGGAGTTTGAGAGCCACAAGATCTCCTTCTATCCTGACTTGTCTAAACCCACAGTCGACCGCCGAAAGCGCTTTCTGGAATTCCGGCCGAGGCTTCAACAACTACAAGCACGCTATGGTCTGATGTACCCGGCCAAGCTCCGAGTCACGCTTCACAATCAGACAAGAACATTCGAGGACCCTGATCTACTAGCGGAGTTTTTGGATTCCAAAGAAGCCGACTTGATGCGCTGACTTCCAGAATATTCTTGCAAGTCTCCTTATATCCGCTGTACCTGCCATATTGGATCTGCCGCAGCCTAGCAAAGAGTCTGGCGTGGGCAGTCTGTTGCCTTACTCTTGATGGTATCTGTGACCCGACTCCATCTGCCCACAGTAGCCTCGATGAGTATCAGAGACAGTGTTATTATGGACTCTGGTGTTTCTTTTCTTTTTTACATGTCTTCTATTTCCTCTCCAGGGCCTCCTCCCGCAGACATATGGTCGCCATATTCTTTGGGGGTTTTGCTTCTTCTCTAAGATACGTTGGTACATACTTTTCTTTTTTTTTTTTGAAACTTTTATTTTCATTTTACAACAAGCAAACGAAACAACAAACCAAAAGAGACAAATACAAACATACACATAAGGAAAGCAACCCCAATTACCCCCCACCCCTAAGCTTCTTCTCTGGAACTGAGGAGTATCCTCAAAGAGGCGTATACATATAGCAGTGATTATACATCCAAACACACAAAAGAAGATCAGCAATACAGACTGAGCATGTGAAATAAATTTAAACAGTCAGATGGGAGCATTTAGCATTTTAGCATTTTAAACATAATCGTGGAGTATCCTCCATTCAGACAAAGGATAGAGGGTCTGAGCGGAAGAAGCCAACAGATGAGGTATTCGTTCATATTTACTGTATAGACTGACAGGATGCCACCATTCATTGAAATTAAGAGGGGACCTATTTTTCCCCCAGTATTTTCCAGTAATATTGTAGTACCGGGCATTCAAACATAATATAAGTTAGCATGTGAATGGCCGTGCGGCATATCAAAAATCTGTTGCGCTGGGTAGCGGTCATTTGACTAACCTATCAGGAGTATAGAAACTTCGGTCAAAGCTGACATCCATTGCTATAGCTTGCAGAGACTTCTTAACCAAAATGGCTACCCCACACCGCTTGGAAACAGCGGAAGAGAAGGCAGTCGCCATATTAGGCGTGGTATTAAGTTTCAATGCCGCAGCGGAATTTAAATGCATTTCCTGAAGAAACATTAACTTAACATGCACATGATTAAGATAGCTGAGGGTTTTCTCTTTCTTTTGATTGGGCTATTAATGCCGTTTAAGTTTTATGAGAAGATCTGACACAAGGCCATCAAGAAAGATTATAAATTCTGAGAAAGAACACAATAATGTACACAGTTCCCCAATGTCCCTCATCTTAACTATGTATGACTGTGCACATAACATAATAATCAATGAGTTAATGAGAATCATGGAAACGCCCCGTATAAAAAATAAGCACCGAGGTGCACCAGAGAAGAAGCTAAACCCCAGAAATTACTGGCGACCTAATGTCTGCGGGGAGAAACTCCAGAGAGGGCCCAAGCTAAGACATATAACCTGTAAAACTATGCATGTTTCAAATCCCACCGAGGTGCACATCATGGAGGGATAGAAGGCCAAGTAAATTATAGATAGAAAGAAAAGTCCAGGCAGTCTCTATTCCAGGCTGGGATCACCGCGTCGGGCCGTTCAAGATGGCGGGTAAGTCCGGCGAGTTACAGATCAAAATTGTTGAATCATAGTTGTTGGATTAGCGCATCTGATCTGCGTTATGTGGAGTCCAAAAACATTGCTTGGAGATCGGGATCTTCGAATGTTATGGCTGGGTTATGGAGAGTCATTCTGAGCTTCACTAGATATATTAGGCCAAAGTGAGCCTGTAGTTATTGAAGTCCAGGGCGAAAAGCAAGGAGTCTCCTCCGTCGGTCAACTGTGGACTTTGCCACGTCAGGGGAAAAGAAACTTTATGACTTTCAAATTCAAGATGATAGTTCGCCCGGGCAGCAGTGCGAGTTTGCTCTACTTACTGGTATCGCAATAATCGAAAAATGAGAGCCCGAGGAGTCGTCCGATTGAGCGCCAGATTAGCAGGAACACGATGCGCTCGGTCAGTCTCCAGATCTCTGTAAATAGTAATCTTTAGCAAGGGGGGGAGAGTTTTGCCCAAGAATTCTCGCATGTCTCCTGCTCTCACATCCTCCGGTACTCCAATGAGCCCCATATGGTTGCGACCAGCGCGATCATTGCTATCCTCCAGCTCTTTTTGAAAACTCTGCGTCATACGCTCAACCTTGCCCAATTTCACCAAGCGCACCGCGTGCGAGTCAAGGACCTCCGCCATGTTGTCCTGTCATAGTGGGAGACTTTCAAGCCGGCTCCGAAGTGTGCCAAAGTCTTCACGCATGGTTCGGAGCGCCGCTCCGTTGGATTGTACCAGCTCCTTCACACCGCGTATCTCCTCCAAGATCTCCTGTGGCGTTGCGGGGTTTCCCCAAAGTGGGGCCATCTTTTGTGGGGAAGAACTCTATTTGGAATGTTTTCCGTGTGAAGAAGAGGGAGACCCGAGGTCCAGTCGCACTGGTTCGTGGCCCGCCGTTCCCCCCGAGGCACCCCGGTAAGTTCAGAGCAAAAAATGAAATTTATGCAGGTATTAATTCAGGATTCTGAGGGTACATACTTTTCAATATGGGGTGTATTAGCCAGAATACTCGGTGATTATGACATTGCTGTACAGATTCTGCTTATGTTCTATGTTATCAAGCGCCCTTACTTAAAATGTTTACTACCGATTGATGGCACCATGTAAGATTTTTTCATTGAACGTAAAAGGCATCAATAATCCGATAAAACGGAAGAAAATCCTAAGCTACCTCAAGCAGGAAGCAGCGGATCTGATTTTTCTCCAAGAAACGCATTTAAATTCGAAGGAAACTCTTAAACTCAATATTAAACCTTACATGGTGGCCGCTTATTCCCCAGCCGTTTCTAAGAAATGTGGGGTTGCCATACTGGTTAGGAAATCTTTGCATGCTACTGTTATTGCGACTAGCTCAGATACAGAAGGTAGATGGTCTAGAGTTCACCTCAAGATAGGTAGCCTAGAAGTTACATGTATATGCCTTTACGCTCCTAATGTTGATGACCCTGCCTTTTTGCTACCATTGCTCAGGTTGCGCAGGCTTCTGCTAATACTTCATTGATCATTGGGGGGGATTTCAATCTAGTCCTTGATCCCCTGATTGACAAACAGCCGCCTAGGACGAGTGGTCCCCCCAAGAGTCACGCTACGCTTACCTCCCTGATCAAGGATCTTGCTTTAGTTGATCTATGGAGATTACTACACCCCAATGAGCTTGACTTCACCTTCTTCTCCTCCCCTCATAAATCTCAGTCTCGCATAGACTTCTTTCTAATCTCAAAACTGTTAGTTCCTCAGGTGGACACTGCAAAGATTCACTCCCAACATATTTCAGATCATGCTGCCATTTCCTTTCAATTACACACTACTGCACCCCAGGGAAACTCGGGAGCCTGGTTCTTTGATAGAGCCCTGTTAACTCAGCCAGACTTCCAGTCAGAAATTCGAGTAGCCATACAGGATTACTTCCATTTTAATCTACCCCAAGATACTGCGAATTGGGCTTGGTGGGAGGGCTTCAAAGCGGCCATTCGGGCAACGATCACTAGCTATCAAATCCGCTTGCGGAAACAACGTAAACAGCAGCTGCTCATACTAGACCAACAAATAAAAGCAGGCGAACGAGTTCTAACTTCACGTACTGACCCATGTGTATTACTTCGATTACAGCGTCTCCGCTTTCAATATAATTCAATCCTCTCAACTGCAGCTTCTAAGAGTATTGAGCTTCAGCGAGGGACATATTATCGTGAAAATAACCGAGCCGGTCGACTCTTAGCCAATGCCTTGAAAGGTCAAAAAGAAGCCAAACGCGTTGCGGCCCTTCGAGCTCCACAGGGAGGGGGCATAGTGACCACAGACTCCGATATTGTAGAGCTCTTTCGGGATTTCTATACCCGCCTATATCAATCTGAATGTGAGTTCTCGTCAGAGACATTCGAGCGATTGCTCTCTGGCATTCAGCGGCCGACCCTCTCTGAAGATGATAGAGATGCGATGGATGAACCCTTCTCTACTTCAGAGATCCAATCTGCCCTAAAACGAACAGCCTCGGGCCGTGCCGCAGGGCCCGATGGTCTCCCGACCGAATTCTACAGAACGTTCAGTGCAGATTTAGTTCCCTACTTAAAACTCTATTTTACTGCCCTTGCGGTAGATACATCCTCTTTGGGATCCTTTTCTGCAGCTAATGTGGTTGTATTTGAGAAAGAAGGCAGAGACCCGCTACTGACCGCCAACTACCGTCCAATCTCCCTACTTAATGCCGACTATAAGATCTTCGCAACGATCTTGGCCACCCGGCTATCTGACATGATGGCTACCCTAATTCACCCCGACCAATGCGGTTTTATACCCGGCAGATCAACTGCTGACAATGCTCGGACCTTGTGCCATGTGTTATCTAGTGCTGCCAATCTCGACCATCCATGGGTGGGTCTTTCCCTGGATGCCGAAAAAGCCTTTGATCGTCTAGAATGGCCCTTCTTATTTGCAGTTCTCCGATGGTATGGCTTTGGAGAGGGCTTCCTCCGATATCTCCAAGTCATGTACACTCAACCCGTCGCCAGTATTTGTGTAAACGCCATCAAATCTCAGCCATTTAACCTCCAAAGAGGCACGCGTCAAGGTTGCCCCCTATCACCAATGCTTTTTGATCTCGCTATTGAACCCCTAGCCCTCCTTATCAGACAGTCTGCACGTATTCGAGGTGTCCCCTTTAGTCATAGGGAGATTAAACTCTCTGCATATGCAGATGACCTTATGCTCTTCGTTTCCCTCGATTCGGTTCCAGCTGTCTTGGATCTGATTGACGGATACTCCCAATTATCGGGCTATAAAATTAACTGGACCAAATCTGTAGCATTCCCACTGAACCGCTGGGTACATGAGGCTGACATGCAGGCCTTTCCCTTCCTTTGGCAATCCCGCATGGTGAAGTATCTCGGGGTCCATTACTGTTTTCCTTTAGAAGACACTATCAGTTTTAATGCCAAAGAGGTAGTCTCCAAAGTCCGTGAACTCACAAATCGTTGGTCTCCCTTATCTCTCACATGGTGGGGCCGCTTAGACACTGTCAAGATGATGATAGTCCCCAAAGTGAACTACATTTTAGAAATGCTGCCATGCTTACTTCCGCTACATACTTATAAAGATATTGAGGGCCTTCTCGTCCGTTATCTCTGGCAGGGCAAGCCACCAAGGATAGCTAAACATAAACTGCAGTCTGCAAAGGAACGAGGGGTACCAGATTTCCTGATTTTCTTAGATATCATCAAGCCTTTTTACTTAAGCAAGGTGCCCGATGGCTAGATACCTCAACAGACCGCCGACCAGTTTGGCTGGACATAGAAGAAGAGCTTAGTAGCCCAATTCCGTTGACCCATCTCCCCGGTATGTCTTATCAAGTAGACACCCGCCATCCACCAATGATTGTCGATACTCTTGCGGCCTTTAACACTCTCATTCTATCACTGGGCCCGAATGTATGTCCTCTGGACGGACTCCCGCTATGGAATAACCCCAGAATTCAAGTCCTAAATAGAACAATAGCCTGGAAACCCTGGTACTCCAGGGGGATCTGGACACCCCAACAGCTTTTCTCTGCAGCTCGTTGGAAAACCTTTTCGGATTTACAAAAGGAATTTGCGTTACCAGCGAAACACTACTTTCAATTGATGCAGCTTCAACACTGCCTCAAAAGTGCTCGAATCATGCCGCCCTCTGCCCCTACTGAGGATGGGCTAATAGAGATAGTTCACTCCATTAGTAGTACACATGGGGTAGCCTCTAATTTCTATAAAATACTTTGTCAGGGTACAGATACGGACACTTTTAGAGCCCAACAAGCCTGGGAGCGTGAACTGCAAACCACTATAACCCCTGTGCAATGGAGCGTTTTTTGGAGTAAAGTAGTGCGGGTTTCCCGGTCTGCCTCTGTTACCCAAACTCTTTTCTTCTTTGCACACAGATGCTTTTATACCCCAGAAAAAATAGCCAAATGGAACCCAAATGCTAGGGACCTGTGTTGGTCTTGCCATACTGCTGTGGGATCCTTCGCTCATGTTATTTATGAATGTCCTCAACTGCAGGTCTATTGGGGGTGGGTCTGGGGTCGTATTCAATCTATCTTACACTTTCATGAACCTCTTTCTTGGAAGGTCGTGGGACTCCGCTCTGTGGCGGAGGTCCCCTCTCTTCCTAAGAAGGGTCGCTTTCTCCTTGATTTCATGCTAGGTATAGCCATATGCTTAATCACGAGGAATTGGAAGGATAGCTCTCGACTTACTGTCAATGAATGGTGGAACCTCGTCTGCTTATATAGTAAATATGAGCAGATACCTCGGAGAGCTCTTCCCCATATCCAAACTCACTCCTGCTTGTCTAAATGGCAGATGCTTAATGATTATGTACAATCTGCTCATTGCTCCAACATGCCTGTATAATGTGCACTCATCATGTTTTAGATCACCGTTAGGTTTTGTAATACAATAATGTAAGTACACGCCCGCTTCGGGAATGCTTAGTTTTCTAGAGAAGAAGCAGGGGGGCGGGGGGTGGTAGGGGTTTACTTTGGTGTGTGTATTACACGTTATGTATTTGTCTTTTAGCTGTATGTCTTCCTTTCCTTTGTTGTTATAAAACGAAAATAAAGAATTTAAAAAAAAATAAAATAACATACAGCCTTTCATTTGTAAAGCTCCATTTACAAATGACTTTGAATTGGGCAGAACTGAATTGCCATGCTTCTGATTTATTACATCAGCATACTGTACATAATCACTTTAGAGTGATGGAATTATACCAAAAGCTCATTTATGAATTCAGAAAACAATATTGATCTTTCTGTTAACAAAATGCTTCTCCAGATGGCTTTTGTTACTGAATAAAAATATTGTAATTCTGGTAAAAGCCTGGTCTCCCAGTTTAAAGGTCAGTGCATTGTGATTTTTCATATTTTCTGTACTCAGAGATATAAAGATGGACCCAAATATTCAGAAGCCCCTCCTGAGAAAATGAAAATGCTCTTGGAAGGAGGAAATGTCCCAGGCTCCATATTAGAGTTCTGGAAAATTCCGTTCAATAAATTAAACACAACCACATGAATTAAGCTGATGCATTAATAATTTTTTTCAATTGTGGATAAGGTCTGTCAGACGGCTGCCTGGGTGAGAATCTTCACAGTCTTGGCAAGTGCATATATCTATATGATTTGCAAGGTATTGTGGGCAATGTAGTTCATTCACACCAGACACAGCTGCTGACAATTTAGTTGTGCTCTTGGGTAAAGCCAATAAGATATTTATTTATGGGGTTATTTCTCCCAACACAGATATGCTTGGTAGCACATAAATTAGGTTACTTGCTTGCAGTGTTTAACTTGGTAAAACAAAGTCAAAAATCAAAATCAGGAAAACAACCTTCAAACTTGTCAGGCAATTAGCTAATGTTTTCTTAGCATATCTCTAACAAACGAAAAGCCACAAAGAAAGAAATAAACTGTTCTTGTAAGGTTAACTTCTGATTACTTTCCACACAGATCCAGAAGTAATTCTCTCCTAGCTCACAAACAATTAGGTGCAGCTCAATTGCTATCAGTTATCCAGCTGAAACCCTTTAGCTGGATGGCTTCCTACTGTGTGAGTCAAATCCTGCTTCAGGAGCTTTTCTTAGTGGAATAAAGAACAAATTTATATTTCTTTGTGATGGCTGCTGTATTTTATCACAGAAAGTTACCAACAGAGTTTGGATAGAGAGCAGTCCATATAAACAATATCTTGATCTGCTATTATTTCCCCTTCATCAACAAGCATAGGGTCACTATCATGAATTGGCACAGATGAATCTTTCAATGGAGCACTTTCAGGAGAACACTTATTTCCCTGCTGTCTTTCAAGGTTATAGCTAGGGCATAGATCAATGTTCATACCTGAGCTTCCATTGTTGCTATAGTTCCTCTCTATATAGCCTGGCCAGTATGTAGTCCAGTTCTTATGTCCAGCCTTCCAGTCCTGATCCCTGGACACTGGATCTCTCTTCACATACCTTCTGGCATAGGTCTTAGAGTCCCTTCCATGTGCAGCCGTCTCCCTCACAGGTAGCCTCTGGTGATTCCTTGTTCTGCAGCACCATTCCTCTGGCTTTCCCCAGTCCAATGGTCTATGCTGGCCCTTGGAATACCTCCCAGTATACGTACTGCCTTGGACTCTTCTAGACCTCTCAAAGGCTTTTCTCCTCTTCCTTCCAGAGGGTTTCTTTCCTTCTCTATCCGTCCGGTTTGGCTTCTGCTTCTGCTGATTCTTCAGATGAAACTGATGATCCTTCTCTGCATATCCAAGGTGATCATGAAGATGGTCATCTGTAGAATAAACTCTACTCTTATTCTGCCTGGATGAGTGCTCCTCCCTAACACAGCGCAGCTGTGCTGAATCAGGCCCTGCCCTTTGAGATGAGTGCTTAGGGATTACCTCATAGCCCTCCTGATTGAACACACGTTTCCCCACTTCAGCTCCTCTAATGGCTCTTGGAAACCTGGTGCATTCTGGGACTGGTAGTCTTTTATGGCAAAATTCTGTTTTCTCATTTCTACCAGCACTGACAGGTTGCTTGTTCAGAGACACTTCACCTTTTCTATAGCTCCTTCCTGAGCTATGACAAACTTCCTTATCACAGGTCTCAGATAAAACTGACGGCACTTCACTTCAGGGCTTCAATTTAAGCCTTGTATCTGTGCCAGTTTTTACATCAACAACCTTTTTATCCACCTTATGCTAAATCTTCTGTTTTGATGGCAGTTACTAAACAGATCTTTAACATCTTTTTCCTATACAAAAATTCTCACTTGTCTTAGAGATTTCACTTTTAATCAATCCCATTTTTGGTCAATCCCGACGCCAACCATTAGGCACCCAGAGCGTTTCACTATCGTTGGTTTCATCAGGGAATTGCCTCCTCACATGAACTGCCAAAAAAATCAAAATAACAGTCACATTTTGCATCAGAAATACACTCTTTCATGTATCAAACTAAATATACCATTGGGATCATCTAAAATTCACCAAATGCTGCCCACGCATCATCCAGTACTCTTAAAACAGTTCAAACAGCACAAGCTGTCCTTCTCAGGCTGAAAACGCCGCACATGCGGATCAGTGGATGGCACGGGTCCATTTAAAATTCTCAACAGCTGAAGAGCTCATTTGTTGATTCATAAGAACATAAGATATGCCATACTGGGTCAGACCAAGGTCCATCAAGCCCAGTATTCTGTTTCCAACAGTGGCCAATCTAGGTCATATGTACCTAGCAGTTTCCCCAAGGGACACAGGTTCCACAATGCTTGTATTGGTTCAAGCATTGATATCCTGGGTCCCTTCTTAATAATGGTTTATGGACCTTTCCTCCAGGAACTTGTCCAAACCTTTTTTAAACCCAGCTACACTAACAGCCTTTACTACATCCTCCGGTAACAAATTCCAGAGTTTGATTACACGTTGAGTGAAAAAATATTTTCTTTTATTAGTCTTAAATAGTTTACCCTGTAGCTTCATTGCATGTCCCCTAGTCTTTCTATATTCTGATAAGGTAAACAATCTATCTACGTTTACCCGTTCCACTCCGTTCATTAATTTATAGAATTCTATCATATCTCCCCTCAGCCGTCTCTTTTCCAGGTTAAAGAGCCCTAACCTTTTTAGCCTTTCTTCATAGGAGTATCCTTCCATCCCCTTTACCATTTTGGTGGCTCTTCTCTGTACCTTTTCTAAAATCGCTATATCCTTTTTAAGATACGGCGACCAGAATTGCACACAATATTCAAGGTGCGGTCTCACCATGGAACGATATAGAGGCATCATAATATCTTTTGTTTTATTTTCCATTCCTTTCCTTATCATACCTAGCATTCTATTTGCTCTCTTGGCCGCTGCTGCTGCACACTGGGCCGAGGGTTTTAACATGGTATCCACAATGACGCCTAAATCTTTTTCCTGGGTGGTAGTTCCTAATGTGGAACCTTGCATCGTGTAACCATAGTTTGGGTTGTTCTTCCCTAGGTGCATAACCTTGCACTTGTCCACATTAAATTTCATCTGCCATTTTGATGCCCAGTCTTCCAATTTATCAAGATCCTCTTGCAATTTTCCACAATCCTCTTGGGTTTTAACAACTTTAAATAGTTTTGTGTCATCTGCAAATTTGATAACCTCACTCGTTATTCCACTTTCCAGGTCATTTATGAATATGTCAAAAAGCAGCGGACCCAGCACAGATCCCTGGGGTACACCACTATTCACCTTTCTCCATTGGGAAAATTGGCCATTTAGCCCTACCCTCTGCTTTCTATCTTTTAACCAGTTCCTGATCCACAATAGTACACTGCCTCCTATCCCATGACTCTTTAGTTTTGCCAAAAGTCTCTGATGAGGGACCTTGTCAAAGGCTTTCTGAAAGTCCAGATACACAATATCAACCGACTCACCTTTGTCCACCTGATTACTCACTCCTTCAAAAATACATAACAGATTAGTAAGACAAGATCTTCCTTGTCTAAAGCCATGTTGACTGTCTCCCATTAGGTCGTGACTATCTACATGCTGAGTAATTTTATTCTTTATGATGGTTTCTACCATTTTTCCCGGTACTGACGTCAGGCTCACCGGTCTGTAGTTTCCCGGATCACCCCTGGAACCCTTTTTAAAAATTGGTGTTACATTGGCGATCCTCCAATCTTCAGGTATTAGAGATGATTTTAATGATTCACCTCAAACCAATGACATCACACTGCAAATATCAACCACAGCGGTTCTCAATAGGTTTACGAGCTATCGAAAGGACTTGCTCTATTGACAAACACACTGACCAATCGAGCTTTATATTCAGTCCTTGAGGGATCACTGACTGCAACTTAAATATCCACCTTTGTTCCTTAATCAACAGAGTATGTTCCAGTGTTTTGCTTCTCATGTTGACATTAACTTGTTCCACGCAGAAACATCTTAGTTGCTCAAAAATGTGTTGCTTATTTATGCAATGCTGTACTAAAGGTGCTTCGAGTGTTTTACATTTCAGACGACTGCGATGTTCTCGCATCCTGGTCCTGAATGAGCGTATAGTCTTGCCTATGTAAATCAATTGACACAGGCAAGTAATTGCATATATCACATTTGTTGAATTGCACGTGGTGCTATGCCTTAATCGGTATGTGATCGGTATGTGTAAACCACTGAATCTCCATTGAAATGTCACAAATATCACAGTGTCCACACTTCCTGTGGCCCTCCAAGTTCTCATCTGGTATTGAAGCCCTGGTAATACTGATGGACATAGTCGTTCTTTCAAATTACTATTCCTGCTCCACACGCAGCGAATAGTTTGTTCTGCAATCCCGGCACCACTTTCAATACATTACTATGTTTCCTAATAATTTGTTGAATACCACTACTCAGTGGTGAAAATCTCATAACTAAATTAATATGGGCTTCATCATCAGTATGATCCTTCCCCCTTTGTTTTATGAGAAGCTGATCTCGATTATTGTACAAAGCTCTTGTATAAGCCTGTTTAATGATTCTACAAGGGTAACCTCTTGCTTCAAAATTTTCGATCAAAAGACGAAACTTGCTTTTAAAATTGTCCCTACTAGAACAGTTCCTATGATAACGCAGAAACTGTGACAGTGGCAAGCTCTCTTTCAAATTTCTGGGATGTGCACTCTTGTAATGCAAAAAAGTGACTGTTATTTTGATTTTTTTGGCAGTTCATGTGAGGAGGCAATTCCCTGATGAAACCAACGATAGTGAAACGCTCTGGGTGCCTAATGGTTGGCGTCGGGAGTGACCAAAAATGGGATTGATTAAAAGTGAAATCTCTAAGATAAGTGAGAATTTTTGTATAGGAAAAAGATGTTAAAGATCTGTTTAGTAACTGCCATCAAAACAGAAGATTTAGCATAAGGTGGATAAAAAGGTCGTTGATGTAAAAACTGGCACAGATACAAGGCTTAAGTTGAAGCCCTGAAGTGAAGTGCCGTCAGTTTTATCTGAGACCTTATCCACAATTGAAAAAAATTATTGATGCATCAGCTTAATTCATGTGGTTGTGTTTAATTTATTGAACAAAATTTTCCAGCATCTATACAAGTTGAATCGTTCAGTAGAATCCAGTTACAATTTTATATCTTCCATATTAGGGTTCAGCACCTAGGAAAAGGATTAGGCATCGCCATAGACAATGCATTGAAATCTTTGATTCTGTGGGTCATGTTTACTATGATTTGCGCTAGAAAATGGAGGCATGCCCGGAATGTCATCACCCCCATGCTCCTTCTGTTTGACACAATCAACACAGGTGCTCTTGCCAACACTCAATTGCAAAATAGTAAGTGAACGCACATTAAGTGCAATACCACAATGAGCATGTGCAAAAATCACCCACGATATGCATGTTCCACCCCCCAAAACACCCAGTCTCCACCCCAACCCATGCTACTTGGGTAGTGTGAGACTTTTACCATTGCTGCATTTTTAGCATGATATATTTTTTTTACTACAGTGCACTTGGCACACACTGAACCCCATACACTACCCTGCATGCCCCTGTGTGTGGTAGCAGTAAAATAAAACAAATAGAAAACCAGAATTGGCCAAAGTTCCTAGGAAACTTGATAACTTTGATACTGTGGGATAACATATAGATAAGGAAGCCACCCTTGCAAGATTTACAAAGATGTTAAATTACTATTTGTGTAAGAGGGCAATAAATTCCTCTCACTAGAAGGGATTTGTAGGTCCTACAGTCCCTTGAAGTAGGAGTGTTAATGCAAATGATCTTCTCTAAGAGGGAGGGAATAGTGATGCAATGTCAGAGTGAGGGATTTTATCCTTTCCTTGGAGGTTCTGAGGTTCGGGTTGAGGTGTTCTAAGGACAGGATAGGAAGTGTCTACTGTGTTCTAGCTCTGATTCCCAAGAGGTTTCAGAAGAGAGAGCTCAAGGAGCCTATGGTGTAAGGAATGACTCATTGAGTCTATCAAGGAGGAGTTATTTGGTAGACCTGATATTTAAAAGCACTTGTGTGGACTACAGCATCAGCCAGGGCTAGCCCAAGGGTATCTGCTACCCTAGGCAGACTCTCAGTTTTCTGCCTCTCCTAGCCAGGTGTCCCATATTTTAGCACCTCCCCTTCCCTACACTCCTATAGTCCCACATCTCCCTCCACTGTAGGTGTACAATCAACACTTCCCTTCCTTATCCTCACCCTGCCCATCTCCCCTTCCCTTCTCCCTCACCTGGGGGTGAGGGGGCAGCATCCTGATCCTTCCACTTACTTCAAAGCAATGGCAGAGCAAGTCGCCTTGGCACCATGATGCAACCGCATGCACATGCACACTCATGGCCTGCTGCTTCTTCCGCCTGAGACAGGAAGTTTGTGTTGCAGGGAGATAGGAGCAGCAGGCCATGAGTGCGCACACACATGCAAGTGCTTGAAAGCCCACCCGTGTGCCAACAATGGCTTGCTCTGCTGATGATTTGAGGCCACAGTGCTGCTCCCCCAGGGTCTACTGCTCTAGGCAGGTGCCTGGTCCGCTTAGTGGATGGGCAGTCCCTGACTGTGGCAGCTACCGAAGTGCTTTCATTTTTTTTAAAAATGTGCTGGCAGATCTACTTATAACTTTGGACAATTTATATGTTTGTTGACCAAAGTTATGCATCAAGAAAAGGGAAACATTTTGGGGTTGAAGACTCCAACACCAAAAATACCGTTACACAAGACCTCAGAACACTAAAACAGCTCCTACTGGGAAAACAAAGCAAAATAGTTTTACCTCATGGTAGTTCTGATTTCCAATGGCATTCCCTATGAAATGTGAGACTAGACGTCCATATATGTCAGGAGGTAAATTCAGGGCTAGGTATAGTAACAAAAGCCAGCTGGAGAAGCATTCTGTTAACCCAAAGATCAATATCATCAACTACATGTCAGCAAATTCCCTCCAGAACCTAATAACCAAAAGCACCAGCGCAAGAGCACTGAGAAGCAGCATGGACAATAAGATAGCCCCCTCCCCCCCAAATACCAAAGAACTACACAGACAACATCCAGAAGGGCACTATCGCTCTACGCACCATAATTATGGAACATCCTGCCTGACAGCATGAGAACCATGAGTGACATAAAGGACTTCAAAAGTATGCTCAAAACCACACTATTCATACAATACTATGGACCCTCCCACCGTATGAGCATAATCGCAACCAAGCAAGGCGCATACTACCTGCCCGAGTGCCCGTCCCCTTTTACCTCTCCCCTATCCCTACCTAATCCAAATGTACACACTTGGCAGCATGTAAACCACTTTGATTGAAGGAAAAGGTGGTATATAAAACTGGTTAAATAAATAAATAGTGACCTTATCATCCAATAAGTAGGGAAACAAAATTAAAAATGGAAAAATAAAGAAGCCAGGTTCTGTATGAGCCTAGAGAAAGAGAACTAGAAATGTATTTCCTCTTCTGTTGTGCATAATACAAAGGCATCAGAGATGCACATTCCCAAAGCTGCCATAATCAGAAAAGTGAACATAAAGGGGCTGAAGACCTCTAAGCAGTTACTGCAACTGGCAGCTGAGACCACTAATGCACATGCATGCCCACTACTGGCCACTAAAACCGATGGTAAGTGGCCACTGCATGCTAGGGTGGAGTGGGGGCAGGGCAAGTACATTGTCCCATGGTCAGTGGCAATTAGCAGGAGGGCACATGACAATACCTCTGGGGGGTGCAGTTAGGTGCACCTGTGTTAATTCTGCTGTCTGTTAGGATTCACGATCGTGCACTCAGGAACTTGCTGGGCACACCCCCGACAGCACATATGAGTTGCAGTTACCAAATGTTAGTCTTACCACCAATCACACAGTAAATGCACACCTTTAGTAAAAGGACACAAATGTTTGCTATGTTTGTTGTCTGAACATTTTATCTTACTTAATCACATTGGTTGTGGTCTTCTTTCTGCTTTCAATGCCTTCTTCTCTTTCCTATGGTTTTCTTTCAATTTCTCATTTCTTCTCTCTCCAGTTTTCTTTATTTCCTCTCCTCGCCTATATCTCCATCTGACTTTGATCTATCCTCCTCCCTTTCATCTCCTCCTGAGTGCTTTCTTCCCCTCCACTCCTTCCTTCCCCACTCTATACTTGCTCCCTTACAAGCCATCATCTGCTTTCTTCGGTTTGTCATCCTCTCACCAGTTCAAGCTCCTTCCCTATTTCTCCCTTGCTTCTGTACTCTGAGGTATCCTCTCCAGCTTCATTTCTCCATCCCAGGTCTCCTCGCCCTTTTCAGATCCCCCCCCCTTCTTACATATAGCCTCACTCCCCCCACCCCCTACCAGATGGCTCACCCCCATCAGGGATAAGCTAAGCCAGTTATGGAAGTAAAGCCAGGACTGGCTCGGCCTGTCCCTGATTACCTGAAGTCTTCTGGGAATCTTACCCGACTACCCTACCTTAAAGTCTCCCTCTCCCTGTTCCCTCACCACCTCATGTAGAAACATAGAAATATGACGACAGAAAAAGACCACATGGCCTATCTAGTCTGTCCTTCCATAACAACTACAACAGTCCCCTTTTCACCTTTAGAGATCCTCTGTGTTTGTCCCATGCTTTTTTGAATTCAGTTATCTTTATCTTTATCTTTATTTCAACATTTGATAGACCACTTTGGCCGTAGCATTAAAGCGGTGTACAATAAAATAAAAGGTCAAGCACTGCAAATCATAGAAAAGAAAAAAGAACGCCATAAAATAACAGGAAAGCAAAGAAAGGACATGGCACACAGGTTATAGTCACACGACTAGACCAAGGACACCAAGAGACCAAACAGGGAAATCAAAGGGGGAGACAAGACACACATGATGAACATTGAACAAAACAGTCAGCAGACAACTTCAGGGAGGAGCACCAGGAGGGAGGTCAAAGGCTTGTTGGAACAGATGGATTTTGAGTAGTGTTTTGAACTGGGAATAAGAGGGTCCAGCCGGAGAGAAGGTGGCAATGCATTCCAAAGAAAGGGACCAAGGAAAAAGAAAGCCGAATGTCGAGTTTGTTCTAGGAGGGCTTGTGATGGGGAGGGAAGGGACAAACGATTTACATGAAGGGACCGAAGTTGACGATAGGGGGTGTGAAGAGAAATAAGGCCAGCAAGGTACAGAGGATTGTCAGTATGAATAGTGCGATGTGTTAAAATGAGGAACTTATAATGGAAACGGAACCGGAGAGGCAGCCAATGCAAATCAAGGAGAATGGGAGTAACATGATCAAAACGATGAGCAAAAGTGATAAGACGAGCTGCGGTGTTTTGGATAGATTGTAAGCGCTGAAGTTGGTAATTCGGGAGGTTAGCCTTAGAATGTTGCAGTAATCAAGTCTACTGATAACTAATGCCAGAACAAGGGTGACCAAAGAACCAAAGGGAAGGAGGGAACGAACGGCCAAAATCTGATGGAGGACTGCAAATGAACGATCGGTAAGGGAAGAAATATGGTTATGGAAAGAAAACGAAGAATCAAGAATTACTCCCAGATAACGAAAAGAAGAAACAAGTGGAATAGGGACTGAGCCAATCATGGGGGCAACAGTAGGACAAGAGCCACTCAAGGATACCCACATAGCCGTGGACTTGGAAGGATTCAAGTGGAGGAAATTCTGAGAAAGCCAAGAGGCAATATGAGAGAAGCAGTTGTTGAACTGGGAAATATCCAAAGTGAGTGGAGAGACATGACAAAGGAGGATGATATCGTCTGCATAAATATACGAGAATACAGGATATTGCTGAATCAAAAGGGGCAAGGGAGCAAGAAAAATATTAAATAACAGGGGGGAGAGGACAGAATCCTGAGGGACATCACAGGTGAGAGGAAGAGAGGAAGAGGACTGACCACTAGATTGGACAGTGAAAGAGCGAGCTGTGAGAAAAGAACAAAACCATTGTAAGACCGTGCCACACAGCCCTATATCAGATAGACGAAAAAGGAGATTCTGGTGATCAATCAAGTCAAATGCTGCGGAAAGGTCAAGGGAAACAATAAGAGTGACATCACCACGGTCATGGGCAACATGAAGTTCCTTTAAGAGTGCCAACAGGACAGTTTCTGTACTATGCCCCTGCCGGAAACCTGCTTGACAGGGGTGGAGAGTATTGGTGGCCTCAACATGAGAGTTTAATTGTACAAAGGCAAACCGTTCCAGAAGTTTAGCTAAGAAGGGAAGGTTTGAGACAGGGCGGCAGTGAGACAAAATAGAGGGGTCAAGGGAAGACTGCTTCAAAAGGGGGCGGACAACAGCAGATTTCCACAGAGATGGAAAAAGACCAGAAGATAAACTAGGATTAATAATGGTAGTGATGAATGGTATAAGTTGCAAGGAAGGCTCAGATAACCATCGAGACGGGATTGGATCTAACGCACACATAGTCCTTCTTGATTTGGACAATACCTGTAGTATGTCAGCAGAGACAACTGGATGGAAAGAGGACCAAGTGTGGGCAAGAGCTTAATTAGGCGGAGAGGAAGTGTGCACCGGCAAAGAGTCAGAGGAATAGCTTGGCAACCCACAGAGGGGGGAAGGGGACAAAGGGGATAGCGGAGGGGGTGGGGAGGGATTCGAGAAGGATGAACACAGATTCAGTACTTTATCAGAAAAAAAAGTGGCCAAGAGATGGGGATCCGGGGCTTTGGCCGCAGAGACGCAATTCAAACCAGTAGAAGAAAGTTTACAAAGGATTGAAAAGAGTTACTGTCCTCATCTCTACCACCTCCACTGGGAGACTATTCCACGGATCCACTACTCTTTCCATAAAGAAATATTTCCGCATATCACTCCTGAATCTATCTCCCTTCACCCTCATCTCATGTCCCCTCGTAGCAGAACTTGCTTTCAATTGAAAGAGGCTCTCTCCCTGAACATTTATGCCACGGAGGTATTTAAACATCTCAATCATATCACCTCTATCCCACCTTTCCTCTAAGGTGTACATATTAAGATCCTTCAGTCTGTCCTCATATGCTTTATAATGAAGACCACTAATCATTTTAGTAGCCACCCTCTGCACCAACTCCATCCTGTTCACATCCTTTTGAAGGTGCGGTCTCCAGAATTGCACACTATACTCCAAATGAGGTCGCAACAAAGACTTATACAGAGGCACTATCACCTCCTTTTTTCTGCTAGCCATTCCTCCGTATGCACCCAAGCATCCTTCTAGCTTTTGCCGTCACCTTTTCTACCTGTTTAGCTACTTTAAGATCATCAGACACAACCACGCCTAGGTCCCGCTCTTCTTTAGTGGACAAAAGTACTTCACCCCCTATACTATATTGCTCCCTTGGATTGCTGCAGCCCAAATGCATGACCTTACATTTTTTAACATTAAATCCCAGCTGCCAAATTCTAGACCATTCTTCAAGCTTAGCTAGATCCCTCCTTATGCTATCTACCCCTTCCTGGGTGTCTACTCTATTGCAGATTTTGGTATCATCCGCAAAGAGGCAAACCTTACCTGAAATCCCTTCCGCTTTATCACTAACAAAGATGTTAAAAAGAATCAGACCAAGGACAGATCCCTGGGGCACACCACTGATAACATCCTTCTCCTCAGAGTGAGCTCCATTTACTCGTACTCTTTGTCACCTCCCACGCAACCAATTTCTAACCCAAGCAGTAACTTTAGGGTCCATCCCTAGGGTGCTCAGTTTGTTTATAAGTCACCTGTGAGTAACAGTGTCAAAGGCTTTACTGAAATCTAAATACACCACATCTAGGGCTCTCCCTCAGTCCAACTCCCTGGTCACCCAGTCAAAGAAATCAATCAGATTTGTCTAACAAGACCTGCCTCTAGTGAATCCATGCTGCCTCGGATCCTGTAATCTGCTGGACTCCAGAAACCTCACTATTTTCTCTTTCAGCAGCGTTTCCAATAATTTATTCACCACTGAAGTTAAACTAACTGGCCTGTAGTTTTCAACCACATCCTTACTTCCGCTTTTGTGTAAAGGCACCACATGAGCCTCTTTCCAGTCCTTTGGCACCACTCCCGACTCCAACGAGGCATTGAAAAGGTCAGTCAGTGGAGCTGCTAGAACGTCCCCAAGTTACCTCAGTATTCTCGGGTGTATTCCATCCGGTCCCATCGCTTTGTCTACTTTAAGTTGAGCTAGTTTCTCATGAACACAGTCTTCTGAAAATTGTTCAAGATGTCCCTCGCTTCTGTTCCTATTTGTGGGTGTTTTCTGAGGTCCTGTTCCTGGTTCTTCATCTGTGAACACAGAACAAAAATATTTGTTAAGCAATTCCGCTTTATCCTCATCAGCTTCTACATATTCCTCCCCTGCACCCTTGAGTCTGACAATACCACTCTTGCCCTTCCTCTTCTCACTAATATATCTGAAAAATGTCTTATCCCCCCATTTTATTGCATTGGCTATTTCCTCCTCCTTTTGAATCTTTGCCTTCTTGATTACTTTGCTAGCTTCTCTAAGTTTTTCCAAATACAGATGCCTGTCTTCCTCTCTCTTTGATCTCTTGTATTTCATGAAGGCCTCTCTCTTTTTCTTCACTTTTTCAGCTACTTTTTCGAAAACCATAGCGGTCTCCTTTTCCTTTTACCTTTATTTACTATTTTAACAAAAAGGTTGGTTGCCCTTAAAATATCCCCTTTCAGTTTTCCCCACTGTTTTTCTACATCCCTCAGCTGTTCCCATCCAACTAACGACTCCCTAAGGTATTGGCCCTTCTTCACAAAGTTAGTCTTCCTAAAGTCTAAGATCCTCGCCTTTGAATGGATTCTAACAGCCCTAGTCCTAATACTGAACCACACCATCTAGTGATCACTGGATGCAAAATGATCTCCCATTACAACATCAGAAACACTTTCACCATTGGTAAGCACCAAGTCCAGTGTGGCCCCTTCACGTGTGGGGTCCGTTACCAATTGCCTGAATAGTTCTCCCTATAAAGAATCCAGGATCTCCTTACTTCTAGATGATACTGCAGCAGGAATGTGCCAATCAACATCTGGCATATTGAAATCTCCTATCAGTAGCATCTCCTATGTAGTATCTATCTCTTTAAGTCCCCACTCCTGCTTTCCCTCCAGTATGTCATGTAGGTCTCCCTCTCTCTCTCTACCCTTCCCTGTTCCATGTAGATCTCATTCTTGTTGTCTCTTGCTACTCAGACAATGTAGTTCTCCTCTCCCTGTCCTTCTATTTTCCTTGTAGAGTATCACTTTTGGTGTCTCCTCCACCCTTTTCTAGTTCTCTTCCCCATGCACCCTCCAATTAGGTCTCCCTCTCCTTGCCAGCCCCTCCTCCTAATGACTCTTTCAAGAGAAAGCATCTTCCCATGAGTTGTATGCAAATTATTGGTGGTAGGGGCTGGTTCTGATGATGATGGTGAGGATGATTTTTTATGTATTTATTTTTATTTAAAGCATTTATTCACTTATCAGTAAACCTTCGAAGAAGTTACAAGAAAACACACACAGTAATGAAAGCAAAGTGCACATGACAAACAACTAATTAAAATTAAAAATAAGCCAATCATAAATCAAAAGCTTTCCAAAAAAATAATGTTTTAGCACTCTTATGATAAGAGGAATGACAAGATATGTCTCACACAACCTGCGATAATGAATTCCAGAACAGTGGCCCTTTCAACAAAAACCTCTTTTATGCATCTATTCTTTCTGAACCATGTTCATAAATGGAACACACAATAATCTCAGAGTGGCAGAAGGCAATACACGTATATGGGAATATTGAGTCAACAACAATGATGGTTCAGTAGGAATGAAAGAAGGTACAATTTTATATATTAAAATAACAGTTAAATTGAAACCCTGAAAATTACTGGAAGCCAATGAAGATTGATAAGAACAGGTGTAATGTGTTCACTGTATCGTAGACCTGAAATCGCTTGAGCCACAGAATTTTGAGCAATCTGTAGAGGCTTAAGTATGTGTTCAGGTAACCCTAAGAATGGTATATTGCAGATAATCTAGATGCAGGGCCAGAGTTAGACATGCAGGAGCCCAGGGCAGAAACTGGTGAGGGGGCCCCAAAGCCCGCCTGAAGGCTATGTCTCCTTCAGTTTGAGGCAGACTTGGGGCCCCCTCTGGCATGGAGGAAGAGGGCAGTTGCCCCATTTGCCACCCCCTAACACTGGTCCTGTCTAGATGATACATCACCATGGACTGCACTACAGTTCAAAAGACTGAAACATCTAGAAACACTTTCAAACGATGAGCAAGTCACAATTTGAAATGTGTTACCTGCATGACTTTTACAGGTGATGATCAGAAAAAGTTGGTGAAGTTTTGGTGGCAATAGGAGTCCTTATCCAAGCACTTCTCTCAGCAGCTCAGCCTCCATGGCTGGCTGGAGGAAGGATTGCTTTAATAGCGCATCAGTTTCCTCTGATGTATGGGTTTAGTGTCACGGTATGAGCTGTGAGATCCATAACCTCACAAGACTGGTCCTGCAGGGCAAAGGAAACTGATGCGCTATTAAAGAATCCTTCCTCCTGCCAGCCATAGGAGTCACGCAGCACACAAAAGCACTGGGATAAGACCACTGGAGAAGGAAGGCAATTGAAAATATCTGCCTGCTGCCCTTTTGCCATCCCCAGAATTTTGATGTTCTAAGCGACAACCTAGTTTACCTAATAGAAGCATCATCCTTACACAGTCTTTGCACCATATTTAAAAGAGAATGTATACATGTACTTTCACTTTGAAACTTGCTATAAGTACATAGTACTTGTGGACATTTGAGTCTGCTTTTAATGTGGCAAACATTTGATAGAAAAGACCATGCACAGACTTGACAACACACTCTGCACTCATGATTTTTCACTTTAGCGCAGGGATTCTCAATTCAGTCCACAGGACACACCTAGCCAGTCATGTTTTCAGATGACCACAATTAATATATATGAGAGGGATTTGCACACAATGGAGACAGTGCATGCAATCTAGTTCATGCATATTAATTATGCTTATCCTGAAAAACTGTTTGGCTAGGTTGCCCGAGGACAGGTCTAGCTTAGAACACGATCTTCGGAACAGCTTCCATAAATGCAATCATATGTCTTATTGAGGGGGAGAACAGTTCCCAGACATCCAGTTTATGCATGCAAATCAGCTGTGTAGTTGACTCTGAAAATGGTTTATATACCATATTTAAAACCAGAAAAAAATGTATCTGTGCAGTGCTTTAACGGAATTTTTTGCTATTATATTGATTTTCACTATTTTAATCCATTCATGGTCAATAGGCAACACATTCACACCCTTTAAAGAATCCAGAACACTTTGTGCATTTTGTCTGCAGCAACAGGGCAGACCCAGGGTAGAAAATGTATATACAGATAAGCTCTTTTAGACTCCAGACAAAATTTATAAACCAAACATTTATTACTATCCCTCTTAGACTGCTATGTAAATTTATGTATATGGTACAATGCAAACAGACATACTGTAACAAAACCCCTGGCATTAAAGTTGTTCTTAAATGCATTATTTTACATTTTTTGTTTGCCTGTCTGTTTGATATGCAGAACTTTTGAAATGTAGAAAAACAAGGAATTCACTGAGACAGCTGTTAAAAATGTTTTGTGTGACGTTTCCACTGTGTGCATTGAGTGTTTTAAATATAATATAAATGCAGTATGAAAATTTTACTGTGTAATAGTATTTACAAAATCTGTCTCTTCCTCCCTGTGTTCCTCTTATTACATTCTCTTCATTGATATGACATAGTTGAAATATTGTTGCTAAAATGCTTCACTTGCCATACTTGCTAAAAACACCAGGTGTCACTATTGTGCTGCCTACAGACATTCTTAGGTTAAACTGTTTAATACGATCTAGCTACCACGAATAAACTGTGTAGTATAGACATCCTGAAAGGATTTTAAGCAATTCATTAATTAAATGCTACATAAAATGACTACTACAATAGATTATAAAAACAATTTGAGCAACATAAAAATAGGTACAGTATAAACAAATTCAGTCCAGCAGAGAAGATTCAAATATTTGGGACATTCCAGTGTTCTTCAAGATTATGTACTAAATATTTTTCTTAGAGATGCAAAATGGGAGAAGGGTTTATTATATATTCCCTTCACTCTCTGTCCAGACTGTGGCTGACTACTTCCATAACAAGATTTACAAGGTTAATATGAGTTCTCTATTAAGTAAGCTCAAGACTATTCAGCACCTAAAACCACTTTTGGCACATCGTGACTTTCGCTCTGTATTACAGGTGCTTATTTTCCCACACCTCTACTTTTGTAAGCTCATACTCCAAGGTCTACCTAGCTATGCCACTCACCCTCTCCAGCTTGCTATGAATACAGCTGTTCGTCTCCTTTGCACATATCGCTCCGATTCTCAAGCAGGGCCAGCCCGTCCATTGAGTGAGAATGTATTTTGCACAGGGCCCCGCGTTTCAGGGGGCTCCGCGCAAACAGCATTCTGCTTTAAAAGTAAAAAAAAAGCTGGCTGCTCCTGCCGCCGCCGTGGCAGCAGCAGAATCGAGTGATCCGCCGCGCCCCCCCCTGCCCGGCAGAGCCCTCCCTCCCTGCAGCATGAGCTCCCTCTCCGTGCTCACTTTCAGAGCCGCGAAGGGAGATGTTCTCCCTTGCAGCTCTGTTAAGCCCGCCGGGGCTGATGGGAAACAGGAAATGTCTGTTTCCCATCAGCCCCGGCGAGCTTAACAGAGCCGCAAGGGAGAACATCTCCCTTCACTGCTCTGAAAGCCGGCGTGGAGAGGGAGCGCATGCTGCAGGGAGGGAGGGCTGTGCTGGGCAGGGAGGGGGGATAACGGGGCACTCGATTCTGCTGCTGCCACGGCGGTGGCGGCAGCAGCAGCAGCCAGATTTTTTTGTTATTTTAAATTTTCCCTGGGCTGATGGGGGGGGGAAGGGGGGTTAGGACTGCTAATGGGCTGTGGGCTGATGGGGGGTTAGGTCTGGTAATGGGCTATGGGGGGGATAAGACTGAAAATGGGGTGATGGGGGGGTTAGGACTGGAAGTGGGCTGATGGGGGTTAGGGCTGGTAATGGGCTATGGGGGGGGGTTAGGATGAGGTGGACTGATGGGGTTAGGACTGTTAATGGGCTATGGGGGGCTAAGACTGAAAATGGGGTGATGTGGGCTTAGGACTGGTAATGGGCTATGGGAGGGCTAGGACTGGTAATGGGTTGGGGGAGGTTGCTAGGACTGGAAATTTGCTGAGTGGAAGGGGAGGCTTAAACTGCAAATAGCTGATGGGGACCGGGGCTTGGAATGGAAATGGGCTGAGTGGAAGGGGGGCTTGAACTACAAATAGCTGATGGGGAGGGGGGCTTGGAATGGAAATGGGCTGAGTGGAAGGGGGGGCCTTAAACTGCAAATAGCTGATGGGGAGGGGGGCTTGGAATGGAAATGGACTGTGAGGGGAGGGAGCTAGGACTGGAAATGGGCTGAGTGGGGGGGAGCTAGGACAGGAAATGGGCTGACAAAGCGGCTAGGATAAGACTGGAAATGGGCTGTTGGGGAAAACTAAGATTGGAAATGGGCTGTGATGGGGGCTTGGATTGAAATGGACTCATGGAGGGGATAGAACTGGAAGTAGGCTCATGGGGGGGCTTGGATTGGAAATGGGCTGAGAGGAGGGGAGCTAGGATTTGACATGGGCTGATGGTGGGGCTAGGAAAGGACTAGAAATG
Source organism: Ichthyophis bannanicus (assembly GCA_033557465.1). NCBI lineage: Eukaryota > Metazoa > Chordata > Amphibia > Gymnophiona > Ichthyophiidae > Ichthyophis > Ichthyophis bannanicus. The sequence continues at coordinate 182,880,397 of CM066034.1, forward strand.
GGGTGATGGGGGCTGGGATTGGAAATGAGCTGATGTAGGGACTTGGATAGGACTGGAAATGGATGGGGGAGCTAGGACTGGAAATGGGCTGATGGGGGGCTAGGACTGGAAATGGGCTGATGCAGGGTCTAGAAGGGAGCAGATGCTGGGTGGGGCTGGAACTAGAAGGGAGCTGATGTTGGGGGAGGATTAGAATGGGATGGGGCTGGGAGAGTGAAATGGAGAGGGGAAAAATATTTTGTGTGGGAAGGAAGAAAAATCTATAATTGTCCGGGTATTGGGAGAGTAAGTGGGGATTGAGGATGGAGGAGTAAAATTTGAGTGGATGAAATAGGAATGAGGAAAGAGCAAAAGGAGAAAGATCAGTATGTTAAAGCAGATGTAGAGAGAAAATGGAAAAAAAACTAGAAGAGAGAAGAAAGGACAAATGGACAGCAGACGATGGGGAGTTAGCAGAAGACACGAAGAAACCAGAAGAAAGTGACTGGAGCAATTGCAACTGAAAAAAATGCAGAAAAGATAGAAAGATATCTCTTTATTTTGAATTTATTAACTGGAATATGTAAGCTTTGGGAAATGTGCATCATTAATGTCTATGCTTTGTTTAGTACGAGAGGAAATTAATTTATAGTTTTATTTCTACAGTGTTGTTGCACATTCCAAGTTTGGCTTTTGGGGTTCCTGGTTTAATTATTGTCTTCCTGTTTCTAAATTGTGATTCCTTGTTTGGTGATGGTCTATCTTCTGCATGTGTAACTGAGCAGAGGTATTCTGTTTATGTAATTCCTATTTGACATTGCCACTTGTTCTCTTTCCCCAGTAAGTCATGTATTCTTATTCTCTGAAATGTATTGGTTTACTATTTGCAGTGTTGCCTTTTGATAGGTAGAGTATGGTGCTTTGTGAGTCCTGGTAGTTCTGTTATGATACGGCGGGTTTGCTATGGGTTCTAAATGGGCAGTGTTTGTAGTAGTTCCTAATGTGCCTGGCGGTTGGCACTGGATTATAGTAATGTAGAAATCTTTTAGTTTTTCTTTATCCATACACTCATTAAGAGGCATGTTTACTAAAAGTTAGTGTATGGTAACATTATGCAAATATTTATGCAAATGACGACCCTTATGCAAATGAGGCCCTGCACTGAGTCTCCGCACATGGCCCTGCACCCCCCTTGGGCCGCCCCTGTTCTCAAGCAGTAACATTGGTTACCAGTCTCTCGATGTATTAAATTCAAGTCCCTTTTTACAGTATTTAAAGTTTATCATGGTCTTTCAGCTGTTTATCTTCAATTTCTGATCCAGAAAATTCCAGATAACAGAAACAGGAGATCAAGCTCACTTAATATATTATATGTACCTTCAGCATATATAAAGACCAACTTTGCTGCATCTAGAAGAGCTTTCTCTTTTTTTGCACCTACTCTTTGGAACTCCCAAATGATCTTCGCACTACCTATCACGGCCTGGATTTTAAAAAGAAGTTAAAAACTCATCTCTTTATGGAACATTTTTCTAATTAATTAAATTATTTTACCCCTTATATATTATTATAATTATGTATTAACTCCTTTTCTTGTTGTTTTATGTAAGGCCTACTTGGCATGTTTGTTTGTTGTAACCGCCTAGACTCTTAGATGGGTGGTATATAAGACTAGCTAACTAAATAAGTCACCTCCATCTCCTTCCCCCACTTGATTCACACATCCTTCCTAGGTCCCTCCACCTTTTTTTCTTTTCTATATCACAGAGGAGGAAACTGTGCATATCCTTTCCTTCTCCAAACTCACTACTTGAATGTGCTGCTAACCTTCATCATCTTGATTTTCATTCATTTCAAGCCATTCTTAATCCATTCCATCCTGGCTTTTGCCTGCTACATTCTCTAGAAACAACCATTGCCAATGCCTCAAGTGACCTGTTCCTGGCCATACCTAAGGTCCTTTACGTGATTTTCATCTTTCACTTATCTACTCTTGACACTGTTGATCATTGCCTACTCTTTGTTATTCTGTCTTAGTTCTTTCACGTTGCACTTTTAGAGGGTAATCCTATAATCTTGCACACAGGCAAAGTGTGTTGCTGTGCACGTGTTTGGGATTTATTATGTAAAGTAAAGTGTGCATGGGCATTATTTTCTAGAATAAGGGTATACGGATGCACCTGAGCATAGTTGTGGCAGTTAAGCTTGCTCTAGAGCAGATTTAATTTCCCATGCCTAGATAAGTGCAGTGGCATGTCGAAAGTCATGGTATTCTATAACTTAGAAGTGTAGATGTAGGCCTTGCCTATATGCCTGCCCTGTGCACACCCCATGTGAACATACACATGATGGGACTTAACACATGCACTTTCAGAATAGCTACTGGCCAAAGCGCATGCGCAGGTGCCTATTCACACATGTATGTCCTTCATAATAAGGACTTACATAGGTTTCAAGCACATAACTCCTTGCACATCCCATACAGAATCATCTCTAGTGTAAACTCTGATGATCCTCCTCCACCTCTTTCCCACTGTATCTCTTCTCTTTTCTTTTCTCTCTCTACTTGTTCCCTTGATACTCTTTTCTCCTCCCATGACTGTCAGTGCCATCTTTATATAGGTGACTCCCAGATCTACCTCACTATATCAAAAAGGACTCCAGTCCCAAATCACAGCTTGCTTGTCTGACATTGCTACCTGGATGCCCCAGCCTCTCTGAAATTCAACTTGCTTAAGCTAGAGCTTCATATGTTTTCCTCCAAAACCCACCACCCCCCTCCTGCTTTCTCCATTTTTGCAGATAAGTCATTTTTCCAGTCCACTCAGCTCATAAACTTGAGAACATACTTGACTCCTCTCTCTCTTTCTCTGCATATATCCAACACACTGCTAATGTTTTTCTCTTTTTCACCATCAAAATCTTTCCCTTCCTTTCTAGATAAACTACCAAAGTCCATATCCATATTCTCATCACCTTCTGCAGGTCTTCCACTGAACCATCTCTCTCAACTTTCTATTCAAAACCTGGCTGGATGACATCATATTCACTATACTCACATCGATCTTCTCAATTCACTTCATTGACTCCCTATCCATTTCTGCATAGAGTTCAAACTTCTCTCACTCTCCTATAAGCACATTCATTCTGCACCTCTTCATTAGCTCTCCTCTCTTATCTCTCCTAATACCCCCTCCCCCAAAGGTCCACTCACCAAGAAAGACACTCATCTGTGCCCTTTTTCTCCTCTTCCATTTCTAGACTCTGTTCCTTTAACTTTTTCATGCTGTACTCCAGTAAAAAACTTCTTTAGTTGGTGCATCATGCTGAGGGCAGGTGCCAGAGCACTGGCCTTCCAGGGGTACCCATTGCCGCAGGGCTGTTTCTTCCCCCTCTAACACCCAACAGGAATTTGGCATTGGGCTGTCTGAGGGAGTCAGAAGCCAAAAGCCTTGTGGCATCAAAGTTGTAAGGTAAGTGCCACATGGCTGTTTGCAGTCATTAATGCTGCAGGACCTGGAGAGGGGCCATGGCAATGGGTGCCGTGGGGGGAGGGGGGGTGAAGGTACAAGGGATGAGGTTTGCCTAGGGCAGCTCAGCTCCTTGCACCGGCCCTGACCATGCTGCATCTCTAGCCCTATTAAAATCCAGCCTAAAAGCCAATCTTTATGAGACATTACCCTCCTGTTTAGTGGAAGAATAGCCTAGTGGTTAGAGCAACAGCCTCCTGCCCAAATCATCTGGGTTTGATTCTCATTGGCACACCTTGGGTGAGTCATTTTACCCTCCATTGCCTTGGAAGAAAAGGCCTGGCAATCTACTTCCAGTCAAACCTTGCCCAGAAAATCCAGGGGCTGCTGGGTCACCATGAGTCAGCATTGATTTGACAGCACTTAAACAAAAAATCTCCTAGTTACAGTTGTGGTCAACATTATTGGCACACTTGCCAATGTTCAATACCTCCTAAAAAAAGAAGTGGCACACTCCTTAATGTTCAATATCTCTTTTAAAAAAGTGGCCAATGAAATGGCTTTGAACTACATATGCACACATATTTGACACATAAAAGAATCAAATAAACAAGACCAACTAAAAAAGGAAATAGTAAGAAATAGTATAAAAATCGGGACATTACCAGGGCATGATTATTGGCACCCTTCTAAACAATTCAAATCAGTTTGAACAGAAGAACCACATTCCCAGTGTAGTAAAATTAGATGCACCTGTGATCAATTGTCAATACTCATATGACTTGAATCAACCAATAAATGATGGCTCTGATGTTTAAAATGGCCACATTCACTTCCTGTCCCATTTTCGCGATAACGCAGCGGCGGCATTAAGGCACACTAACGCTGTGAAATCCGGGTCTGAAGAGTGGAGTAATGCTTCCCAGAGTGCGGAGAGAAGGGGTCAATGGGCAAAGAGTGGGAGGGGAGAGGCTCTAGGCACACTAACGCTGTGAAATCCAGGTCTGAACACTAACGCCAGTGAAACCCTTGCGTTAAGGCACATATGCAGGAGAGAGAAACCATTTCAGTCAGCAAAGTGCAGCAAAGGCAGGGAAACCCAGAAAAGTGATAGTTGTGATACATGTGCAGGGACCAAAAAGGCAAATAAAGATATAAAAGGACCAGAACCACATCTAAAATCCCAATAACCAAGCTGGACAATAGTGATATTAATGATAAACATAAAGCAACACTACTGACAATGCGTATAAATTAAGATATCATGTTTGGAAGGGTCTATGCTCTGTCACCCTACAAAGTGAATGATCCCACATTGAAATAGCGCTGATCAGGGTTTCTGTCGTTTAGATTGGGCAGGTTTGTTATGGCATGCACATGTGCAGCAACAGCAGAGTGGTCACGTAGGAAACGGCAACTGTACTGATGCTGTAAATGGGATATAGGGGGCTGCAGTCGGCACATGCTGTGGTCCAGCTGGGGCACAGTGTGGGCTAGGCAGATGCCTAGGTGGCACATAGGAATGCCGAAACTGTAAAGCAGCAAGACAGCAACTGACGAGGGTCCAACATGGGCACAAGTGTGTGTTCCACAGTGTCACAGGGGAGATTACCCAGCAGGTACCCCCAAGGGCACATAACATTGGCAGGCGCTGCGGGGGGGGGGGGGGGGAACTGCACATGTCCATGTAGGCACCCCTACCCGAGAACCCACACCATAGGAAGCTGCCTACCGGCATACTGGATGGCCTGGGACTGCGCACCACCAGCACCACTGGCATAATGGCATGGCAGCATGGTGGCGGAGAGGTGCTGATGGCAGAGGGGGCAGTGGCATCTGCCCACAGCAGACCATGGCCTAGCCCCGTTAAGTGGGTGCCGTGCAATGCAACAGACAGGGTCTGTCTGACTAACAGTCATGGTATCCCCAGGGAATGAATTGCCCCTGTGGCAACAGTGTGGTGCAGTACACACAGCCAGTGTGTTAAGGAGCAGAAAGTCACAAGTTCAAGTCCCAGCTGTGGCTCCTGCCAACCTTTTCCCCATATTTTACCCAGTACTAAACCGTGGTAATAAAGACGTAACCTTTATTGCAGATAAAATAAACATGCCTGAAACGCCTATATTGTACCCTACAGAGCACAGACACCATAAACATGTGCATTCCCTAGAGCAGAGTTTCCCAACTGCAGTCCTGGAGGGCCAAACACCATTCAGGTTTCATGCTGTCCCTAATAAATATGCCTGTGCTGCATTATTATGCGCCGCCCGCATTGTATGCAAATGTACCTCATGCATATTCATTAGGGACAGCATGAAAACCTGAACAGTGTTTGGCACACCAGGACCGGCGTTGGGAACCTCTGCCCTAGAGTGGTGGCCAACAGGGGCATAAACACCCACACCCACAGGCTCCACTATCCAAAGCCTCATGGAGAGTCAAGCTGTTGAGCCCTGCGTGCAGCAGCATCTCCCAATACTAGCACTTGCATACCTTAGCAATGCCGCCCTAAACTTGGGAATACCTTACACATATATCAAACGGTTGCTATGATTAATGGCAGATAACAATTCCTAAGTTAAGCACAATTTGCTGATTGAGCTGCATCATAGCAACCTTTCTGATATCTGTGGAGTGTGTTTCAGTTTTGGTTTCTGACAGTGTTTACCACCACGTACCATAGCCATGCCTGCACTGTGCCCAGGACTGGTGTGGTGGCCAGGGCTTCCAAAAGCCTCTATATCTGCACAATGCTGGCATAGTTGTGAGAGTGTGTGTCTGTCTATCCAGTGTGTTGTGGCTGCCTACACCTTACTCACCCCACACTGCTTGCACTGTTTCCAGTGTTAGCCTGCCAATATGCATAATGAGGAGCAAGGTACTGTGGGTATGGCCCGGACAGGGTGGCATGGGCAGGATGTATCTGCACAGGGCATAGGGCAATGGCTGGGATATTGTAGTGCCTGGCCACAGCATGTCCTGCTGGGAGGTCACTCTCACCCTGACTGAGCAGTGACCACGGCATGGCTAGCTTCCCCCAAAGTGCTATGTAGTATTTTTCTCAAGTGATATTTATGGGTTCTCTTTTCTGGGGCCCAATCACTGACTTATCTGCTTGGTGGGTGTGCTCACATCCCAGTTTTGGGTGCACACATTTCCTCCAGGAACATGCACTATGTACTAGCTAGCAGACCGTCTGCAGTTAGTATGTGTATGGCTGGAACACCTTGCAGGGTACAGTGGCTGGAAGCTCGCTGCTGGAGAATGTCAGATAGTGGTGGGGGGAAGCTGAGCATTTCCAGGCCTACTGTCTGTCTGCCATTGCCTTATGGATGCGTACAGATCTACATTGACTGCCCGTAGGGTGCCTGTTCCCCAGCAGGACTGGGGTTGTTGTTCCACTCTACTGCCACCATTGCAGGGATGTAGAATGTGGATCTGTTGGTGTGAGATCCTGTCCCCCACCCTGAGCCCCAGAGGGTGGGTTGGGTGGTGCTACATAATCCACCTATGGGTCCAAACACCCCCCTTCACTTAAATCATGTGACCATAGCACCCACACAGGATATGCACTACTCAGGGTGAATCATAGTCCACAAGGGCTAGATGTGACTGGGAAATACAGATGGGCACAGGTGTATCCTTGGTGTGTCTGCAAGGACTACCTATCACACACTGGCATTGATGGCAACCTGCAGCATAGCCTATCTCAGCTAAGCCAGGTGCTACGGACCTGGTGCTGGGCACCCCACCTCGCCCTCAGGGTGAGCACAGTACCCCCACAATGTGTCGGTCTGTAGCTATTCTGTGCCAGTAACACACACGGTCAGTTCCCCCTACCAGACTGAGGTGCTATGGGGGTGCATACCCCATCTTGTGATCTTCTGTAGACTGCTGATCTGCATGTGCAGTGCATCATGGGTATGGGTGGGTTAACCCTATCCTGGTAACCACAGCAGACAGTTTGTGTGGTGTCCTGCAGTCCTTCTGTAGCCAGCCAGGGGTTTGTTAGTAGTTATAGAGATGTAGCCCACTGGTTGCTTCACTACCTGTGGACAAACACAGAATTTTTGTCGGAACGTACACCGTGAAGAAACAATTCCTCTCGAAGTGTAATGTTCCTTTTTTATCTTTTTTTAGTGGAAATACCACAAAATGGGCCCTGAGAGAATGACCTCTCAACACCATGTAAAACACATCAATTACTGAATTGGGAAAACACTTAGCTGAATCAAAAAGTGTGAGTCCAATCTTTGTCGTATCCCAACTTTGAATGTTCATAAATAATTTTGGGGTATCAAACCCCAAAGTGGTACGAGAAACCTGCACAATTTCAGCTTAACTGAGATGGTTATTCTCGGAGTTGTTGCCACAATTCGGACCGAAGGAAAGAGCTAAGTTAAGCTGAAATTGTGCAGGTTTCTCGTACCACTTTGGGGTTTGATACCCCAAAATTATTTATGAACATTCAAAGTTGGGATACGACAAAGATTGGACTCACACTTTTTGATTCAGCTAAGTGTTTTCCCAATTCAGTAATTGATGTGTTTTACATGGTGTTGAGAGGTCATTCTCTCAGGGCCCATTTTGTGGTATTTCCACTAAAAAAAGATAAAAAAGGAACATTACACTTCGAGAGGAATTGTTTCTTCACGGTGTACGTTCTGACAAAAATTCTGTGTTTGTCTCTGTTTCCCTGTTTGATAGAATATTTAGGTGGGAGATAGTTTAAGGTTGTTTAATTGTTCACTACCTGTGGAGGCAGAGGTCATGGGTTTGATCCCACAGTGGTGTTATTTGATAGGGCTGTCTGAGGCATTTCCTTTTTTAATTTAAATTAGTGCTGCCAGCAAAAACACCCTCACAGTGCTGTAACCTTAAGGTGCCTCATAAGGCGCCCTATAGGGAACATTATAAGGTGCCTTGGCAGACAGTGCACTTTATAATGTGCCCTCTGGCGCGCCTTATAGGGTGCCTTATGCGGCACCTCAGGTTACGGCACTGTGAGGGTGAGTTTGCTGGCAGCACTAATTTAAATTAAAAAAGAAAATGCCTCAGACAGCACTGATTTAAAATAAAGGGTAATGCCTCAAACAGCCTTACTCATTAAGCCCACTGGGGGAATCAAACTCATGACCCCTGTTTCAGCAGTCAATGTATTAACCATTGTGCTACACCTCTGTTGCTGTGTTTGTAGGTCAGCGCGCCTAATTAAGCCTAACGCGTGTTAACGTGCCATGGCTCCCTCTATCGCGATAAAGTTCGTTATCGCGCGATAACCAGAAATGCTACCTTAAGACCGGAACTCCCACTACCTTATATGGCATTCGTCACAGTAAGACTGCAACTAATGCCGGTAACATTAAGACGGTTTAGTAAACATACCCCTAAGAGGGCTTAATGTGAATCACAATAAACTTTGCAATCTGTAAGAAGCCTTTGAAAGTTAACTATACCTTAAGAAGTATAGTTAGCCTACCATTTTTCAAGATAGAAAAGTTAATATGCCTGTTAATAATCTCAGACCCTTCCCCTGATATCCTTAAAGGGGAAACTAGCCCTTAATTATAACCCCATAATAGTACCCAACCTCCTTCCTTCCAATAATCTTCCAAAGGGGAGGGTGGAGGTAGGACAGGGGCAACTGGGGTTCATTTTTGCCCAAGAGATACACAGGAGCACTTAGGAGAGGGTAAAGGAAGGGCTGGGAATGGGATGGGGGGGGGGGGCAGGATATTGTGCCAATGGGAGGATTTATTGATTCTGGTGAGAGGACAGGGTTAACAAATTTACATATGGCTGGACTATGCCACAGAGGGGGAAAACAGGGGTAAGTGGTTTTGGGAGAGGGATCTCTCATGGGAGGGTTAAGCCCTAAGGGACACCTACCCCTTTTAGAGTCCAGGGGGTGGAAAAAGTGTTTCCATTACTGGGAACTTACAGATATTATTAATATGCATTAACTGCCGTGGGAACGCACATTCCTGTGACCTTGTGTGTACTAAGGCATGTTAAATACATTTTAAAGTTCATTTTTAGTGCTGTTCAGTAAATGCTACTTTTGCTCCACATTCAAAATACCTTTGTATACTGACTTGGCTTTTGCAATCATACCAGCCCTACAATCTCCACAGTTGCCCTTGGTCTGCCTCAAGAAGAATTAAAAAAAAAACAACAACACCCTCTGTCTTGTATTTATTGTAAATTCATGTATTAAAATTGTTTTTAAAAGATGTATTTTTCTTGAATTAGAAAAGACTTTTCATCTGTATTATAATAGTCTTATTTAACCATTGTTTCACATTTTTTCTCCTGGATTTTCAAAGGTTTAGGAGAAGGTAGATTACTGTTAATTTTACATTTCCCTATTTTGTGGTAAGGAAGGCTCCAAGGAGAAAATAAAGAAAAATAAGGCATATTATTATTATTATTACTGAAAACAATTGTAGAGTTGCAATACTGCAACTAATATTTATTATCAGGTCTTTGATCCTGTCTTGATAAGTCTAATAAGATGATTGTAATATCCATTTCTAGTTCTAGCACTAAAGTAAACAAATCTTTAGATTGAAGTTTAGGAATAAACATCTCCATAATTACCATTTTTTTTATTTCTATCTTGCGCTCTATGCTGCTTTTGCAAAACAAGAACATTCTGGGCAGACCTGAGGTTGCTGTGGCATTTCTTTACGTGAACCAGCAGGGGTCTCTGCAGTGAAAGAATTGTAACTTGACAGGCAAGGTTCCTCATAAGAGAAAAACAACCACTTTAGACAGCAGAACATTTACTAATGTAATTTGTTTGTTTTGAAAGAGAAGTTTCTACATAAATTAAAAGAAAAAAATAAGAAAGCACTGTATGGCACTTTAGATTAGAGAAGATTCAAATGATTTTTCTACTGCAGCTTTGGGTTTTCAGTGACCCAAACCATAATCTTCTCATTTCTGTCTCGCAGACCCATGTGGCACCCTTTCCCTCTCTAGTGATGAGATCTCCATAATGAATTAGATTTTCCTACACTATGATTTTTCATTTTTGATTGTTTATTTTAGAACTCTGCCAATCTATGCCATGAAAAGCCTTTGCACAGAATGTCTCATCCTGCATTGCATGTGGATCTAATGCTCTTATAAGGGGAGCAGGCGTCCCGAGCATTCCCGGCAGACAAGACATTGGTAAGTTAGGCTAGTTTGCAGAAAATGCATTGCATATTCTTATACGTAATCACTCTTTTTATGGAAAGTTTAACTACAACAATGTGCCCACTGTAAAACACTAGGCCTTACCAGAAGGAATTCCTTCCTCTTATCTTGAGTCATGTTAGGCACATCAAGGAACATCCTCACTATGTTAGAAAATAAATCAAGGAGGTAGTTCCTATCCGAGTTGAAGACTAATAAATCATAATTAGTGTTGCAGTCACTGGAATTTCAGCCTTAGAACTTTCAGGAAACTCTTAAATTAAGGGGCCTGTTTACTGCAATGTTGGCTGGAGAATGTCTTGAGCTAAAGGCCATGAAGTAACCACTTTCCACACCAGGGGGCCGGGCAGGGGTGGAGAATGGATAGGTTATGGGTGTGGACAGTGCTTGTAGTTAGCACACAGTACTTACCATTTGCTGTCACTGCTACAGATAGCGTAGGTGCTATCTCAAAACAGGGTGTTAGGCACACACATACTAGTGGAATACATCTAACGTAGATCAGTCCAGAGAAAAGCACTCATACCCACAAATATCACAGAGGAAACCCAAGGAGCGAGGTGATACAAGTCCGCGACAACACACCGGTGTACAGTAGATACAATGAGAAATGGATTTATTTCGTCATGGCATGATCTTGCATGAAGAAATAAATCCATTTCTTATTGCATCTACACCAGTGTTTTGTCGTAGACTTGCATCACCTCACTCCTTGGATACAATTAGTGTAGCCCAGTGGTAAAAAACAGATCCGTCTGATGAACATCAGAATAACTCCCCAATTAACATTAGACAACCCTCCACCCTACTTCATTCTATTCACCCTAACACTTCTATCTTTGGTTGGGTAGTGGTGGGGCAGGCACAATCCCAGTGCACCCTTGCCGCCTGGGTTCTAAATGTTGGCGTTGACTCAGTGGGAGTATCAGGTACTACAATTAGGGGTTACGTTGCTAAATAAGAATCCTCCCTGCCCCACCACTAACCTACCAGGGATAATCTGGCAAATGCCAGGAGAATCAAGGGGAACAGCTGTCTGATGCATATCTGGGGGTGGGAGGATTGTCTGTCTGATACTCCTCATGGAGATTGGGGAGTGGCCTGATGCTTATTAAGAGAATCAGGGGATGGAGGGATGCTGATCGGAGGTCAGGATGCTCATCAGGGGGAAATGTTGACCAGGCAATATTTTAGTTTTTTTTACTGAAGCAGGCTGCACTGATGCAATTACTGCATTATTTACTGATACACTTACCATGCGGTAACTGTCCTGAGTGATATAACTACCGGGCAGATGTTGGCCATGCCCCAACAGTATCTGCACAGGCTTTGCCTTTATTGTATGTTAAATCTTTGCTCTTAATGCATGAAGTGCAAACACTTATCACACTTCAATAAACAGGCCCCTAAGGGAGCATTTACTAAAAGATTTAACACGCGTTAGGTATCGAGAACCCTTTGATTTATATGGATAGAATTGCACTTAATGTGCTTTAACTTCATTAACACATGTTAACCTTTAGTAAGCAGCTCCTCAGTAAATCAGAGAATTTGTGAACTTGGTAAGAATGTTCAACATCCCCCCTTACTTCTCAAAAGAAGGAAGATAAATAAGTTTAGATATCAAAGGAACAGCCAATCAGGAATTTGTAGTACTTCAAAAATATATTTTTAAACATTCTCAAAGGGGAAAAAAATTTCACTTTGGTAAAATCTCCCAAATTGTTTGCATAGCCTAACATTCACTAGAAATGCACAAAGCAAACAATCTGCTCGGCTGATTCAATTGTTTCCAGTGAATATCACTTAGACATACAAAAAATATGCAGCTCTGCAAATAGCATGAACTGATCCCTCGCGTGCAAACTAGAAATATCAGTATTTAATTTCATGGGATGTACAGATGATTACTTTTTTAAAGCAAAAGATTCAAAGCTGCCAAATAAACATACAGCTTTTAAATCTCAGGAATTCAACCCTGCAATAACATCCTAGGTTTAATCAGTGCTCTTTCTATCTCCTTAATAGCCCACCTTATCAAATAGTCTACAAAAGCAGCAAACATGTTTCTTAAAATGCAGTATTCATTATTACAACAAAATAAAAAATAAAAATAAAATAAAACAAGTCTAAAAAATAAAGAGGATGATTTTATAAAATGTTTGCTAAGTTGAGAGGACTAGAAGTTTCCTATTTTGCAAAGTCACATAGGTGCTTATGGGTTTTTTTTTTTAGAAAATATAGTCATGATTTGGACATCTGAAAATGGATATGCGGACAGCCAAATCATAAGATATCTCTGGAGCCACTTTACAAAACATCTCCAAAGATGTCCCTGCACCGTGGATGTCTATCTTGCATGAGGGGGGTGGGGGGTGGGGTGTCTGGGACTTTCCAGAAACCATAGAAGTGCATACCCGATTTCAGAAATAGCTAGCACATCTCTGCCCCATCCAAGCCTATGCTTGCTCCAGGGCATAGACATTTGAAAAGTGCTCATTTTCCCAGGAAACCATTTAGAAGGCGTAGAGGAGATAGCCCTCTAATATTCTCAGTACAGTCCACAACAGTAAAGAGAATTGATAGGATTTGGGGATACCTATTGTGTGTTTCTCAACCTGCAAAAGGTCTCCACTTATAGAATGGTAGGCTGGGACAATTCTCCAGTCTATGAGACCATTGCAGGGATATCTATGTAGATGCCCCCAACGACATCCATGTCGGAGACGTATGCATTTCTGAAATCATCTCCAGATTTAAATGTGCTGGACATTTTGGCTTGGACATCCCCGATAGCACCTATATGTCCTTTATAAAATGCCTCTTTATCCCTTTTTACTAAATATTTGCAAAAATTCTGCAGAAATTGCAGGTAGACTGAAACCACATACATTTTACACCAGCTTGAGAGCAGGCTGTGTGACTTTCCATACTCTGCCCAAACTCTACACCAGTACATGCGTACAACAAAGTGTTCTTATCATGCGTATTTGTATGTGAAGGGTAATTCCATAAGAGACATTTTACATGTGTATGATGATCTATTCATGTAAAAATACCCTAATAAATTTATCCTCTAAGAAGGTAATTTTATAAACCTTTTCCATGTAAAATATCGATTAATGTATGGAAAAGGTGTCTTATAAAATTAGGCCACACCTAAAAGTACATGCGGCATAAGAACGGTTGACAGACTCCAGATGTGCTCAACAAGCCTGATCCAGTCCCTGAGTTTACTCCAATGCATACAGGGATATGTAGTTCTGATTTCTCAATTGCATGCCATAAGAAAAGCAAGACTGCAAGTCTGGATCAAGCCTGTCTGGTGCATCTTCAGCCAGTTTGCAAACCTAGGCACAAGTCGGTGCAGACTTCTACACTAGGCATGCTCAGAGCATGGGCAAAGTTGAGATTTACACAAATATTTTATAAAATACAGCCTCGCAGAAAATGCATGCAAACATTTCTGTCTTCTCAAACAGGCATAATGCCCAGGCATGGATTAACAGTGTAATTTCTGCTGGTTTGTGCTAGAATTTTGTAAAGACAAATAAGAAGAGACGTGGGAACACTGTGTTCTGTAGGGGGCCAAACTCTGCCCCTTGGCCAGCTGAACTTCACGTGGCTGCGATCCCCAGCCTTCCCCTACTTCTGCCTGTAGGAGATAGGGTTCCCATGGGCTGATATAGGAGAATCTCTGATCGCAGCAGCAAAGTTTTGGTGGAGCCAGGGCCCTGTGGCTCCCCCCCCCCCTGTTCCAATGCCTCTGCAAATAGGCACCTATGTGCCTTCATAAAATAGGTGAGAAATAGGCGCTTACCTGCTCAGTTAACCTAGGTTACCTTCCACATGCGTAGCAATGCATGGAGTTTACTGCTATGTGTAAACAAACCAGTTTTAAGGACATTGTTCTATTTTAAGGTCTTCAGCTACATACTGTCAAAGCATACCATAGGAGAAATGTTTATGATGTTTGTTGGATAGCTAGCTGATTCTTACTGATTATAGCTAAAAAATATTTTTTCACATATACTGTAGATGATGAAACCAGTTTTCAGCATACAGGAAATGGACAGAATTTATAACAGGTCACCTAGGTTGGGAATCCAAGTAGGCCATTTTATTAAAACAAATAGGTGTCTGGGTGTCTTTAAAAAATAGTCTAACAAAACCTGTCAGAATTAAAGTCAAAATGTAGTTACAAACACTTACATGTACTCAAGAGCAGGTATAAGTGTATGTAGCAGAAGTTGTAGCACAGATGAACATATGATAGCCTATGTGCATTCTTCATGACTCCGCCCAGACTGTGCCTACATGTGAGTCATGTAAAAATATGCATCTTCTTGTCATTGTGCATATACTGAGGTTAATTTTAGAAAAGGACTTTTACGTGTGTAAAGCAGGGCTTACATGTGAAAAATTCTTCATTATTTACCCCTTGTGATGGGGTCTAGAGAATGTTATCTATCCCTCTCTAAAGGGATTATCATAGTCCCCTTTAAGAGAGTGGGCAGCCCAGAGTTCAGAGCTGGGAGGGCATGGCTCACAGGGAAAGGGTAAGAACCCAGCAGGCTACAGGAAGGAGAGAGGATCATGGAGCCAGAAGTCCTTCCAAGGCAAGCCATGCAAAGAAATTCTGAGGTAGGAACTTTAAATGGGGCTGGAGGAAGAGTTGGGAGAACCAGCCTGTGGTGGTTTAACAAACTGTGCCAGAAGTAAAGCTGATATTGTTTTCCCTGTTCTGGGTTTTCCTTTGTGGAGGTTTAACAAGCTGGGACAGAATAAAAATTGCTTTTGTTTTCCATGAACTGCTATCTGGCCTGTGTTTTAAAGAAAACCCCTTCCCACCACATGCCACACTACCGCATTTGGTGGTAGCTTGTGAATTTCCTCTAACTACGTGACTGAGGGCAGATCCACATGGGCCTCTACAGCAGCTCCGATTTTTTTGTTTGTATGGGCTAAGAGGCTTAGCTTCGCTCTAGTTAGGGAACTTGAAGAAGCTATAGTCAATGCCAGATAGGCAGGCTTTGTTTGGCCATTAGAGGCCGCCAAAACTTTGTTAGAGTTGGAATACTGCAGGGTTAACTCAGTTGCAGAAAAGGAAGGTATAGTGGTGTTGCAAGAGAACAGTGACAAGCCAGGATTGAGTGTCTCCTCTAGATTCTGGCAGTAGGTCAGCAGCAACAGTATCAGCAACAAGTTTCAATACGCCCTGCTGGAAGGGCAGCAGTTTCAATACGCCCTGCTGGAAGGGCAGCAACAACAGCAGCAGCAGATACAGGATCTAATTCAAGGGCAGGGAGAGCTACAGAAAAGTTCCCTAGCTCAGTTGACCCAGGCCCTGCAGAAACCGCAACTCCACCCTCCAGCTCTAGCACTTCTTAACAAGATGGAAGAAGATGAACTGGACCATGTTTTGGTGAAATTTGAACAAACTGCCCGCATGACTGTGTGGTGGAGGCAACATGAATTACCTATTTAGGGAATCTGCTGACAGGCAGCAGTCAGGCTGCATTCCAGGATGCCAACCCAGATGGGCGAGCTACATATGTAGCTGTCAAGACCGCCATACTGGATTCGGCCAGCTGAACCCCAGAGGCCTACCACCAGTGATTCAGAAAGGGGGGCTCCAGATAAAAGGAGAGCCCTTGGAGGTTCCTCTATTGGTCAAAGGATCTCGCATGGAAGTGGCTGCAACCGGAGGGAAAAACCAGGCCCAAGAGACAAGATTGTGCTATTGGAGTACTTTTCGGAGAGCTTGACTGCCCCAATGAAACAGTGGGTACATCAGTAAACCAAGCTTACACTGGAGCGTGCATTGGAAATAGCCGAGGGGTATCATGAAGCCCAGCTAGTTATTGAAGGGGACAATGAGAAGGGGAAGAAGTCACCCTTCTGCCCAGGAGAATGGAAGGTTAAGCCAGAACAGATGTTTGTTCCCATGTTCCGACCCCCAAAGTCACCCCCTAGGTGAGGACATGACCTCTTCACCAGTTTTAGGTATTGAGCCTAAGGACACTTTCCTTGGGAATGTCCCCTGGGTACAGAAGAACCCATGGATATCAACCTAACTACCCCTCTCATCTGCACTTTTGTGGATATTCTCCACCCCGGGGCACAGAATTTCGTGATTCCAGGGGAGTTCAAGGGAATCTGCCTCCAGGCCTTGATAGACTCTGGGAGTGTGCAGACCCTACTTCACCATGAAACTGTAACCCAATTTCAAATTGACTCTGCAAAGACAGTGACACTGGCCTCTGTACATGGAGACCAGAAGCAGTATCCAACAGCACAGGTTTCATTTAGGACTCCAGCAGATCAAGCCCCATTCGAGGTTGTAGTGTTACACTGGCTCATAAAAATATAAGAAATGCCTTACTGGGTTAAACCAAGGTCTATCAAGTCCAGTATCCTGTTTCCAACAGTGGCCAATCCAGGTCACAAGTACCTGGCAGGTTCCCAAAAAGGCACACAGGTTCCACAATGCTTGTCCCAGGGCAAGCAGTGGATTTCCTGGGTCCTCTTTAATAATAGTTTATAAACCTTTCCTCCAGAAACTTGTCCAAACCTTTTTTAAACCCAGCTACACTAACTGCTTTTACTACATCCTCCGGTAACAAATTCCAGAGTTTGATTATGTGTTGAATAAAATAATATTTTCTCTTATTAGTCTTAAACGGGTTACACTCTAGCCCATCTTTCTATTTTTTGATGGTGTAAACAACTATTTTATGTTTACCTGTTCCACTTCAGTCATTTATTTATAGACCTCTATCATATCCCCCTCAGTCTTCTTTTTTCCAAACTAAAGAACCCCAACTTTTTAAGTCTCTCCTCATAGGGGTATCCTTCCATTTCCTTCAAGAAAATTAATAGCAACAAAACCAGATCATCAACAAAATACTCATAACCTGCAATCCTAGGGACCAATTCACAAAGTAAAAGTGAGGTAAACAGTTTCTATCATGATACATTAAAAAGTAAGATGATCCCCCTCACATTCATGAATATAGAAGAAAAATAAAAAGTCAAGTTCAGGCCTTGATATCTTCCTCACTACATACCTAAAGGAGGAAGTCCAAGAGCAAATGATCAGATAGGTTATTATGCAAAGTAGAGAGACACTGGTCAGTATATGCACCCAACAGGACACTATGGGCCTGATTCTGTCCTGGACATCGATCCCCTCTGTACATCTGGTCTGAACTGGACATACAGAGGAGATTGTGATTCTGATCCTGTGGGGCATGTTTAGCCCCATGGGATCAGAATTGCAAACAGTCCTGCACGTGCAGGTTGGGACCACAGTTCAGTATGGTCTGCACTTGCAGAACTGACCCCGGCTAACTCAGTCAAGGATCTTCAATGGAGCCACGGCACTAGGGCGTCAGGTCGCTATGGCACCGCGGATCCATTGAAGAGCCGCAATGCTGGCCACCGCAAAAGAAAGTGTGCTTCCTGCAGCTCGACCACTGATCTGGTCTCCTAAGGCCAAGGTTGGGTTACAGGGAATGTCCCCTGCCCCCTCCCCGCCCCATCCGCACCCCAGGCATACACTTGAAATATGTCCATGGAAGTTATTCTACCTCGGAGGTGGAATAACTTCCCCGCACATGTTGCTGGCTCTGGACGTACAGGGACGACATTAGAATTGGCCCTGTATGTCCAGGGCCGGCGACCGCCCAGACTCAGCCCCTTCCCTGCCCTCATCTAACTTCCCCACACAGCCGACAGGGAAGATAACCGCAGCCAGGAGAAGGCACAAATAGCAGAGATGGACGTCCCATCAGGCCGTCCATTCCCGTTATTCGTGGCACAGAATAACCCTCTGAGTGGATCTAATAAAACTAGTACTATAAGAATATGACTAATAGTATTTTAGACCTTAGTCCAAAGCATGACCACCAGAGTTGGTCAAATGACCCAATTTTTCGGCAACCCATCTAAAATGTGTAGCATCTACCAGGGCAAAAGAGAGGGCGTTAAGTATGCTTTCATTAATTTAGGTGGAGAATTATCTCTAGAAATGGAAAGAGAACTTTTAAAGGTATAATCCCAAACTTCATTCCAAAATGTATCTATAATCTTGTTCCTTAATGAGAGAAGACTATCCTGAAATATACCTGCTGTATCTCTCTGGAGAGACAGTTAAATCAATTAGTATCTGATAAATCTTAGAAATAAACCTCTTGCTACTTGTTTCAAAGAGCAATTGTTCTATTGAACACAATCTTCTTATGATTAGCTGCATATTATTTGACTTCACACAGAATCTTTGTATAAGGAAATATTGATACTGGGACTGGGGGGAGGCTGGGACCAGAAATGGACTGATACTGATGCTGGAAGGGCAGGATTGGGATTGGAAATGGGCTAATACTGGGCTGAGAATAGAAATGGGTTTGTGTTGGAGTGGGCTAGGACTGGAAGGGGACTGGTACTGAGAAGGGGCTCATTTTAGGACTGAAGGGCCTGGAACTGAAAGGGGGTTAGTGCTGACAAATGCTGGAGTCAAGGTAGGGGAAAAGAAGGAGATGCTAGGGGAGTGAGAAGGGAGAGTAAGATAGATATTGTGGAGGTTGGAAAGAAGTAAAGTCATTCCAGGGGACGGTTGAGAGGGCAGACTATAAGACTGGAGTAAGGAGGAGGAAAGGAAGTGTTAATAAGTGCTGGAGATGGAGATAGATGGGTGGACACATCTCTTGGAAGGTATTAAGAGGATAAAACATATACATGATCTCTTCCCAGCCCAAGTAAATTTCACAAATACTGTAGTGTTCACAACTCTTTAAAACAAGTCTGTGGAAAGGAGGTAGGAAATATCAACTGAGGGAGAATAAGCATTTTCAGTGAGTTCGTCCGACCCAGCCAGGATACAGCTAGAACATTCCACTGAGCCAGTTCACTCTTAATTTGGCTTTGAGGATCATTGTGCCCAGGCATTTAAACATTCTAACAGTTCAGAGAGAGAAATGATTCAAAATTCCAGTAGTCAACACAGCACTAGTCCTGCAGAGCATAATGATTGATTTGGTAAAGCTAACTGAATATCCCACCATTCCCCCAAATTTATACCATAATGAAAACAAGTGAGGAAGGGAGAAGATCAAGTTGGATAAAAAGTCTATGGGGTCTGTTTACTAAATCGCGGTAAACGTGAATAACGCGCGTTGTATGACGTTAACGACCGCAAGTGCAGTATAACGTGCGTAAACACGCGCCAACGACCGGTAACGTCATACTACGCGCGTTGACCGCGTTTAACGATCTAAAGCCCCGCGGCGCGTTAAAACAGCGCAGAAGGTGGAGAGTGGGCGGAGAGAAGGGGTCAATGGGCGGAGAGGGGGCGGGGAGAGGCTCCCCCTCACTAACGCGCTGTAATTCTGAGCTCAATTCCAACGCGAATGAAAACCTGCCGTTGAAGGCATCTTTAAAGGTAAGAGAAACCATTTCCGTCAGCAATGTACAGAGAAACCTGGGTAACACACAAAACGTGAGCAGTGTGATACATGTGCACAGAATGAAATGTCACAGAAGACAATAAAAATGACCAGAGGAAACCCCTTTAAAAGCATAAATCAGCAGTTAAACAGTGATAGCAATGGACAACAAGGAACAGAACTCCCTGGAAAGCACAAAATAAAACCTAATGATATGTGGAAGGGTTCACGCTTCGCAGACCCTCGAAAAGGGAAAGTCACTGTAATGGAGCTGACCTGGGAGTGTAGTGTAATTTCTCCCAATGATATCATTGTTGCCCAGCTCGGATATGGGTGTGTGTCCCTTCTGTGAGGTCCCCTGAGGTGTATGTGCACCGTTGTCTGCATACAAGGGAAATGAGGCCACAGTAAACCTTTTGCAGAGCAGAGTCCCTGACCAGCCAGGCAGGTCATACTAACACCAGGGACAGCACCATCTCTGTGGCCCCAGTGTGGTGCAATGGACACAGCCAGTGCCTGTAAGACCAGAGGGTCACAGGTTCAAATACCAGCTGGGACTGCTGCCAACCCAGTCACAATAGTCCTACCCACCACTAAAAAGTGAAAGTAAAGACACACCTTTAATGCAGAGAACAAAGGCATGGTCTATTTTTACACCACACCAAACACAGACACCAGAAACAGGCACAGCAACGAAAGCTGAGCCCCGCAAATGCAGCCCTAGAGGGCCCCACAGCATTCCTGCCCCATGCTGTCACATCAAAGATGCCTGTGCTGTATAGCTATGCCCCACCCCCATGGTAGGCAGATGTAGGTCAGGCATATGTATGAGGGACAGCATGAAAACACAGATAAAACGTGGAAAATAGCAGAAAGAAAACTGTAAACATCACAAGTCAGCTGGGCAACAGTGATAGCAATGGGCCACAATAAAAAACACACTCCCTGGAAAGCGAAACCAAAAAAAGAAAAGATACTTGGAAGGGATCACGCTACGGAGACCCTTTCAAAACACATCCCCTGTTATTGGAGCATTCGCGGGAGTGTCGTGTAATGTTGCCCAATGATATAATTGTTGGCCAGCTTGGTAATGGGGGATTGCCCCCTCATGCGAGGTTGTATGTGAGGTTACGTGCAAATTGCCTCCATACAAGCTATATGAGTCCACAGTAAAATGGTGCAGAGCAGGGTCTCTGACCTGTCAGGCCAGGTATCCCATCTCCAGGGATTGCATTGTCCCTGTGGCCTCAGTGTGGTGCAACAGACACAGCCAGTGCCTCTAAGACCAGAATGTCACAGGTTCAAATCCCAGCTGGGGCCATGCCAATCCTGCCCACATATTCTCCCCACAACTAAACTGTGATGGAATGGTCACACCCTTATTGCTGAGAACATACGCATGGACAAAACGCCAATATTTTACCACACCAGATATAGGCGCATTACCCAGAGCATAGTCCCCCAAATGCAGTCCTGGAGGGCCCCACACCATTCAGTTACCATGCTGCCCCCAATAAAGATACCTGTGCTGCATAACTATGCCCCCCCCCCCTTGTCTGCAGATGTAGCCCATGCATATTTATGAGGGACAGCATGAAAACCTGATCAGTGCCTGGAATGACAGGACTGGAGTTGTGGAACCCTGCCGTAAAGCAGCAGCTAACAGTGACACCCACCCACCCACCCACAGGCCCCATTGGCCAATGAAACCCGAAGAGGTAAGAAAATTAGCCCTGCTGTCAACTCCCAATACTAGCAGGTGCATACCTTAGCAATGGCACCCTACACATGGGTATATGGTACACATGCACTAAAAGTTGCCAATGATAAAATGTAGAACTCATGTCCTATGTAAAGCACATTGTGCACATTGAGCTGCGCCACAACAAGCAGTCAGATGTCTGTGGTGTGTGCCGCAGGTCTGGCCCCTGACAGTGTCCAACACCCTTGGGAGTGATCCACCAGAGTATGTCGTACCACATCCATGCATGTACTGTGCCCATGACAGGTGTTGTGTGTATGGCTGCAGAACCCCCCTACAGTAGCACAATGCTGGCATAGGTGTGGGGGTGGCTGTCTGTCCAGCCAGTGTGTGGTGGCTGCAAACACTGTCAACAGGCCACACTTCCAGCATTGTTGCCAGTAGTGGGCTGCCAATGTGCATAATGAGTAGCAAAGTACCATGGGTAGAGGTCGGATAAGGCGGCCTGGCCAGGGTGTATATGCACAGGGCAAAGGGCAGTGACAGGTACATTGTAGTGCCAGGTAACCACCTGCCCAGACAGGGTGACCACGGTAGATGCCGCTGCAAGCTCAGTGTCACCCTGAATGTGCAGTGACCACAGCATGTCTAGGCTCCACCATGGTGCTACATAGTAGTTCACTCATGTGATAAATATGGGTGTTCCCCTGGGGCCCAGTCACAGATGTATCTGCTGGCTGTGTATGCTGGCACCCCAGGTCTGGGTGCAGGCATCTCTGCTGGTCACTAGCAGCCTGTTTGCAGCTGGTAGGTGATGTGATGGAGTGGCCTGCAGGGTGTGTTGGCCTGCACCAGGGGAATCACAGATAGTGGTTGGGATTGTCATTTTCTACCAAGTCCCAATGTCAGATTGCTCCTGTGGCATGCATGTGTCTGGATCTGCAGTGACTGACCTGTGGGGTGTCTGCACCTCAGTAGGACTAGGGTTAATGTCCCCCCTCCACTGGCACCTTCCAAGGGAGGTAGAATGTGCAGATTATGATGGGTGACCCTGTTTGCCACCCAGGGGTGAGGGGGGGCGGTGGGGCATGGGTCTACACCTGCCCCAAACAGACAGAGATGTCCAAGGTGGTCATGCAGAAAATATCTATCTCACACAGTAACACTGCTGTGGACTTGCGCCATGGACAGTGCTGAGGACCTAGGGCTGGATGCCCCACTGCACACTCAGGGTGAGCAGAGCACCCGCACAATGTGGTGTTGGGCAGGTCCTCAATGCCAGTACAACAAATGGTCAGTACCCCCTATAAGGGCAAGGGGCTGTGGGGGGTGCACATGACAATTTACCCCTACCATGTCCAGAGTCTGTGGGGATGCATTCCATATGGTGTGCCTGTGTGGAGAGCTGATTAGCATGTGCAGTGCATCATGGGGGTGACTGTATTATTCAATCCCTCTGAAACCGCAGCACGAGCTCGCAGCCATTGATAAACCATGGGACAGCACACGTACATCTGGTAGCAGAAAGCATAGGTGCACGACACCCTACAGAGTCTGTAATATATGAGATGCCCACACTGCTGAAACCCCTACATACCCACACACATAAAAGAAAAGATCCCCGGGCTCAATGGTACGCGCGTCGCTACGCCCGGCGCTGCACACGCATCAACGCACGTAGCTCGGCTCGCATACGCAATGTCCCGTCCAAAAGCCTCAGCAATCCCCCTCCAATATACAGGCCAATACCCCTTCCAATATACAGGCCAGTGCCCGGGACTCAAACCCATGCTGCCTGTAACAGCTGTCAGTGCAGTAACCATTGTGCTACAGCTCTGTATGGGTCAGGGATGTTTGCTGGCAACCCTCCGACACATAACAGACATATACATGCCCCCACACTCAGTGAATAATGTGTGGGTGTGTTTACTTACACCCCATACGGACAGCAAACATAGACATGCCCCCTCACTCACTATCTGATATTGGTGTGGGTTTGCCTGCATCCCTCCGACACGTCCAGGAAATAAAATATAATTGGCGCTGCCCCCTCCCTCATTGTGTCATGTACAGGGTGCTACATCAGCCAGCCTTCTGCTAATGCCACCCTGGGGACTCAAACCCATGCTGCCCGTATCAGCTGTCAGTGCAGTAACCATTGTGCTACAGCTCTGTATGGGTCAGGGATGTTTGCTGGCAACCCTCCGACACATAACAGACATATACATGCCCCCACACTCAGTGAATAATGTGTGGGTGTGTTTACTTACACCCCATACGGACAGCAAACATAGACATGCCCCCTCACTCACTATCTGATATATGGGTGTGTTTGCCTGCATCCCTCCGACACGTCCAGGAAATAAAATATAATTGGCGCTGCCCCCTCCCTCATTGTGTCATGTACAGGGTGCTACATCAGCCAGCCTTCTGCTAATGCCACCCTGGGGACTCGAACCCATGCTGCCCGTATCAGCAGTCACTGCAGTAACCATTGTGCTATAGCTCTGTATTAGTCTTGTATGTCTGGGTGGCTACTTATGCTTTACGCGCGGTGGCCCGCTCGTTAGTTTCGTAACGCGCCAGTTAACGCTCGTTGGTTTCGTAACGCGCGCTAGGTCTTCCGCGGTCCCGCCCATCTCCTTATTTGGGGGTTTGTCTTCTTAACGCGGCTCCTACCGCGAACTGCACTAACGCGATTTAGTAAACAGACCCCTATGTATCATCTGTGTATAAAGAAATACAATGAATCTTGTGTCAACTCAATACCTGAGGTAATAGTAGAGTTCCTGACTGCTATTGTTAAGGGTGCTATTGCTCAAGTAAAAAGAATTGGGGACAATAGACAGCCCTATCGGTACTTCACAATTGGAGGGTTACATTCAACATTAGGGTACGTGTAAACATTTGGAAAGTACAGTTACATAACAGCATTTAGACAGTACAATTAAAGGTAACACATAACATGAGGGTATTTAGTAATGTGGTATGATAAACTTGTGTATGTGAATAGGATGGGTGCGTGCTTAGTTGGCAGCGTAAGTGGTATTTCGGTTTGGGTATGGGATGTTGGCTGGATGCTCATATGTAAATAGAAATGTTTTGATGTCTTTGCGGAATTCTGTGAGGTCATCTAATGCTCTCAGGCTCGTTGGGAGGGAGTTGCATAGTGTGGATGCCAGTAGTGATGGTGCTCTTTTTGAAGTTGTTTGTTTGGTTTTGTGATAGCCTGGAGATGTACCGATCATGTTGTTGTTATTGGTTATTCTTGGTCTATTGTTGATATTCCTTGTTATGAAGTTTTGGAGTACGTCTGCTGAGAGAAGGTGAATGACTTTGAAGATGATCATGATTGTTTTGTATTTAGCTCTTGTCACCAATGGGAGCCAGTGCAGTTGCTGTAGGACAGGAGTGATGTACTCGGTCCTTGGTGTGTCTCTAATGATGTGTGCTGTGGTGTTTTGTACCATCTGTAGTGGGTGGAGTGTCTGCTGAGGTAGGCCTTGATATAATGAGTTTCCGTAATCAAGCAGCAGTGTAATGAGGGCTTGGCACACTGTGCGGAAGTGGTCCTGATGGAGCATTAACCACCACTCTAGGGGGAAAGAAAAATTTTCCCAAATCCAAATTTCTGTAAGCAATGTATATAAATATATGACCATTCAACCATATCAAAGGCCTTTTTGGCATCTAGAGAGAGAGAATCCCAATTTTCCATATGTCAGATCTGATAATGTTCAGTAGGTCTCTAATGTTGTCTGAACAAAATCTTGGATAACTAAACCTCATTTGATATGGATAGACAATCTGGCAGACATAATTCTCTATCTGAAAGCTTAAGATCTTGGTAAAAATCTCATGATCAGTATTTAAGAAAGAAACTGGGTAACAGCTAGCTCAGACAGTGACATGCCTGCTGTCTTTCAGTATTACAGAAATCAAAGCATCATAAAAAGGAGGCAACTTATCACAAAATGCAATCTTATTAAATACCTCTGTCAACAGTGGTACAAAACTTTCTTGAAGATGTTTGTATAGTTCTGCTGAAAGACCATCAGGACCTGAAGCTTTAATATTCTTCAGAAAAACTATAGTTCTTCACAGCTCTTCTATAGTAAAAGGACTGTCTATAACCTCCCATTCATGCAAAGGTAAGGAAGGTATGTCCTGTGTGCCTAGCCAACTGTTAATTTCTTGTTGATCTACCATTATTTTGAATGTATATTATTTCAGATAAAATTGTGCAAAACAATTTTCCATTCACTCCACATCCCATGGAACTAGTCTGTTATCCTATTTAATCCCCCCATCTATGCTGCCTCCCTCTTAAGTTACCATAATGAAAGCTTACTTTAGTCTGTAATAGTCTTCTCAACAGAAAAGGAACAGGATTTAGAGATCAAAATCACTACCCCTGTTCTGGATTTGTTATAAGAAGAGTAGAAGATCTGATTTATCCGCCCTGTCTTCAGTTTTTCATGTTTAGGATCCAACAAGTGTGTTTCCTTTAGGATCATGATTGTTGAATGTTGCTTAGAAAGATGCCCTAGAACCCTTTTTACTTAATCAGATTATTCAGGCCATGAACATTCCAGGATGTTAATTCAGCAGACATATATCTTCAGCTATTATACTCATAAAAGTCCCAACACCAATTAAATCATAACAATATAGTTTAGTTTTTTCTTCACAGACTACCTCTCCTTCCAACTCAGCCCCTCCCCCTACCCATAACTGGTCCAAAAACCATTATCAACTTGCTCTAAATGCCTGAAGTAGACTACAACGTAAATGGCAAGGGAGGGAAGCACTGCTGTTAAGCCTCCCCTCATCCCACATTGCTTAGTTATTACAGAACCATTCAAATTATATCAGTTGTGCATCTTCTGACCAAAATAAGTGCAAGTAAGCAAGCACATACATCATTCACTCTCTGTCTTTTCAGACAACAAATCTATAGTCCTCAAGCCTGTAACATAAATAAATGTGTCACCCAATATTCGTGCTACAATAAACACATCCATTCATTCATTATTATCTCTGTAACCATGAGTAATACTTGATACTCTAATAAATGAACTTCATAAGTCATATGCCTAATGGTGTCCAAATAAAGAAAAAAGAGTGAATAATGGTGGAGAAGTAAGAACTTATAAAGCATGTAAAATTAAATGGGAGTGATGAATCTATACGACTAGTAACCCATACTACCCTCCCTAAACTATCCCCTCCTCTATCATCTAGTTCAAAAGATTTTTTTCCATATAGGAGGGCCACTACCTGTCTTTTGGAGTTATAAGAACAGTAAACCTGATCATAACCCCTACTCTTCAATTTAAGATGTTTATCCCCGGTTAGATGCATCTTCTGCAAAAGAGCCACATAAATCTTATTGGATCTCAAATCAAATAATATGCATTTCCTTTTAATCAGGCCTTTTAGCCCTTGCACATTAAAATAAGCTATTTTACACACCATCAAACTCATCATTCCTTTCCCACACCATCCCTTCATCTTCTCCTACGCACACAACATCACATTCCCATACCACTGACAACCAGCTTAACCACAGAAAAACAATCAGCAAATTGACAACAAATTTACAGTCATTTGTTATAATGTTCTGATTTTTAATATTTTAGACTCCTATGCTGCCCCCACGCATTCATTCTACCCCTCCCCCCCCCCACACCTCCCCATACAATCAAAACGGCAGGCTCTCCTATGCCCTCCAGCCTAACCAAGTCCCATGATGTCCTCTGTTCACTCCGAAGGGAAGTGTCAACAGCTGCAGGGCAGGTGGGGTCACCGCAGTCAGGGCCTGAATCAATAAGCTGCTTTTCCAGATTCCAATGCAGTGCCTCCAAAATGAGAAATCAGAAAAAGAAAGTCCTCGTGTCCATTGTACACCATTCAACACATACCGGGCTTCTTTCTCACTCAACTGCAGCCAGTTGTTCATTGGCCTCCTGATCGCTGGCATAATCACCATCTGGGCCCACTGTCCTGTGCCACCACTACACTTACTGGGCTATAATCCATCATGTTGGGCCTAGTGCTTGGTTCTGGGCTTTGTGCGCCTCTTTTTGCAGGCAGTCACTCCCACTGCTGAGCATGCCCCGTTGCCACTGGTGCCATCACCATCTTGCCTTCATTAATGTATTATCTAGGGCTATGAGAAAAGGAAAAAACTTGCAGTACATTCCATTTTCAATCAAGGTTAGTTTTGTTGGTAACTAAACCTCCATTTTTTTCCATTCTGGGCCAGGGAATCATGGTATTTCAAAAGTTCCGTCCTCTTCCATATTGTTTCCATAGCTAGGTCTTGATAAATGTAGACTTTACAGCTCTTATATGCCACATACCCAGATTTGAGGGGCCTCAGATATGCTTTTTGTCTGGAAATCTGAGGAGTCTCACTACAAAGGACCAAGAATGACTGCTGATGTTTGGATGTAGCCTTGTTTCCCAGTGGGCTCTTTCAATGTCATAGGGAGCAGAAGAAGGCCCATTTGGGAAGCAGGTCCTGTATGTAAGTATGAAGATCAGAGTCCTCTTCCCCCACTGGAATCCCAAATATATGCACATGTGACCTTCTATTTCTAGTGTTTTGATCTTTCACCTTCCCCTGCCATGACACCACTCATGTAACAGACCCTCCTTTTTATTTGGTTTCAAAAGGTCACATCGACCGACTTTGCCTGGGTCTATATATGGTCCTAGAGACCAGCCTCCGCAAATAACCAACTTAATAGGTGCTATATGCTAAATGCTCCCCTTCCATAGAAATTTTTCTGTAACTCCTGAATGTCTCACATGGGGAAACAATATTACTCATCTGAACCATTGAGGGTTCATGTGGTGTGGCGATAATCCTTCTCCTTCTCCATCCTTCTTCATATCACTCCCGCATAATCCAATACTCTCATTTCATTTTACCGGGAACGAGGACTTGCCCACCACTATAGTTTCCTGTTAGACATTCAAACAACAGTTGGGTAATCATGCGACACAAAACCGAATAAAAAGGAGGGTCTGTTACACGAATATGCTTTACATCCTCATTACAGATGATCCGACAAAAAAATAGTATAGGACATTATATACTGTTTGCTAAAACACATTAGTGATTATAGGATAGGGATTATAAGAGTGAGCCTTTGACATCCAAAAGCAAAGCAACACTTTCAAATTTCTCCTTGATTTTCTCTATTATCCGTTCCACAATTTCTTTCTTAGATTCACGGATCTTTCTCAACGACATCAATAAAGTAGCCTCTCCAACTTCTTCATTCTCCTCATGCTCATTCATGATGAATGTGGCTGGTGATAGCAGAGATGACACTGCTGATGCTGTCTTCTCTGTAGCCAGGTGGCTAATGGCCATAGATAATTTGGAATGATTGTTGATCTAGTATTCATGACTGTGCCATCGTCTTTTGAATATTTTGGTGTTATTTGTCTGTTCCCATTGTTTTTCTTATTTTTCTTTTCTCCCCTCCCCATTATTTGGGATCTTATGAGGCCACTGTTACATGTGTAATTTTCCTGTTTATTTGCTTAGATGCTAGCAATGTAAGCATTGACCTATGTTTCTGACTGTATACATAGTAAATTTAAAAAAAATAAGAACAAATTCAAACACACACATTTACATCTGCTCCAAAGCAGGTGTAAATGTGTGCATGTACTCTGTGGGGCCATTTTACTAACAATGTGTTTTACACATTTAATGCAAAAACTAATGTGTTAAGTATAAAGACTCTACGGTAATTGTCGAGGCATAAGCAGCATGTTCCTGACAGTTAACATGTGGGTGCATACCCGAATGCACGGGTCAAGTATCGCGGGTGCACCTAATGTGGTGGATTCAAGTGCAGCCCCGAAAATTGCAACATTGACAGCAGGTGATATGCCCCAGTACTAACTGAAATGTGCTCACCATGTCGATTCAGCAGCTCAATGCGCAAGTGGCAGCGCTCAAATCAGTATGCAGTAACTTTCATTTCCCCAGTGTAACAATTACTGTGGATCCTCCCCCCCCAGCACAGAGTTACTGCTTATAAAAACACGTGTTAGTAAAATGGTCCCTGGGTCTGCTGTTACTATGCCCCTGGGAACTGTGCCCCTGAGTACACCTACACGTTGTGCATGTATAAGTACACATTGCCTTTCACTACGCATATCTATACATGTCTATAGTATAAATTTATAAAAGGCCTTTTCTGCATGTAAAATAATCCTTACGCATGAAAGAAACCTTTATAAAATTACTTCTTTTGCTGTTGGTGCTAGATTGGTTGACTTGTTAAGAACATAAGATACGCTATCCTGGGTCAGACCAAGGTCCATCAAGCCCAGTATCCTGTTTCCAACAGTGGCCAATCTAGGTCACAAGTACCTGGCAGTTTCCCCAAAGGACACAGGTTCCACATTGCTTGTATTGGGGCAAGCAGTGGATTTCCCGGATTCTCTTTAATAATGTTTTATGGACCTTTCCTCTAGGACAGCGGTTCTCAACCTGTGGGTCGCCACAGGATTTAGCGGGAGTCGCCTTACTCTTCCAAGTTAAAAAAAAATTTTTAAAAGTGCACAAGTTGCTGCTGCTGCCGAGTCCGCTTCTCGGCAGCGGCAAACTCACCGCCTCCCTTCTAATGCAGCCGCGGCTCCCTGCCTCTTAGGGAACCACGGCTGTGCATGTAAAACCATTGTGGAGCCTTCCTGTCTCTCGACGGGCTCCGTGCAGCATTGTCCCGCCTCCAAAGGAAGTTGTAAACCACTTCCTTTGGAGGCGGGACAATGCTGCATGGAGCCTGTTTAGAGACAGAAAGGCTCCACAGCGGCTTCACAGGCACAGCCGCGGTTCCCTAAGAGACAGGGAGCCGCAGCTGCAGAAGGAGGCAGACATGGGGGGGGGGCAGACATGGGGGGGCTGACATCAATGGAGGGAGGGCTGACATGGACAGAGGGGGGCTGACATGGAGGGAAGGAGGGGGGCTGACATGGACAGATGGGGGCTGACATGGACGGAGGGGGGCTGATGATGGATGGATGGAGGGAGGGGGCTGACATGGACAGAGGAGGGGCTGACAGGGAGGGAGGGAGGGAGGGGGGCTGATGGACAAAGGGGAGAGACAGGGGGACATACTGGAGAGAAGGGATAAATGCTGGACGGAGGGGAGAGACAGTTTGGGTTAAGATTATAATGGGCTGATGGGGGAGCTAGCATTGGTAATGGGCAGATGGGGGGGCTAGGACTGGTAATGGGTTGATTAGGAAAGGCTAGGACTGGTAATGGACTGATGGGGGGCTAGCATTGGAAATGAGCTGATCAGTGAGGTTAGGACTGGAAATGGGCTGATTAGAGGAGGCTAGGACTGGTAATGGGCTGATGGGGGGTAGGACTGGTAATGGACTGATAAGGGGGGCCTAGCACTGGTAATGGGGTTGAGGGGGGACTAGCACTGGGAATGAGCTGATTGGGGGGGCTATGACTGGAAATGGGCTGATTAGTGGAGGCTAGGACTGGTAATGAGCTGATGGGGGAGGTAGGACTGGTATTGGGCTGATTAGCAGAGGCTAGCACTGGTAATGGGGTTGAGGGGGGACTAGCACTGGAAGCGAGCTGATTGGGGGGCTTTGACTGGGACTGGGCTGATTGTGGGGAGGGGAGGATAGAGCTGCTGGCCCTGGAAGAAAACTGGGGGCTAAGGCTACAAATGGGCTGATATGAGGGGATGGGAGAATGGAACTGGAAGGGAGTGGATCTGAGAGGGGCTGCATGGTATTTGTACTAGAAGGGACTGGTCAGTGGGGAAGGAGGGGGACTGGAAGGGAATGGACACCAGTGGCAGTCATGGGAATGCAAGTTGACATTGGAAGGTACTGGGAGTGAGGACTGGAAAGGGGCTGATACTGGGGAGGGTTACTGGGACTGGAAATAGGCTGATGGAAAGTGAAGAAAACAAAAGAAAAGATAAGAAATGGCAGATGGACCATAGACCACAGAAAAAGAGCTAAGAGAAGACAGGAAAGCAGAAGCCTCAGATCGGGACCAGCATGATTAGAGAATAAATTGGTCAGACAACAAAGGTAGAAAAAATAATTTTATTTCATATTAGTGATTTGACTACAAAATCATAATAATTTTGAAATCAAATATTGTTACTTGTTATTGGGATTAATTATTGTGGTTTAAATAAGTAATTTTTATAAATAAAAACATAATGCAAAGGCCTATAATATATTAATAATTCAAAAAATGATTACAGCGACAATGCATTAATGGTAAAGGAAGAGAGACACATTTGATTTTATCACTGGAGGTCATCACAAGTTGACCAATGGTAAAAGGGGTCATGGTACAAAAAAGGTTGAGAACCACTGCTCTAGGAACTTGTCCAAACCTTTTTTAAACCCAGTTACACTAACAGCTTTTACTACATCCTCCGGTAACAAATTCCAGAATTTGATTATGTGTTGAGTGAAAAAAATATTTTCTCTTATTAGTCTTAAATAGGTTACACTGTAGCTTCATTGCATGCCCTCAGTCTTTCTATATTTTAATGGCATAAACAATCGATCTACGTTTACCCGTTTCACGCCATTCTTTAATTTATAGACCTTTATCATATTTCCCCTCAGCCATCTCTTTGTTTATTGCATAGTTTTGGTAGTTTAAATATGTTGAAGATTTCTGAAATATACATTTTATATTTGGGATAATGTTCACTACAGATCACAATCTTATTATTTGGCATGATGGAACTATGCAAATAAATACATAAATGGTGAACATACAGTTCCAGCGGCATATCGGATGGATTGTTAATATGTATTAATTAATAAAATAGATCAGTAGTAACTACTAGTTATCAGGTATTATAGAAACATTGAAAAACTACAGGAACAATAATCAAAGTCCCTACATAGTTTCCCCTGTTTTACCTGCAGAGTTTGCATCAGTAAGAGGCAGGGATTTTGGATTTAGCTCACATCCTTTCAGTAGCAGCTCAAGGTGTGTTAAGTACAGGTACAATAATTATGTTTTCATTATCAACTAAGAAAAACGACCCATAGAAATCCGCACTGCCTTTTCCTGTGGACAGCTTCAGAAAGAAACAATTTTCTTAGATTTGAAAATACAAAGCTGCATGTGTTGTTTCCTCGCTAACCTAAAACCCCTTTTCCAGGAATGCCTCTACACTGTGGGTAAAACTATGCATATTGGTGAAAAATGTGTGCAATTTTACCCACATTGAGGGTAGGCAACATTCAAATAGGCTATTTCTATGAGCAAAACACAGTTTTACCTACTGAAATGTCTGTGAATATTGCCCTCAAAGCATATAAGAATGCCGGTCAAAAATAGCAGAGGCTATTATAGTGTGGTTTTTGCTATTATGACCTACCATTTTTGCTTAAATCTGGCATTATCACTAATAACACTAGGAGCTGTGAAATAATGTAGCTGTCAGTTCGCTATTTGGGGGCTTCTTTTTATGCAACCTCTCATTTGTGCTAAACTGTGCAGTGATTTATGGCTTGGAGTGCTGTGCTAAGACTGCAGGCTGAAATTATCTGAGCCATTTTCTGTCATAGGCTCCCAAAAGTGAAAAGTCAGTAAATTATTCCAGCAAAGTCTACATTCTTTGTTTTGGAGCTCATTGATTACAAAAGCCTGCATTCCTTACAGATAATGCTACTGTACTTTATCTGGTTTGTTTGATTTAGAAACTAAGGGGGCCTTTAACTAAATTGCATTATGCAGTTAACACAAGAATTAGTGTGTGCCACCATTAAAGGAGTGGTATGATTCTTAGAAAGCGCTAATTCCTGCATTACTGTTAGCACACAATAGGGGCAAAGGCTGTGGGGGTTGGGCACAAGTAGCTGCATTTACAAGTGGAGATTGGAATACACGTATAAATGCAATTTTAGAAAGGTATTATTTATAAGAGGAGATCCACAGCATGTACATATTCCAAGGGGGCACAAAGGGGCATGGAATGTAAACATATATCCCCTGTTTTACAAAGGGTAATCAACTTATAGGGCCAACAGTTTCTACATTGGGATTTACACCTGCCATGAGGCACGAATAGATTTTTCAAAAGTGCTCATTTTGGCCAGGGCTTTATGTGAGGGATTAAATGAGTTATTATTCTTAATCCCCTGTCTACTTCCTCTTCCAAAATCAAATATAACAAAAAATGTGGGCTCAGTACTTAATTGGTGGCACTTATATATATAAATATGGTGGCACTTCTACATATACATATGCAAGAACCGAGGCCTGCGATTGCGATCGGGAGCCCCCGAGGGAATCCCCACTCTCTCCTGCTGCCCAGCTGCTGGCTTACCATCTAACAGCAGACCAACGATCCCACTGCACTATAAAGAAGAAGTGAGAGTGTGCTGTGTGTGCTGCTTTCTCCTACTGCTCTGCTCTCCTCTGATCTTGCACATGGCCACCGAGCTCCGCCAACCGAGCTATCCCTCCTCTAGCTCAGAAAGGCTTTAAAAGTCAAGGTGGTGGCAGAAATCTAACTCGCTGCAAGAACCGGGGCCTGCGATCGCGATCTGGAGCCCCCAATGGAATCCCCACTCTCTCCTGCTGCCCAGCTGCCAGCTCACCATCTAACAGCAGACTACAGCACAGTAAAGAAGAAGTGAGAGTGTGCTGCATGTGCTGCTTTCTCCTACTGCTCTGCTTTCCTCCGATCCTGCATGTGGCCACCCAGCTCCACCCACTGAGCTATCCCTCCTCTATCTCACTAAAAGCCAAGACAGCTCAGGTGCACCCGTGCCTGGCGGGCCTTGCCAAAGAGCCCTTTGGCATGGCCCTTAGGCATGGAACTGAGATTTGCACCACTTCAATCCATATGGAAGATCCGAAAAACAAGCTATTCTTATTACTACTTAAGCAACTCTACTCCTCCTCTTCTGCAACCTCAGCCAACATCACCCCGAAACGCAACTCCACTCCACTATAAGCTTAGTGGATATCACCTTTGAATGAACCAGCAACCACCTCTCAGCTACAACTGGTAACTATATTTGACTCGTTATAACAATACATAACAAAATCTAATGAAACAGTGCACAAGAGCATAGTACGATTTACATATCTTTGTTCTATCAGTCGATCTATCTGCATATCTTCGATCTAGTCATTGTAGTTGATCCTAAGGTTATTCAGTCTGCATCCAACCATTGTATTGCTCTGATTCCAACACTTACAATCTTTATTTCTTCACACTTTTATCATATCTTGTTGCTTGACCCGAATCAAGGAATTCCCCTGTGTGTTTCTGTAATTCGTAAATCCAGTGTACTACACTAATACTTTGCTTTCATTTGTAACTGTTAAAGCACGTTCTTTGACTTGCTCTTTGACCTGTTGAATTCTAACTACTCTCTCACACTATTTGCAGCAGGTTCGTTACAACCCTCAACCCATTATCCTTCCTCCCCTCCCAGTTGATTTTAATCTGGCCTTAGAAACATTTTGTCGGTTTACACTCTCTAACTATCCTCATTGCACCACACAACCCCCCTCAAGAGCAGCTTATGCAATTGTAATTTAGCCCATTCAGATCATCCTTTCCCAGCCCATCACCTTTTCCTCTTGTACCTCTCTATTACTACTCATATCCTTCACTCCTCTTTCTGTTCCAGCCCTTCCCATGAACTAAACATTCAAACTGTTACAGCATACCCCTCTAAACCTTTTCCCCCCTACAAATTCCCCCTAAGCACCACTAAAGATGAAACTCACCATCAAAGTTTTATTTGCTCTCTACTGTTTAACAACTCTCCTAGTATCTTCCAACACACTTCTAGCCCATCAGGCAGGGGCGGCTCAAGGCAATCTGCTGCTTGAGGTGAAGGATGAGATCCCCCCCTCCCCCCCGTAGAGGTGGGTGGGTGGGTCTTTTTCAGAGCTCTAATCAGGGACTGAACCAAACCAAAAAGCCGATTAGATTATATGGAGGAAATGCAAGATTTTTCACACCAAGGAACTAAAAGAGAGTGAGAAACAACAGCACAAATTATAACCAAATTATAAAAATAAATTATAACTCATTTTTATTTTTTTGTTATAAACTGTGTTATGGTTCTTGCTTTTTCTTTTTCAACATATATTTTGCATCTACAGTGGGTGCAGAGCAGAACCAGGATATTCATCCACAGAACTCAATATCTTAAAAAAAAAACCCTGATTCTGATAATCTCACTAACAACAAACATTCTCCAGTACTAGGCATATTGTGAACTAATACAAAACCCTACAACAAAGAGCACATATACCATGCCATACCATACCATATCAGCACCAACTTCCAGAACTCACATAAGAAGCCCATGTAAAAAAAGGTCACTGTAAATACTTCAGTGGGCCCTGGAACATCCATACACCTATTTGAAAAGCTAAACAAGTCAAATTACTACAGTACAAACTCCATGTTAACAGAACACCTGGCTTCAGTCACACACTCAGAAAACAGACCCTCACCAAGTACAGAATAAGTAACCACATTCTAAAGTAAAAATAAAAATATGTAGACAAAATTTAAACTGAAACCCCAAAAATCCAGGCTCCGCATGCTGTGCAACATCAGATAAATAAGAGATGCAGTTACCCCATACTACGTAAAATATAAAGATAGCACAAATTCCATTCACTAAAATTAAATAAAATTATTTTTTCTACCTTTGTTGTCTGACCATTTTATTCTCTGATCATTCTGGTCCCGATCTGAGGCTTCTGCTTTCCTGTCTTCTATTATCTCTCTTTCTGTGGTCTATGGTCCATCTGCCATTTCTTATCTCTTCTTTTGTTTTCTTCACTTCTTTCCATCAGCCCATTTCCAGTTACAGTAACCCTCCCCAGTTTTGACCCCCTTTCCAGTCCTCTTCTCCCAGTACCCTCCAATGTCAACTGCCTTGCATTCTCACGACTGCCACTGGTGTCCATTCCCTTCCAGTTCCCCACCTTCCCCACTGTCCAGCCCCTTCCAGTCCAAATATCATCCAAGGTATCAGCTTACGTCCACTCTCAGTGCCACCCCTCCCCCCCCCGTCAGCTCCCTTCCAGTCACCCTACCCTCTGTCCATCCCCCTTCCAGTGCCATTTGCATATGTCAGCTCCCTTCCAGCCTCCTCCCCATTATCCAGTCACCTACCATCCCTGTCAGCTCCCTTCCAATCCCCCTTCAGTACATCCCAGGTGTCATCTCCATTCCAGCCCCCTCTTTTCCCCACCATATCAGCTCCTTTCCAGCCCCCTCCTTCCACTGGCAGACCCTCACAGTATCCGCTTCCTTCCAGTCCTATTCTCCCATCCCCCTGCATCAGCCCATTTGTAGCCCTAGCCCCTAGTTTTCTTCCAGAGTCAGCAGCACTCTCCTCCCCTCCCCCATTAGCCCATTTCCAGACCCAGCCCATTTCCAGTCCTATCCCCCTTATCAGCCCACTCCAGTCCTAGCCCCCATCAGCCCATTACCAGTCCTAACCCCCCAATAAGTCCATTACCAGTCCTAGCCCCCCAATCAGTCCATTTCTTGTCCTAGCCCCCCAATCAGTCCATTTCTTGTCCTAGCCCCCCATCAGCCCATTTCCTGTCCTAGTCCCCCTAATCAGCCCATTTCCAGGCCTAACCCCCACCAATCAGCCCATTACCAGTCCTAGTCCCCCCCTCCCAATCAGCCTATTTCCATTCTTAATCCCCCATCAACCCATTTCCAGTTCTAACCCTCCCAATAGCCCATTACCAGTCCTAGCCCCCCTCCTGATCAGCCCCTTTCCAGTGCTAGCCCCCTTCCGATCAGTCCTTTTTCATTTCTTACTCCCCCATCAGCGCATTTCCTGTTCTTACTCCCGCATCAGTCCATTTCCAGTCCTAGCCCCCCTCCCGATCAGCCCATTTCCAGTTCTAACTCCCCCATCAGCCCATTTCCAGTCCTAGTCCCCACACGTAGATTTCAGCAGAAGTAAAACATGTCTATGCTCACCCATAATCATTAATTGTTGACCCTGGCGATGGCCCCACCCTAAAAGAAATTACCCCTCCCTATGTTACATGTTACACCGCTTTGACCCGGTGAAAAGCGGGATATAAATGCAGTTAAATAAATAAATAAAATAAAATAAACTAGTCCTTCCCCCATCAACCCATTACAATTTCTAGTGCTACCCCCTCCTCCCCAGGGCAGCCCAGCCTAGCCCGACCTTCTGAAGGGAAATTTAAAAAAAAAAACCCCGAGCACAGGAGCCGCTGCCACTACCATAGCCTCCATGGCAGAATAAAGTGACCCATAGCCTCCTGCCTTCCCAGCAGAGCCCTGCCTTGTATTTCCCTCAGCGCTAGCTCAGTTTTTCAGAGCCACGAAGGGAGAGTTTCCCTTTCCCGCAGCACTGTTAGTTGAGCCTGCCGGCGCTGATGGGAAACAGGAAATGCCTGTTTCCCATCAGCGCCGGTGGGCTCAGTTTTTTCAGAGTTCAGCCCCAAAACACATCACATCTATGCAGGACATTGATGAAGATATAGAAAACTGGTCTACAATAATCAGTAAAGCCGCAGGGCCCAACTAGTCCAATAAGAGATCCTTCAAAAGGCGATCAAAACAATGGTATACTCCAGAATTATGCAATCTCAAAAAATTTCTCCGCAAGCTGGAGAAGAAATGGAGATCTTCCAAAACCCATGTAAATAAGGAAATTTACAACGCAGCATTAGATACATATAAATACACAAGGCAAAGAAATACTATCACTCCTCCATTCTAAACAAGGCCATCAATCAACCTAGGGAACCTTTTGAACTAGTAAGGACTCTAACCAAGTCCCACACAAATCCGTCAAATAACATACCCATTAAATCACAGGATATAACCAACTATCTAGCCACTAAACTAAGAAACAAATACAACCTAACTTTGTCATCTGTAATGACTCCCAATCCCACCCTAATTACTGATCCACCTTCCCCCTCATAAACGAAAAGCTGCTAGAAACATTTATTTATTTAGCCATATTTATATACCGCCTTTCTCCGGGTCAAAGCGGTTACAACCAACACGTGCAGAGTACATTGAACAGATACAAAGGAGGGGGGATACCATTACCTGAGCGGGTGGGATAGCATATCTACACTGATGTTATGATATTTACATTCTTTTACATTATTGTCCTTCTCTTCAGTCATATTTCCATTTCAGTACTATTTACACTTCAGTCATATTTACATTTCAGTACTATTTACATTTCAGGTTCTCTCTGTTATCTCAGCCTGTTTTGTGTAGCTTTGTTCTGTGTCGTCCCAAGATGCTTCCTGAAGAAGAGAGTTTTTATCTGTTTTCTGAATGTAGGGAGATCCTTGTTGTTGCAGATTGGGTTTTGTAGTGCATTCCATAGTGATGGTGCATAAAGGTTGAATGCATGGTTGCAGGTTTGTGTATTAAATTTTGCTCTGTCATGAGAAACAAAGAGATTATTGTTTGAGGTCTGATGAGTAGGCCTTCCAGAGTTCATCCAGGATAGCAGAATTTGCAGGTGAGATGATGGCTGTTGGTGGATTGCTTTATGTATGAGGGTCAGTGCCTCCACTCCTCCTGACACCATCCTCAGCTCTCCTCTCCGGAGCATCGAGCCTCCTACACTGGGAGGAGCTGCGGCCATCTGAGCATCTTCCTGCCCAATCGGGGCAGACATGTGCGGATAAATTCGCCGCGCCGGCAGACGTTCTTCACAAGGACTCCTCCCGACACCATCCTCAGCTCTCCTCTCCGGAGGATCGAGCCTCCTGCACCGGGAGGAGCTGCGGCCATCTGAGCATCTCCCTGCCCAATCGGGGCAGACACGTGCGGATAAATTCACCGCGCCGGCAGGCGCTCTTCACAAGGACTCCTCCCGACACCATCCTCAGCTCTCCTCTCCGGAGGATCGAGCCTCCTGCACCGGGAGGATCTGCGGCCATCTGAGCATCTCCCTGCCCAATCGGGGCAGACACGTGCGGATAAATTTGCCACGCCTGGCGGGCCCGCGCTGTGGCACGAAAGGCCACGGTTCTGTAACATCTCGTGATTGAGCCTGAACACCCGCTCATATTGATTCCAACGTCTTTCATCTGACAGAACAAGGCACTCATATCAATTAGAACTCATCCATGTTTCCATCCTGAATACTGCAATCTGCATTTCTGCTACCTTGTAACCAGTATTCCACAGCAATTCTGTAACATTGTAACATATTCTCTCTCAGTAATTCTCAATCATGATTTCTTCCTTCAGACCGCTTTCAGCAGTCCATTACCTGTAACCTGTCACTTAAAGTAATCTTGTAACGTTTTATCACTGTAGCCCTTGATAATTCTGCTAATTTGCAACTACTTCATATTTCCACAACATAGCTACTCCCTTTGCCTCTATCCGAACTCCCTATGACGGCCTTCACTGCACCTCATAAAGTCATTCTGTAGCCTAACCTTTATAGAGTAACCCAAACAGATAGAAGCTTCCCCAGTCCATAAGACCTGACTCAGCCCTTACTGAGCTACCATGGCCCTCTCTCCACTCAGCCTTACCCTGTTCGTCCTCCTTGCAAATTCCATTCATAACTCCCTCGCCCTAGTAGATAGACATAGCCATATCCCTACCATTCACTACCTGGGAAAGAAAAATCAGGGTAACCCCTTCCACTCAGCCACAGGTCTACCACACCAGTCCCAGCATTCACATCTCCTGTATGTAATGCTCAATCGTCCCGAAAACATCAAAGCAGCTCACCATCATGCCCTGAAATGTGCACTCATAAACTCTCGGTCTGTCCGCAAGAAATGGCCCGTCATCTCCGACCTTATAACTGTACACAACTTAGACCTCCTTATGGTGACAGAATCCTGGCTGTCCGATACTGATGCTGCTCTCATAAATCAGATTATCCCGCCCAATTTCTCTATTTACACCTGCCATAGAAGCAACCATAAAGGTGGTGGGGTCTTTATTCTAGCTAAGACAGAACTAAAATTTCAACTAATGTCCTCCAAGAGCACCACGCACACTGACACTGTCTCCATTGCAAATAAATTTATCACCATAAACCTTATATACAGAGCTCCTTCTGCACCTTCAGACGACATCTCCACCTTCATTGACCTAGCCTGCAACCCCGTCAATCCACGCAATCCCAATTGGCTACTCGGAGACTTCAACTTACCATCCCTACAAACAGATCAGGCAGTTGCCTTCCTGGATGCAATGCAAGCTCTTGAATACGAACAATTGGTGACGGCCCCCACGCACCTGAAAGGAAGCCTACTTGACCTAATCTTCGCCCCCATCTCTGTGGTAAGACACAAACCTGACCTCAACTTATCCATCACCCCTGTTCCTTGGTCCGACCATAACTTGATAACTTTCCAAATCCCCTCGCAGCATGACCTAACATCACACACTGCTGCCACATATACCGCGAACACCACACGCCCCAGACCTCTTGTCATAGATGAGTTCACCAAAAATATACTTCCGACCCTCCAACAAAAGTCATCCAACCTGGAAGAAGCAATCCTCAACTGGAACAGCACTTTGAAAGCCTTCGCCTATCCAACCTCTTCAGACAATTCAGGGACTCTCAAGAGCAACAAAAGTAAAAGACGGCAAGCTCCATGGTTTTCAGCAGAACTCCGCGCTTCCCTCATTGCACTCAGGAAGCATGAAAGGAAGTGGAGACGCTCTCGTTCCCAAACCCACAAAACAGCGTACCTTGAACACCTGAAGTCCCACCGTGAAACAATATACCGCAGAATGAGCGATTACCATGCCCAGCTCCTACTCCGCTCAATTAACAAACCCAGAGACCTATTCACCCTAGCGATATCCCTAATTAAAGAACCATCCCCCACCCAACCGGACCCAATACCCCCTCAGTCATACGCTGACTTCCTCCATTCCAAGACCCGCACAGCAAATAAACCCTCAACATCAACTACGTCCACTCCCTGCCAAACACCCACCTTGCAACCACCACTCACAGAATTTTATCCACCTGCAGTAAAGAATATCCAAGACCTCATTGCTAGCATCAACACGTCCACAGCCCCGAACGACCCCTGCCCAGCTTACTGGATTAGAACACTTCGGGTTGAACTCAGCCCAATCTTGCTGAACATCATTAGTCTATCATTTGCAGCAGGAGCATTCTCACCACTCCTCAAACAAACCTCAATAAGACCACTCATAAAAAACAGTAGACTCGATCCTATGAAACCAGTCTCCTAATGCCCAATCTCGAGTATTCCTCTACTTGCCAAAATAATCGAGAAGGTGGTCTATAGACAGATCCAACACATAGACATGGCAGCCCCTCTTGACCCCTGCCAGCACGGGTTTAGAGAATCACATGGAGTAGAAACACTTCTCACCACCCTCATCAATGACCTTAACAAAGGAATTGACAATGCAGAGAATGGATTCGCTCTTATATTCCTGGACATCTCAGCTGCCTTTGACTCCGTCAATCACAACCAGCTACTCACCCGCATCCACGACAAGGGTATTCACGGCCT
Source organism: Ichthyophis bannanicus (assembly GCA_033557465.1). Lineage (NCBI taxonomy): Eukaryota > Metazoa > Chordata > Amphibia > Gymnophiona > Ichthyophiidae > Ichthyophis > Ichthyophis bannanicus. The sequence continues at coordinate 182,922,766 of CM066034.1, forward strand.
CGCCTGGGAGTGGTGTAAATCTTATCTATCTGATCACTGGCAACAAGTCCGGGTCGGCTCTCACACCTCGGCACCTTTTCACCAACAACAAGGTGTTCCACAGGGCTCATCCCTATCCGCTCTACTTTTCAATATCTACATGCAGCCGATATGCAATCTCATCTGTTCTTTCAATATCTCTACACTAATCTATGCTGATGATGTGCTACTATTTACTCCGTTCAAAGTCAAACACCCGGATTTATTCAACCTTGTCAACTGCTTCAACGCAATTACAGACTGGCTATTCACCCAAAACCTCTACATAAATTTCAAGAAAACTGAAGTTCTATTTATATCAAGGAACAAGAATTTCTCCCCTCCACCCATCCTAAGAGTAAGAGATGCAGAGCTTCCAATTCGAAGTACCATACGATATCTCGGAATCACACTGGACCAGCACCTTGACTTTAAGGAACACATAAAAATTACAACCAGATCCATCTACAACAAAATCAGAACACTGCGACACCTCAAACCCATGCTACCCCCTAAGGACTTCCGCACCATCTTCCAGGCTCTCATACTACCACATTTCGACTATGCAAACGTAATTCTATATGGTCTACCAAAGAACATCCTCAACCCCCTTCAACTAGCTATGAACGCGGCTGCCCGCGTCCTCTGTGGTCTATCCAGATCAGACCATATCACGCCAATACTTAAAGATCTCCACTGGTTACCGATATACTGCAGGCTAACATACAAGATCCTGCTGATTACATTTAAGATTAACAACAACGTAGCCCCCAATTCTCTCAAGAACCTTATTACACCAACTCCACAAATCAGATCTAGAAGGACAGCAGCAGCCAACACATTGACCTTCCTTAAAGACTCCATAAAGTGCACCCAAACAACCAGGAGAAGAGCTTTTGCACACTACGCACCAAAATGCTGGAATGACCTCCCACCAGAAATAAGAGCAATCAAAGACCTCCTACAGTTTCGGAAGGCAATAAAGCACCATCTCTTTCTGCTACATTTTGCTCAATCAGCTACCCCGCCCCAAAGAAATCTCCCCCCATCCCCCACAAACACCTCACTCACAACATAACACTCATGCTTTAAGCAATCACACTCATGCCCGTAAACACTTCACGTCTATTCACAACATGTAATATTTATTACTCCATGTCAACCTGTATATACTTACCATGTATTCTATATCTATCCTGACCAAACTCAGCATGTATATAGTTACTCTGTATTTGTATCGTTTAAAGATATCACAATATGTAAATAGTTACCCTATATCGTCGAAGTTCTAACCCCTGTTATAATGTAAACTCAAACAGTCTTGACTGCACTGAGCTCTCGTTGTTGAATGTAAACCACACTGATAACAAATAGCGTGGTATATAAGAATTGTTAAATAATTAAATAAATAAATATTTTATGCGTGCTTCTAGTGGAAGGATGTGCAGATCTCTTAGGACAGGGATTATGTGCTCGTGTTTCTTTGTCCTTTGTATGATCTGTGCTGTGGTGTTAAGGGCAGCCCGTAGTGGATTGATGGTGGCAGTGGCGAGTCCTTGGTATATTGTATTGCAGTAGTCTAAGTGGGGTAGTGTCATTGCCTGCATAACTGTACGGAAGTCTTGTGGTTCGATGAGCATTCTGAGTCTCCGTACTATTTTTGCTTTGAAGTAGACAGCTCTTGTGGTTTTTGCAACCTGCTATTTAAATGATAGTGTCTTGTCCAGGATGATTCCTAGATATTTTACGTGCGGTTGTACTGCTATTTTAGCTGTGCCTAGGTTGAGGGATGTGGGGGGAGTGAAGGGTTGGTCCTTTGTCATGAACATTGCTTCTGTTTTTTTAAAGTTTATGGTAAGATTGTTTTCTTGTAGCCATCTTGAGACATCATTAAAGCATTCAATTATTTTCGGGTTATTTGGATCAGTTGTTGTAATTGGTCCATACAGCAAGATGTCATCTGCATATAGGTGGTAGTTGATATTAACCAAAATTAACACTACAACTTCACACCTAGACTCATCTCCAGTCTCCTGGATAAAGGCAACTAAATCTGAGCTAGCACCTATAATTCTCAACATCGTAAATCAATCTCTCTCCCAGGGAATTATTTATTTATTTAAATGGATTTCTATACCGCCTGACTCACTCAAACTAACCATCATTTGCCCCTTACTTAAAAAAATATCCCTCAATAAGGATGACTTTTCTTCATACCGTCCAATAGCCAGCATTCCATTTTGAGCAAAAATTATTGAGAAAGTAGTCCAAATTCATTTACAAGATTTCATTGATCTCAACTCACCCCTAGATACCCAACAATATGGTTTCCGCCTCTTTCATGGCTTTGAAATCCTTCTCTTAGTTTTATTTGACACTCTCATCTGTGGGCTGGACAACCCAAATCAGGCCTATATCATGATCTTTCTGGACATCTCATTTGCATTCAACAATGTTGACCATGCCATCCTCCTGTCAAGACTAGCTCATATAGGTATTTCTGGTTCATCTTTAAGGTGGTTCAAATCTTATATATCTAACCACTTCCAATTTGTTAAGATCAACCAAGAGTCATCCACAATTTTCCCCCAAGAACAGGTATTCCCCAAGGCTCAGCCCTTTCAGCTCTTCTATTTAATCTATATCTTGTTGTGACCCTCGCCTGGGCCAGAGGCTTACAGGCATAGGGCTGCCAATGTTTGTCCTTAAATAAAGAGTTGCTATCCTTGTCTCCAGCAGGGAACTCTGGGACTTGTAGTTGATTCTTTTACTCAAAGACAAAGTAGTGTGACCATTGGTTTTTAAGGCAAAACAAGAATTTTTATTTAGGTTCCCATAAGCACTAAGGTTCAATGCAGACATAAGGATTATTCTCCAAGTGAATAATAACAGGAAACATATGCAACTGGAACTGAAGAAACTGAAATAACCTTTAAACATGTGCAGCTGTTTTTATCAAAACATTTCAGCCAGTAAATCACAGCTTCCTTTGTTCGTCCAGCACCGCTAAATTTCTTCATTTATCATGTGCTGCTTTGGTTATCAAACTCTAGGTTAAGCAAGGGTTCTTTACCTTAGAAGAAGTTCTTGGCATTCACATGGCTAGGTAAAACCCTGCTTCTCAAAAAGCTTCTTCTGTTAACACTTTTTCTCACCAACTTTCAAACTTCCTTCTTACACAAAGAACAGTCCATAGGAGACTCCTCAGTAACAGAATCCTGCCCAAAAGACTCAATTTGCATTTCTTCCTGTGCTACGAAATGCTTGTCTGTCTCTGGGTTTTCATTAACTCCTTCAAGCTTACTGTTCTGTAGGAACATCTGAATTTCCTTCCACAGCTGCTCTCCCTGATATGGAATATTTGTACCTTGAGAGTGGGGCTTCTTCCCTTGGATCAATTGCCTCAATGCTTCAATCGTGTTCAATTCTGGTTCTCTGCCCTCGGCTGGGTTCTGGTCACTTCCAGTTGTAACCGTATTCACCCACCTTCTGGCAGCTTGAATTCTCTGAGCTGGTTCACGAACACTCTGCACTACAATCTGATCCTCGTTGTCAGCAACTCTCCCAGCCACCCATCTGCTGGTTTCTGAATTAAGAGTACCTCTCTTACAAGGACTGCTTCCTCTGTTGCTGCTTCCTTTCTTGCTGGAGCCGTTCTCCAACTCGAAGTCAAACTTCCCACTTCTCCTTTTCCTCTCCTCTGAACAGGGCTTATAAAGCTGTTTCCTAACTAACACTCCCCTGTCTCTGCACAGGTGATTATTATTACCCTCCAAGCCTGCACTTACGTTAGAGCTTGGGTGTGGCTTGGCTTCAGCAACTATGTGCTTCTTTCCTTTGTCTGCAGTCTGAACCCTGTGAATACCTTGCCTGTCTCTTACCTTAAAGGCATATTCACTGTTTTCTTCTGTTTCCATCGGCTCAGCACAGCTCTCATCATCACAATCTTCAATCCATTTGCACAATTTTCAATAAGTACAATCTCAATTATCACATCTTCGCAGGCAATATAATGGTTTATGTTCCAGTTGACATAAAAAATACCCATTACCAGAGTATTAATGAATGCATAGCTGAAGCGGAATCATGGCTCAACTTAAACAACATGCAAATAAATTTTTAAAAAACTGAAATCTTATTCACAACCAGAAATCAGAACTATACGCCCCCTGCTACCTTCAAACTTCATAACTTCGATCTCCCTGTCAAGCAGGAGGTAAAGTACCTAGGTGTCATTATTGATAGATCCCTCAGCATGGATGCACAAATCTAACATACCACCAGAACAATAGTATTTAAATTAAAAATGGTACAGCACCTAAGACCAATTTTGGAAACACACCACTTTAGAACAGTAGTCCAAGCTCTTATTACCTCCCCCCCCCCCCCCCACACTTGCACTACTTAACAGTCTCTTACAAGACATTCCCAAAAAGAAAATACACTCACTCCAATTGGCACAAAATGTGACCACGAGGATTATTGTCAAAGCAAGCCTTTCTGAACATATCACCCCAATTCTCTACAACCTCCATTGGCTACCCATTGCTTCTAGAGTAAAATACAAAATGTTAGTTACAACATTTAAATTACACAACAGCATCACCGCTTCCTAACTATCCACCCTTATACATGCTCAAGCTGATATCAGAGTCAGAAGAAAATGTACAAAAGACCTCCTAGATATACCCCCCTCCATACGAAAGACCAAGCAATCTACAGTACCAGCAATAGAGTCTTTAGGTATTCAGCTCCCACCCTTTGGAACATACTACCTGATTTGATTAGATCAATCAAGGATCTACAAACTTTTCGCAAACAATTAAAAACCCTACTCTTCGCAGAATATTACAATTCTTCCTCTTCTACTTTCCCTTCTTCCCCTACCCCTAACCATGTCCCCCCTCCTCTCCCTGGTAGGAATACACCCACCAAACCTACTCATCTGCCATTATATACTGTAAATAGTTCAGACCTCCGTACAGGTGATTAGCTAACATGTATATAGTTTCTTGTACCATAGTTGGGATACATTCTCTGTAACCACCTTCTGGAAATTATTGTTCATTGTAAACCACCCCTGATCGATGGAAAAGACGGTATATAAGAAATTTGCAAATAAATAAATAAAAATGGCCCAGTGACACATGGAAGTGCTACCACTTGCACATGGAAGTTGTGAAATCACCACTTCATACCAAAGGCAGAGAAGCTAGTCCCCTCAGCCGTGGGTAAAGTGTGGGGTGGAGTGGAAAGGGGTCTGTAGGCTGGCTGGTCACGCCATAGGATACGCGATTTAATTCAGAAGTCTGTAGTTAGGAGCTTAATTCTTTATGGCTTTGCAGGGAGTCTGAAGATGGAAGGGTGGAGGGGTTGCGAGGTGAGGAAATAAGGCAGAGGTATTGTGGTTTGAAATTTGAATTGGTTACATTGTAGGCCTGGGACTAGTTTAAAGGAGTTACCATAGGGAGAGTGGGAGGGGTCAGGGGTCCCCATATTTTACATCAGGGTGCTTGGGTGGCAGAGCTGGTTGCTATTTGACTATTGTAGATGCTGGCTTCCTTCCTTCCTTCTGCTTTTTGAATTTAAAGTTCACCAGTTATTAAAAAAGTAAAGAGGAAAGAAGGAGCAAAGAATTCACCTGACCCAGAGGAGGAAAGAATTGGATTTACCTCATTTGCTAGTCCCTTGTGGTCCTCATGATGTTGGCTTCTCCACAGGTTTCTGCAATGAGAAAAGCTGCAGGGAAAGGGAAGAAGGCCTGCATCAGGGTCTGAGCATGTTCTGTGGCCTGTTGTGCCTTCAGTGACAGCCACACAAGAGTGCAGGGAGACCAAGGCTGTGTGAATTGAATAGTGCCCTATTTTACCACCTTGAATCAACTCCAGGCAGTGGTATGGCTTTGCAGATGGCCTCCAGATGCGGCAATGAGCCAGCGCTAGGCAGAGTTTGGGCAGAGTTTTGGTAGGGAAGGGAGAATCTACTTGGCAGGCAGTCTAGAGGGCGGGATGTAGCTGGGAATGAAATAGCGAAATTAGATTGGCAGGCTCCAGCAGGGAGCATGGCTTCAGGCTGGGGTAGGTCATTCCATTAGCCCAGGGACAGGTTTATTTGCCAATGGGTTTTCAGGGCCTCTATATTGATGGTGAGGGTCAGTCAAGGAGAAGAGCAGTATGGTGTTCAGCCAGCTATAGTTGGTGCTAAGGGTGAGAAAGTTCCGAGCTGCTCTTATTGGAGGGCCAGGTATGGTATGAGTGGAACTCAGCTTCCTTCTGGCTCAGGACAAGGCTATGTTCAGTTGACCTCGAGGGAAGTTGTTGCCAATGACCTTGGTCAGCTCAGTCTGATCAGTCTGTGTCAGGGGGCATGTGCTGTTTGGCCCTCAGCTGGCATATTTGGGCATAGTGGTGTGATTTTTGGGGCTAACCCTCAATTATCCTTGCCATGGGCTGGTGATATCATATCACCTTAGGAGGTCCCATAGGTGGGAGTGCAGAACAGGGTGGTAAGCGGGAAAGATGGTATGGGTGGAGTGTTCCAGTTGGGTCTTTTTCATGATATGGGTATTATTGCAGTTTCTCCTCCTATTTTTCAGCATTCTTCATTACAATCATTGACACCATCTTCCAGATTGTCATTACCATTTCCAGCACTGTGGCAGGGCCTGTTCCATGTGTTCCTACAATTTCAGCCTCGGGGGCCAGGTCTTCACATGGTGACCAGTGTGAGATTCCTTCAGCTGCAGTGCTTAATTCAGTGGCAATTCCGGTGGGAACTGCTCTTCGTGAGTCATTCTTCTTGGGTCAAGGGAATGGGGTTGGTTGTCAGACTGGGCTAGTGAAGGCACCAGCCTTTGGGGTAGGGCCTAAAAAAAGAACCAAGAGGTCTAAGAAGAGGGTTAAGAGCAAGAAGAAAAGTTGTTATTTATCATCATTGTTGTCTTCTAGTGCTTCCTAATCTTTTGAGCAGGAGAGTGTTCTTTCTCTGCAGCAGACAGTACCTAGATTGTTGCAGAAAAAGATTCATAAGAGGAACTATGATGATATTTTTTGTCTTCTCGATGGGAGGAAGAATACAGGGGGCTAGCAGGAAGAAGTAGGGGCAGGATGAGGAGAGTGATAGGGTTAAAGTTTCCTGTAATGCTATTAACTGGAAGACAGCATGTTTGCACTTAGCCAGTGTGTTAGTCAGGACCCTAGTCAGTATGGCTCCTTCTTAGCTTATGCAGCTTTCCAGCAGCAGGTGTACCTACTCTTGCCATCTTACTGGGCAGACTACAGTAGATAGACCATACTGGTCTTTATCTGTCATCATATACTATGTTACTATGAGAATAAACACATGTCCTGGGGTAACCTGGATATTAATTTATGGCTAACACAAATGACAGTGAAAGTTGAAAGGATGTCTAGCACAGATGCAGGTAAGGTAATAGGTGTCAGGGTCTAGTTACTCTTTTTTGACAATTGGTGTTACTGCAGGACAAGGAAAGAGAGGGTTCAGGGGGTGAGTTGTGGTGGAAACTCAATAAGTCTTCTTGTCCATTCCCAGACTGCAAGTTTAAGCCCTTATGCTCACCACTAAGGTCCCTGAGCAGGTAGAGGGACTCAGGCTCCAGGTTCAACCAATAAGTGAAATGGTCTTGAGGTAGAGGGCTCCCGCTCTGTACATTTTTTGTAGAGTAGTTCCTAAGTTATGGAATGAATTGTTGGGTACATTGAGAATGATGAATAATTATCAGCTCTTTCATTGTTCAATTTTTAAGTCACTTCCAGAAGATTAAATTGCATTACTGTAATTTCCACACAGCAGTATTTTTACATATTTGTAAAATACCTGGAGGAATTAACTTTTAAAATTGTAACTTGGAAGTCAACGGAGTTAAATATGGTATTTCTCAAAAGATAACTTGCAGGTGTCAACTTCCTTAATATCATTGAACATCTGGAAAGAAATTACACTTTTGTATGTTAACAATTGGTGAAATATTGTATATCTCACTAAAAAATATAAACCTCGCAACAGGCCAACTTCACAATGTAAATAGTAAGTTGTTCCATGTACTATTGTACCACCATTGTATATAGTTAACCAGAATAATCCTTTATCAGATAACCCTCATTGTATTTAGTTTCCCCTATTTCGCCAAGTTATACTTCCTGTTAAATGTAATGACCAGACATATGTAAATTGTCGGATGTTTTTTGTTCAATGTAAACCGCGCTGATGCCTAATAGTGCGGTATATAAGAATTGTTAATAAATAAATAAATAAATAAATAAATAAAGGAGTTGCTGCTGAAAAGAGAAACCGTTTAAAGGCCAGCATACTTTGTTCTAATATTATTGCAGTTTGGTATTCTGGGATATGCCAGATGTGCTGTAGACTGCCACGCAGAGGGCCTGGGGCGATTGCTACTGTCTGGCTATGGAGCAGCATTCATAGCCCCTGAAGAGAGGAAGTCCCAATTATCCTGCAATGACTGCATTTAGTGGCTGATGGGTGGCTCCTGGCTGAGGACTGTCTTTGCAATCGCTGGGCTAAGTGGGCTGGGAGGAGATATACAATAGGAGGAGGGGAAAATCTGTGGGGAATTGTAAATGAAAACTCATGGTACCAGAGCCTGTCAAAAGGAGCAGGAGGGAAGTACCACATCCAAAAAACAAGAACAAGTTGAAGGTCTGAATATTTTACCATCAATAGTATTAAGTTGTGAGTTGGGGGCCTAATTCACTAAGTTTTTCTTCCCATAGGCACAGAATGGGAGAGAAGCCTTTGTGAATCAGGATGATCAGGGCCTGTTTAAGGGGCAAGCCAGTGAGGCACTGGCTCAGGGCACCCAAGTATTTATTTATTTAGCTGTTTTTACATACCGCTTTACCAGAGTATCCAAGTGGTTTACATGCTAACAAGTGAACACAACTCTACTCAAGTACATGGAGCATGTTAGAATGAACAATAAGCAATGGTATGAAACAGGGTATTTAACTGGGGAGACAGTTAATATAGGGTTGAAGGAACAAGAGACAGCCAGGAGAACTATATAAATATGTGGGCTTAGCTAAGACAAAGGCATGATAGGAAGGAGGGTAAAGGTTGGCTGACTGTGAAGGTGGTCTGATTATGTTAGGTGATGTTTGCCCCAAAGCACTCGATGAATAGGTGTGTTTTCAACTTCCTACAGAATTTTTGGAGGTGGTGCATGGCCCAGATGATGTTTTGTGCATTCCACAGGCTTGGGCATAGTAGGAGAATGCCCTGCTTGATGCAGAGTGGGAGCTCTTTTTGTTAGATGGTGGCATGGTTAAGGTGAATTGTGTATTAGCTCTTCATGGCCTGCCGTTTGGTGTCTTCTGGATAAGCGACTATAGGTATTCCGAGGAAAGCTTGTGATATGCTTTAAATATGGTGAGCAGTGCTTTGTATTTGATACGAGTGGTGATGGGAAGCCAGTGCAAGGCTTTGAAGGCTGGGGCTATGTGATCATGTGCAGATACTCCATGCAGGATACATGTGGCAGTGTTCTGGGCAAGTTTTAGAAGGTGTTTTGCATATCCCAGTAGGCCCTGAAGGATGACATTGCAGTAGTCTAGGTGGGAGCCTGGAAGAACATGCGAAAGTCAGTATAAGCCTGCTGAAAGCCTGTTTCACCGGCTGTCCACCTTCACAGCCACAGGAGTGTTTGGCTGTACTGTGCAGCAGCCACCAGCACACAGCATATTTAAAAAGCAAAAACAGGCATATCTGTTTCTTGTGAGAGACAGGGAGTGCCTGTGTTTGCCTTTTAAAAATGCCATGGTGCAGCACAGCACTACTACAGGAGTGAACTGAAATGTTCCTATGGCTATGTAAAGCATTAATCCAGGGGGAGAGGTGAGGAGATGGCTTGCTAGGACTGATACTAGCAGCTGGGGCAAGGATTAGAACTGGAAATGGACTGGGCTGGGATAGGATGGGATGGGAGGGGGCTGAGACTGGATAGGTTCTAATGTGGGTCTGGGAATGAAATGGGCTGATGCTGGTGGGGCTGGGACTGGAAGAGGGCTGATACTGGGACTCTGCAGGCTGGGAATTGAAGGGGCTTATGTTAGCACTGGAAGGCTTTGACAGGAATGGGGCTAATGCTAGCAAATGAAAGAAAGGGGCAGAGTGAGAAGGACAGATATTTTGTGGGGTGGGGAGGGGGTAGAAGCAAGGGCATAAGGATGGGAAACTAGATATAGAAGGGCATAGAAATGGATGCTTGGATATGGATGAATAAAAGCAGGATTAATGAATATAAAGAAGTAAGTAGATGGGTGGATGTAAGATTGGCTGGGAGGCCAGTAGAAGGCAGACTCTAAGAATGGGTATTGGGGGCCCAATATTCAGTGCTGGTGGCTGGCGCGATTACAGCAGGTAGCCACCGGGGCTGAACATTAAATGTGGATATTCAGTGCCAGGGTCATATGCTGCCCTGCATTGAATATCTGGGGTTGCCGCACAGCTGCAGACGCTGCAGAAGCTAACCGGGCAGCAGCAATATTGAGTTGCTGCTCAGTTAACTCCCATGGGTAAAGATAGGCAGGCATTTGCTGTGCCTATCTTTACCCATGGGAGCTAACTGGGCAGTGGTGCAATACCACTGTTGCCCACTTAGCAAAAGGTGCCGCCTCCGCTCAACCTCTGAATGCCCACGACATGTCCCAATGCTGCACAGTTAGCATCGGGGCGTATAGTGGCATTACTCGGGGATATTTAATGGCACTAACTGTGGTAGTGCCACTGAACATCCCTCTCGGCAGCATTTACACAGTTTATAGGTTTGTAAACTGTGTAAATGCCTTTGAATATCGGGCCTTGGGTGTGTAAGTAGGAATTTGGGGCTTAGATGAAATTGTGTATGGGGCCTTGGGGATTAACAGGGGAGTTGTTTGGGGATTAAGGAATTAACCACAGATTAGGAAGACAATGGGGACTAGGTGATTGGATGAGGTGTATGAGTAGAGCTGAGAGACACAATGCAGAAATATGGGGAGGGGAGATGGTATGCAGCACTGGATCTGTTAAGAGGCAGTTGAAAAGGACAGAAGGCCATGGAGGGATGAGAGAGAAAAATGACAGGACAGGTCTTTGAAGGAGGTGAAAATAGAAATGGGAACTTGAGTAATGGGGTAAGACACAAGAAAAGGATTGAAACTGGCATAGGGATGAATGATAGGGAAGAACATAAGAATGTAAGACATGTCATAATGGGTCAGTCTAAAGGTCCATGAAGCATAATATCCTGTTTCCAACAGTGGACAATCCAGGTCACGAGTATCTGGCAGGTTCCCAAAAGGTGTATAGATTCCATGCTGCTTATCTCAGGGGTGAGCTGTGGATTTCCCTAGTCTACTTTCGCAATGGTTTATGAACTTTTTCTCCAGGAACTTGTCCAAACTGCTTTTAAACCCAGCTACACTACAGCTTTTACTACATTCTCTGACAAGAAATTTGAGTTTGATTATGTGTTGAGTATAAATTTATATTCCATAATTAGTCTTACATGTTCTACAGTGTACCTTCATTGAGTGTTCCCTAGTCTTTCTACTTTTTAAAAGAGTAAACTACTGATCTACGTTTACACATTCTACTCCACTCATTATTTTATAGACCTCTATCATATTTCCCCTCAGTCATCTCTTTTTCAAGCTGAAGAGCGCTAACGTTTTAAGCCTTTTTTTTATCAATTTTGAAAATACACATATACTAGGCCTGTGTAGCAAAATTACTGTGATACCCTAGAATACTGCAAATTCTGTGAAGGATAAAGCATCACTATTATATATGGATAACAAACAACAAGAGGAGGAACAAACAAGAAGGGAGGAGGAATGATGATACTTGCCAAGACTCCCTTCAAATTCAAAATGATTTCAATGGCCAGTACAGATGAATGTAACACCATGATAATTGCTAAGAAATACATCAAACTTTGCTTCACCTATAGAGCCCCTCACTCCAATGCTGTAGAACTCTCATCAATCTTGGAAGCAGTACGCTCTTTCACACCAACTCATAAACACCTACTGACCCTAGTAGATTTCAACCTCAACTCGACAACCCAAAAGAAAACTAGGTCATTCCTCAGAGCAATTGAGGCCATGAATTACATGCAAATAATACAAGAACCCACACATAGGCAAAGCTCTACACCAGATCTCATTTTTATACCAACAACAATGACGAAACAACAACACATAACTCCCCCAATGATATCACCAACTCCTTGGTCTGACCTCTACATAACATTCCACATAACAGTGCTTACTCCAAACATTCACAACCAGGAGCAACATTATGTGAGGAGATTCAAGACCTATAATAAAGACCAATTCCTGCAGGATGTTTTACCCAAACTGGACAATGCCAATTCCGACCTTGAAAAGATAATGGAAAACTGGAAACATGCCATCTCAGAAGCTGCAGTTACACTCCAGCACAGAACAGATAAAATGCAAAAGAGACAACCAACTCCTTGGTATTCAAAAGAAGTCAGAGAAGCTAAAAGCAACCTTAGGAAAATAGAGCAGAAGTGGAGATGAACAAAGGACTAAAATGCACTTCACGAAAACAGAACTATGCAGATTGGATACAGCAACACAATCAATAAATGCAAACAGGAATACAACATAAATCTGGTCATGAAGGCAGTAAACAAACTGTAAGAACTGAATAGTACACACGCTAACAAGGGAACCATCACAAGAAAACGCAACTAACATAAACCCACAACAAATAGCAAATTACCTCATGATGAAGCAGAACGGAACACAGCCAAAGCTGACATCATCACCTGAACCTGAAAACCACAACAGGGCATGGGGAACCTTCAATATTCCAACTATCAAACAAGTAGCAGACACAATAACAACCCTGAACACAACAACTTCACTAACGATCCCTGTCCAGTCAAATGGATAAAGTCAGCTAAGGAAGAACTCGCCCCTTTCATACACAAAATAATACATCCATCTATCACACAGGGACAAATGCCTGCAGTCCTTAAACTGGCATCAATCAGGCCCATCTTAAAAAGCCAGAAAGCTAATAATGCAGACCCTACATCATACCGTCCAGTATCAAGCTTACCTTTCATGATGAAATCATAAAAATACAGCTACAGCTGCAGGACCACATCAATTCATGCACCACTGGATCCACACCAACATGGATTCAAGCCAAACCATGGGGTGGAAACATTACTAACATCACTCGTTGACCCCTTTATCAGAGGAATAGACAATGTGAAAAAGGGCATGATTCTAATATTCCTCGACATATCAGCTGCATTTGACTCCATATCACACGCCATCCTGCTGAAACGCCTTAAGGAGATTAGTCTATACAACAACACACTACAGTAGTTCAAATCATACTTACAAGACAGACAATAGTACGTTAGATGCGGGAGAGAAACATCCTCTCCCTTCACATTAGAGCAAGGAGTCCCAGAAGGGTCAGCTATATCAGCCCTTCTATTTAACCTATATATTCATCCAGTTTGTGAGCTCATACAAAAATATAATAACATCCACTATAAAATTTATGCTGATGACATCATGCTGTATACATCCTTTGATACCGAAACTCCAGACTACACAACAATAACCGAATGGCTCACCGAAGTCTCAGGATGGCTTAGCACCCACAATCTCAGTATAAACTATAACAAAACAGAAGCACTCACAATAACAAGGAATAAGACTTCACTCCTCCTCGCACCATAGCCCTACATGATGGACAAATAGCTGTCAAAGGCGAAGTGAAATATGTAGGGATTATCCTAGATCAAAACCTAAACCTACAGGCACATACCAACAGAACAACACAGAATGCATACTATAAACTAAAAATCATTTGGAAACTAAAGCCCCTCCTAAGCCATAATGACTTCAGAACAGTCTTACAAGCAATAATCATGCCACTTCTCGACTTTTGCAATTCACTGTACCAAGGTCTAATGGCTTCCACCATCCACTCGCTTCAGATGGTACAAAATACTGCAGTTCACATTCTCACAGGAATAAACAAACAAGAAAGTATAACCCCAATATTGGCTCAGCTACACTGGCTTCCGATAAAGAGTCATGCAAGATTCAAGGCAACTATGAACATATTCAAAATACTGCAGGATGAATCAGCTGAGTCACTTTAAGAACTAATAACAAAACATCCTGAGAGCTGCCCAGTGAGAACAAACAGCAAAAAGACACTAGCTACTCCAGCTGAATTCTCCAAAACAAGGAAGACCGACTCTGACAGGGCTTTATCACTGTATGCATCAAGTTTATGGAACGCCTTCCCTGAGGTTATCAGAACCACGAAAGACACCAAAGACTTCAGGAAAAAGCTGAAGACATTCTTGTTTATTGAACACTTTGGCAATATCACATAGAATAATACAAACGCTCCCTCCTCTCAGACACCAGACAATGAATAAGGAACAATACAACATAAGCACAAAGAATCACCCCCAAACTATAAATAAACCCCACTTGTAAATAAATGAAGAATCAAATTCTTAAAGACTGTCAGGGATTCCCCCTGTGTAAACAATTTAAGAATCAAACTGTTAAGATTGTTTTTGTCTACCCCATGTACTTCCCTTGCCGTTGTTATAATGTATGCAAGTTACAGAGCTGAATGGAAATTGTATTGTTACAATGTAAACAACTGAGTTCAAAGTAAGCCACCTTGGTTTAAGGAAGAGGTGATATAAACTGTGTAATGGGGCTCGTATGATAGAGCCCTTTTTAACCCTATTTAGGCGGCTGCCTAGGGTTATTGAAGTTTTGCTCTGCTGTTTGTATTAAAACAGAGTCTTTTGGTCAAGTGGTAAAGTAAATAATTAGGGTTTTATTCCCCTTCCCGAACAGACATCCTCAGGAATGCAACACAAAACACAGCATTGAACAAAAATGGCAACAGAAAATATCTTCTTTTCTATTGTTATTGTCACAAAGTAATTCTCCTCAAAAGTTAACACAAAGAAGTGAGGTCATCCGAAAAACATATGGCACAGTCCATTGGAATGAGGTCTGAAGTATGGCTATTATTTTCCCATATCATCCCTTCAGCTTCACAGCCTCTTGTGATACACCAATATTCCTTCCTGCCAAGGGTTCTTTAAGCCCAGGGTTATATCTGCCTGGTATGAGAAAGGCTCCTTGGTGGTTTTCCTCACCAAATGAAAGCTTTGGATATCTTTCAGCTATAACGTTGTACTCAGAGCCATGCCCTTTAAAACATGCAGAGCTTTTAAATCCTTCTTTAAAAGAACAAGGCTCCCACCTTTTTACCTTGGTTCTAGCTTTAGCTCCTGGGTTGTAGAGGACTCTCTCCCTGGCTTTCCAGTCAGGCTCAGAGCTAACAAACTCCTGGTCACCTTCCCAGCTGTTTCTTGCTTTGCAGCCACGCTTGAAGTTTCCTTCAGCCGGTAAACTTCCTCTGGGCTGACCTGTGCTCATTGGTTGCTCATACCGTCCTCCTGAGCTGTTGGCCCCTCCTGGTTTCTCTCCAGGTCTGCTTCCTTGAGCATTGCCTTTCCCAACACTGCTTGCTCCAACCCTTTTCTCTCGAGCTCTGCTTCTGCATTCACTTCCTGGTTCTTCCTTCTTACCAGCACTACTCCTCCTTCTCCCTTCACCCTCTCTTCCTGGTTCTAACCAGGAACTTATATGCTTCGCTGCCCTGCACGTTACGTGAGAGTTAGGACACAGGTGCTCCTGATGAGCTTTTCTGTTTCTTCCTGTGTCAGAACTGTTACAGGGAAAACTACCTTTAATGGCTTTTGGCTTTTCTTGCGCTGACAGCCTTTGCTGCTCAGCTGTCTCTCCATGCACTGAGTTTCTCTCTATTGCTAAATCTGAGGTAAGTTCCTCATTTTTATTAACTTTCATAGGCTCTATATTACCCACTGCATCACATATCCCCCCCCCCCTTAAGATATTCCAGGATGGGGAACTCCCGTTCTCACAGCCCAGAATCTGCACTGGATACGTGACCTTCCTACTGTATCTACTGTCTGCTGCTTTACTACCCTCCCAGGGTTCCTGAAAGCATGCGATCACTGCTCTACCCGTGACTGTTATACTGGAGCGGCTAGCTGCTGCCGTTCTCTTGTGCCACGGTTTTAACATGTTTATGTGGTATGTCTGAAGACATCCCTTGTCGTTCTTCATGACATATGACACTGGACCCTTACGGTCTACTACTGTGTAAGGACCTTTCCACTGGGCCTCGAACTTTGGCCCGGGGTCAGCGACCATTACAACTACTCTGTCACCAACGGCCAGTTGCCGTGGCTTCTTGCCCCTGTCATAATATTTCTTCTGATTTTTCTGACTGTTTTGTAAATGCCCGTCTGTGACTCGCGACGCCCTCTGTAGGCGACTCCGGAGTCCGCAAAGAAACTGGGGAACTCCCATTACCTCCCCTTCTGGCTCGACCCACTGGTCCCTTAAAATATCTAGGACTCCCCGTGGTGCCCATCCGAACATTAGTTCATAAGAGGACGCTCCTAATGAGGCTTGAGTCCATTCCCTACTAGCATATAGGGCGAATGGGAGCATAATATCCCAGTCAGCCATCTGTCCATCCAACCCTCTCCTTAACAACTGCTTAAGGGTTCGATTAAAGCGCTCCACCAGACCATTTGTCTGTGGATGATACGCAGATGTTTTTATGTGGTAGATGCCAAAAGCATCCCATACCTGGGCCAGGTGTTTTGAGACAAAATTACTCCCCCTATCAGTTAGCATTTCCCTCGGGAATCCCACCTCACAGAATAGCTTGACTAATTCTGTGGCTATGAACTTAGCTGAGATATTCCTCAAAGGAATCGCCCAAGGGAACCTGGTAGCAAAGTCCATTATTACGAGGATGTACTGGAATCCTCTGAGGGTTTTCATTAGGGGACCCACAATGTCCATCGCCATTTGGTGAATCGGGTCCGCTATGGTAGGAGTCTGGATCATTGGAACTCCTATGGGCTTAGCGGTGCTCACCTGCTGACAAGAAGGACAGGCCTCGCAGAACCTCTTCATTTCCCTAAACACTCCTGGCCAGTAGAAACAATCTAGGATCTGGTCAAGTGTACCCTGCACTCCTTTATGTCCCCCAACTGGGTGGTCTTGGGCTAGTCTCATAACGACCGCCTTAAAGGTAGTGGGAACCACTAGCTGCTTTCTAATTGCACCATTATGGGGATTGCTGCTCTCCCTATATAGAATGTCTTCCTCTATAAGGAACCTGGGGAGCACATCCCTACCTGCCTGCGCAAACTCAAAGGCATGTTTCAATACTGGGTCTGCCTTCTGTTCCTTAGGAAAGGATGGGAACTTTTTTACCAGATCAGCAGGTACCCAGGGTAGACCTTGCCCATCTACTATTCCGGCTCTCACTTGAGCCCGGTGATGTCTTTCTTGGCGCTTTTCACCTTTACTTTTCTTTTTATCTTTTGAAGGAGCACCGATCAACTCCTCATGCTGGGGAAACTCACTTAGGCTCTCATCTACAACCCTATCTTCCTCCTCTAAAGGCTCTTCTTCCTCTTCTATGGGGTTAGAATTATCCTCTGGAATCTCACTGGGCGTCTCCAAGCCTTTTGCCTGGGACCTGGTGGAAACCATGCCTCCCTTTATGCATGTACCTCCCTCTATACCCCTGTAGAAAGGAGGCCAATCTCTCCCCAGTACTATATCGTATGGTAACTTGGGGATTATTGCTACTAGGATTTCTTCCTGGGTGCCTAGACCCTTAACCTTTAATGTATAAAGGGGATAACGGGTTGACGCCCCATGCACACATTTTATCCTAGTCATTCCCTCTTGCTGACTCGGGGGAAAATCATTTCGGGCCTGTATGGTTTGAGAGAATCTTCGGGAGACCATACTTTGATCGGCCCCCGAGTCAAGCAAGGCTCTTGCAGGGACTCCCTGCACCTCCACATCTATGCGGAATCCCGCTTGTACATGCTTGTCATCGTTTGTTATTAGTGCAGTGCGATGGATGCAGTCTTTCTTTAGGTGCCCTGGCTTACCACACTTAAAACATTTTAACACAGCATTTCTATCCTCTCTTTTGTACACACACTCATTTGTATACCAAGTATTCATTCGAGGCTCTCTAGTTACCTTTACAGAATTGATCAACCCCAGCTTACTCCCAGCGCCTGCCTTTTTAGCCAATTCGGCTTCAAGGAACCGCTCAGTTAACTGCGCTGTTTCAGTGGAGGTTCTGCAATTCTGCAATGTTAAAAAGGTTTTCACCTCTACAGGAACTGCCTCATAAAATTGTTCAAGCACAATTTCATCTATTATGCCCTCTACAGTTTTGCCTTCTGGTTCAAGCCATTTTAAAACCAAACTGTGCACTCTATGGCACAGTGCTTTTGGTGTTTCATCCGCTTGAAGCTTAGTGGACCTGAGCATACGTCTGTACACTGCTGGTGTTAGGCCGAGCCTGTCACGTACTGCTCTTTTTACCTCATCATATTCTACTGCATGAGCAGCAGGCATGGCTCTATAAGCCGACTGAGCTTCTCCAGTTAAAGCTGAATCCAGTCTGACCGCCCACTGCTCTTTAGGCCAGTGTGCATTGAGAGCTTACAACTATTAGATAAACTGAAGAGTAGCAAATCACCTGGGCCAGATGGTATACATCCAAGGGTGTTGAAAGAACTGAAATATGAGGTTGCAGACCTGCTATCAGTAATCTGTGAACTATCATTAAAATCATCTCTAATACCTGAAGATTGGAGGATCGCCAATGTAACACCAATTTTTAAAAAGGGTTCCAGGGGTGATCCGAGAAACTACAGACCGGTGAGCCTGACGTCAGTACCAGGAAAAATGGTAGAAACCATCATAAAGAATAAAATTACTCAGCATGTACATAGTCACAACGTAATGGGAGACAGCCAACATGGCTTTAGACAAGGAAGATCTTGTCTTACTAATCTGTTATGTATTTTTGAAGGAGTGAATAATCAGGTGGACAAAGGTGAGTTGGTTGATATTGTGTATCTGGACTTTCAGAAAGCCTTCGACAAGGTCCCTCATCAGAGACTTTTGGCAAAACTAAAGAGTCATGGGATAGGAGGCAGTGTACTATTGTGGATCAGGAACTGGTTAAAAGATAGAAAGCAGAGGGTAGGGCTAAATGGCCAATTTTCCCAATGGAGAAAGGTGAAAAGTGGTGTACCCCAGGGATCTGTGCTGGGTCCGCTGCTTTTTGACATATTCATAAATGACCTGGAAAGTGGAATAACGAGTGAGGTTATCAAATTTGCAGATGACACAAAGCTATTTAAAGTTGTTAAAACCCAAGAGGATTGTGAAAAATTGCAAGAGGATCTTGATAAATTGGAAGACTGGGCATCAAAATGGCAGATGAAATTTAATGTGGACAAGTGCAAGGTTATGCACCTAGGGAAGAACAACCCAAACTATGGTTACACGATGCAAGGTTCCACATTAGGAACCACCACCCAGGAAAAAGATTTAGGCGTCATTGTGGATACTATGTTAAAACCCTCGGCCCAGTGTGCAGCGGCGGCCAAGAGAGCAAATAGAATGCTAGGTATGATAAGGAAAGGAATGGAAAATAAAACAAAAGATATTATAATGCCTCTATATCGTTCCATGGTGAGACCGCACCTTGAATATTGTGTGCAATTCTGGTCGCCGTATCTTAAAAAGGATATAGCTATTTTAGAAAAGGTTCAGAGAAGAGCCATATATATGCTTCCCTGCCCTGCACTTTACGTGAGAGTTAGGACACAGGTGCTCCTGATGAGCTTTTCTGTTTCTTCCTGTGTCAGAACTGTTACAGGGAAAACTACTTTTAATGGTTTTTGACTTTTCTTGCGCTGACAGCCTTTGCTGCTCAGCTGTCTCTCCATGCACTGAGTTTCTCTCTACAGCTAAATCTGAGGTAAGTTCCTAATTTTCATTAACTTTCATAGGCTCTATATTACCCACTGCATCACAACTGTAAATACTGTTAAATAAATGCATAAATACATATGGATAAGAAGATATTGATTGTTCTTGACCTGACCAGAACAAATGCATTTCAGAAAAAAAAAATTCTTAACACTACAGCAAACATTAAAGGACTTGTGTGCCAAGTATGTTTTGATGTATCCAGCAAGAATGCATGCCACACTCAACAGAAAATCCAGTACCTTTATGGAGGCAGCTAAGTTAGTGCAACCTATTCTAGAATGCTGCAACCTTTTTGCTGACTGATTTAACCTGGCATGGAGGACAAATATATCTACTTTATGATTGTGTCCCAGTGGTCAGTAATGGGAAATGGAGGATGGCATTTGCAGGGAAACTGTATCCTGGCAGAGCATGTAAAGAATGGAAGCATTATCACAACTCAGATGACGTGCATGGTTTCCTTCTTGATAGGGACTGTTAAGATGTATGTCATCTCAGTTTATGGTATTATCTAAAGCAGGGGTCTCAAACTCCAGTCCTGGAGGGCCGCAAACCAGTCAGGTTTTCAGGGTATCTCTAATGAAGATCCATGAGGTATATGCAGTGGGGGTGTACTATCGAGTGCCTGGCCAGAATGACCAAATGGATGATGAAATGCTCAAAGAAATCAAGGAAGCTAATAAAAGTCACAGCACAGTAATAATAATGGGTGATCTCAACTACCCCGGTATCGACTGGGTCAGTGTCACGTCAGGACATGCTAGGGAGATAAAGTTCCTAGATGAAATAAATGACTGCTTCTTGGAGCAGCTGGTTCATGAACCGACCAGAGGGGAAGCCATATTAGACCTAGTCCTTACTGGAACACCAGATCTAGTGCAAGAGATAAGGTTGTTGGGTCCGCTTGGCAATAGTGATCATAGCATGATCGCCTTTGATTTAATTAGTGGAGGAGGGATAGTAAGGAAATCCACAGTACTACCTTTTAACTTTTGAAAGGGAGACTATGATAAAATGAGGAAAACAGTTAAGAAAAAACTAAAAGGAGCAGCTTCAAAGGTTAAAGACGTACATCAGGCTTGGCTGTTGTAGAAAAATACTATCTTGGAAGCCCAGAACAGCTGTATTCCATGCTTTAAGAAAAGTGGAAGGAAGTCCAAAAAACTGCCAGCATGGTTTAAAGGTGAGGTCAGAGAGGCTGTTGTTGCCAAAAAAGCATCTTTCAGGAAATGGAAAAAAGAGCCAAACGACGAAACCTGGAAACAGCACAAGCACTGGCAAGTCAAATGCAAGGCATTGATAAGGCAGGCAAAGGGAGAATTTGAGAAGAAGCTTGCTGGGAAGCAAAAACGCGAAGTAAAGACCTTTTCAAGTACATTCGTAGCAAAACACCTGTGAGAGAGTCAGTTGGTCCATTAGATGATAAAGGGGTTAAAGGAGCACTAAGAGGTGACAAGGCGATAGTGGAGAGACTGAATGAATTCTTTGCTTCGGTCTTTACTGAGGAAGATGTAGGGATGTTACCCATGACTGAAGTGGTATTTAAAGGTGCGGAAGAATTGAAGGAAATATCGATACATCGGGAAGATGTATTACAACTATTAGATAAACTGAAGAGTAGCAAATCACCTGGGCCGGATGGTATACATCCAAGGGTGTTGAAAGAACTGAAATATGAGATTGCAGACCTGCTATTAGTAATCTGTGAACTATCATTAAAATCATCTCTAATACCTGAATATTGGAGGATCGCCAATGTAACACCAATTTTTAAAAAGGGTTCCAGGGGTGATCCGGGAAACTACAGACCGGTGAGCCTGACATCAGTACCGGGAAAAATGGTAGAAACCATCATAAAGAATAAAATTACTCAGCATGTAGATAGTCATGACCTAATGGGAGACAGCAAACATGGCTTTAGACAAGGAAGATCTTGTCTTACTAATCTGTTATGTTTTGTTGAAGGAGTGAATAATCAGGTGGACAAAGGTGAGTCGGTTGATATTGTGTATCTGGACCTTCAGAAAGCCTTTGACAAGGTCCCTCATCAGAGACTTTTGGCAAAACTAAAGAGTCATGGGATAGGAGGCAGTGTACTATTGTGGATCAGGAACTGGTTAAAAGATAGAAAGCAGAGGGTAGGGCTAAATGGCCAATTTTCCCTATGGAGAAAGATGAATAGTGGTGTACCCCAGGGATCTGTGCTGGGTCCGCTGCTTTTTGACATATTCATAAATGACCTGGAAAGTGGAATAACGAGTGAGGTTATCAAATTTGCAGATGACACAAAACTATTTAAAGTTGTTAAAACCCAAGAGGATTGTGGAAAACTGCAAGAGGATCTTGATAAATTGGAAGACTGGGCATCAAAATGGCAGATGAAATTTAATGTGGACAAGTGCAAGGTTATGCACCTAGGGAAGAACAACCCAAACTATGGTTACACGATGCAAGATTCCACATTAGGGACCACCACCCAGGAAAAAGATTTAGGCGTCATTGTGGATACCATGTTAAAACCCTCGGCCCAGTGTGCAGCGGTGGCCAAGAGAGCAAATAGAATGCTAGGTATCATAAGGAAAGGAATGGAAAATAAAACAAAAGATATTATAATGCCTCTGTATCGTTCCATGGTGAGACCACACCTTGAATATTGTGTGCAATTCTGGTCGCCGTATCTTAAAAAGGATATAGCGATTTTAGAAAAGGTTCAGAGAAGAGCCACCAAAATGGTAAAGGGGATGGAAGAATACTCCTATGAAGAAAGGCTTAAAAGGTTAGGGCTCTTTAACCTGGAAAAGAGACGGCTGAGGGGAGATATGATAGAAGTCTATAAATTAATGAACGGAGTGGAACGGGTAAACGTAGATTGATTGTTTACCTTATCAGAATATAGAAAGACTAGGGGACATGCAATGAAGCTACAGGGTAAACTATTTAAGACTAATAAAAGAAAATATTTTTTCCCTCAACGTGTAATGAAACTCTGGAATTTGTTACCGGAGGATGTAGTAAAGGCTGTTAGTGTAGCTGGGTTTAAAAAAGGTTTGGACAAGTTCCTGGAGGAAAGGTCCATAAACCATTATTAAGAAGGGACCCACGAAGGGACCCAGGATATCATTGCTTGAACCAATACAAGCACTGTGGAACCTGTGTCCCTTGGGGAAACTGCTAGGTACATATGACCTAGATTGGCCACTGTTGGAAGCAGAATACTGGGCTTGATGGACCTTGGTCTGATCCAGTATGGCATATCTTATGTTCTTATTGCATTCACTGCCCCCATTTTATGCAAATATATCTCATGAATATTCATTAGGGATACCCTGAAAACCTGACTGGTTTGCGGCCCTCCAGGACTGGAGTTTGAGACCCCTGATCTAAAGTGTGTGTGGTGTGATTGTGCACAGTGTCTGTAGCGAGTAGATTGTGGGGATGTGTGCAGGAGAGCTGAGCATGGGGGGTTGAGAAGAAAGTATGTGTGCGAATTATGGGCTGTGTGGCTGAGTATTCAAGACCTGAGAGGGTGTGTTTTGTGTGTATGGAGGGGGGGGGGGGGCTCTTCTTGGACCTCTGTATAATCTTGATTAAGTTTTATGGAGGGCTAACAGTGTTATTATATTATGTGCTATTATGGGAATTACAATTATGGTCTATTGGGTTTTTGAGCTGTATATATATAGTTGTGCATAATGGTGATGTTATTGTCTCTAAATGTAAATGATCTGAATTATCCCATTAAGAGGAAAAAAGTTTCTAACTAACTTAAATAATTAGGGGCAGAAATATTATTTTTGCAAGAAACAAATATGCTGTATAAGGCACATAGAAAGTTTAAAGTGGATTGGTCAGGATGGCATCTCTTTGCTCCAGTATGCATTAAGAAAGGTAGGGTTTCCATACTTTCAGGAAAGATTTGCAAATTAAAATCTTCCAACAAACATCTGATGAAAATGGTAGATGGTTATGTGTGGAAGTTATGCTAGAGTCAAAGAGAGTTTTATTTGTTAATGTCTATGCTCCAACTTGTGATTTTCCTTTTTTTTTTTATCAAGAATAGAGGGAAACCCATTATCCTATGGAAAATAAACAAGGTAGTAAGCGGAGGCTTTAACATAGTGCATGATGCTGGGATGGAAAGGAGGTCCACATGCAGAGTATCCAAGTTGAAGTCAAGAGAGGCATTGTCCACTATGAATGACATTAGTTTAGTGGACCCTTGATGTTTGCAACACCTATGAATAAGGAGTATATATTTTACTCAGCAGTTCATCTAACTTATACTCGTATTGATTTTTTCCTGATCTCCAAATCTCTGATGTCTTCAGTGTTGGCTTCCACCACTCTACCTATTATAATCTCTGACTATGCAGTCATATAATTGGATATTCAGTTCTTTATTCTACAAGAGGTTAGAGCTAATTGGAGATCTGATAATCATCTATTAGTAGATGATACATTTGCAAACAAGATATCATCCTTTTTTCCGGAATTTCTTGATAGGTGACTTATCCTGCTGTACTGTGTGGGAAGCACTTGAAGTTACCTTGAGGGAGGAAATAATGAGCTATGTGACTGGTAAGCATAAAAAGGATTTGGCTGAAGGTAAACAAATGGAATAGGAAATTGCAAGTTTGGAGCAGCAACACATCATCAGCAACTATCCTTAGATTCTTAAGAAGTTGATGTAATTAAAGTAAGCATATAATACTAGGCTGTCAATAAGCAGGACAATAGATTTTTGTACAGAAATCAGGTTCCTATGTTGGGGGAATTAAGCTTGGAAACTCTTGGCTCAGTATCTAAAAATACATAGACAGAAACATCAAACTGTCAAACTGCAACACAATACCAAACAAATGATTATTTACTCAATTCTATAATCGAATTCCAACTTCTATCAATGGTTTCTGTCGAAGTTGCAACACCCATTGGTGTGTCTCAAAAACAGAGATAAGCTAAGAGCACCAGTATGTTTGGAAGAGCTTATTCAGGCTATTAAAGATATATCTAGAAATAAGGCACCTGGACCAGATAAATTATTCAGCAGAGTTTTACAAACATTTCTACTCAATGCTGGTGTTGCAGCTCCTTAAACTATTTTCTATGTTTTACAATCATCCAGAATGGCCTTCCAATTTTGCAGAAGCTTTGATTGTTTTATTATGCAAGTCAGAATGGGATGCCACCATTGTAGACAATTATCTCATTACTAAATTTGGATTGTAAAAACTTGGCCAAAGTCCTTACCAATCATTTAACTGGGGTGATGAATGAGCTAATTCACACAGATTAGATAGGATTTATGCGCAACTGTTTTATATAGGAGATAATGCTAGAATTTTTCATGACTTATTTGTAGCTCAAAAAGAGTCTACTTCCATTGTTGTTATATCACTTGATGCTGAAAAAGCATTCGATAGCCTTGAATGAGAATATATATTTAAAACTTTAGAATGGTTCAATTTAGGGCCTCATTTTGTTAATTGGATACAGGTACTATATTGCTGCCCTAAACCTCAGCTCTTAATCAATGGTGTACAATCTGATGTCATACATCTTAAGAGAGGGATTAAACAAGGGTATCCTTTGCCACCTTTACTTTTTAATTTAGCACTTGAACCCCTGATGCTGGCTATTCAGCAAAACACTGTCATTGAAGGAATTAAATGGAATTCTCATGAGGTCAAGTTGGCAGTTTACAATGGTGATATGATGTTGTTCCTGAGAATGCCCCAGTCTTCTATTCCAATGCTGTTAGCAACGGATCAATGACTTTTCCAGATGTCCTGGTTACAAAGTTAACTGGAATAAATAAGAGATTATGCCTATGAACCATAATGCTAAGAAAGTGGGGATGGAAACAAAGGGTCTGAAATGGTCTCCCCTACAGTTAAAATATCTGGGAGTTATATTTTTCAGGGATAGTGAACAAACTCTTAGAATTTATTGGATATTAATTTGTTCTTATTGGAAAATACACTGATGCTGTCTTGATGAGGAAGGGTGGAAGCTGTCAAAATGATATCATCTCCAAAAATAGTATATATAGTGAGTATGCTGCTTAGTTTATGTCTAAAAGGATTCTATTCTAAGGTTGATAGAACACTCTCCAAATATTTATGGAAAAACAAATGCCCCAGAATAGCATTGAGTAAACTTAGTGGCTCAAAATATGATGGAGGGGTTAATGTTCCAAATTTTTATCTTTGTCATGTAGCTTTCTTGTTGAGATATGGTGCAATTTGGTCATCATCAAATGTGGATGTCTCAAAAGTAACTGCTTGGTATGTGGTGGAAAAGGAAGTGTTGTATCCATTTCCTATGATAGTGACACCTACAGTTGATTTGTTACAACTACTGTCAAGAGGCTCTCCCGCCGCTGTATACCATTAGGACATTTCAGGAGCTTGATAAAGGCACTATTACTTCTTGTTGGAAATGTCTATTTGACTTAATAAATGATTTAAAATAGATAAGCAGAGAATTTCCTGGAGTGAATGTAACAACAAGGTATATGGACTCTGGAACAATTTCTTGTTGGGAGAGAACTGTCCTCTATGGAGGAATTAGTGAGTACTTTTAATCTCCTACTAGGGTAGGCCTTTCACTGGCTGCAACCTTTGCATTTTATACAAGCCAGTGAGAGAATATAAATCTTTGAATGATAAGAAACATAGAAACATGACAGAAAAAGACCACATGGTCTGTCTAGTCTACCCTTCCATATCAACCATTACAACAGTCCATTTTTTTCCTTTAGAGATCCTCTGTGTTTGACCCATGCCTTTTTGAATTCAGATAATGTCCTCATCTCTATCACCTCCACTGGGAGACTATTCCATGCACCTAGCACTCTTTCTATAAAGAGTCTATCCCCTTTCACCCTCGTCGTATGTCCCCTTGTAGCAGAGCTTGCTTTCAATCGAAAGAGGCTCTTCTCCTGTGCATTTATTCCACAGAGGTATTTAAACGTCAAAATCATATCACCTTTATCCTGCCTTTCCTTATTAGTTGAAAATTTCCTCTAAAGTGTACATATTAAGATTCTTAAGTCTGTCCTCATATGCTTTATAATGAAGACCATTAACCATTTTAGTAGCCATCCTCTGCACCAACTCCATCCTGTTTATATCCTTTTGAAAGTGCTGTCTCCAGAATTGCACACAATATTCCAAATGAAGTCGCACCAAAGACTTATACAGAAGCACAATCACCTCCTTTCTTCTGCTGGCCATTCCTCTCCCTATGCACCCAAGCATCCTTCCAGCTTTCATTGTCACCTTTTCAACCTCTTTAGCTATTTTAATATCATCAGACATCACACGTAGATCCCGCTCTTCTTTTCTGGACAGAAGTACTTCACCCCCTATATGGTATCATTCCCTTGGATTGCTGCAGCCCAAATGCATGGCCTTGCATTTTTTAACAATAATCTCAGCTGCCAAATTCTAGACCATTCTTCAAGTTTAGCTAGATCCCTATTCATGTTATCTACAACTTCCTGGGTGTCTACTCTATTGCAGATTTTGGTATCATCCGCAAAGAGGCAAACCTTACCCAACAGCCCTTCCACAATATCACTGACAATGATGTTAAAAAGAATCAGACCAAGGACAGATCCCTGCGGCACACCACTGGTAACCTCCTTCTCCTCAGAGTGAGCTCCATTTACCTGTACCCTTTGTCATCTCCTACTCAATCAATTTCTAACCCAGGCAATAACTTTAGGGTCCATCCCTAGGATGCTCAGTTTATTTGCTTCTAAATCACTTGTGTGTCAAAGACTTTACTGAAATCAAAATACACCACACCTAGGGCTCTCCCTCGGTCCAACTCCCTGGTCACCCAGCCAAAGAAATCAATCAGATTTGTCTGACAAGACCTGCCTCTGGTATATCCATGCTGCCTTGGATCCAATTCATTGGACTCCTGAAACCTCATTATTTTCTCTTTCAACAGCACTTCTTGTAATTTACTCACCACTGAAGTTAAACTACCCAGTCTGTTGTTTTCAACCACATCCTTACTTCTGCTTTTGTGTAAAGGGACCACATGTGCCTCTCTCCAGTCCTCTGGCACCATTCCTGACTCAAAAGAGGTATTGAAAAGATCAGTCAGTGGAGCTGCTAGAAAGTCCTCAAGTTCCCTCAGTATTCTCAGATGTATCCCATCCAGTCCCATCACTTTGTCTACTTTTAGTTTAGCTAGTTCCTTACGAACACAGTCTTCTGATTACACAGGTACACTACCAAAAAACTGCCTCCAGTTTTGCAACTGATTCCTATAGATTTTGGGGTGCTGAATCCAGGAAAAATAGCCAAAATGTTCCATCACGTCACGTTTTCTTGCAAAATTAGATTTCTTACCCATATAAGGAATGTTCACATAATTTCTTTTTAGCCGACTGCAGTTTATTTTCTTGGCCCAAAATAGAGGTTGTAATGGTTAACTAACTAGAAACACTCCCTCATGATATTTTAGAGTGTTTTGTATTCATTTTATACATTAACAGGACAATTGGGAGGCGTGGGGCTAAATCCAGTACTCGCGCTGGCGCATGTTCTTTCCTGTTCGCCTCGCCTCGTTCGCTCGCTCAAACATGGTGGTTGCGACATGAACGTTCCTGTCAAATTTCAGTTTCTTGCAAGTTCATTATTACCTTTTGTTTGCTCAGTCGTAATCCAGCTTTATTCCGAAGTGGTTCACTACAGTTGTAGTTTGCAGTGCTGTGTATCTGTGATGGCTCACAGAGCCAGAGGTTGCGTCAACTCTCCGGACAGTTTTTGTTTTATTTGTGGGGAATATACCGTGAAAAAGCGGCAGAGGAACATTTCTGCATTTATTAAAAAAGTATATTTCGCCTATTTCGGTTTGAAGTTAGGCGATCAAGACAAACCGTGGGCTCCTCACAAAGTGTGCAAGACATGTGAGGAAGATCTACGCCTATGGATGAAAGGTAAAAAACAAGCATTTCGTTTCGGAATACCTATGATGTGGCGTGAACAAAGAGACCACAGCAGTGACTGCTATTTTTGCTCTTGCATTGTGAAGGGATACAACTTAAAAAATAAGAATGTAATAAGTTACCCCAACCTTCCCTCAGCAATTAGGCCTATGCCTCATAGCAACGAAGTACCTGTGCCTGAACCACCAAAATCTTTGGATCATATTTGTGTGGACGGTTCTGATCATGATGAAACTCATCAGATGGCTTTTCCCGATGAGTCCAGTACTTCCGAGTTTGAAACTGAACCAGATCCGAAACCTGAACTTTTCTCTCAAGCTGAATTGAATGATTTAGTCCGGGATTTAGGACTCCCAAAAGATGCTGCCCAACTGCTAGGTTCTCGGCTTAAACAGAAAAATCTATTGTCACCAGGAACAACTTTTTATTGGTACCGCAACCGCGAGACACAATTTTTGAAGTATTTCAGCAAAGAGGAAGATTTGGTATTTTGCAACGATATATACGGAGTGATGGAAAAGTTTAAACTCAAGTATGATCCTGCTGAATGGCGGCTGTTCATTGATTCATCAAAAGACAGCATAAAAGGTGTTCTTCTTCATAATGGCAACACATTCGCTTCAGTTCCTATTGCTCACTCTGTTATTCTCCAAGAAAAATACGAGAATTTGGCCCTGATTCTTAAGAAGATTCGTTATGATGAGCATAAGTGGATGATTTGTGGAGACTTTAAAATTCTATCCATGCTATTAGGGCAGCAATCCGGTTTCACCAAATATCCCTGCTTCCTTTACTTGTGGGATAGCCGGGCCCGCGACCTACACTGGGGGAAAAAAGACTGGCCAATTCGGGAGTATTTGAGACCCGGTGAGAAAAATGTTCTTCATGAGAGCTTGGTACCTCGTGATAAAATTCTATTACCACCTCTCCACATTAAGTTGGGTCTCATTAAGCAATTCATCAAGTCCCTTCCAAAAGATGGTGAGTGCTTTCGGTACCTTTGCTCAAAGTTCCCCCGACTTTCTGAAGCAAAGCTAAAGGAAGGAGTGTTTGTTGGCCCTGATATAAGGAAACTCATTTCAGATGGAGCATTCGCTGAAACGATGTCTGAGAAGGATAAAGAAGCCTGGGATTCCTTCAAGGATGTTGTTCTCAAATTCTTGGGGAACAGGCGGGATGAGAACTATAAGGATATTGTTGCCAGGATGCTCAATGCCTTCAAAGAACAAGGCTGTAACATGAGCCTGAAAGTCCATTTCTTGCACTCCCATGTGAACTACTTTCCCGAAACCTTGGGGGCGTACAGTGAAGAACAAGGTGAAAGGTTTCACCAGGACATCAAGGACGCAGAGAGAAGGTACCAAGGAAGATGGAACACCACTATGATGGCTGATGTCTGCTGGTTGCTGCTGCGGGAAACCCCAGATGAAAAATACGCCAAGCAGCGCACCAAGAGAAGCATTCGGGGGAAGAAGAAACGGGCCCACCAGGAGATTGATTGACCCAAGAATGACTTTAAAATCTAAACTGTGTTGACAAATATTGTGTTTTTACTAAACTTTGAAATAAAAATTTGCTAGTCATTACCACAGTGTCGGATCTCATTTATTAGAATTTTATTTTCACACCATCGGGTGTTTGTCTTCATGTATTGCAATGGTGCGGTTTGCGTTTTCTATTCTTACATACATACCTGTACAACATTTTTTGCACATTTCTTTGCTTTGCTTTGTGTCTAACCTCGCTCTTATATGCTCAATGTTTGTGCACATGTATGTGGCTGTTTTAAGTGCAGACAATTTTGCTACCATCACAGTGTGTTTTGTTGACATTACTCTATTCTTATGTGCTGCCTTGTTACAATTTTCTTTATTCTTATTTGAATAACTACTAAACAATTAGTATAAAGAATTCATCCAAGAAACTTTTATCTCGATCGCACTCAATCTGAAACGTTCACCTCAAACTGCTAACCCAATGTAGCAAAAAATCTGTACGTGATGGAGCAAATTGGTTACCAGATTTGGATTCAGCGCACCAAAAAACGTAAAAATCAATCGAAACATTAGAGACAGTTTAAAAAAAAATTTTTTTAGTGTACCTGTGTTATCATTCAAGATGTCCCTCGCTTCTGTTTCTGTTTATGGGTGTTTTCTGAGGTCCTGCTTCTTGTCCTTCTTCTGTGAACACAGAACAGAAATATTTGTTAAGCAATTCTACTTTATTCTCATCTGCTTCTATATCTTTCTGCCCTCCATATTTGTCACACTTAAGTCTGACAGTACCACTTTTGCCCTTCCTTCTCTCACTAACATATCTGAAAAATGTTTTATCCCCCCTCCCCCCCCATTTTAGTGCATTGTCTTTTTGAACTTTTGCTTTCTTGACTACTTTGCCAGCCTCTCTAAGATTTTCCAAATATAGATGCCTGTCTTCCTTTCTCTGTGATCTCTTGTATTTCATGAAGGCCACGCTCTTTTTCCATACCTTTTCAGCTACTTCATTTGAGGACCATAGCGGCCTCCTTTTCCTTTTACCTTTATTTACCATTCTAACAAAAAGGTTGGTTGTGCTTAAAATATCCCCTATCAGTTTTGCCCGCTGTTTTTCTACATCCCCCAGCTGTTCCCGCTAACTACTCCTTGAAGTATTTGCCCATCTTGGCAAAGCTAGTTTTCCTAAAGTCTAAGACCTTCTATTAAATCTCCATCCACTCTTCTCCCTGTGAGGGAGATTTGTATATCACGCCAATGCAAATGGATTTCTCTTTCCCTCTTTCTAATTTAACTCACAGTGCCTCCTTTCTCCCTTTTAAGCCCTGTATTTCCATAACTTTAATATTAATTTTTACATAAAGTGTCACTCCTCCCATTCTTCCTACCCTGTTCTTTCTGAATAAGGTATAGCCTGGTGTAGTTATATCCCAGTCATGGCTGTCCATGAACCATGTCTCCCATTAAAGCCTCAACATCTGGGATCTTATTTCCCATGCTACGGGCATTTATGCACACTGATTTCCAGATGTTGCACCTTTTACACATTTCCATAAAGGCATTTAATGTTTCACTTACCTGGGAGTTTTCTTCACCCATCCCCAATGAACCTAGTTTAACACTAGAAGCCCCAAAAGGAATTTTACCTAGAAACCCCAAAGTGTGTCAATTGATGCATTATCACGACGACTGTGTTTAGCATGAAATGCATATGTGAATTAATGTGAAGTTACTTATTTCTATTTGTAATAAACCTGCTATTAGTAATCTGTGAATTTTCATTAAAATCATCTGTAATACCTGAAGATTGGAGGATCGCCAATGTAATGCCAATTTTTAAAAAGGGTTCCAGGGGTGATCCGGGAAGCTACAGACCGGTGAGCCTGATGTCAGTACTGGGAAAAATGGTAGAAACCATCATAAAGAACAAAATTACTCAGCATGTAGATAGTCATGGCCTAATGGGAGACAGCCAACATGGCTTTAGACAAGGAAGATCTTGTCTTACTAATCTGTTATGTTTTTTTGAAGGTGTGAATAAACAGGTGGACAAAGGTGAGTCATTCGATATAGTGTATCTGGACTCAGAAAGCCTTTGACAAGGTCCCTCATCCACTGTTCCCTCTAAGCTGTGCGCGAGTGCACGCGCACACACCTCGCCGAGCGAGCGCACATACTTTACAACAGAGCGCACAAAAATTACAGCTCTGATTCTGATAGAAAACAACACAGACATCTTAAAATTTAAAAGTTATGATTGTAATTACTAGAAATTTCCCACTTCATTTAGTAATCGTCTATTTTCATTTAATTTGATTAAAATCAATGTGGTGTATATACTGTATTCTGACGTGTAGTCAAATTTTAAAGTATATAACTCCGAGTGTCATTATGTGGCGCACAAAAATTTAACCTTCCTTCAAAAGCTGCACACAGCTGATATTTTATGTGCACACAGCCTACAGAAAATTAGAGGGAACATTGCTCTCATCAGAGACTTCTGGCAAAACTAAAGAGTCATGGGATAGGAGGCAGTGTACTATTATGGATCAGGAACTGGTTAAAAGATAGAAAGCAGAGGGTTGGGCTAAATGGCCAATTTTCCCAATGGAGAAAGGTGAATAGTGGTGTACCCCAGGGATCTGTGCTGGGTCCGCTGCTTTTTGACATATCCATAAATGACCTGGAAAAGGGAATAACGAGTGAAGTTATCAAATATGCAGATGACTCAAAACTATTTAAAGTTGTTAAAACCCAAGAGGATTGTGGAAAATTGCAAGAGGATCTTGATAAATTGGAAGACTGGGCATCAAAATGGCAGATGAAATTTAATGTGGACAAGTGCAAAGTTATGCACCTAGGGAAGAACAACCCAAACTATAGCTACAAGATGCAAGGTTCCACATTAGGAACCACCACCCAGGAAAAAGATTTAGGTGTCATTGTGGATAACATGTTAAAATCCTCGGCCCAGTGTGCAGCGGTGGCCAAGAGAGCAAATAGAATGCTAGGTATCATAAGGAAAGGAATGGAAAATAAAACAAAGGATATTATAATGCCTCTATATTGTTCCATGGTGAGACCACACCTTGAATATTGTGTGCAATTCTGGTCGCCGTATCTTAAAAAGGATATAGCGTTATTAGAAAAGGTTCAGAGAAGAGCCACCAAAATGGTTAAGGGGATGGAAGGATACTACTTTGAAGAAAGGCTAAAAAGGTTAGGGATCTTTAACTTGGAAAAGAGATGGCTGAGGGGAGATATGATAGAACTCTATAAATTAATGAACGGATGGAATGTGTAAACATAGATCGATTGTTTACGTTATCAGAATATAGAAAGACTAGGGGACATGCAATGAAGCTACAGAGTAAACTATTTAAGACTAATAAAAGAAAATATTTTTTTCACTCAACGTGTAATCAAACTCTGGAATTTGTTACCGGAGGATGTAGTAAAGGCTGTTACCGGAGGATGTAGTAAAGGCTGTTAGCTGTAGCTGGGTTTAAAAAAGGTTTGGACAAGTTCCTGGAGGAAAGGTCCATAAACCATTATTAAGAAGGAACCCAGGATATCAATGCTTGACCCAGTACAAGCATTATAGAACCTGTGTCTTTTGGGGAAACTGCTAGGTACGTATGACCTAGATTGGCCACTGTTGGAAACAGGATACTGGGTTTGATGGACCTTGGTCTGACCCAGTATGGCATATCTTATGTTCTTATGTTCTTACGTATATGCAGGAAGCCTTAACACCGGAATAAGGTTGTGGCGGTGAGCGTGGGTTGGACATCCAGACCACACATCCAACCCTGCTATTTGTGGATCAGAATGCTGCCATTCTGTATAGTGAGGATTCTGGTTCTTCTGACATTACTCTGCTAGATCCTTGTTTGGAACAATTTGCAGCCTGGCTGGAGAATCATAAATTAAAGCTAATCCTGGATAAATCTGAGGCCATTTGGTTCCAATGTGGCCCTGATCTTATTAAGGTATCCACTAAGATTCAGAATATCCACTTCCTGTCAAAGATACAATCTCAATATTGGAAGTTACACGACAGTTACAAACAGTTACAAGACCATATTGATACCAACACCCCTCTAGATTCATCTCAACATGGATTCAGAGAGTCACACGGAGTCGAAACACTA
Organism: Ichthyophis bannanicus; assembly: GCA_033557465.1. Classification (NCBI taxonomy): domain Eukaryota; kingdom Metazoa; phylum Chordata; class Amphibia; order Gymnophiona; family Ichthyophiidae; genus Ichthyophis; species Ichthyophis bannanicus. The sequence goes on from CM066034.1 coordinate 182,957,372, forward strand.
CTCACAACTCTTTTCGACACTATAATCTCAGGCATTGACAACTTACGTCAAGGTTTTGCACTCATCTTTTTAGATATAGCGGCAGCCTTCGACTCAGTCTGCCACGAAATCCTCCTATGTCGACTAAGAGAGAAAGGTATTAATGGAACAGCTCTCGAGTGGTGCAGATCCTACCTGTCTGGCAGATGGCAATATGTCCGAGCAAATGGGTCCACATCCGAACCATTCCTACAAAGCCAAGGAGTTCCTCAAGGATCCTCCCTATCATCACTTATGTTTAACATCTATATACAACCTATCTGTAACATCATCAGATCGTTCAATGTGAGTTGCATGATATACGCAGACGATGTCTTACTCTACCTGCCAATATCCCTGGACTGCCCAGACCTTACCCCCTTGACCAAGTGTTTCAACGCAATATCCGAATGGCTCCTCTCTCAGAATCTGCGCATCCAACACAAGAAAACAGAGGTCCTGTTCATCTCCAGAAATCCCGAATTTACTCCACCCGACCACCTGGAAGTGGACAACACCGAATTGCAAGTAAAATCAGCTATACGTTATCTTGGAGTCACATTGGATCAGAACCTCAACATGAAGCAACACATAGCCAACACTGTAAGAGCGATCTACTTCAAGATTAGATCCCTTAGACACCTACGCCCTTTACTCGAACCAGGCGACTTCCGCACCATCTATCAAGCCCTCATCATTCCTCATTTTGATTACTCAAACGCAATCCTACAAGGACTCCCTCAGGCCACCTTACATCCCCTGCAACTTGCCATGAACAGTGCAGTGCGGATTCTCCTCGGAACGCCAAGAAGAGATCATATCACACCCCTCCTGAGGCAGCTTCACTGGCTCCCCATTCAAGCCAGGATCAGTTTCAAAACCCTAGTGATTACATTCAAAGCGATCAAGGGGCTCTCCTCCTCTTCACTATGTGACCTCATCCAACCACCCACACCCAACAGGTTAAGAAGAACCACTGTAGACAACAGGCTAGCGATACCGAGAGACATGACAAAATGCTCCAAAGCAACATCAAACAGAGCCTTTAGACTATGTGCCCCAAGTCTCTGGAACTCCCTACCACCACACATCAGAGCTATTCCCAACCTAAGCCAATTCAGGAAGGCCCTGAAACACTTTCTCTTTATCAAACACCTCACTGACTGCCCCGAACCCCAACCACCAAACATGATCAATACCCGATAACCCCACCTGACATGTATATAGTTACCCGTTTCCATGCTCTGCATATGTATATAGTTTACCCTGTTCTCCAAGTTACTTGTTCCTGTTTCAATGTAATGACCTGACTTTGTTTATTGTCGGATACCATTTTGTTGTATGTAAACCGCGCTGATCGCAAATAGTGCGGTATATAAGAAATGTAAATAAATAAAATAAATAAAAGTCAAGATTGACTCCTTTTTCATCTTAATCACCTGGCTGGATAAGAAGAATTTGTTGTATTTGATGAATGTTCTGATTAACAGAATCAATTATGACAATTCTCTTCTCCCTGACATAGGGGATCATCTAATGAAGAAGTTTCAAACTATTCAAGATACAGCTGCTAGGTTTATCTTGGGTCTTGGTAAATTTAATCATGCCTCTCATCACATTCAGATTAAGATTCTCCTATTAAAAGCATCAAGTCTTTTCTACAGGGACACCGAGTTATCAAAGCACTACTAGTTCCACATTTACGGTATCTACTCAACCTGCCAGATATACAGAAACACATCCATTATGGCTAACCTCACCTGAGGAAATTAATTTTGAAGCTGTATGAAGAATTACATTTGCATATTTAGGCCTCCCTTCCCCCTTTTGGAACAATCTTCCACCATATTTTAGGGGAGAATTCTATGTTCTAAGTTCAAGGCATTGCTGAAAACTTGTCTTTTTAATCATACCTTCTACCCTTATATTGGATCCTCTATTTCTTTGTAAACAAATCCTCTGTAAGTATTTGATACATATACTCCAAAAGACTCAGGCTAAGAATCACCCAAGGGATCAACAAATCATAACAAAGCTCAGCATACCACCCCCTTACATACTTTCACCTTTATTAACTCCAGGAAGCTCTAACTACTTTGCATCCAATAGGAAACACTGTTGCAGTTCAAAAAATATGTACTTATCATCCAAAATCACAACCATACATTTACATGAGAATCACAGCAAAGATTTGTCACATAAAGGAACAGCATCTTGTGTCATCAATAGGAAGTCTTCCTTCTTGTCTGCATCACAGGACACAGGTCAGGGTAAATCCATATTTAGTTGGATTTACCCTGGAAAAGAAAAGCCACAAATATAGATTTTCTTTGCCGTTCCCCCACCAGGGAGTGTTCCAGGTAGTAGATAGATCCAAACTATTGATATCTCAGCTTTATTCTCGCCAGTTTCTCTTCTTCTTTCCTCTAGATGCTGGAATGTAATAACATATAGAAATAGGAGCCTTCCTAAAGGGTCCGGTGCTTGCTAAAAAAGGCATGTGGACCACCCCTCACTCAAGACCCCCAACATCCAAAACACTGCTCTCAAATAGCAGCCAAACCAGCCACTCCCTTTCCTCCAAAATCACCAAGGACCTTTTCCTCTGAAATCCACCCCACCTGTGACCCCTCTTAAAGAAGATAACCATCCTTTCCACAGATCATTACTTCCCATTAGGCTCTACCAGACCTACCTTGCTTGCTTGGTGGCCTAGTGGGTGCAGGTCAGGAGCAGTCCCCAGTCTAGCCTGGCCCATGTGTTTGCTTGTTCAGAATGGAGGGCTTGTGACCAACCATATTTTAGATGGTCTCCCCTTTTCAATGGTCTATCTAATGTAACATCTAGAATAAAACAGGCATTCACCCACTCCATTAATACTGTAATGCCTTAAAATAGTTTAGAATGCCAACCATAAAAGCAGATAAATTACAAAAGACCAATTTAGTAGGTCCAATTTTTGTCTCTAATGCTACACATCTTCCTTTAGTATCCAATTTCTGGTTGTGAAGTTGAACTACTAAGGAATGTTTAAATATCAGAGCTACTCACTTTCTCTTCCCACTAGCCACAGCAAATGCTTTCCCTTAAAATATTTTATTGCACAGCTTTAAAGATTTTTTTTATGATCCAAATGAGTTTCTTGAATAAAAATCACCTCTAGCTGTTCTTTTAGAAGATATAACAATTTTCCTTTCTTTCGTTGGGATTATTTAACTCTTAAACATTCAATGAAACTATTTTTCAAGAGAATGTCATCTTTAACAAGATTAATGATACAGACTTTAAGTTCTGAGGCCTATAAGGACATACAGATTTAGCATTAAAGAAGCATAATCGCTGATCCTACATGTCAAGTATCAGAAAACAGTCCATTGGGCAAAGTGTAGTAGCATAGTGTAGCGTGCATGAGCACACACAGAGAGCTTTTAGAATTGCGGCTTATTGCAGTACTGGTTAAGAAAAACAAGTGTACTTGTGTTCTCTAGAGATTCTGATTACAAGGCAGTAGCTCAGAGGACTGAACTAACGAGAGATACCCAAACAAATGTCACCATTAATCCCAGTATACTGTCACAAATAACAAACCCAAACCATATTCATTTTCGCATATTCAAAAATTATACCACAATCATACTTAAAAAACGGCCTCCATCCTTCTAGTATATGCATACAGTAAAGTATTTGTACATTAGGAATGTGCAAGACAAGAAATTATGTGAGAGTTTTTTTTTGTCTTCGTGTTTTTTATAAATAAAATGAATTTCAGATATTCAAGACTCAGAAATTTTGTTATTCTTAGCTTTAAACGGTATTTGAGTTTCATTACATTAAAATTGTAATTAAACTGACTTTTCACATTTTAATGAACAGACACTCAGAAGTGAAGCAAGATATTAACCTATTTGCTGTACTTAATTAGAACTGACTTTGAAATCCGCTTTGATCGTGAGAATATCATGGATATGTGCTTTATCAAATAAATGCCTTATTACCTTACACCATTTTCTGTGAAATATTCACTTCAGTATGTCTGCTTTTACTGCTCAGTTATTTTGAAAATATATATTAAACATTATTGTATGTATATGCCAAAATGAGTACTGTATATATAAAGTACTCAGGCTTGACTGTTGAAGTAGTGTAATAAACTTCTGAAAGGATGTGTCACATGTACATTAGGGATGTGCTTTCGCTTTGAAATGAACGTGGCAATAGTGCATCAAAGCGGATTTCAAAGTCAGTTCTAATTAAGTGCTACAGCAAATAAGTTTATATCTTGTTTCAATTCTGAGTGCCTGTTTATTAAAATGTGAAAAGTCAGTTTAATTATAATTTTAATGTAATGAAACTCACATATCATTTAAAGCTAAGAATAACAAAATTTCTGAGTCTTGAATATCTGCAATTCATTTTATTTATAAATTATAGGGAAGCACATTGAAAAGGGTGTAGCCAGTTAGCAGGACCTGCAAACTAACTAAACTGCGGCAATCGCGATATTCCGGGTCACTATGGGGTTATTCTGAGACACGAATAGCGGGGATGGATGTCCCAATGGGATGGCCATCCCCGCTGACTAACTTCTCTGATGATTGTGCAGGGAAGTTAGTCGGGGGTGGGGAATGGGTGGCTCACAGAGGAAAGTGGGTGGGCAGTAGGTGGTCACCGGCCCTGGACGTACAGGTCCGATTCTAGTGTCGGCCCTGTACGTCCAAGGCCGGCGAAATGGCTGAGGAAGTTATACCACCTCTGAGGTGGAATAACTTCCCTGGTCGTGGTTTTCTTTGCAGCCTGGGGCACAGAAGGGGCTGGGGGGGACAGGGTTTATTCCCCGCAGCCCTACCCTGGCCTTAAGAGGCCAAATTTTGGATTGGGCTGCGGGGAATAAACTTTAGATTCTGGGGGCTGGCATTGCGGCTTTTAAATGGAGCTGCAGTGCTCCATTTAAAAACCTGACTAAGCTATTTGGACAGTGACTGTACATGCAGGCTGGGATTGAATCGCAGTCCCGGCCTGCATATACAGGCCTGATTGCGATTCTGATCCCGCAGGGCTAGACATGCCCCACAGGATCAGAATCACGCTCCCCTTTGTATGTCCGGCTCAGACCGGACGTACAAAGGGGATATATGTATTGTCGCCAACCTCCCCCTGGTGGCCGGTGGCTGAACGGGGAGGTTGGGCATATAGTTAATTTTAGGAGAGGAGGGGTTTTTTAAGGCCAGGTGCAGCCTGGTCTATGTAGTCCTGCTCCTGGTGCAAATAAGTCATGTAAGCCAAATGGAGGGAGAATAAGGCTTTTATTTCCCTTTTCACAAAAAGATTCGTTGGGCTACAAAAATTAAAGAAAGTCCTTCTTTTCGGGCATAAACCAAACTCAAGGTACAAAGTAAACTGTTATAATCTTCACAGTTGTAGAGAGGAATTTAACCAAGGATTCTTTCAACATTGGAGTAAATTACATGTCTGAACATTCTTCTTTCATTCAGCACAAATATGAAAACTTCTTAAGGTAATATCTGTAAGGCTCACAGTTCCGGCAGTGATTCCAAATTACCCACAACACACATGGAACAATCCATCAATTCTTCCTGAGATGAGGGAATAGGGTCTATAAGCTCCACTTGCATTGGTTCTAAATCACTATTATCTTCTTCTGAGCTGGGGCTTTCTCTGGCTGGGAGGCCATGGCACCACAGATCCATGCAGGAACCCGGCTGGGCTATCTGGGTGGATTAGTGCACATTTATCAGACATGAATCGGGGCACATCTGGGACATCCAGGCCCTATGTCCTGATTCTGCTCCCACAGGAGCAGAATCAGGTGCATATCCAGGCCATCCAGATTTTGGACGTCTGGATGACCCGGATGTGCCCTTGATCAGAATTGGCCTCCACATAAACTGACCTCTCAGAAATGAAACCAAACATAGAGTGTGATCTGCACAGATTAATTCTGTTTCTTTCAATAAAATATCAGTCCAACAATTCCTAACCACAGAATGTTTCTTCAAAAGAGGTTGGCTTGTCCAGGATGGTATCGCCCTGAGTGAATGGGTTCTGATCCTCTCCCCTTTCAATGAAATTCAGATGAGCAGTCTTTTGAAATGACTATAAAAGGGTCTTGAGAGAATCTCTGTCTTGCTTTGCTGCAGTGCCTTTGTTATCCAGACCCAATTTAATCAACTCTGGTCAGGCAGACCTTTGAAGGTAAGAAGTTATGTTATTCATACTGATCAGGAGTTAGGAAATAAAGCAGATGATGTGTTTATGAATGAATCAAGGCTTGGTTAGAGGGATAATAGAAGCAATAGGTTCCTGGATTCCAAGTCCAAGGGAATTTTTATCCCAGTATGAGTGAGAGGAACTCCTACTGAGGGGCCAAAGAGTCTACTCAGTTCCGGACTTGTTCCATGACTTGTGCTGTGGAGGAATCTTGCTACTTGTAGGGCTGGCCCAAGGGTCTCTGCCACACCAAACAGGAGCCTCCTCCATTGCTCCCCTCTTCTCCTGCTATGTTACCCCTCTCCTTCCATCACACTGCCACCCCACCCGCTGACGCTAAATAAATCTTCATATCTTGTGGCGGGTGGCAGTGGCATGACCCTTCCCACGATTTAAAAGTGTCGGCTTTGTGCCATCCCTTCAGTGTCTGTGCATACACTTATAGCCTGCCACTCCTGCCTCCCTTCAACAGGAAGTTGCATCAGAGTGGGGCGGGAATAGCAGGCCATGGTTTTCGCACTCTGGGTACCGATATATGGCCTGCCGTGGGGACCAAATTGGCAGTACAAAGCCGTTGCTTCAAAAAATCATGCTGTTTTTCCCACCAGGGTCTGTCACTCTAGGTGTCTGCCTGGTCTGCCTAGTGGACAGGTCAGTCTTGGTTGCCTGTAGCATATGCATAGCATTTCTTTGTCGTATGTATAAAGTTTGTTTTGCCTTTGTGAATTGTGGAAATGTTTCTGGTGTTTGTATGAGTATGGGTGGTCATGAAAATTTTCAAGCAGTGCAAAATGGTTTCTTGTTGAAACAAGTAATTAGGGTGGGCAGCCCAGGACCTTGTGCCTAAGACAGGAGACAGCCCCTGTGTGATAAACCTTTACCCTCTCCCTGTTAGAGAGACTCCAGTCTTAGGATAGGTGATTAAATAATGCTGTCTCGCTGATGTGAACTGATCTGTTTCTATGTACTAAACCTGGTAAGATGCACCCAGGAAGAATCCTTAAAACCTGTGAGCTCTAATCTATCATTTCATGCATCTCCCCTGCCTCCCATATCCTTCCTCAATAGAGTCCCTATACCCCCCCCCAAAAAAAAAAAAGTTCAGCAAAACCCTGTACCCAATGGTCCAGCATTTCCCATTCTCCCCTTCTCTTCTACACTCCCTGTCACTACAGTCCATCATCTCCCTACTACATTTCTTGTCTATGCCACAGTCCAACATCCCCCTTCCCCTTCTGGCCCAATATCTCCCATTTTTCCTTCCCTAGTATCTTAGTATTGTGATTTCCACAGCGATCAGGCAACTAGAGCTCATCAATGGCAGGGACAGCTAAAGCCAAAAAGAAGTCAGGGAGACCTTTAGGCTTATGCTTTGCTGAAGGCCTGTCCCCCTCTTGCCCCTCAAATTCATCACAGGAATTCTGCATTGGTGAGGGTGGGGATGCTGCAGCCCTCCAGCATGGCATAGGCTGAAAGGCCACACATTTCCTTCCGGCTTTAGTTGCCCCTCCAGCAGTGGTAACTCTGAGCTTCCACATACAGCTTTAGTGCCGTGTGGGGAAGAAGTGCTAGGGCAGTGGTTCTCAACCCAGTCCTCTGGGATCCCCGGGCCAGTCAAGTTTTCAGGATATCCACAATGAATATTCGTTAGATAAATCTGCATACAATGTAAGCAGTGCATGCAGATCTAACTCATGCATACTCATTGTGGATATCCTGAAAACCTGACTGGCCTGGAGGTCCCAAAGGACTGGGTTGAGAACCACTGTGCTAGGGAATGACCCAGCCTGGCTTGTGACTGAGTGAGCAGCGAGTTAAGCTTCTCTCCCCGACGCCCCAGTCACTTAATATCTGCAGCAGCATCTCAATGAGAGAAAACAGCATTTGAGGCTGGAAGCCTCTTATACAGGGTGCCTACGATTAATTGTTTAAAAGTAATTCAGAATACAACTCTTAAACCTACGGCATATGCAAAGACGTTCAACCATGTCAACCTTTGATGACTGACCATCATTGGCTGACAGTTTTCTATAGTATCAAATTTAAGCTTATAGCCCTTGTCTATATAGCACTTCATACTGGACTTCCTATATATTTATCTGACAGTTGATTCTTTAGATTTCAGCCAGAACTTTGATAGCAAAATAATAATTTGTTAGTAGTACCATTCCTCTGTCAGGTATGATATGAGGCAGCTCAGCAGTCTGCTTTTAATTGTACAGCCCCTGCACTATGGAATGCAATTCCACAATATATTTGAAAAGAACCTACATTTTCATGATTCAAAACAGTATTAAAGCCTTTTTTTTTAAATAAAAGGGTTTTGATCTGTGGTGAAAATAAGGTTTATTCGGCATGCATAATGCTCAACTATTAAGGAATGTTCTTTTTCTCCCCTTTTCCTTCTTAATGTTCATTTTATTATCTTTATTATTTTGCTGTATTAGTTTATATTTCCTTTACTTTTAATTATGTTGTTTGTAAACCACTTTGATAAATGTGAAAGGTAACATGTAAGGGACAAAATAAACAAACGTAAACCTTGCATCATGGAGTTATCTTTTGGGTTGTTCTTCCCTAAGTGCATAACTTTACACTTGTCCACATTAAATTTCTTGTGCCATTTGGATATCCAATCTTCTAGTCTCCCAATTTCTTGAAGTCCTCCTGCAATTTCTTGGAGTTCTCTTGTAATTTAACAATTGTGAGCAATTGTCATCTGTAAATGTGATCACTTCACTTATTTGTCTCATTTTCAGGTCATTTATAAATATCTCTGGGGGTACTCCACTATTCAATCACACAACAAAGGAGTGGAAAAAGACTAAGGACAGGAAATTCTTTTATTTGAATTGAAGCCTGACTCGGCCAAGTTTTGGCTGCGATAGCCTTCAACAAGGGCCTCAAATATGATACAGACATATAATACATTAACCAAACAATAAAAAGGTTAAAATATACATTAGATACATAAAGGAAGCACATTCAAAGAATGACAACATATAAAACTTGTAATATCACGGAGGGGTATGTTTACTAAACCGTCCTAATGTCGCAGCGGTGGTATTATCGCGCGATAAGTGATGTTATCAAGCGATAAAACATTATCGCGCAATAACGTCACTTATTGCCCGATAACACAGCGGCAGTGTTAAGGCACACTAACGCTGTGAAATCCGGGTCTGACGGGTGTAGTAAGGCTTCCCAGAGGGCGGAGAGAAGGGGTCAATGGGCGGAGAGTGGGAGGGGAGAGGCTCCAGGCACACTAATGCTGTGAAATCCGGGTCTGAACACTAACACCAGTGAAACCCTCGCGTTAAGGCACATTTGAGGGAAAGAGAAACGATTTCAGTCAGAAATGTGCAGCAAAGGCAGGGAAACCCAGAAAAGTGATAGCTGTGATACATGTGCAGGGACCAAAAAAGGCAAATAAACATATAAAAAGATCAGAACCACATCTAAAATTCCAATAACCAAGCTGGCCAATAGTGATATTAATGATAAACATAAAGCAACACTACTGACAAAGCGTATAAATTAAGATATCATGTTTGGAAGGGTCTATGCTCTGTCCCCCTACAAAGTAAATGATCCCACATTGAAATAGCACTGATCAGGGTTTCTGTCGTTTAGACTGGGCAGGTTTGTTATGGCGTGTACATGGGCAACAACAGCAGAGTGGGCAAGTAGGAAACAGCAACTATACTGATGCTGTAAATGGGATACAGGGGGCTGCAGGCGTATACTGTGGTCCAGCTGGGGCACAGTGTGGGCTAGGCAGATGCCTAAGTGGCACATAGGAATGTCAAAACTGTAAAGCAGCAAGACAGAAACTGACGAGGGTCCAACATGGGCACGAGTGTGTGTCCCACAGTGTCACAGGGGAGATTACCCAGCAGGCACCCCCAAGGGCATATAACATTGGCAGGCAGTGCAGGGGGGAGGGGGGGAAGCGCGCATGTCCATGTAGGCACCCCTACCCGAGAACCTGCACCATAGGCAGCTGCCTACCGGCATACCGGATGGCCTGAGACTGCGCACCACCAGCACCACCGGCATAATGGCATGGCAGCATGGTGGCGGAGTGGTGCTGGTGGCGGAGGGGGCAGTGGCATCTGCCCACAGCAGACCATGGCCTAGCCCCATTTAGGTGGGTGCCATGCAAAGCAACAGACAGGGTCTGTCTGACGAACAGTCATGGCATCCCCAGGGAATGAACTGTCCCTGTGGCAATAGTGTGGCACATTACACACAGCCAGTGTGTTTAAGAGCACAAGTTCAAGTCCCAGCTGTGGCTCCTGCCAACCCTTTCCCCATATTTTACCCAGTACTAAACCGTGGTAATAAAGACGGAACCTTTATTGCAGATAAAATAAACATGCCAGAAACGCCTATATTTTACCCTACAGAGCACAGACACCATAAACATGTGCAATCCCTCCCAACTGCAGTCCTGGAGGGTCAAATACCATTCAGGTTTTATGCTGTCCCTAATAAATATGACTGTGCTGCATTAGTATATGCCACCCCCATTGTATGCAAATGTATCTCATGCATATTCATTAGGGACAGCATGAAAACCTGAACAGTGTTTGGCCCACCAGGACCGGAGTTGGGAACCTCTGCCCTAGAGCAGCGGCCAACAGGGGCATAAACACCCACACCCACAGGCTCCACTATCCAAAGCCTCATGGAGAGTCAGGCTGTTGGGCCCTGCATGCAGCAGCATCTCCCAATACTAGCACTTGCATACCTTAGCGATGTCACCCTAAACTTGGGAATACGTTACAAATATATCAAAAGGTTGCTATGATTAATGGCAGAACACAATTAATAAGTTAAGCACAATTTGCTGATAGAGCTGCATCATAGAAACCTTTCTGATATCTGTGGAGTGTGTTTCAGTTTTAGTTTCTGACACTGTTTACCACCCCAGGGAGTGACCCCAACAGTATTGCGTAACATAGCCATGCCTGCACTGTGCCCAGGACTGGTGTGGTGGCCAGGGCTGCCAAAAACCTCTTTATTTGCACAGTGCTGGCATCACACTGCTTGCACTGTTTCCAGTGTTAGCCTGCCAATGTGCATAATGAGGAGCAAGATACTGTGGGTATGGCCCTGACAGGGCGGCCTGGGCAGGATGCATCTGCACAGGGCAAAAGGCAATGTCTGGGACATTGTAGTGCCCGGCCACCACCTGCACAGACAGGGTGGCCACAGCACTTACCTCCTGCTGGGAGGTCACTCTCACCCTGACTGAGCAGTGACCACGGCATGGCTAGGTTCCCACACAGTGCTATGTTGTATTTCTCTCAAGTAATATTTATGGGTTCTTTTTTCTGGGGGCCCAATCACTGACTTACTTGCTTGATGTGTGTACTCACATCCCATTCTTGGGTGCACACAGTTCCTCCAGGAACATGCACTAGCTAGCAGACTGTCTGCAGTTAGTATGTGTATGACTGGAACACCTTGCAGGGTGCAGTGGCTAGAGACTCACTGTGCTTGTTGCTGGAGAATGTCAGATAGTGGTGGGGGGCAGCTGAGCATTTTCAGGCCTACTTTCTGTCTGCCATTGCCTTATGGATGTGTACAGATCTACATTGACTGCGCTGTAGGGTGCCCATTCCCCAGAAGGACTGGGGTTGATGGTCCCTTCTACTGCCCCCATTGCAGGGATGTAGAATGTGGACCTGTTAGTGGGAGATCCTGTCTCCCACCCTGAGCCCCAGAGAGCGGGTTGGGTGGTGCTACATAATCTGCTTATGGGTCCAAACACCCCTCTTCACTTAAATCATGTGACCATGACACACACACAGGATATGCATTATTCTGGGTGCATCATAGTCCACAAGGGAAATATGGATGGACACAGGTGTGTCTGCAAGGACTACCTATCACACACTGGCACTGATGGCAACCTACAGCATGGCCTATCTCAGCTAAGCCAGGTGCTGCGGACCTGGTGCTGGACGCCCCACCTCGCCCTCAGGGTGAGCACAGTACCAGCACAATGTGACGGTTTGTAGCCACTCTATGCTAGTAACATACACGGTCAGTTCCCCCTACCAGGCCGAGGTGCTGTGGGGGTGCATACCCCATCTTGTGATCATCTGTAGACTACTCATCTGCATGTGCAGTGCATCATGGGTATGGGTGCGTTAACCCTATCCTGGTAACCACAGCAGACAGTTTGTGTGGTGACCTGCAGTCCTTCTGTAGCCAGCCAGGGGTTTGTTTTTAGCTATAGAGATAAAAAGGCTAAAAAGGTTAGGGCTCTTTAACCTGGAAAAGAGATGGCTGAGGGGAGATATGATAGAAGTCTATAAATTAATGAATGGGGTGGAACGGGTAAACGTAGATCGATTGTTTACCTTATCAGAATATAGACTAGGGGACATGCAATGAAGCTACAGGGTAAACTATTTAAGACTAATAAAAGAAAATATTTTTTCACTCAACGTGTAATCAAACTCTGGAATTTGTTACCGGAGGATGTAGTAAAAGCTGGATGTAATAAAAGCTGTTAGTGTAGCTGGGTTTAAAAAAGGTTTGGACAAGTTCCTGGAGGAAAGGTCCATAAACCATTATTAAGAAGGGACCCAGGATATCAATGCTTGAACCAATACAGGCATTGTGGAACCTGTGTCCCTTGGGGAAACTGCTAGGTACATATGACCTAGATTGGCCACTGTTGGAAACAGAATACTGGGCTTGATGGACCTTGGTCTGACCCAGTATGGCATATCTTATGTTCTTATGAGATGTAGCCCACTGGTTACTTCACTGACTGTGGAGGCAGAAGTCATGGGTTTGATCCCACAGTAATGTTATTTGATAGGGCTGTCTGAGGCATTTCCTTTTTTAATTTAAATTAGTGCTGCCAGCAAAAACACCCTCATAGTGCTGTAACCTTAAGGTGCCTCATAAGGCGCCCTATAAAGCGCCTTATAAGGCGCCCTATAGGGAACATTATAAGGTGCCTTGGCATACAGTGCACTTTATAATGTGTCCTCTGGAGTGCCTTATAGGGCGCCTTATGCGGCACCTTAGGTTACAGCACTGTGTGGGTGTGTTTGCTGGCAGCACTAATTTAAATTAAAAAAGAAAATGTCTCAGACAGCACAGTGAGTCACCAGCCACTGCACCCTGCAAGGTGTTCCAGCCATACACATATAACTCCAATGGTGGCAGTAGAGAGGGGGCCATCAACCCCAGTCCTGCTGGGGAACAGACACCCTACAGGGCAGCCAATGCAGAGATGTACACAGCCATAAGGCAATGGCAGAAAGACAGTAGGCCTGGAAATGCTCAGCTACCCCCCACCACCATCTGATATTCTCCAGCAGTAAGAACAGTGAGTCACCAGCCACTGCACCCTGCAAGGTTTTCCAGCCATACACATATAACTGCAGACAATCTGCTAGCTAGTTCACAGTGCATGTTCCTGGAGAAGATGTGTGCACCCAGACCTGGGATGTGAGCACACCCACCAAGCAGATAAGTCAGTGATTAGACCTCAGAAGAAAAAACCCATAAATATCACTGGAGTGAAATACTATATAGCACTATGGGGGAACCTAGCCATGACGTGGTCACTGCTCAGTCAGGGTGAGAGTGCCCTCCCAGCAGGACATGATGTGGCCACCCTGTCCATGCAGGTGGTGGCCGGGCACTACAATGTCCCAGCCAATGCACTATGCCCTGTGCAGATGCATCCTGCCCAGGCCGCCCCATCCAGGCTATACCCACAGTACCTTACTCCTCATTATGCACATTGGCAGGCTAACACTGGAAACAGTGCAAGCAGTGTGGGCTGAGTAAGGTGTTGACAGCCACCACACACTGGGTAGACAGACACACACTCCCACATCTATGCCAGCTTTGTGCAACTATAGAGGCTTTTGGCAGCCCTGGCCACCGCACCAGTCCTGGGCACAGTGCAGGCATGGCTATGGTATGCAATACTGTTGGGGTCACTCCCCAGGGTGGTAAACACTGTCAGACACCAGACCTAAAAACACACTCCACAGACAGCAGAGAGGTTGCTATGATACAGATCAATGAGCAGATTGTACTTAACTTAGGAATTGCTATCTGCCAGTAATCATAGCAACCTTTTAATATATGTGTACCGTATTCCAAGGTTTAGGGTGGCATTGCTAAGGTATGAAAGTGCTAGTATTGGGAGATGCACGCAGGGCCCAACATCCTGCCTCTCCAGGAGGCTTTGGATAATGGAGCCTGTGGGTGCGGGTGTGTCTGCCCCTGTTGGCCGCTGCTCTACGGCAGAGGTGCCCAACTCCAGTCCTGGTGGGCCAAACACAGTTCGGGTTTCTATGCTGTCCCTACTGAATATGCATGAGATACATCTGCATACCATGGGGGCGGTGCATAGAAATGCAGCACAGCCATATTTATTAGAGGCAGCATGGAACCTGAATGGTGTTTGGCCCTCCAGGACTGCATTTGGGAGACTCTGCTCTAGGTAATGCGCATGTTTATGGTGTCTGTGCTCTGTAGGGTAAAATGTAGGCATTTTGGGCATGTTTACGTTATCTGCAATAAAGGTTCTGTCTGTATTAGCACGTTTTAGTAGTGGGTAAAATATGGGGACTGGGTTGGCAGGAACCACAGCTGGGACTTGAATCTGTGACCTTCTGCTCCTGAACACACTGGCTGTGTGTACTGCACCACCATGTTGCCACAGAGATGGTGCATTCCCTGGGGATTGCATGACTGTTCGTTAGACAGGGCCTGTCTGTTATAGTGCATGGCACCCACCTACACAGGGCTAGGTCATGGTCTGCTGTGGGCAGCTGCCACTGTCCCCTCCACCACCACCACTGCCCCCTCCACCACCTCTGCCACCATGCTGACATGCTCTTCTTCTGGTGGTGCTTGTGGTGTGCAGTCTCAGGCCATCCAGTGTGCTGGTAGGCGGCTGCCTATGGTGCAGGTTCTGGGGTAGGGGTGACTGCATAGCTGTCCACGCTTCCCCCCAGCACCGCCTGCCAATGTTCTGTGCCCTTGGGGGTACCTGCTGGGTCCATCCCCTTTGACACTGTGGGAAACACACTCGTGCCCATGTTGGGCCCTCATCAGTTGCTGTCTGGCTGCTCTACTGTTTCAGCATTCCTATGGGCCACCTAGGCATTACCCTAGTCCGCACTGTGGCCCAGCTGCACCACAGCATGTGCCGCCTGCAGCCCTCTGTGTCCCCTTTTCCAGCATCTGTCCAGTTGCCCACTCCGTCATGCCCGCCCTGCTGTTGCGGAACATGTGCGTGCCATAGGAAACCTGTCCAATGGAAAGGGAAAACCCTGATCAGCGCTATTTCACTGTTGGATCATTCACCTTGTATGTGGACAGAGCATAGACCCTTCCAAAATTAATATATTTTTTGGAGCTTTTTTGGTAGTGTTTTTTTTATGTTTCCCATTAATATTGCTATTGCCCAGCTTGGTTATGTTTTTGTTACATTTTCTTCTGGTCATTTTCACTGTTTCTTTGCCCTTTTGTTCCGTGCACATGTATCACACTTATCACTTTTTTTAGGTTTCCCTGGTTTTGCTGTACATTGCTGACGTAAATGGTTTCTTTTCCCTTTAAATCTGCTCTAACGCCAGGGTTTCACTGGCGTTAGTTTTCAGCCCCGGAATCCACAGCGTTAGTGTGCAGGGAGCCTCTCCCCTCCCACTCTCCACCCATTGACCCTCTCTCTCCGCCCCTGGGGAGCCTTCCTCCGCCCTACGGGAGCCTTTCTCCACCCTCAGCGCTCATTTGTGCCGTTGCGCGCGTTATCACGTGCTAATGTACCTTATCGCCCGGTAACGCGCCTTCATCGGGCGATAAGGTACCTTATCACCCGATAACGTCACCGGGCGCACATTAAGACAGTTTAGTAAACATACCCCTAAGACGGTTTAGTAAACATACCCCTGAGTCTCTCAGGAGTAAGTGCTAAAAAACAAAGTACTACAAGAAAGCAATAAAACACTTATTAGGCATAGAAGATTATATAAAAAATATAATAATAAATAAGAATTAGAGCTATGGGGCATTATATGTGAGCCTTCAAATATGAAAAGGAAGGTTTTACCAAAACCAGCAAAAGAAAACAGCAAACTAACAAAGCAAAATAAAAACAATACAGCCATGTATACAATAATAAATTAATAATAAGAAGGACCATTACAAATAGTATATATAGCACCACTAACACAAAATATGTGGGATGGCACTGGGGCAGGCAGACCAGGTGGTGGGGAGGATGTCCCTCAGGTATGCAGAGGCACACTGTGACGTCTCAGGCCCTAATCCTGAACCTGCGGGAATATCTGGCTCCCGCAGTGCAGAATGAAGTCCTAAAGTGCCTGTGCTGTTTGGAGGGGCCCAGTTGGCTCGGATGTGTCCCTTCAGGGATCGAACTCCACATGTATTATATGTCTGTATCAAATTTTAAACCTCTGACAAAGACTACCACAGCTGAAATGTGTCTGAGTCGGGCTTCAATTCAAATAAAAGACTTTCCTGTTTATGGCCTCCTTCCACTCCTTTGTTGTATGATTGATTTTCTATTGCAGAAGTTTACCTTTGATCCTTTTCTTTACTCCATACTCCACTATTCACCTTTCTCCACTGAGAAAAATTGTCCATTTAGTCCTGTTTTTTTTTAAACCAGAATACCTTTTCTGTAATCAATATCCCTCTAGATGTTATACATATGTAGAGGTATTTAGTTCTCCTGGATCATTTCCAATCCACAATAGGATATTTCCCCCCATTCCATGACTTTTTAATTTTCTCAAGAGTCTCTCAAGAGGCAGCCTATCAAATGCTTTCTGAAAATCCAGATACACCTTTATCTACCTGTTCGTTCACACCTTCAAAAAATGAAACAGATTGGTGAGGCAAGACTTCCTTTGTCTAAATCAATGTTTATTTTGTCCCAGTAAACCACGTCTATGTGTTCAGTAATTTTGTTCTTTATAATGACTTGGCACTGACATCAGGCTCACTGCTCTGTAGTTTCCTGTATCATCCTTGAAATCCTTTTTATCCATCGATGTTACATTGACCACTCTACAATCTTCAGGTAGGCAACACCCATTAGTTACATACTCTCAAATTATGGAGAAAAAAATCCCACAGGTTTTTAGAAGAATGGAATAGGATGATTCAGAAGGAAAATGGGAAAGAGTTCCCAGTAGCCGATGTCCTTTGAAAAAGAAAAGATTACTCATTTGTGAAGGGCACTTGAGACAAGAAGCACTAAGACAGCACGGATGCAGTAGAATGCATTTTTTGATTAGTATAGCGTGGCTACAAAAACTTGTCAGGAATCAGTAGTAACAACCCTCAAATAATTCCTTAAGGAGACAAAGGAGAAATTACAAGCACAGGTTAGATTGTTTTGTAAGTTCAAATGTACATTTTTCCAATGAGATAGAAAAGGCTTTTTTCTAGGTGCAATGAGATTGGACATTTAAAGAGGTTCTTTTGGGGAACTGTCTCTGATAGTGAGAATCTGTCTCTCTAGAGAAAAATAAACAGTAGCCATAAAAATGCTGATCTTCAGCTGTGTTGGTATAAATTTGGATTATATCTGTATATTGCTTTCGCTTTGGTCATTTTGCTGTGCTATGGAGTCATAAAAGAAAAATAAGATATTGTTATCTGATGCAATTATACTGTAGCATGTCTAAATAAAAAGCTTTATTCCTGTGGAATGCTGATGTTAATTTGAGGAGAAATTTGACATTTAGAAAACTTTGAGACATGTGTCTACCTCCAGTGTACAAAGAGGTAACCCAAGGTAGCCTGGACACCCGGTCTCTTGGAGGATTCCCTCTCCTCCAATTCTTTGTACCCTCCCTTTATCTACATCTTCCCGTTTTCCCACAAACAGCAGCAAACTCACATAATTAGTACAAACATGGTCGCAACTTTATTAATACACTTCATCTCACATTTGACCCAAGCCAATAACTCAAAACAATAACTGTATTCAAACCTCATCCCTTTCCAGAGGATGCCCCCCACCAGCCATATTATTAGCAAAGTAGGTCATCCTCCACTTCCCACCCCCTCCCCCACCACCGACCTTGCTATATTACTAGAAAAGGCTGGCTTCTCTCCCCCTAGACCAGGCAAGGATCCCCCACCGGGATCTCTACCCACCCCCCCCTCTGAGAGCTGAACTCCCTCACTCTTTCACACCGGCCGTTAGGCTTCGCTGACACCATGTCCTTTGGCTCAGGACTCGTTACTGGCAAAAGGTGGTGTTACCATCCTTGCGCCACTCCCATCATGAAATGCACTGCGACCAACACCATGCCAGACAAATGGCCACTTTCAAAGCCTCTTGCCAGAAATTTAATAGGAGATCTTGCCCTACCGGTGAGAGGTGAACCCCATCTGTGTGATATAAACCCGCACAGCCAACCTCCACCCACAAATGGCACACTTGAAACCCTCCAGACTGCATAACCCACCGCTCTATTTGTCAGTTAATCCTCGCCAGGCCCCTGGACCACCTCCATTGTGACTGGCAAGAAGTCTGCAAAATAATGTCTGACCATCTGATAATCATCCCCGTCAAGATGGAACGTATTGTTGTGATGTCCTGCTGCACTGCTCGAATGAGCTGTTTACAAATCCAGCTGGATACATCATTCCCACCCAGGTGTATGATAAGTCCCGCAGGCCATTGAAGCTGACTAGCATGATGATGCACACAGGGCGGCAACTGACACCACCACATTCCACAATGTCCAAGCCATTCCAGGTGTGAACCCCAAATGAGCACCCAATGGTCATGTAGGGGCCTGACGCCTGGCCCAGTATACGAAGGAATGGCCCAATATCCACCATTCTTTCCCGCATGTATCACCATCTGTAATGACGGGAAAGCTGGCTGCCATCCAAAGGCACTGGACCCTATCTGAAAAACAACATAGCCATTAATCACTTTCCCCCCTAGACCCTTAGAGATAGGATGTGTCAAACCAATATCCACTATCATTGTGCTTCCTGTGGACATACATACCCCATGTATGCACCAGAACGCCATCTCCCAACCTGTTGAATTACTGTCACACGGAGTCCTGCTGCGCTCGTGGCAGCCCCGATACAAAAGGAGTGAGATGTAAACTGCCGATGGTCACACCCCAGGTGCCACAGCACCATGTGCAGGACTGCCATAAACTGAACTGAGTCAGCAGACGCATGTTCTCATGCAAAAAGAGCAAACCATCAGCTGCAGGTCGGAGTGCCACATAAGCTTGCATGTTTAGAACAGGACAGGTGGGTAATATCCAACCTTATTGAGGACTGCCCACTTTCCCCAACCCTTTTGATTGGACTTAGACTGAGGGAGAAAAATACGTAACTGTGCCTGTCCAACTAGCACATGCTGCCTATGTAAACCCCCTACGGATCCTGGTTTGCCAGAGCATGGGACCAATTCACTTACCCGGAATGCCCCAAAAAAGGCTACTGTGAACACTGCTCGGAACAAAAGGGACTCATATATTGAGGCTGTGACTGCCAGCAGAGCTTCCCAAATACATGCCAGCAGATCATGTGAGACCGGGCACTGCCAATCATGCCTGGCCAGGAACTACCTTACCCAGCCCTCAAGCAGTTGCCAGACCACAAAGGTAGCCCAAGAGTTGCCTCATCCTGCCGTTTTACTGAAAAAGGAAAACCCGGCTAATGCAGCCCAAACTGAAGTCCTGGACCATCCCGCAGTCTTGGTCCAAGTAATAAATAAGCCCAACAGCCCATCCAAAACTCGACCGCCTGTCCAACCCTTACCTTTGAGAAAACATCCAACCTTCTGATATCCCTGTACGTAGGCCATCCACCTTGCTGGTGCCACCGAGGATTGCAACAATGCCATCAGGTCTGGGGTTCCAATCCTCCAAAGATGTGTGGGTACTGTCGTAGCTGTCACCTCTGCTCCAGAAGCCAATATATAGAACTGTGACCACTGAAAACGGGACAACAAATCAGCTCTGGAATTTTGAATGCCTGGTACATGACAAGCACATGCCATCACATTAAGGCCAACACAAATATCTGTATCAACGCTTCTACCCACAGGCATTTAGGAGACTGCTGATTAATAGTCTCTACCACTGCTGCATTGTCACACCAAAAAACTACCCTTCTGTTCCGCAAACGATCAGGCAAAACTGCTAGGAGTACTACAATGGGAAAGAGCTCTAAAAAGGTGATGTTGCAAGCCAACCCCAATGCTCGCCACTCTGACGGCCAGGCCTCCGCGCACCAAGCCCCTTGGCAATATAGGTCAAAACCGCGACTGCCTGCAGAATCCGAGAACAGCTGTAAATTGGAATTTGAAACTTCAGGAAGTGGAAAAGCCGAGCATCATTGTACTCCATTAAGAAGGCATCCCAGACTCGTAGGTCTTCCCGCATCCCATGGGATACCCAAATGTGATGGTGCGACTTCCTGACCCCTGACATTGCCAGTGCCAGCCACCTCGAGAAGGGGCGCCCTATAGGAATGGCCCAACATGCAAAATTGAGATAACCGACCAAGGACTAAAGGTCCACAATGTGACTTTGGACACTGACCCCACTGTCGAAGCCAATCCTTGCAGCTTGTCTACCTTCTCCAGTGGCAGACACACCACTAGTGCTATGGAATCTAACTCTATGCCCAAGAAGGTGAGACATGTTGCAGGTCCCATAGTCTTCCAAGCAGCTAGCAGCATGCCAAACTCATGAGCCATCCCTTCAAAAAATGTTAATTGCATGGCAAACATATCCGATTGGTCAGGTCCCACGAATAGAAAATCATCTAAATAGTGCACCACGCTGTCAATGCCCATCTTCTGCGTTAAGACCCAATGCAAAAAAGTGCTGAAGTCCTCAAAAATGGCACAGGATATGGCACAACCTATGGGCATGCACTTGTCAAAATAGTATGCGCTGCTGAATTGAAGCCCTAGCAGCAGGAAAGCGGAGGGATGTACCGGGAGAAGCCAGAAAGAAGATTTGATGTTCACCTTTGCCATAAATGCCTCTGTGCCATATTGGTGCACCAGGGAAACCGCTGCATCAAAGGAAGCACACCTGATGGTACACGCCTCCGGTGGTATATGGTAATTTACCGACTCACCTGGTGGGAAAGATAAGTTGTGTATCAAACTAAATTTCCCAGGTTCCTGTTTGGGAACTACCCCCAGTGGGGAAATCATAAATAGCCGAAAGGGAGGGGGAAAAGTCCCTGTGATTCGGCCAAGTGCATGTTCAGCCTCAGTTTTCCCATGCACCACCTCCTCCAGACACTTCGCCGATGCCACATTCCTTGCTGTCATATCCCTTAGGCTGCCTGCTCAAAACCCTGCAACAACTGCCCCTGCCCCCTATTTCCCATACCGAAGGAGCCATGGCTGCAAGGGTTCAACCTTTACTGGTGTCAGGGTCAGCTGTAACATTGCATCGACACTTACTAGCAGGTGAGGCTCCCCTTGCCTTTTTTGCTGCATTTGGTTGTGGCATGACTACCCCCAAATAGGGAACAGGCATGTCAAAACTTGCAATCCAGGAATGGACAGGATAATTTGTTAAAGCATCAGCACAGATCCATGCCCCCCCCCCCCCATTCCACCTTTGAAAGACTTGGGGCCACCGCCATGCTCCAAAAGGACTGGGACTCTGATATTGCTCCACTCGCCCCACTCTTGGGTCCAGCTTCCCCTCCTCCCACATCCCTCCGCTTGGTAGACATTTATGTGAGCCACAAACTAACATCCTTTGTCCCCGAAGAGAGGTAGGTATTCTCTTCCATCATGTCCCGGGAATCCTCGTCATAATTTAATCAGGCCCATCCTTCATGTGCTTGAGATGCTGCCAAAATAGCTTCCCTGTAGGCCAATAACATACCATACTGCTCTGGGAAATGGTGCCCCCCAATGCTGGCAAGCCTCAGAAAGGCTCTTGTCCACTTAAGAGTGTTCCAGGACACCTTCCTCACTCTGTCAGATTTTTTTGCCGTCTTTCTGCTTCTTTCTACTCTCACCTGAACGCTTCTGCCCCTCGAGGAGCCTAAAAATATTTATATAGCATCTTTCTTGATCCTGTGCGTAGTTTTTGTGGAACCCCTTCCCATAATTCCAAATACATGACCAATGTGGACATTCTACCCCGTTTGTCCGGCCTGGCCACCCCCTTGGATGTCCTTGACGACCCACTGGATGACGTGGAAGAAGTCGATGATGTAGAGTCATGCCGACATTGGTGGGCATGTTTATGCTTGACCCTTGCCTTCCTCCCTTCCCCTTGCACTGGCCCCGAAGCAACCTCACCCTCAGAAATGCACCCGTCCCGTTCGCATGCTCACCTCACGGTGAGGCTGAAGATCTGAGTGCCATAAGAGAGTGGCCACTCTGTACTGGGATGTTCCGTGCCAAAGCCACATCCGTGGATTCTACGGCGGCTGGCTACTCTGGACCGAGATGCTCCATGCTGATGTAGAGTCCACAGGCCCGCAAGCTTGCTCCATACTGCTATGTCCGACCCTCTGTATCTTGTCCTGTTGTTCGCCTTCAGCCCCACGTTCTCTCGCCACCTGAGGGGGAGAAAAGAAAAAAAACCAGCAGACCCCGAACCAGGCACATAACCCCCAACTGATGCCCACCACCACTCCAAGTCGAGGACGAAGACCCCAACCCTTCCCCCCCCCACAGCCCAATAGGCAGCAGAACCCGTTGCCATGGATTCGATACCACCCTCGCCTGACAGCGACCAACCTCCGACTCCATAGCCCTAGGCACCAGGAGGCCCAAGAACCTATTGTCCTTGCCCAAGAGGGGCGGTGGATAACCATCCTGGGGGATATGTAGTGGTAGGGCCACCCCAGGGTCAATGCGGCCCATTCTCAGCCCCAAGCCCAATTTGCATGATCTGCCTCCATGCCCCTATGCCACCATCCCCCTCGCGGTGACTCTCCAAAACCCCAGACCCGCTCTGCATCTCGCCCCCCCTCCTGGTCCACCCCCCCCCCGGTGGACCCACTTCCCAACCACCCCAACCCCTACCTCACCCCCCCCCCAAGGCACTACCCTCACTGTTACCATGTCCCCCACCTGTCCCCACATCCTCTATACTCAATACCAGGGCCAGCCCGTCCATTGAGTGAGAATATTTTTTGCACAGGGCCCCACGTTTCAGGAGACCCCGTGCAAAGAACATTCTGCTTTAAAAGTAAATATTAAAATTTAAAAAAAAAAAAGCTGGCTGATGCCGCTGCCTCCGCGGCAGAATCGAGTGTCCCGCTGGGCCCTCCCCACCCGGCAGAGCCCTCCCTCCCCGCCTCAGTCCCTCCCCGCGTCGGCTTTCAGAGCCGCAAAGGGAGAGTGTCCTTTCACGGCTCTGTTAAGCCCGCAGTGGCTGATGGGAACTCTCCCTTCACGGCTCTGAAAACGGCACGGAGATGGACTGAAGCAGGGAGGGAGGGCACTGCCGGGCAGGGGGGCCCTGCAGGACACTCGATTCTGCTGCTGCTGCGGCAGCAGTGGCAGCAGCAACCAGCTTTTTTTTTATTTTAAATTTTCCCTGGGCTGTTGGGGGGGAGGGGGGTTATGACTGGAAATGGGCTGATGGGGGGGAGGGAGCGAGGGGGTTAGGACTTGAGGTGGACTGATGGGGTTAGGACTGGTTATGGGCTGTGGGCTAATGGGGGGGGTTAGGACTGGTAATGGGCTATGGGGGGCTAACTCTGGAAATGGGGTGATTGGGGGGGTTAGGACTGGTAATGGGCTATGGGGGGGCTAAGACTGGAAATGGGCTGATGGGGTTAGGACTGGAAGTGGGCTGATGGGGGGGTTAGGACTGGTAATGGGCTATGGGGGGGCTTAAACTGAAAATGGGGTGATGGGGGCCTTCGGACTGGTAATGGGCTGTGGGGGGCTAGGACTGCTAATGGGTTGGGGAGGTTGCTAGGACTGAAAATGGGCTGAGTGAAAGGGGAGGCTTGAACTGCAAATAGATGATGGGGAGAGGGGCTTGGAATGGAAATAGGCTGTGAGGGGAGGGAGCTAGGGACAGGCAATGGGCTGATGGAGGGGCTAGGATAGGACTGGAAAATGGGTGTTGGGTGAAGCTAAGATTGAAAATGGGCTGTGGTGGGGGCTTGGATTGAAATGGACTCATGGAGGGGCTAGAATTGGAAATGTGCTGAGTAGAGGGGAGCTAGGATTTGACATGGGCTGATGGTGGGGCTAGGAAAGGACTAGAAATGGGCTGATGGGGGGCTGGGATTGGAAATAAGCTGATGGTGGGGCTAGGATAGGACTGGAAATGGGCTGATGCGGGGACTAGAAGGGAGCGAATGCTGAGTGGGGCTGGAACTAGAAGGGAGCTGATGTTGGGGGAGGATTAGAATGGGATGGGGCTGGGAGAGTGAAATGGAGAGGGGAAAATATTTTGTGTGGGAGGGAAGAAAAATCTACAATTGGCCGGGTATTGGGAGAGTAAGTGGGGACTGAGGATGAAGGGGTAAAATTTGAGTGGATGAAATAGGAATGAGGAAAGAGCAAAAGGAAAAAGATTAGTATGTTAAAGCAGATGTAGAAAGAGAATGGAAAAAACTAGAAGAGAGAAGAAAGGACAAATGGACAGCAGACAATGCAGAGTTAGCAGAAGACATGAAGAAACCAGAAGAAAGTGACTGGAGCAATTGCAACTGAAAAAAAAACATGCACAAACGGTAAAAAGATATCTTTATTTTGAATTTATTAACCAGAATATGTCAGCTCCTACCGCTACCTGACAAATTCCCCATGTTAGCAAACGGCCTGATCCTAAACCCTAGGACGCCACATGCTGGCGCTCACCAGCCCTGTCACCACTGCTCCAAGGCACCACAATGACATACCCGACTGGCAAGAGGTCTGGCCTCAGGTAGGAAACCAGTGCTTCAAGTCCGCCGTCTAACAAATACTGTTATAGCAAACGCTGTGAAAAGCTCTTATTCAATCACTCACCCACAGAAGGAAAACTCAAAGACAGGCTGGAATGCAAACAGGATCTTTAATGTGCACACAGGATCAGACAGAGAGCCGGTTCCCTCCAACAAAAAAGTCTGAGTCCCGAGGGACGTCCTTCAATGCCTTAAATACAGTATAATTTCAAACTCATTCTGTAATCCCATTTGCCACAGGTATTTCTTGTCCACCAATCAGCAGCCCCTGGGGAAGGTACCTGGGTGACCTGTCCAAACCGGTGTGCTCTGGTCTTTTGGTTTCTGGGCTAGGGGATACTGTGCTCAGACCTGGAGTGGGGGAAGGGTGTCTACTGAAATAGCAGGCTGATTACTTTATGTAAGAGCCTCATGGCTGCCTCATTCCCCCCTTTTTAAGTGAGACCTCAACCGCTAGAGGCGGTTGAGGGCTGCATTACTGGAGGCAAGCCGCAGAGGGGTGTATTGGGTCAGGGCCATGACATTGGCAATCGCCTTGCGTTCTACCAGGGTGTCAAGGGTGGTGATAATGAAGCGGTAAAGAATCGGGATACAACATGGCAGAATGGCACATAGCAGTAAATAAAAAGAACCCCTACCACTGGGATTTTTAGTCCCCCTGGCCAACTGAACCACTTCATAAACCACCCAGGACCCATGGACGGGTCAGCAACATGATTAACTAGATCACCTAGATCTTGGATAGAGTGTTCAATGGAAACACTTGCATCAGTGAGTTCAAAACAACACACACCCTATACCCTCTATAGCAACTCCTGCACAAAAGTTTTTGTTCCGTGTGCACAAGTTGCTGTTCTGACTGTAAAAGGTTGCAGGGCCTGCAGAGGCCTCTTTCCTTTGGGACAAAGGAGGGCCGTGTGCAAAAAGTCTGCAGAGGCCTCTTTCCTTTGGGGCAAAGGCTCTTTCCCTGGGATCCACCCTTATCAGCATATTAATGGCTTTTATTCTTGCTAGTGTTGAGTCATTCTGGCTGCACCCTGCCATTCCCTTTGCTTCATTAATCACTGGCACTGTAGTCTTCAGGGCATATGAGTACTTTGTATCACCAGCTTTGTTTGGCCTGTTTAACTTGTCCAGGCTTGCCCAGCTTGCTCAGGCCTGTTTAACCTGTTCAGGCCTGGCATGTCTTTTCTTGTGCTGGGTCCATTTTCTGTGCACTTTCAGGCCTGACCTGTTTCTTAGCTAGGTCCATTCTCTGTGCACTTCTGTTCAGAGTATGGTTCCCCCTGGCTTTACTCTTGTTGTGCTGGGCTCTGGGTACTCATTTTCTTAGCCCACATGCTTTTTCCGTGTCATCATAATGTATTACAGCCTCAGGCAAGGATGCAGCCATACTAGACATACCTATCAGCCAATTTCCCTTCATTCCCAATTTTTCTTTTTCTTTTCTTGTTTATGGGGCAAAGGTAATCCCACTAAGGGCAATGGACAAGCAACCATTTGAGACAGATATTGAGACAGATAGGGGTCATCAGAAAAGCAGCTTCTGGTACTGTTCCTTAGAGACAACATACATTGTAACATCATTTTCTTGCAGCTGGTCAATAATATTGAAAACACATAACATGAAAGTATGTCAAAAGCAGCAGTGCTTAATAATGTGATAAATAAAGTTCTGAGAATAGTACAGCAAAAACTTGAGCTGGTGTGGGCATTGCAGTTGCTGAAGCCGAAATGGCTTGTAGATTTCAGTTACTTTCTAAGAAAACAATATTAAAAGGATAACAATACAATCATTCACAGAAGCCCCCAAACCCCCCCCCCCCCAGTCAGTCCAACAGTTCTTTTTCCTGCCTCTCAGCAGTTCCCCAGGACCTCGCAGTGTGCTTCACCTTTCTCTGAAGTTCAAGTTCTGTCTCTCTCAAAATTTGAACCTCTCATTCTCATAGGCAGACACCCTGGCCCGTTTTCAATGTGACACACTGATCCAGATAGGGACTCCTTAACACATCTCAGCGGTGGGCAGCTCAGAGTTCTAGGGATGGTCTGCTCCATCTGGACCCCGGCCACTTTCCTCTGCTGGACTCTCTGGATTGCAATTGGTGACATGGCTCCAGGCCTTATTCAGAAAAGCAGCACCAATATTGAATGAAAGAAAACCTAAATATGCTGGATTAGATTTCACAATGAAATAAACTTAACTTCCTCCACATTTACCAAGATCACATCCTACAAATATTGCTGTTTAAGCTTTCAATAGTCTATCAGTAACTATCTCGTATGGTGTCAATTTTTATCTGGCAGTTTGATTAACTTCTTGTCTCTCTGTCACTGGAGATTCACTTGCTGGTAGTGAACATTCCATTATGCCCTTAACTGACCTTTACATGCTCCCCCTTTGCCCATGCATGCCTGGCCAGGACATGCAGAGGCAAAAAGGAGGCAAAAAAGCATCTGGAAGTACCACATGGCCAGTGTAGGTCCTCCAAAACCCATCAGGGTGCACCTAGCCTGTCTCCAGGTGTCCATTTCCAATTATTGAGTATGTGTTGGGGCCTAGATGAATTCCTAAATTGAATATTCTGGAGATGGCATAGTTGAATAAAGTGCTCATCATTTTTTTTGTTTACATATTCATTAGCCAGATACATCACTTCACATCATTGAATTACCTTCATCAGTTTACTGTCTATCAGAGTCCTTCCTCTTAATATCCCACTTCATCCCTCAGAACACTCCCCCATCACCTGCATCATTCCACCAACCACATATTCCCCCATTACATGCATCATTCCACCAACCACATACGTAGGTCACATTCATGTTTTTATACCATACTAATGTATCCTTATTTGGCAAGGCTGCTAAGGAACATTAAACAATTGTTTAAAAACTTAGTATTGTTTCTTTTCTCTCATTCTTTTTTAAACCTCTCCTGGATCATTGCTGACAAGCAAGATTTGGTTTTGTCCAATCAACTCATGTTAATGTTATTGTTATATTTGTAAATAACTTTACAAATATTTCCATATTTTTCTGGGAACTCAGTTCCATCTTCCCAATAAATTAAATGTACTTTTCACATTTAATTTAAAACCTAATAATACCTGAGACTGGCATCAAACTGATCTGAAAACCCTCTATGAGGTGCTTGCCACAGGATATAAAATCCCTTTTAATTTTTAATTTTGTATATGCAGTCAAAACCAAATATATGTACCAGAGATAAAATTCAGGCTTTAAAAAGACAAGTAAAAAAATCTTCATTTCTTCATAATCTTATAAGGATTTTCTCTCCCCTTTTAAGTTCTAACAAATGTGTTGCAGCTAATTTTCACACATCAGCTTTGCCCTACAGATATTGTTAACAGTAATTTGACAGTCCTTCTTCAGCCTTACACAGTCAAGATGCCGCTCAGACATTTTGAGGATGCTCAAAGGAGGCACCCCCCATGGTTCCAGAAGCTTAAACTCTACAATCTAAATTGATGACCAGAGGATTGTTTGGAGACTAGGTGTGGCGTTTGCTAGGAGAAAGACTCCTAGGTGATTTTTTGTTTGTCCTCTCTAATGTGCCTCCATTTATCTGCTAGAAGAAGGAACTCCTCCCAGTATCTTTCTATAGCTATGCAAACTATCTCAGCAGTTTCAATCACCCCCCACTCACTGCTGAGAGGTGTGACCAAAACACCTGGTTCCCTGACCACTGATCATACATGAAACATAGCAATGAAACTGGATATGCATCAAACAAAGCAATTGTCTTCCTTCACTGCTATACCAGTACTACAGTCCACACACAGCAAACCCCACCCCCCTTTCCAAACTGTCCCCTTCCCTGCAATCAGTAGACCTGGTGTTTTTCACTCTTTGGGGACACAGGGGCGACTCGTCAATAACTTCACCTTTTACTGATAGAGTATCAAAATCAATCCTGAAATATAAAGACCTAATGTCTGGACAAAAACTTTCTTTCCCTAATGTCACAACTAAACACAGAGACACTAAAGGTTTTTACATAACAGCACATTTACCACATGGGCCAGCCATGAATCTATACAGGGAAGCTGGTCCGGATACTCCCCCACCACAATTCAGCCTCCGGACCCCATGCTCTAATCACAATTTGAAAAATCACAATTTACAGTGCAAATCTTGTAATCCCAATTCTAGGAATGCAATGTTCAGTGTAAATTTTCCAATCCCACTTCTGGGAATACAATATACAATATAATCCAGGCAACAGGCAGAGTTTGGTTGCACAAAACACACAGGACCACAAAGGGAAAAAGAAAAAAGGGAAAACAGAAAACAGAGACGTCTCAGCAGCGAATACGTTACAAATACACATTACACTTTACACACACTAGCATAGGATTTAACTTTTTCCATGAGGATAATAGTAGCTAGCTATTTTTCTAATGTCCACTAGATGGAGCTCCAGGATCACTAGCACAAAAAAGCCCCCAACACGAGAAGCACATGGCAACACAAAAGAAGCCCCCAGCACTAGAAGCACATGGCAACACAAAAGAAGCCCCCAGCACTAGAAGCACATGGCAACACAAAAGAAGCCCCCAGCACTAAAAGCACATGGGGCAACACAAAAGAAGCCCCCAGCACTAAAAGCACATGGGGCAACACAAAAGAAGCCCCCAGCACTAAAAGCACATGGGGCAAAGGCTCTAAATAAATCACCCCGATCATCGGAGAATTGCGATCAGCGCAATTATTCTTGAAAGGCACACTTAAGGGGGTTAAGTACTAATATTTTAGGCAATTTTTTTAAATAGCTTTGGCAGCGCTGCACTTTAAATACCTTTAAGGGGCCCGAGGTGGCAAAGTTAAATTTATACTGCAGTCATTTACTGGCGCTTGCAAGCAAGCGCCCCCCCCCCCCCTTTTTTCTTATTCAGATTCAGATACAGCAGATTCAGATACAGATACAGACAGGACGAGCAATGGTTTCAGGGCCACTAAGGCCCCTATTAGGACTACTCGTTGCGGTTGATCGGGCCGCTACAGGTTCCCAGAAATTACCAGGACTCACAGATAGAGTACAGAAAGTAGCAGTACTCACCAGAACTCTGATCAGACAGGTAGTTTGGATGCCAGTCTATCCAGCCGGTTTTCAACCGAGGATTCAGCCGCAGGGACCGACTGGCCACACAAGTCAAAGAGTCCTTCGGAGCACAAAGGGGCCCCGTGGCGCCAAGGATCGTTAATCACCTGGAGGGGTCGGTCCCTGACCGGTGGAGGCCCCGATCCTGCAAAAAGCAGTAGTCTTCCCACTGTGGGTGTGATGAGAGAGAGGCTTTTCTTTTAAATTTTTCCTGGCCAATGCACCAAAATGTTATAGCAAACGCTGTGAAAAGCTCTTATTCAATCACTCACCCACAGAAGGAAAACTCACAGACAGGCTGGAATGCAAACAGGATTTTTAATGTGCACACAGGATCAGACAGAGAGCCGGTTCCCTCCAACAAAAAAGTCTGAGCCCCGAGGGACGTCCTTCAATGCCTTAAATACAGTATAATTTCAAACTCATTCTGTAATCCCATTTGCCACAGGTATTTCTTGTCCACCAATCAGCAGCCCCTGGGGAAGGTACCTGGGTGACCTGTCCAAACCGATGTGCTCTGGTCTTTTGGTTTCTGGGCTAGGGGATACTGTGCTCAGACCTGGAGTGGGGGAAGGGTGTCTACTGAAATAGCAGGCTGATTACTTTATGTAAGAGCCTCATGGCTGCCTCAATACCACTGCTCATTCAGCGCAGGAGGGAACTGGGCTAGTGGGGCCACGAGGCTCAGACCGCCCAGATCTCTCCCGCGATTGCAATCCTGCCACCCCATCAAATCGCCCATGTCACCAGGCAGGGTGATTTGACTCAGCACCTTCCCTGTCCCTCCTCGGGCCTACAGGTGCCAGGCCCAGGGTTACCATCGGCCCCATGTCCCTGTGGCCTGCTTCATTTATGGCACAAAGTTACATTTTGGAGTCTAACTTCAGAAAAAATCTTTAAAACAATACCGAACAGCTTTAATTTTGCTACCATGAGCTTATTAGTATAACATGTGCATGTGTATTTGTGATAAAAAAACAACCCTTCAGTTAATAATGCAATTAGATATATATAGACATTGTATAATGAATCTGTTTGCTAAGTAAATTTTAGGAATGTTAAGATCTTATTATATCTGATTTATTAAAGTAGAAACTCAACACAATACCATACTGACATTATAGTTTTCGTTGGCATTCCTTTCCCCTTGAAAAGACCTCATGCTGAACGGACTGACAAACAGGCCAGTCAAACATGCCCCTTTCTGTTACTGCTGGTTGGTACTGGGTAAATGAGTTGCATGCATGTATTGTATGTTTATGGTAGAGTTAGGTATTCTATAATTGTATTATATTTTGCTTTTGTTAATTAATCTGTATTACCTGTGATAGAGACTGGAAATAACTCCTTCCTGTGTTCTTTTCAAGACTATGGATCTTTTCTTCTTTATGTATGTGAATAATGAACAGTGCAGCTACACCAAAGGAAAAATTTAAGTCCTCCAAACCCATGAGGTAATTTATAAGAACAAGTGTTTGCCAAGACTAGACATAGCCAAAGAAGCACTGGGTATCATAGAAATCATCTCCAAATAGAGGACAGCACTGTTAGATCCAATTATGCAAAAGGTTTTGAAATATGAAAGTACACATTCAGAATCTGTCTCCATCATTAAACTTCAACAAGCATTCCGACAAGTGGAAGGGATAGGAGGGAATCTACTAGTACACATAGAGAAGGAAGCAACCCGGCCAATCATAGATTTTTCTTCCCTTCCACACAAAATATCTTTTCCCCTCTCCATCCTCATTCCCCCAGCCCCATCCCCTTCTGTCCTTCCCCAACATCTGTTCCCTTCTAGTCCCATTCTCCTGTTCCCCCACGTCAGCCCTTTTCCAGTCCTAGTACCCCCATCAGCTCATTTCCAGTCCAAGCTCCCCCCATTAGCCCATTTCCAGTCTTCGCCCCCCCATCAGCCCATTTCCAGTCCAAGCTCCCCCCCATTAGCCCATTTCCAGTCTTAGCCCCCATCAGCCCATTTCCAGTCCTATTCCAGTCCCCCATCAGTCCATTTCCAATCCAAGCTCCCCCATCAGCCCATTTGCAATCCTAGCCCCCTTATTGACCATTTCCAGTCCTATTCTAGGCCCCATCAGCCTATTTCCAGTCCAGTCCCCCCCCCCCATTAGCCCATTTCCAGTCCTAGCCCCCCATCAGTCCATTTCCAATCCTAGCCACCCATCAGCATATTTCTAGTCCTAGGCCCACCATCAGCTCATTTCCAATCCTAGCCCCCCCTCAGCCATTTCCTGTCCCCTTCCAGCCCCCCATCAGCCCATTTCAGTCCAAGCTCCCCATCGGCCCATTTCCAATCCTAGCTCCCCATCAGCCATTTCCAGTCCTATTTCAACCCCCATCAGCCCATTTCCAGTCCAAGCTCCCCCCCCATTAGCCCATTTCCAGTCTTAGCCCCCCATCAGCCCATTTCCAGTCCTATTCCAGTCCCCCATCAGTCCATTTCCAATCCAAGCTCCCCCATCAGCCCATTTGCAATCCTAGCCCCCTTATTGACCATTTCCAGTCCTATTCTAGCCCGCCATCAGCCCATTTCCAGTCCAGTCTCCCTCCCCCCATTCGCCCATTGCCGGTCCTAGCCCCCCATCAGCCCATTTCCAGTCCAAGCTCCCCCATCAGCCCATTTGCAATCCTAGACCCCTCATCGGCCATTTCCAGTCCTATTCTAGCCCCGCCAATCAGCCCATTTTCAGTCCTAACCCCCTCCCCCCATCAGCTCATTTCCAATCCTAGCCCGCCATCAGCCATTTCTAGTCCTATTCCAGCCCCCATCAGCCATTTACAGTCCAAGCTCCCCCATCAGCCATTTCTAGTCCTATTCCAGCCCCCCATCAGCCATTTACAGTCCAAGCTCCCCCATCAGCCATTTCTAGTGCTATTCCAGCCCCCCATCAGCCCATTTCCAATCCTAGCACTGCCGTCAGCCATTTCCAGTCCTATCCTAGACCATCCTGAAAAGCCCTGCACTTGTTTAAGCGGCTTCAGAGGGAGCCAGGGAGGCCTGCCCGAGGCCCTGGCTCACCTCTGCACAACTGCCAGTGTGAAGAGTGGTGTTTTCCCTCACGCTGGCAGCTGTGGTCTCATGAAGCGTTCTGAATGCTGTGACTGGTTAAAGGGCATTTCCCGGCACTCGCACGCTTCACGAGCACACAGCTGTCAGCATGAGGGAAAACACTGCTTTTCGCACTGGTGGCTGTGCAGAGGTGAGCCAGAGCCTCGGATGGGCCTCCCTGGTTCCCTCTGAAGCTAGCATTTCAAAGAGCAATGCATGAGAATGAAGTTTGCACGGGGCCCTGTGCGAACAACATTCTCGCACAATGGACGGGTATCAGTTTCATATGATTACTGTGCATTGAGTGGAGAGGGAGAAGATCCTCAGGTACCAAGAAATGTAATTAGAAACCAAGACAATGTGGCAGAAAGGTACAGAAATATTTTTCAGCGTATTGGGAGCCACAGACTTGATTAACAGGAATTTCCAATTACATCTTGACAAGTTGCCAATGCACATTACATCTGGTGAATTCCAAATGGAAGCTCTCGTCAACATAATCCAAGTACTATGGCAAGCATTAGCAGTAAATTTGAGAGACTGAGATAATACTCCACATACTCTGGCATAGGAAACCAGTTCATTACTCATTTATCTCATGTGCACGTTAATGAAGGATACCAGGCAGTCAGGGAAGGTGCTTAAGTAATGTCAGGAAGTGTGGGAATATTGTTTTGCACCAATATCCTTTAGAGCCTATTTCCATAGCATGCACATCCAGCTGGTGGGCATGCTCAAATCAAAGATGGGCTCAATTTAAACCCAATTCCACAATCACGCATATAGACGTGCCCATGATTCCAGAATTGGGGACATAGACTGGAAATGGCGTGGCATGCACAAACCATTATGGAGAAACGTGGGCCCTTGCTGTCATAACGGGAAATAGGTAGGCACGGCGCATGGTTTGGACATCCCCATGCTCATCGTATTCTGAAAAAATGCATGTTTCCAATCCTGCCCGTATCTACACGGCCACATCTCTACTGCTAAAACATGTATCTCCTCAACTGCTCCTCAGGCCCGATTCTGTATGCCACGGGAACGTTTTGTTCCTGCGGTACAGAATCGGATCCTAATGAACCCGTCCTGCTCAGGGCTGTCCGTACGGCCTGGACATGCCCCTTTCAGAATTGGGCTCCACATCACATCACTGATGATATGACATAAATTATCATATCTCTCACTACCCTTATCTAGGGGTGATATAGCCATAGTAAAGTCTGAGATGAAACAAGCACAGATGTTGTTTGTTTTCTTTGTAGAGATGGTTGGAAAAGATTTTTAATTTAAAGATATCATGGACTTATGTATATTTAACATTTATCAAAGTCGGGTACTTTATAGTTGAAAACAATTTCCTATGAGAAGTCACCAGTTGCATGAATTCTCATGGAGAAATGGGGCCGATATAAAAACACCACAGTGATCAGCTGTGGTGCTTAAATATTGGCGGGATATGCAGTGATAGTATCTGGATAGGAGTTGCCACTGAATATTCAGGATGAGCAGTGCTATAAGTGCCGGCTGAATATCACACTAAGCGGATAAGTACAAATGAATATTGTGGTATGCCCCCTTAGCCAGCCAGCCTCCCATGCGTTGTCCGACTAAGGCTTTTGAATATTTCCCCAAGTATTCTTTTTAGTTTCTTTCTAAATGACTGGTATATATCAGCTAAATCTTGGGGGAAAAGAGAATTCTTTGGGTTAAATCTGATAGATCTGTGTATTTTAGAAGTCAGTGTTTTTGCTGAGTCAGTCAGGTCTTAGTACCACCAGAGAGCTTTGTATTTAAGTCAAAGAAGAGTATAGCTTAGCATAGAAAATAAATTAAGTGTAAATAGACTCTGAAATTTGTTTCTAGACAGCTTTTCGTTTCAATCAACTCAGACTATCTTAAACATAAAAAGTTAGAGTAAATAATTACTGAAATAAAGTTGTTTCCAGAGAACTCTTTACCTAAATTAAATTAGAGCATAGCTTAGCATAGAGGTAGAATAGTCCTGAGTAGGAAGAAATAAACTTGTTTCTAGTGACCTTTACAAAAAGGCCTTTCAGTTAGAAAGCAAAAGATCTGTGAAGTTGTCTGACAAGTGACAGATCAAAGGGGCAATTTAAAAGGCCCCTTCTATTGCTGTGTGAGTCACCCAGGAAATTGGTAAGCCTTTA
This sequence comes from Ichthyophis bannanicus, assembly GCA_033557465.1. Classification (NCBI taxonomy): domain Eukaryota; kingdom Metazoa; phylum Chordata; class Amphibia; order Gymnophiona; family Ichthyophiidae; genus Ichthyophis; species Ichthyophis bannanicus. The sequence continues at coordinate 182,992,935 of CM066034.1, forward strand.
CCTTAGAAGCAAGCCAACTTTTAATAGGTCTTCATCCCCCCCCACACCTTGCTCCCACCCACCTCTGGGATAATCGTAGCTTTATAGGCTCTTAAAACTTTTAAAGGGAAGGAGTTGCCCATATTCACTCTCAGGTGCAGCTGTTTATCCTCATCAAGCATACATTAAGGATCTGAGATTAATTAATCTAGAAGTGAACAAAGTCCTTTAAATGTATGTATTAGTATAAGTATCCCCAGCTTAAATACATAAACAGAACCTTAAAACTAAGATGCAGACAGCAGTCTAGCAGCAAGATGGGGGCTTTCCAGTCTTTTACATTGAGTGTCATATGTATGATTTTCTCCCAGTTGGTGAGGTGTCTTATGTGTGCACTAGGTACAAGGAGCTCTTTGATCTCAGGGAACGAGTCCGATCTTTGGAGGCTAGAGTAGCAGACTTAGAGGACAAAGGAAGACAAAGAGGTACATAGACGAGACTTACAAGGGCATAGTACTGAAGGCCCACCTTCAGTCTGCCAGCATCCTTGTTGCCATGGAGGAGAGAAGTCATGTGATAGGAGAGCATCACCCTGGTGTGGCAGGAAGTGATCCTCTAGCTATTACCTGTTCTCCAGATAATGTGAAACCCTTTCATACTGAGGTTTCTCCAAGGCCATGTGCCCACGAGGGAAGGATTAGGACAGCCGTTATAGTTGCTGAATCGATCATTAGGCATGTAGATAGATGGGTGACTGGTGGACATGAGAATTGCCTGGTAACATGCCTGCCTGGTGCGAAGGTAGCAGACCTCATGCGTCACTTAGACAAGGCCTTAAATAGTGCTGGGGAGGAGTCCGATGTCTTGGTACATGTTGGTACCAATGACATAGGAAAGTGTGGTAGGGAAGTTCTGGAGGCCAAATTTAGGCTTTTAAGTAGGAAGTTGAAATCCAGAACTTCCAGGTTAGCATTCTTTGAAAAGCTTCCCGTTCCACATGCAGGACCCAAAAGATAGGCACAGCTCCAGATCTCAATACATGGATGAGACAATGGTGCAAACATGAGGGTTTTGGATATCTTAGGAACTAAGCAACATTCTGGGAAAGGAGGGGCTTTTCCGAAGGGACGGGCTCCACCTTAACTGGAATGGAAATGGGCTGCTGGCATTAACCTTTAAAAAGGAGATAGAGCAGCTTTTAAACTAGATAATAGGGGAAAGCTGACATTGCTCCAAGAGCGTATCACTTGGAAGGATGTATCCTTGAAGGATACTAGCAAAAGACTGAAGTTAGGGCACATCGAAAGAAAGGTTCCAATAAAGACAAAAGTAACCCAAATGACCTTAAGTACAGAGCAGACAGAACTTAAATATTCCAAATTACCCCTGCCTACCCATAATCAGATTAATATGAATAAAATACAGCCTTTAAAATGCATGTCCTCCCTGCCTTTGTATGACCTTTGTAGTATGTTGTGAACCGCTTTGATTGAAGGAAAAGGCGGTATACAAAACATGTCAAATAAATAAATAAAATGCTTATATGCAAATGCTAGAAGTCTAAAAAATAAGATGGCAGAGTTAAAATATATAGCACTAAATGAGAAGTTAGATAAGATTGATATCTCAGAGACATGGTAGAAAGAGGACAACCAGTGGAACACTGTGATACCTGGGTACAAATTATATCACAATGATAGAGTAAATCAAATTGGTGGAGGGGTTGCACTCTATGTGATAGAAGGCATTGAGTCACACAGGATTAAAGTTTTGCAGGAAACAAAATACACTGTAGAAAATCTATGGATTGAAATTCTATGTAAAAAGGGGAAGATGATGGCAGTGGTGGTTTACTGTTGATCGCCTGGCCAGAATGAACAAACGGATGATGAAATCTTCAAAGCAATCAGGGAAGCAGCACTGTGATAACAATGGGTAATTTCAATCACCCTGGTATCAACTGGGTCAGTTCACAGCAAGACATGCTAGGGAGATAAAGTTTGCATATGAAATAAATGTCTGCTTCTTGGAGCAGCTGGTTTATGAACTGACAAGAGGGGAAGCCATCTTGGACTTAATCCTTAGTGGAACAAAAGATCTAGTGCAAGAGATAAGGTTGTTGGGGGCCACTTGACAATAGTGATCATAGCATGATCGCATTTGATTTAATAAATGGAGGAAGGATGGTAAGGAAATCCACAGTGCTACCTTTTAACTTTCAAAAGGGAGACTATGTTAAAATGAGAAAAACAGTTAAGAAAAAACTAAAAGGAGCAGCTGCAAAAGTTAAAGATTTACATCAAGCATGGGTGGTGTTTAAAAATACTATCTTGGAAGCCCAGACCAGCTCTATTCCACACTTTAAAAAAAGTGGAAGGAAGTCCAAAAAACTGCCAGTATGGTTTAAAGGTGAGATCAGAGAGGCTGTTGTAGCCAAAAAAGCATCTTTTAGGAAATTTAAAAAGGAGCCAAATGATAAAAACTGGAAACAACATAAGCACTGGCAAGTTAGAGGCAAGGCATTGATAAGGCAGGCAAAGAGAGAATTTGAAATAAAGCTTGCTGTGGAAGCAAAAACACATAATAAAAACTTTTTCAAATGCATTCATAGGAAAAAACCTCTGAGAGAGTCAATTCAACCATTGGATAATAGAGGGGTAAATGGGGCACTAAAAGGGAACAAAGTCATAGCAGAGAGACTGAATTAATTATTTGCTTCAGTCTTTACTGAAGAAGATGGGTGAAAGGGGGGTAGACTCAGGAGTAATATGCATAAATATTTCCTTATGGAAAGAGGGGTAGATGTGTGGAATAGTCTCCCAGTGGAGATGGTGGAAATGAGGACAGTATCTGAATTCAAAAAAGTATGGGGCAAACACAGAGGATCTCTAAAGGAAAAAAGGGGACTGTTGTCGTTGATATGGAAGGGCAGACGAGATGGGCCATTTGGGCTTTTTCTGCCATTATGGTTCTATGTTTCTAAGATATAGGGAAGTTGCCCATGCCTGAAATAGTATTTAAAGCTGATGTAGCAGAAGAATTAAAATAAATATCGATAAACCGGGAAGATGTGTTACAACTATTTGATAACTGAAGAGTAGCAAATCACTTGGCTGGATGGTATACATCCAAGGGTGTTGAAAGAACTGAAATATGAGATTGCAGACCTACTATTACTAATCTTTGAACTATCATTAAAATCATCAGTAATAACTGAAGATTGGAGGATGGCCAGTGTAACGCCAATTTTAAAAATGGTTCCAGGTGTGATCTGGGAAACTACAGACTGGCGAGCCTGATGTCAGTACTAGGAAAAATGATAGAAACCATTATTAAGAACAAAATTTCTGATCATATCGATAGTCATGGTTTAATGGGAGACAGCCAACATGACTTTAGCCAGGGAATATTTTTTTTTAAGATATAAATAAACAGGTAGACAAAGATGGGTTGGTTGATGTATTGTATCTGGATTTTCAGAAAGCCTTTGACAAGCTTCCTCATGAAAGACTCTTGGCAAAATAAAAAGCCATGGGATAGAAGGCAGTGTACTATTGTGGATTAGGAACTGGTTAAAAGATAGAACGCAGAGGGTTGGTTGTTGTTAAGTGCCATTGAGTAGATAGAGCTAAATGGTCAATTTTCCCAGTGGAGAAAGGTGAATAGTGAAGTATGTCGAGGATCTGTGGTGGGTCCCCTGCTTTTTAATATATTCATAAATGACCTGGAAATGTGAATAACGAGTGAGGCAACCAAATCTGAAGATGACACACAATTATTCAAAGTTGTTAAAACCCAAGAGGATTGGGAAAAATTAGAAGAAGACCTTAATAAATTGGAAGACTGGACGTTCAAATGGCAGATGGAATTTAATGTGGACAAGTGCAAAATTATGCACCTAGGAAAGAACAACCCAAACTATGGTTACATGATGCAAAGTTTCACATCAGGAACCACCACCCAGGAAAAAGATTTAGGTATCATCATGGATAGCATGTTGAAACCCTCTGGCCAGTGTGCCGTGGCGGCCAAGAAAGCAAATAGAATGCTAAGAATCATAAGGAAAGGAATGAAGAGTAAAATAAAGTATATTATAATGCCTCTGTATTGTTTCATGGTGCGACTGCACCTTGAATATTGTGTGCAATTCTCATTGCCGTATCTTAAAAAGGATACAGCATTATTAGAAAAGGTACAGAGAAGAGCCACCAAAATGGTAAAGGGGATGGAAGGATACCCTTATGAGGAGAGGCTAAAAAGGTTAGGACTCTTCAACATGGAAAAGAGACAGCTGAGGGTAAATGTAGATCGATTGTTTATGCCATCAAAAGTAGAAAGACTAGGGGACATGCAATGAAGCTACAGTGTAACCCATATAAGACTAATAAGAGAAAATATTTTTGCACTCAACGCGTAATCAAACTCTGGAATTCGTTAATGGAGGATGTAGTAAAAGCTGTTAGTGTAGATGGGTTTAAAAAAGGTTTGGACAAGTTCCTGAAGCATAAACCACTATTAAAGGGAACTGGGGAAAGCCACTGCTTGTCCCAAAACAAGCATTGTGGAACCTCTGTGTCTTCTGGAGAAACTCCTAGGTACTTGTGACCCAGATAGGCCTCTGTTGGAAACAGGATACTGGACTTGATGGACCTTGGTCTGACCAAGTATGGCATATATTATGTTCTTATGAGTTCTTTTGAGTCCTTGCAGACCAGTTTACACCAATGGGAATTTGCCCTGTTTCCAGTTGTGGAAATGCATGTGAAAGTTTTCACAAGTTTTCAGTGATGCTCATTTGCATTCATAGGCAGTCTTTCACAACGAATGGCTGCTTAAACACAATAAATACCGTGGGGTCCATATTCAGCGGTGGTGGTCAGCATTTTTGAAGTGTCTGGCTGTCGCAGCTGCTGAAAATAAACCTGGATATTCAGCACCGGTCTATCCAGTATCCAGTGCTGAATATTTGGTTTTAAAAAAATATTATGTCACTATTAGAGTGTAATTAATAAAACTAGAAAAAACACTCAATTATAACAAAATATAATAAATACATAAATATGGTCACAATCTTCACCAGGTACAATAATGGTCAGCTTCATTCAAATGCAAAGATAAGGTCTCAGTAGTCTTGGGCCAGTGTTTTCCATGACATTATTTACAAACACCATCAAAAATAGCCCTTTTCACATCAACGACCTTACTTGCCAACAGATCCCCAATAGTAAAACAAGAGAGCCAGACATATCAACTTATCTTGTATTCATTTCAGATATTGTCTTAGCACTCCAAGCCCCACAAATCAAACCAATAAATACCACTAAGAAACCCCTTAATCTGGGCATATACCCCATCAATATTACTTCTATGTTACAGAACTATACCCTAACTAAAATACCTCAAAAGGATCGATGTGGCCCACGTCGTATACTAATGCTCCATCTCTCTGTCTCAACGGAATCCATTGAACTGACGCCGCACATGTGGGGTCTCCCTCACTTCGCTGTCTTTTAAACCCAACGTTATCAATCACCTTCCACCTGACTGATTTTCAATAGAAGTAATATTGATGGGGTATATGCCCAGATTAAGGGATTTCGTAGTGGTATTTATTGGTTTGATTAGTTTTGATTTTTTAGATTTTTGGGAGTAACCCCTGAAGAAACGTTTGGTGAAATGCAGGAGCAGTACTACTTGGAGGCGTTGGGATTGTGTAGATCACTTTTGGGTGGAGTTGAAATGTAATGGGTTTATTCTCCAAGTATTTTTAAGAAAACCCATGCTGTTTGAAGGAAAATATCAATACAAAAGTCATTATAAAAGGAGGTCGTTGATGCGAAATAAGCACGGTTGCTGAATTTTTTTCCAGCTTAGTGCTGTAGAGTCTGAGACCTTCTTGTTATATAGAAGAATACACCACAAGACTAGAAGGAAGGCATTTATATCTTTAGTTTGGATTTGAGTGAAAAATTATTATATGAATAGCAGCTAACACTCAAGGAAGAGACCATTTACATCTGTCATTCATCAACAGACAGCACAGTCAGACTGCACCTGCAGCATCCTACAAAGTGCTCCCACCATGCACAGGCAAACTGCAGACAGCCCACTAACCAGTCCATAGTGCATGCTCACAGGGGAGCCCTGTGCACCCAGAGGTGGGATGCACAGCACAGACACCAAACAGTTATCTCTGTGCTTGGGCCCCAATACCAGAAACACACAAGTATCACTGGAAACAAATAATGTGTGGCACTATTTGGGAACATAGATATGCCATGGTCACTGCTCGGTCAGAGTAAGAGTGACCCCCAGCGTGACATTCTGTGGCCACCCTGTCCATGCAGGTGGTGGTCGAGCACTACAGTGTCACAGCCATTGCCCTCCTCCCTGTGCAGATGCATCCTGGCCAATCCGCTCTGTCTGGGCCATACCCACAATACCTTGCTCCTTATTATGCACATTTGCAGGCTAACACTGGAAGCAGTATGAGCAATGTGGGCTCAGTGAGGTGTTGGCAGACACAAAACAATGGAGAGACATATGCACACTCCCACACCTATCTCAGCATTGTGCAGAGATGGAGGTGGTTGACAACCCTACCCGCTGCACTGGTCCTGATCACAGAGTCAACATTGCTAATCTGTGCAGGGGGCAGGGCCGGCCCGTCCATTGAGCAAGAATGTTTTTTGCACAGGGCCCCGCGTTTCAGGGGGCCCCGCGCAAAGAACATTCTGCTTTTTTTTTTTATTACATTTAAAAACAAAAACCTGGCTCTAGCTGCTGCCGCTGCCGCGTCCGTCGCAGCAGCGGCAGAATGGCGTGTCCCGCGGGGCCCCTTCTCCTCTTCGAGCCCTCTGCAAGGGCTTTCAGATTCGCGAAGGGAGAGTTGTGCTCCCTCGCGTCTCTGTAAAGCCCGCAGGGGCTAATGGGAAATTTCCCATCAGCCCCTTTAGACGCGAGGGGCTGATGGGAAATTTCCCATTAGCCCCTGCGGGCTTTACAGAGACGCGAGGGAGCACTCTCCCTTCGCGAATCTGAAAGCCCTTGCAGAGGGCTCGACGTGGAGAGGGGGCCCCGCGGGACACGCCATTCTGCCGCTGCTGCGACGGACGCGGCAGCAGCTAGAGCCAGGTTTTTGTTTTTAAATTTGCCGGAAGGGAAGGGAAGGGAAGGGGGGGGGGCTGATGTAGGCTGTCTGGAAATGGGGTGATGGGGGGTTAGGACTGGAAATTTTCAAGGGGGGGTGTTAGGACTGGAAATATGCAAGGGGGGGGGGTTAGGACTGGAAATGTGCAAGGGGGGGGGGTTAGGACTGGAAATGTGCAAGGGGGGGGTTAGGACTGGAAATGTGCAAGGGGGGGGTTAGGACTGGAAATGGGCTGGGACTGATGGAGGCTGACTTGAAATGGGCTGGAGGGGGGGTTAGGACTGGAAATGGGCTGGGGCTGATGGAGGCTGACTGGAAATGGGCTGGGGAGGGGTTAGGACTGGAAATGGGCTGGGGGGGGGGTTAAGACTGCTAATGGGCTGGGGCTGATGGAGGCTGACTGGAAATGGGCTGGGGGGGTTAAGACTGGTAATGGGCTGGGGGGGTTAAGACTGGTAATGGGCTGGGGGTTGATGGAGGCTGACTGGAAATGGGGTGATGGGGGGTTAGGACTGGAAATGGGCTGGGGGGGTTAAGACTGGTAATGGGCTGTGGGCTGATGGGGGCTGTCTGGAAATAGGGTGATGGGGGTTAGGATTGCTAATGGGCTATGGGGGGGGGTTAGGACTGCTAATGGGCTATGGGGGCGCTAGGACAGGAAAAGGGCTGATGGGGAGGGGTTAGGACTTGAGGTGGGCTGATGTGGTTAGGACTAGTAATGGGCTGTGGGCTGATGGGGGGGGTTAGGACTGGCAATGGGCTATGGGGGGCTGACTGGAAATGGGCTGATGGGGTTAAGACTGGGTGTGGGCTGATGGGGGGTTAGGACTGGTAATGGGTTATAGGGGGGGCTTAAACTGAAAATGGGTTGATGGGGGGCTAGGACTGGTAATGGTTTGGGGGATTGCTATGACTGGAAATGGACTGAGTGGACGGGGAGGCTTGAACTGCAAATAGCTGATGGGGAGGGAGCTTGGAATGGAAATGGGCTGTGAGGGAAGGGAGCTAGAACTGAAAATGGGCTGATGGAGCAGCTAGGATAGGACTGGAAATGGGCTGTTGGGGGGAGCTAAGATTGGAAATGGGCTGTGGTGGGGGCTTGAATTGAAATGGACTCATGGAGGGGCTAGAACTGGAAGTAGGCTCATGGGGGGGCTTGGACTGGAATTGGGCTGAGTGGAGGGGAGCTAGGATTTGACATGGGCTGATGGTGGGGCTAGGAAATGACTAGAAATGGGCTGATGGGGGGCTAGGATTGGAAATGAGCTGATGAAGGGACTCAGACTGAAAATGGATGGGGGAGCTAGGACTGGAAATGGGTTGATGGGGGGCTAGGACTGGAAATGGGCTGATGCAGGGACTAGAAGGGAATGGATGCTGGGTGAGACTGGAACTAGAAGGGAGCTGATGTTGGGGGAGGATTAGAATGGGATGTGGCTGGGAGAGTAAAATGGAGAGGGGAAAAATATTTTGTGTGGGAGGGATGAAAAATCTACAATTGGCCGGGTATTGGGAGAGTAAGTGGGGATTGAGGATGGAGGGGTAAAATTTGTGTGGATGAAATAAGAATGAGGAAAGAGCAAAAGGATAAAGATTAGTATGTTAAAGCAGATGTAGAGAGAGGATGGAAAGAAAACTAGAAGAGAGAAGAAAGGACAAATGGACAGCAGACGATGGAGAGTTAGCAGAAAACATGAAGAAACCAGAAGAAAGTGGCTGGAGCAATTGCAACTGAAAAAAAATGCACAAAAGGTAGAAATACATCTCTTTATTTTGAATTTATTAACTGGAATATGAAAGTTCTGGGAAATGTGCATCATTAACGTCTGCGCTTTGTTTGGTACAAGAGGAAATTGATTTATAGTTTTATTTCTACAGTGTTGTTGTACATTCCAAGTTTGGCTTTTGGGGTTCCCAGTTTAAATTATTGCCTTCCTGTTTCTAAATTGCGATTCCTTGTTTGGTGATGGTCTATGTTCTGCATGTGTAACTGAGCTGAGGTATTCTGTTTATGTAATTCCTATTTGACATTGCCACTTGTTCTCTTTCCCCAGTATTCTCTGAAATGTACTGGTTTAATATTTGCAGTGTTTCCTTTTGATAGGTAGGGACTGGTGCTTTGTGAGTCCTGGTAATGCTGTCAGGATACAGCGGGTTTGCTATGGGTTCTAAATGGGCAGCGTTTGTAGTAGTTCCTAATGTGCCTGGCGGTTGGCACTGGATTATAGTAATGTAGAAATCTTTTAGTCTTTCTTTATCCATACACTCATTAAGAGACATGTTTACTAAAAGTTAGTGTATGGTAACATTATGCAAATATTTATGCAAATAAGGCCACTTATGCAAATGAGGCCCCGCACCGAGTCTCCGCACATGGCCCCGCACCCCCCTTGGGCCGCCCCTGGCAGGGGGTAGTAGTAGTGCTCTGGTGATAACTGCAGCTCTGTGCTGGGGCTAACAGCCTGACACTCCATGAAGCTGTGGATAGTGGAACCCTTGTGAGTGGGTGTCCGTACCCCTGTGCACCACTGCGTTGGGGTTTTCCCATGTTGTTGTTGTGGCTGCATTGTGGGCTAAAACTATGGGGAGATGCTCTGCAGGATCCACAGATGGGACCTGAACCTCTGACCCTCTGTTCTTGGACATGCTAGCTGGGTGTACTGCACCACACTGTTGCCACAGCAGCATAATTGTCCCTGGGGCTACCCTTACGTTCCTCAGCCAGACCTCTTCTGTTGCACTACACACCACATACTGGTACAGGGCATGGCCTAGGTCCACTGCAGGCGGGTGCCACTGCTCCCTCCAGCACAATCACCCACCCCCTCTGCCATGCCACCATGACCATATGCTGTCGGTGCCGGTGGTGCGCCATCCCAGGCCATCCAGGGGGCAGGTAGGCGGCTGCCTAAGGTGTGTGTTCTGGGGTAAGGGTGCCTATATAGATGTCCGCGCTTCCCCAGGCACCGCCTGTCAATGTTATGTGCCCCTTGGGGTGCCTGCTGGGTAATATCTACTGGATAGGACACTGTGGGCCACAGACTCATGGGCATGTCTGAGCCTGGTCAGTTGCTGTCTTGCTGGTTTCCATTTTCTGTGTTTCTATGTGCCACCTCGGCAACCGCCTAGTCCACCCTGTGCCCCAGTAGCCCCCACTGCATGTCCTGCCTGCAGCCCCCATACCCCATTTGCACCATCACCATAGTGGCCTTTCATACCTGGGCACTATGCTGTTGCTGCAAATAGAGCACTACTATCACCTTTCTTGGGCTCCCTGCCTATGCTGTACATTGCTGACACTTAAATAGTTTCTCTCTCTTGCAAATGTGTGCTAACGCCAGGTTTTCAGTTGCGTTAGGATTCAGCCCTTAATTTCTCCGCGTTAGTGTGAAAGGGGCCTCTCCCCGCCCACTCCCCGCCCATTGACCCCTTCTCTCCGCCCTTTCTCCACCCTTTTCTGGACTTACCGCGGCTGGGAACGTTAAGGCACGTTATGTAACGTTAAGGTGCCTTAACATTACATAACGCACCTTAACATAGCCGCTGCTACGTTACTGCAGTTTAGTAAACATACCCCTTAGTGCCACTATCCTTATAGTGCTGCTGACTATTTTGGCATTATTCGAATAGTGCCAGGGTAGTCGTCCATGGGCAGAGCTGGGGATGAGCTGGCACTTATCCAGATAGTGGAAATTTTCAGAGCCACTATTTGAACAACAATCCACATAATATAGGACAGCAAAAAAGCTGTCCTAAGTGCTATTTGTAGAGAAGTAGCCTAATGGTTAGAGCAGCAGCCTAGCACCCAAGAAATCTGGGCTCAATTCCCACTGGCACTCTTTGTGACCTTGGGCAAGTCATTTTACCCTCCATTGCCTCGGAAGAAAAGGCCTGGCAATCTACTTCTGATCACACTGCCAAGTAAACCCAGGGGCTGCTGGGTCATCAGGAGTCAGCATTGACTTGACAGCACTGAAAAAAATGAAGTGCTATGCACATTTTCTATACATATAACATCTGAATATCATTGTTATCTGGATAATGCTGCTGCTGACCACAAAATCCAGATATTCAGCACCAACCGATATGGCAGCAGTAGAAGTGGAGAGTGTAAAGCAAGGACGAAGTTTCTGTTATTATGTATTTGTATGTGGTGCTAACAGAATCCACAGGAAAAATAAAATGCAGGGCAGCAGTGCCTGGAGTAGCAATAGGCAAAACCACAGCAAAATCGTGAGGGCAAACATTGCTTTAGTGGAGTTGTGCACTCAGTTCTCCCCAATCACATGGAAATTAAGGAAAGCAAACAGGGTAAGGTTTGTTTTTTAAGAGCACTAAGGGACATGTTTACTAAAGAGCATGCCGACAACATGTGATTAGGCTACAAAGCTAGTGGAGGCCCATGCCAACTTTTGGGAGCATGTGCATCCATCCTCCTGCAATTGGTGTATTGCTAACATGCACACAGTGCAAACCAGCACACGAGGTGCACTTAATGTCACCCATTGAGGTAGCATTAAATGCACCAGTGCTAGAAGCAACATTAGCAGTTAGTGCATGCCCAAAATGTGCATGCTAACCATGATGCACAATCAACACCCACATTCTGCCCCAAACCCGTCCAGTTCCCACCCAATCACATACTATTTAGTGCAGGGCCCTGTGCTAACTTAGTTCTAGACCACACACTAACAGCACAGTTTAATAAACATGCCCCCAGATTTCCTAATAAGTCTGTTGCTCGCTGTGAATGATGTGGACTCATGATGACCTCTAATATTGAAAACATCCATTCACTGGGCACTCTAGTTGGTGGGCAGGAGGTTAATGTTCCCACAAATTATAGACCAATAACTTGTCTACCTATAATATATAAACTCTCCATGGTAAACAATGATGACAGAATATACAATCAGATTGATTCCAATAATATCATGGGGCAATAAGAGGAGAGTACAAGGAACCAAAGACTAGTTAATGCTAAATTAAGCCATATCAGTATGGTATGAATTGATTATAAGAAAGCCTTTGACAGTGTCTCACACTTACAGATAATAAATTGCCTCTAATCTGCCTTTTCTTTCAAAAGTCACAGGAAAAAAAAGCTTTCAAACAGCTTTGGAGTCATGTTGAAAAAGCCAACATTCTCCTTCTCTATTAGTCAGGATTTCACCTCAGTCACAGTACCACGACCATTCATACAGCACTATTGAGTGAGATCCATAGCCTCCTTGATCAAGGCAGAATTGCGCTTACGGTTTCTCTAAATTTAATAGCTGCTTTCAATTTAGTCTTTGAGATAATATTTTTCTTTTCTAAATGGTTTGTTTACTGTGGCCAAACCCTCTTCATTGAAACCATACCATCTGTCCTGTGGAGTGCCTTAGGGTTCGGTCCTGGTGCCACTCATGTTTAATGCCACACAGCCATTAGACACAGTGATTCCATACTCTGTTATCAGTGCTTTCCACTATGCAGTGATGTACTACTGATTGCTTATACAGATCCCAAATTCCATGATCTCACATCTCTTACCCATTTCTTGAAAAAAATCATACTCTTGCTTGACTATCATAGATTTAAACTTAACCCCTCTAAAACTGCAACCACCTGGATTACTTGATCTCCATCCTAGCCTTCTATTGCTCCTCAATTGAACAGTTACATAATAATCCTTACAGATTCCTTCAAACATCTTGGAGGAGTTATTGATTCAAAACAGTCTTTTGTGAAACCAATATCCACAGTGGTGTGGTGCAACATTTCCTGTTTTACGTAAAGTTTGCACACTTTAAGGCACATTTTACAAAGGATGTCCAAGTGCAATCTGGGAAGTCAAAGCCAGAACACCTGGAAAAGAAAACCAGGCAGATGCAAGTTCAGGCAAAATTTTACATAAATATCCTCAGGAGAGCATGTCATACCAGGGATATCTAGTAGCATAATGGTTAGAGTAGTGGGTTAGGCATGGGCTAGTCAGGGTTCAAATCCCAGTGTGGGCCATTGTGATCTTAGGCTAGCCATTTAACTCTCCATCTTCTCTAAATTCTCTGGATGTTTTAAGGCCAAAACAAGCACTTTCATGTTGTCCATTTGTGCCTGGAGAAGGTTTAAATGTGGACATCCCTGACCTTCTGAAATCAAATGGGGATGTGAAAGTGCATTACACCTCCCCAGAAATGCCTTCATTACACTCCCTGCCTACTTGGACATCCCTGCACTGATGACATCTTTAAAAGCCATTTGTAAAATCTCTCTGGAGATGTCTTCATGATTTGGGCATACATATACATGTCTTCCGACATCAAAATCATGACTGACTTAAAATAACCCCCCTTTGTTTGTATTTTGATACCTCCACTATATCAGTCCTAGCATGTACTCTTAGCATATCTTGGTTAGATTATTATAACACTATTTATGTAGGTCTTTATCAAACTCTTCAAAATATTGCAGTTAGAGCATCTGTGCATGGCACAAACATGACCATGTGACCCTTTATTTGTTCAGTTCCACTGGCTTCCAATTCTTTACTGGAAACATTATAAAATTATCCTCTATATTTTCTGAGTGCCTTCTTGTATGTACATATATCCCCGGGCAATTTCATAAGCATCCACTTAAACATATAAAATACCATACTATGCATCCAGGTTACTTGTAAACTTTCCTCATATAATGATTTTAATCTTTAATGGGCATGTTTACTAAGCCACGCTAACCGTTAGCAAGAGGTTTGCTGTGTGTGCTAAGTGAACCATGCCAAAAGCTAGCACAGGGGCCTGTGGTAAAAATCCCACACTAACTAGTGTGCGATTGAGCAAGGACTGGATTGGATTCGATTGGGGTAGATTGGGGATGACATGTGGCCAGTAATTATGAATCACAATTTGCATGGCCGTTGTGGGTGTGCACTAAGTGTAAATGTTGACATTAGCACAGGTGCACTTAACACCACCAACTATTGGTCCTAACTCATAAAGCCCTCTACACAGACTACCCTGCATTTCCCTCTTTAGTAACCTTTCCATACATATCTTCATGCACTCTTCATTCATTGCACGGCAATAAATTTGTTATTCATCCACTTTCTAGTGCTAAATACAGATCCACCAGGCATTCTGCTGTCTATATAGCCCCATGCTCTGGAATCAGCTCTCCTCTTCTCTGCACCTGGAACCTATATATAAGCATTTCAAAGCAGTCCTAAAAAAAATTTGTTTACCATGACCTTGGGGGTCCAGTGACCAGCATAGATTTTATCAAACTATTTTATACTCATCTGTCTATCCTCTCTCATCTTGCTTCTTCTGTAGCATTTATTCTTTCCTGTCAATGAAATGGATTTCCTTTCATTTTTCTAAACTTTATAAACCACTTTGTATTAACGAAAAACAGTGTATCAAAACTAAATAAGCTATAAGTCATTCATTCTTATTAAGGCTATGGGTTTAGCCTTAGCCCTTAAAGCTAGTAAAGATCAGAGGTAGCGTCATACTTCAGGGCCCTTTTACTAAAGTGCGCTATGTGATTAATGAGCAGGTGGGACAATTATCATGTGCTCAAATGTGCAATGGGATGGGGTTTGGGCTGGGTTGGGGTAGAGAATGGGCATTGACTGCACTTGGCGGTTAGTACAGGTGTCAATAGTACATTCTCAATTGCCAATGTTGCAGTTAATGCAGGTGCACCTACTTTCCCCCTCAGTAGGTAGCATTAGATGGACCTGTGGTAACTGCAAAGGACCGAAGCTCATGGTAATGGGCTTGCCTATGCAGTAACTGCAAAGGGCCGAAGCTCATGGTAATGGGCTTGCCTATGCAGTAACTGTTGGGCACATGCTGGTCAAACCCCGACAATTACTGTGGTATGGTGTTACTTAACGCTCATGATTTTGACTTTAAATGTGTGCTAAGAAAAAAATACAGGCCCCTTATTGTTGTAGATGAGGGGAAGCTCTATAGTCTCATTCATCAACAACTAACAGAAAAACTCCATCAGGATGACTTTAGGCCAAGAAAAATTGGCTAAGACGACTTCTCTTAGAGGAAAACTGAGAAAAACTGAAAACTGCCCTCTATTGTGGTATATAAAAATTGAACAGGAAGGTATATATGAACATTGAGGAGTTGAGGCAGGAACAAAAATCCAGCATAAATTACTGTGAAAAAAAAGATTAGTAAAGAATATTACAGGAGACAAAAGATACTGAAAAGTTCTTTAACATCATGGAATAAAGTGAAGCTGTCAATCAACTTGCAATCCTTGTACTCTCGTACAGCCTGGGAATTGCAGACTGGTCTCTTAAATATCTTGAAAAACTGATGTACAAACAAGAAAGAATCTGTCTATGATGAAACTATATATTCCTAGAGCCAAAAGAGGAATAGGCCTTATAGAAATAGATTATATATATACAGTAGAGCAACTAACATAAGTTTCACATGCACAAGAAGTGTTGCAATATGAGCAAATGTAAATGAGTAAATGAGGAGTGGCCTAATGGTTGGGGCAAGATGCCTCAGGCCAGAAGTTCAGGGGTTCAAATCCCATTAGTAGGACAACAACCTTGGGCCAGAAGGACTGGGGTTTCCAATCCCACGGTGCACCTTGTGGTCTTGGGCAAGCCACTTAACCCTCCATTGCCCATATTCCCTCTAAAATAGTTATCTCCAAGTTATAATGCCCTGTTCAATCTAAACCACCTTGATATCATGAAAGGTAGTATGTTTATTTAGACAGATTTGTATGCCACCTTTTCCTTCAATCAAGGTGGTCACGTCACATCACAATTGGAAGGTTACATTTAACATTAGGGTACGTGTAAACGTTTAGACAGTACAGTTACTTAACAGTATTTAGACAGTACAATTGAGATAACATTTAACATAAAGGTATTTATTAACGTAGTATGATAGATTTGTGTGTGTGGATGGGATGGGTGTGTGGTTAGTTGGTGGAGGTAGTAGTGTTACAGTTTGGATAGCGGATGTTGCCTGAATGCTCATAGGTTTCTATAAATAAAAATGTTTTGAGGTCTTTGCGGAAGTCTGTGAGGTCATCTAATGCCCTCAGGCTCGTTGGGAGGGAGTTCCATAGTGTGGATGCCAGCAGTGATGGTGCTCTTTTTGAAGTTGTTTGTTTGGTTTTGTGGTAGCCTGCAGGTGTGCTGATCATGTTGTTGTTATTGATTCTTCTTGGTCTATTGCTGATGTCCCTTGTTATAACGTTTTGGACTATGTCTGCTGAGAGATGGTGAATGATTTTGAAGATGATCATAATTGTTTTGTATGGAGGAGTGGTCTAGTGGTTGGGGCAAGGTACTTCAGGCCAGAAGGTTGGGGGTTCAAATCACACTAGAGGACAGCAACCTTGGGCCAGAAGGACTGGGGTTTCCCATCCCACAGGTGCTCCTTGTGGTCTTGGGCAAGCCACTTAACCCTCCATAGCCCATGTTCCCTGTAAAATAGTTATCTCCAAGTTATAATGCCCTGTTCAATGTAATTTCAGTTTGTTCAATGTAAACCACACTGATGCAGAATAGCACAGTATATAAGAGAATATAAATAAATAAATTAGCCTTTGCCACCATTGGGAGCCAGTGTAGTTGTTGTAGGACAGGAGTGATGTGTTCGGTCCTTGTAGCGTCTGTAATGATGCATGCTGTGGTGTTTTGTACCATCTGTTGAGAAAGGCCTTGATATAGTGAGTTTCCATAATCAAGCAGAGGTGTAATGAGTGCTTGACACACTGTGCAGAAGTGGTCTTGACGGAGCTTTGGTTTGATTTGTCTGATTGTTTTCAATCGATGATATGCCTTGTTTGCAGTTTTGGTGATATGGGATTTTAGGTTCAGAGCTCTGTCTAGTGTGATGCCCAAATACTTAACTTCTTCTTTGACTACTACATGTTTGTCTAGGATGCTGATAGTTTGTGGAAGTATGAAGGTGGGGTTCCTGGTGATGAACATTGCCTCAGTTTTGCCGTAGTTGACTGTTAAGTTGTTGGCTATGAGCCAGTCATTCATGTCTTTGAGGCATTTTGTTATTGTTGTAGTGCTTAGTGCTAGTAAGTTGATTGGAGCGTACACCATGATGTCGTCAGCATAAATGTGGTAGTGTAGTTTGTGGTGCTTGATGATGTTGCATATGGGCTGTATGTAGATGTTGAAGAGCATTGAAGATAGGGTTGAGCCTTGAGGTGTTCCCCGAGTGACGGGGAATTGTAGTGATTTCTTTTGGTTGCATTTGACTTGTTGCGTTCGTCCTTCCAGGTATGATGTAAACCACTTCAGGGTATTCTTGCATAGTCCTATCTGTTGTAAGCGTAGCAATAGCTTAGCATGTGACACAGTGTCAAAGGCCTCCGAGATGTCCATGAACACTAGCAGGAAACCGTTTTTTATGCTGTCCATGCCTATTAGGAGATTGTCAGAGAGGGAGGTGAGTAGTGTTTCCACGCTGTGTTGGGGCTTAAATCCATGCTGATGTATGTCCGGTGGGGCATTGATATCTATATGGTCCTGAAGTTGCCTTTGCACTGCTTTTTCCACGATTTTAGCAAGGAATGGCAGGCTGGAGATGGGACGGTATGATTTTGGTTCGGATGGGCTCAGATTGCTACTTTTAAGTATTGGTCGTATCACTGTGTGCTTTAGGGGTTGCGGCATATATCCTTGTTGGAGTGAATTTTCACAATTTTTTGAATGTGATGAGAGAGCTGGCTTTTTGTGGCTTTGATCCATGACACTGGGCATGGGTCTGACGGTGAAGTTGTTGTGTTTAGTTCAGATATAATGTCTTCTACTTGCTGTTTTGTTGGTATGTTGAAGCTCTCCCATGCTTGATGTTGCTTTTTTATCGTGTGATCGTTTGTTTTTGGTGAAGCAGAGTATGTTTGGTTGGTGTTTTTTGACTTCATGTAGTCTGCATATTTTTGTGGGTCAAGATGGTGGGTGGTTTGTTGCGTGTCGTCCTTGGTGAGCTTTTGAAAAATGCTAAAGAGTTCTCTCGGTCTGTTAGTAGATTTCATGATTAGGTTGGTATGGTGTTGCTGTTTACACTCATTTATTAGATTGTTATATTCCAGTAGTTTGTCTCTGTATTGTGTTAGGAGGTTGTGTGATTTGTCCCGTCTCCATTTTCTTTCCAGTCTTCTGAATGTGCGCTTTGCAACTCTGATTTCGTGTGAGTGCCATGGGACATTGGATCTCTTGTGTGTTCGTGGTTCTTTGATGGCTGGGGCAGATGCTGCATTGGATATTATTGTGTTCCATTCTTCTATGTTAAGGTCCAGGGTGTCGTGTTCCTGTTGAAGTTGTGGGGTGATTTTGTTTATGAACGAGTCTCTGTTAAATGTTTTGAACCATCTAGTTATTCTTTCATCTTCTTTGCGTTGGGCGGGGTAATTCAGAGTCATGGTGAATTCAATTACATGGTGGTCTGACCAAGGAACTGGGGTGATTGTTGGTTTTGTGGTTTTGTTCTGTTCCACTAATTGCGTTGGCATGAAGACCATGTCTGGAGTTGTACCATGTTGGTGTGTTGGGGCATTGATTGGCAGTATTTTAGTGACTCCATGGCTTTTAAGAACGTTTCGGTTTCTCTGGTGGGTGTGGATGTTAAGTTGTAGTCTCCTAGTGCAACGAGGGGTTTGTGAATTTTGTTATGTGCGCATATCATTTCAATTACTGTGGATAGGTGTTCAGTTGTGGTTCTAGGTGGTCTGTATGTGAGGGAGATGGTTAGGTACTTGGTTGGCTATAGTGAGCGTATTGGATTCAATTGTGTTAGTGGTGGCGATTGCTTTGAATCTGTATTCCTTTCTGGTAAGTATTATTACTCCTCCTCCTCTCTTTTGTGTTGTGATGCAGTTAAATGCTGGGTATCCTGTTTGGGTTACTTGATTTAATATGACCTGGTCTGAGTCGTCTAGCCAGGTCTCGGTGATGCATATTATATCAAGCTTCTTATCGTGGATTAGGTCAATGATAGTATTTGGTTTGTTCCTGATAGATCTGGCGTTTAGTAGAGCACACCTGATTTTTGTTGATATGATTGGGTTTGTGTGTTCGTGGTAAGAGGGTGTATTATGTGTGGCCTTGTATGGTTTGTGGGCTGTATTCTTTGATTGTTGGCGTTCTTTGGATATGTGTGATGCTGGTGTGCATCTGGGTTGAGTGGTATGTGGGTTGATCAAGGGGATTTGTTCATTGGGTCTGATGCTATGTGTGCAATGGGTAAACATGTGGAGGAGTGTGAGGTAGGCCATGAAGTAGTGGGTAATGGAGTGCATTTTATAACTTGTATTTACTGACCTTGGATAGGGTGTTTGTGGTTTACTGACCTGGGCTCGACTTGAGTTGTGTCCTATAGGTATAGTTTTGCATTAGTAGTAGTATCTTTACTCTGTGTTTTGTGTTACTTGTGGTTAGTTCGCGGACTAGCTATGAGGTGGTAGTTGAATTGATAAAGTTAATAGGCTTGTGTAGCGTGAGTTGTTTTACAAAGCAAGCAATGCAACAATGGGTAGCAAGTTCTATGCAATTAATCTACAAGCAATATACATAAAAAATATATATATATGTATATATATATATATATACGAGGGTCATTTTTAAAGTAAGAACCGATTGCGCATCGTGTCCGCGCGATCTGTCAAGTGACGTCCGTTCAAGGTCAGTCACTCTTGGCCAGTCTCTCACTACGCCGCCATTACGTTTCACGTCTCTGCCAGTGTTGGTTGTATGGTTATACTGCTTCGTTTGTCGCCATGTCAATCAGTAATCCCTCCGATTGTGAAGTGCGCTCGGTTATCCGTTTTTTAAATGCAAAACAAGTTCGTCCAGCTGAAATTTACCGGCAGCTTGTTGAAGTGTATGGGGAAGGTGTAATGAATGATGTTTAAGGAAGGAAGGACAAATGTTCATGATGAAGAACGATCTGGACGGCCTACTGTCATGAATGAAGACCTGACACAAGAAGTTGATGAGGAAATTTGCCAAAACAGGTGCTTCACTATAGACGAGCTGCATCAGACATTTCCACAAGTTTCAAGATCAGTAGTTTATCACATTGTTACTGACAAACCGCACTACAAAAAAATGTGTGCGAGATGGGTGCCGAAAATGCTGGATGAACTTGTTTTGCATTAAAAACGGATAACCGAGCGCACTTCACAATCGGAGGGATTACTGATTGACATGGCGACAAATGAAGCAGTATAACCATACAACCAACACTGGCAGAGATGTGAAACGTAATGGCGGCGTAGTGAGAGACTGGCCAAGAGTGGCTGACCTTGAAGGGACGTCACTTGACAGATCGTGCGGACACGATGCGCAATCGGTTCTTACTTTAAAAATGACCTTCGTATATATTGTCATACCCCTTGCCTAGGGCCAATGGCTGAACGGCAAAAGGGCTGCTTTATTTGTCTTTGAGCAATGTCTCAAGCCTAGTGTGCCAGCAATGGATGCTGGGACTTGTAGTTTAATTACTCTCCAACAAAGTATTGTGACCACACGGGGTTCAAGGCAAACATAGAATAGAATTCTTAATGCAAGACATGGCATGGATTATTTCTCCAAAATAATAGGATAACAGGAACAATTGAAAGTTGAGAATCAAATGACAATAGTACTGTTTCATTCACAGCTCTGCTCAGGCTTCTCTGCAATACCAGCTTTCCACAGCCAAGGCTGAAGAACTGATCAGACAAACTTCAAAGTTTAAACAAAATGTCTTTCTTTCTCAGGTTTAGAAACAGCTATGCACTTCTCTCATGCAGAGGTAACTCAGCGTATGTCCAAGCTGTTTGCTTCACATAAAGAGCAATCCATTTCACATACGTCACTATCAACAGGTGCTTCATCAACATCTATTATCATAAGCTCCATTAGCATTCTCTTCTAAGGAACTTCTATAATCAGGTTTAAACTGAAGCTTATTTAGAATCTCTTGCAGTTGTCCTATAAACTGCTCTCTCTGGTTTTCACGTACACTGCTTAGGGAAGGAGTTTGATTCTCTTGTAAGAATTTGAACACAGAATTAGTGTGCAATTGGACAGGGACTGGGTGGGAATTAAGGACAGAATGTGCTCAGTAATGGTGAATCACAGTTAGCATGGCTGTTATGGGTATGCGCTAACTGTGAACGATGAGATTTGCACAGGAGCACTTAATGCTACCTCAATGGGGACCTTAAATGCACTTGCATTCCACATTGCTCAGTGCCGTGCATTAAAAACTCACAACAGCAGCAGCTTTAATGCATATGCCCCTTGAAGGTGGCGGGAACATCCACATTAATTTTGCTGCCCAATAACATGCTCTTTAGTAAACATGCCCCTAAGTATTCTATTAGTACATTTTTAATGAGTTAGAGGCGTAGAACTCTATTTAGGCATGTCTCCCATTAAGTTCAGAATGATACATCATTGATTAAATTTTGAATATTAGAAAATGGAATAAATTTTAGGGTGCTTGTTATTCCATGATCATTTTGTTAACCATCTTAAATAGAGCATGCACTAGAAACAGAAAAACTTAGGGGCATGTTTACTAAACTGTCTTAACGTGCGCCCAGCAATAATGTGCAGGATGCCATAAAAGAAGTGGGTGTTCCGGTCTTAACGTAGCAATCACGCGTTATCACGCGATAAAGTGCGCCGTGCACATTATCGCGTGATAGAGGGAGCCGCGCACATTATCGTGCGATAGAGGGAGCTGCGCACATTACCACACGCGCTGACTTACAAGCACAGCAACAGAGGTGTAGCACAATGGTTAATACATTGACGGAAGGAGCAGGGGTCATGAGTTTGATCCCCCTGTGGGCCTAATGAATAAGGTTGGCCAAGGCAATTCCTTTTCCTGCTTGAAACAGTACAACAATCTGTGCTGCCAGCTAAAAATACCTGCACCCCAGTGCCATAAACTAATGCACCTTTTAGGACGCACCAGAAGGCACATCCTAAACCACCACGTCAGCCAAGGCGTGTTATAATGTGCCCCAGAGGCCATGTTGAAAGGTTGACAACTCCCAAGGCACCATAGTAGGCACCCCATAAGCTGGCTGAATCTAAGGTGTGGCTTAAGATGCCTCAAGGATGTATAGGTGAACCCAAAAATGTTGGCCAAGGGCAGTAAGGTCCCCCAGTTTGAAAAGCAAGAGAGTTATGGGCCAAACACATATGTAACCCTAACACTGCACAGAGCAACAAGGAAAGACAATGCACAAGTAATGGAAGGACGTAGATCTGAGCTGATGGACCAGACAAATCTGTGTCCAGCCCATGTGGCAGCTGGAAAAATGGACAAACATATCGAGGGCAGCTGTTGCAATGTACAGAGTGATGGTAATGTACCATGCAATAATGACAATGTGTGGCAGAGGATGGGAAGACGTGTCCAGCAGAGGAGGTAGTGTGATAGGCGATGGCCTAGCATGTAGCAGAGCTAGGTCTGAAGCCCTTTTTCTCCTGCTTTAAAATGTTATTGCTGAAGCCCTTTTTCTCCTGCTTTAAAATGTTATTGCTGATTTTGGAAAATTACAGAATGCTGTTAGCTGTTAGAAAGAAATACTGTTCTATTCTGGTTTGATAACATGTTCTGCTCTCCTGGAGATAAGAGAATTAAAACTTTTACTGTTTATTGTTTAGGTACGCCAGATGTCTGCTTTAGTAGGAATGTCCTCCACTGTATCTTTGCTGATTGTGCACTGACCTCGTAATTAGGATGAAAATATAGCAGAGAAGCCGAACAGTGTAAGAATATTTTGTCTAGCATTATGAAGATTGTTTAGTGTTTTGAGCCAAGGCTAGAGATACGTCTTAACCTTGCTTTGTTTGGCCTCGCTTTGTTTTGCTTTTGTTAAGAATGCTTCTGATATGCCTTCCACTATCTTTGCAAGCTAACTGACCTTGCAGAAGTAGCAAAATATACTGTAGTAAAAGTATTATGTTTAGTGTTATGTCTAATTGCTTACCCGTGGCTAGTAAGACCCAAGCAGGGGGAGCGAGTCCTGGGCCCGGTCAGAGATGTCTATTGGATGAGAGTAAGTGGGCCACTGTGGCCAATGAGGAGTTTTGCCTGTATTAGACTGGAGAAGAAAAGTATATAAACTGTCATTTTTCTGAGCTCTGTGCTCAGACCATTTTGAATGCTACTGCAATCTGAGTCTGTGCACATTAAATTGGCTTGAATCTTTGCCTGACTCCGGGTATTATTTATTGCATTCTTATCAGCTACTACATATTTCTGGTGCGTTGGGCCGGGAATGTGCGAGTGGGGGATGGTATGCAAGTGAATATGCCCCGACATCTCGCCTCACAGGTTTGGTCCAGCTGGAGCTGAGCCTGACTGACCGCAGGAGGGTCTCTGGCGCCCCTGGTCCTTTTGTATCAGAGGAGACTCCTCCTTGCCTCCGCAGGTTGCTGCTTCTGGCCGGCCAACACCTCGAACCCGAGGGGAGTCCAGGATTCAACCCAAGGAGGGATTGGTTGCGCAGCGCATTAGCTACTGGATCCGGTGAGTATTGATTTTTCTGGTTCTTAGTCAGATAGCTCTGGGAAAGTCTCGAGACATCTCTGGTACAGTAACAGGTAAAGGAAGTCTGATCAACTTCCACGGGCGATCCTAGTACCCCTGCAAGTAGTGCGCGCGGCGAAACCATCAGCCCTTTCGGTTTCAGTAATTCTGGTTTGTCAGTCAGCCCGGGAATTCAGAATTTGGAAAATGCTAGCATGTTTGTCTGTGTGAAGAATGCTTGTGAAAAGGAGGAAGCGTTGGGAGTTTGTCTTTGTTATCTGTTGAAACCACGAGTTTCCCTTCTAGTATAAGGGTAGGATTATATTCCGTTGGGTAATTTGTGACACTTTACCGCATATGAAATAGTAAAAGTATAGTTAAGAAGAGTCACTGTAAAAGCAAGAAGCTGTCTCCCTCATTCAGCTGCAGCACAGAGTGAAACTGACAGGAGACGTGTTTGTGCAGAGAAATGTTTTAACCCTATGAAGGCATGTTTTCAACGTTCTGCTGCTGGGCTAATGGGTGCTTATTTTAGGGAATTATACCTGTTTTTATTCAATATTTTGTAATAGTGATGTGCCTTCTGCTATGGTCATGTATTATATATCATTTAATAAGAATGTTTAGTCAGAATTGTGGATCTCGATAGTATTGTACTTAGCCTGGAAAGGGTTACATTCCTACTCGAATTCCTGTGCAGATCAAGTGATCAGAAATCTTGTAGGGCTCAGGTTTCAATAGGAAAGGATGCTTGTATTTTCCCTTTGCCCTACGAAGCCTACGAACTAGGAAGGAAAATGTGTATATGTATTTTAGATGTCCACCCGCTTTATGGAAAAAGCATCCAGAATGAATGTCTTTTTGAATCTCTGCTTCCTAAAAACTGTAAAATTGAAAGTAATTTCTTTTGCAAAGCCAAGCTGATTACGGCTGGCAGTTAGTTTTTTGCCAAGTAATTTTATTCCAGTTATACGTAACAGCTATGTAGTCATCATGTTATGAACTATAGTTCTTTCTGTTAGGATTTGTTATTATAACATGTTGCAGAAGTGTAGTTTTCTATTGTAAGGACTCTATCTAGATTGTTCCTCTGTCTGTTGACAAGCACATGTGGGGGCTACAGTCCACCGCTGACACTGCAGGCAGGGATTCATTTTACCAGTTCAGAGTCACCCACAGTCAGCGCCCGAGAACATGAAGTGGAATCCAAATAGTGCAGGCAGCCCTCACTATATGCCCCATGAAATCCAGCAGCCCAGGAGAATTTGCGCCTGGTAAATGCAGTTTTTGTCAAGTCAGTCCCAGGGAGATATAAAACAGAACTTGCAGAAACGGGATGGATTTGCGGGCATGAATACAGCACGATTAAGTTGTTCAGAATGTCTGTGAATTGTGGAGATAATGTGACAGAGAAAGTGAATGTAAGATGGAGAAGAGAGCAGTTCTTCTTGCTGATACTTTAGTTGAATGATGTGGAGGAAGTTTTCCTTATCGAAGGAGCTGGATTGATAGTGCTGACTGTTCCCCGAGAAGAAGAATGGCGGTTCTATTTACCTGCATCCAAAACAGAAAGTTCCTGTACACTTACCAGCATTGCAGCCCCACCTGGAGTATGGGCAGAGAATAATCCACCTGGCCTAGCAAAGAATATAGCTCCTGTACTTGTTACCCTTAAGCCAGGAGCAGAACCAGTGCATGTGCGTCAGTATCCCCTCCCGAGACCAGCAATTGAAGGCATTCATCGCCATTTGAAGAAATTATTGCAGTATGGACTTCAGAGAATGCCAGTCACCCTGGAACACCTCCCTTCTCCCAATCAAGAAGCCTGGGACAGGTTACTACCGCCCAGTGCAGGATTTACGTTGAGTAAACAGTTCAGTTGAAACCATACATCCAGTAGTACCAAATCCTTACACCCTCCTAGGACTGATTCCAGCAGAAGCCACTCACTTTACTGTTTTGGACTTAAAAGATGCCTTTTTTTCTGTATACGCCTGACAGAAGCCAGTCAGTTTTTGTTTGCATTTGAATGGGAAAACCCTACCACAGGACGGTGAGGGCAACTTACTTGGACTCGATTACCACAAGGATTTAAGAACTCACCCACTATCTTCAGTGCAGCCCTCAGTCAAGATTTGTCAAGCTACTCTGTGATTCCGGGAAAAATAATTTTGCTCATAGCCACCAATAACAAATCTGATTGTATACAAGCTACAAGTGACCTCTTGCACCATTTGAATGAAGCTGGCTACAAGGTTTCCAGAGCCAAGGCGCAGCTGTGCCAGACAGAAGTGAAATACTTAGGGTTCCACCTGTCCAAAGGAACCCGGAAATTAGGACTTGAGCGAAAAGAAGCAGTATGCCGCATCCCAACCCCCACTACTAGGAAACAGGTGCGAGCTTTCTTGGGAGCTGCAGGCTACTGCCGAATATGGATACCAAATTTTTGCGCTCATGGCAAAACCCTTGTACCAAGTCACACAAGGAATGGAACAATCTCCCCTGGAATGGGGCTCAGAACAAGATAAAGCATTCAAATCACTGAAAACAGCATTGATGTCATCCCCAGCTTTGGGACTACCAGATGTGCAGAAACCATTTCGTCTGTATGTCCATGAATCAAGTGGAAACGCATTGGGAGTCTTGACCCAGCCTCTTGGGTCTTGGCAGCGACCTGTGGCCTACCTGTCAAAATAATTGGATCCTGTTGCAAAAGGCTGGCCACCTTGCCTGAGAGCTGTAGCAGCCACAGCCCTCTTAGTGAGCGAAGCAGATAAGCTCACCTTAGGACAAAACTTTCAAGTTACTGTACCACACTCTGATTTAACCCTGATGGAACATAAAGGAAGCCATTGGCTCACTAATGCCCGAATGCTGAAATATCAAAGTATGCTATGTGAAAATTCTCGATTGCAATCAAGTGTCAGCCAAACTCTAAACCCAGCCACCCTATTGCCCGTCGGTCCAGGCCCTCCTGACCATGATTGCTTGGAAGTAATGGACATTGTGTGCTCAAGTTGCCTAGACTCAACTGATATCCCCTTGGACCGCCAAGACAAAACTTTCTTTGTGGATGAAAGCAGTCTTGTCATCATTACTGGACATAGTTGTGTTAAATATGCAGTGGTGACCCTTGATCTAGTAGTTAAGTCCTCAGCCCTGGCCCCAGGTTCTTCCTATAGCCCTTCATAGGATATACTTAGCCCTGCTAAGTCTTTAGGAGTTTCCCCTTTTGAGATTCTGAGATTCTGTAGCCTATTGTATAGAGAGTAAAAGGAGATGTGTGACAGATAGGATCTGAAATTACTAGATAAGCACTATTGGTTTTAAGTTCTGTTTTGCAGGGTCTTCATGTGTGGGTACGAGATCAGCCCATCCAGGCCCCTGCATCCTTTCAAGCCTGGAGCCTCGGTGTGGGTGACAGAGTAGAAGAAGACACCGCTGGCGCCGTATTGGAAAGGGCCATATGTCGTCTTGTTATCAACCCCAACAGCAGTTCAAGTGGCCGAGATCGACTCCTGGATCCACCACAGTCGAGTGAAACCAGCCACAGTTCCTGAGAGTTGCCCCTGGCCCTGGCTCGCTAATCCTGCATCACCGTTGTGACTCACACTGCGAGAAAAAGATCCGTCATCGTAAGAACTTTACCAACTTGCTCCTGGACGTCAAGGGAACAGACGTCCTCCAGTTTTGCATTCCAGCAGCCGCTTCTGAACTTGGTCGTGGACTTCCATAAATGATCCTGAGACTCCATTGCGCCTCACCCTACGACAACAGCCACGGACCTAAGACTTATTGGTCCCTCGGAAACTGCACTATTTCAAGACTGTTTTGATCTCCTAAAAAGTGAACTGCTCTAAGGAGGCAATAATAGCCTGAGAGACTGTACTATGATATTTTAAGAGCCTGAGACATCCCAGAGGACAGTGATACTTTGGAATCTACAGCCCTACTCCTGCCACGAAGCTGGTAGGTCTACGTACGGCAGAAGCTTGAGGACCTACAATCAACTCTACATCTGCTACCTGTTGTGGAAGCCGACAGTTCCACCATTTTTTCAGAGACTATGCTCTTTATGGATTCTTATTCTTGCTTCGTTCTGGTGGCAGCCTTGGGGTGCTTTGAATTGACTCTTGCCCTACTTCCCTGTGCAGCCTGCAAACCTAGTATTTGCACAACAGGGAATACCCGGACTTGTCTCAACCCCCGCCAGGATCTTTCCTCTCCTGTTATGGGAACTGCGATGGAACAATGAGAATGGGCCTATTGCTATGATGAACAGTATATATGTCATTTGTTCCTCCTATGTCTCCTGCCCCTCCGCTTATACACCTGGCATGCTATATGATTTGACAAAGATACTTGTATCAAATGTCTTCTTGATTGTGGCTATTTGCATATGTATCCCATGTTTCCTGCCCTTATGCTTACGCATGCTGAACTCTATTATCGATAGTACTATTGACCGCAAGGCAGCAGCACATATATTAGCCTCGTGGGATTATTACCCTATACCATGCAGTGATCCCTCCACTATGGTCTGAAGTATTATTGCTATTTGTGTGATTAGATTCTCACCCTTCCTCACTTGCGGGTGTGAATAATCAAAAGGAGGGAATGTGATAGGTGATGGCCTAGCATGTAGCAGAGCTAGGTCTGAAGCCCTTTTTCTCCTGCTTTAAAATGTTATTGCTGAAGCCCTTTTTCTCCTGCTTTAAAATGTTATTGCTGATTTTGGAAAATTACAGAATGCTGTTAGCTGTTAGAAAAGAAATACTGTTCTATTCTGGTTTGATAACATGTTCTGCTCTCCTGGAGATAAGAGAATTAAAACTTTTACTGTTTATTGTTTAGGTACGCCAGATGTCTGCTTTAGTAGGAATGTCCTCCACTGTATCTTTGCTGATTGTGCACTGACCTCGTAATTAGGATGAAAATATAGCAGAGAAGCCGAACAGTGTAAGAATATTTTGTCTAGCATTATGAAGATTGTTTAGTGTTTTGAGCCAAGGCTAGAGATACGTCTTAACCTTGCTTTGTTTGGCCTCGCTTTGTTTTGCTTTTGTTAAGAATGCTTCTGATATGCCTTCCACTATCTTTGCAAGCTAACTGACCTTGCAGAAGTAGCAAAATATACTGTAGTAAAAGTATTATGTTTAGTGTTATGTCTAATTGCTTACCCGTGGCTAGTAAGACCCAAGCAGGGGGAGCGAGTCCTGGGCCCGGTCAGAGATGTCTATTGGATGAGAGTAAGTGGGCCACTGTGGCCAATGAGGAGTTTTGCCTGTATTAGACTGGAGAAGAAAAGTATATAAACTGTCATTTTTCTGAGCTCTGTGCTCAGACCATTTTGAATGCTACTGCAATCTGAGTCTGTGCATATTAAATTGGCTTGAATCTTTGCCTGACTCCGGGTATTATTTATTGCATTCTTATCAGCTACTACAGTAGAAGTGGCAGGATAGGTGTAATGACAGGATGACAGCGGAGTAGCAGTGCTATGCAGAGCACACACAGGAGAGGCAACCAGGGAGAGCTGCAATGCAGAAATGTGTGGCAGTGCAGGACATGGGGTAGCAGCATGCACATCAGGGTAGGATGGCACACAGCTGGCAGACACACATAGATGGACACAAGGATGGGTGACAATTGTGATAAGGGTACAATCTGCTAACAGCACAGATCTGCACAGATATGAATGTCACAGGAATGAAAAGTAGCTGTGCAGGACAGGCATACAAATGAAAGAGAACAGAGAGGAATCAAACCTATGACCATTAGCACAAATGGCAAGGCACAAACCGGTAGGCCACACCACCAACATGAGGTCATTAGCAAAGGCTGCATACAAGAATACTGCAGGGCATCACACAAGAAACCTGCTGGCTGCCAGAATAGGCAAACCCCCAACAGTAACCATGATGAAATGCACATGCAGATCTGGTGTGTACAGATCAGATCACAGTCTGTAATTGGGACCAGAGCCACATATAACTACATGCACACACACACAATGAAATGTTATGCAGTGGATACAGCATGCCAAAGAGGAAAGAACCTAAACCCAAAGGGCGGCAGGGGATACTCTGTGGAGCAGGGCAACATTTTGAACAGAACAGGAGAGAATTGAACCTGCAAACAGGTGTGCCACAGACCAGCTGAACTGCAGCAATGCTAGTCCTCCAAGTGGACTACCATGTAAATACTATAAAGAAAGAGACATATGTAACAGCTAATATGTGATGGATGGGCAGCACAGAGGGCACACTTTGGTGTACAGTGAAGAGATGGAAGGGTGTGTGCATAGGTGATGAACCTGCAGGTACCTAATGGTCATGTTAGCACAACAGAAAAAAAAAAAGTAAACCCCATGTGGGGATCAAACCTACAACCTATGGTGGTATAACACATGTCTGTAACCACTATCCCAAACAACCATAATGAGCACGCTGTGCACAATGCAAAAATAGTATCTCAAAGGGAAGGTGTGTATGGGAACCTGTAACACCCAATGATGTGGCAAACGGCTGGCAGATAGACAGCTGCCACCATACAAGGATGTAAGCACAGGTGGGCCATGTACATGACCAGGAAATCATTAAATACAAGTGTCAGTGTGAGCAAGCAGCAGCAGAGACAAATGTACGTCAAACACATATTTTTATTTTGGATAATCATCACAGATAGTGTAGATACCGCCATCATAATATCAAGGTGAGTGGATCCCAGGTGAAAAACAGAAACACATTTTGCAGGGCAGCAACCCACATCTTACAGAAAGGTCACTGGCCCATCTACAAATGATGGGCAGGAGAGATAATGTGCATCAAGTGCATGGTGTTCAGTATGCATTAGGCCCCCACCCCCCACATGCTGCTGCATGCCCCAAATGTGTTAGTTACATGTGTGCATGTAGACAGTAGGCGGTGCATGATGAGGGCCCAACACACATCAATCATTATCTGTTCCTTAAAACATATCTTTCTGCCAACACTGGAGGCACACAAATGAAAAAGCATATGTTGTCAAAAGTGTAAAAGTTTAAACACACATATCGAAATTTATGTTACAGCTGTCACATAATGCCTGAATCAAAGCTGCAACAATGTAACCCTAAACAATCGTCAAATGTACAATGAGGATATGCTAACAGGTAGCAGAGGCACATGAACACAGAGAATTCAAAAGAAACCATCTGCAGAAACATGCAGAGATGACACTATGCAGAAGGTCCCTCTGCACTGGTTGGTGTGGATACAGTGTCCTCACACATATATCACGGTACATGGAATGCACTAATGAAGGAAGAAAATGGACACTCACACTGCCACACTCCAAATATAACGGGGCAGTGTGAGTGTCGTTACCTCAGGGGATAAATAGGACTGTATAGAACGATGGAAAGAAAGGTCAAATGTTACAGTAACCCACACAGAAGCCATATTGCAACCTGCTGTGTTGCACCAACATAGTCAGTCACATGCACATGCACCATGTACATTGAAACATGATACAGTGATGCCACACATGCACCATAACACCCTTGGTTATTGCAAACAGCAATCCCAGATGCTGGTGTGCAGTAAAGTGACGTTGTGGCAAATACTGTGTCATGTCAAAGTGGAGGCTAGGTGGACATGGACAAGAGGACCTCTCCAGTGTTCCCTCTGTGCCACACGCATGGCTGTATGCCCATGTCATACCAAACAGATGAGCTTATCTTGCGTTCCATGTCACACACATGGGCAAAACACAACAACACAATGTCAGAAGGATGTACAACATACAGTGACAATGTTAGTCCCTGCTGCACACGTGGGGACCAGTACACAGTGTCCAAAGTGCAAAGGTTGTCTGCAATGCAACAAGTCATGTTATGACTGTCCTTGAAACCCTGGGCATGCATAGTCAAGTGTGATATCCCAATATGCCACAGTACTGGAAAGGTCATGTGTGTCTCCTGTGATGAACATGACACCCAGCCAGAGTACAGCAGCAATGGTGTGTTGGACAGGCCTGTCATGCCCAAAGTAGCAGTCCAACAATAATACTGTCCATCCTAGGCATGTGTCCCACTCGCAGAGGTCAAACATCCTATGGCACAATTTCCCAGGGATAGTTCCATGGTGTTCTTGTGTCCTCCAACAGGTGGTTGATGGTGACGCCGGATGCACCGTAGTAGATGTGCTTTGTGTGTTCACTGCCCTGTGTCAGAAGAGGATAAACAATGTAGTGGTATGCTGCTTGCAACATCAGCCCAAATTGCACAGAGTGAAACATCAATATGTACGTAAGGAAACGTCACAAAGGCAAACATAACATGATCACAACACAGAACACACTGCAAGTTGGGGACATATTGAACTGGAACCGCAGACGAGGGTGTCACATGGAGATGGTCATGTCCATGTCCATGTTACACAGGCGTCTCACAGCTCCATCCCATGTGCATCAGCATTTGTGTACACTGATCCAACAGGAAATGTCTATGAGACAAACAGTAAATCATTAACATGTAAAGGCTGATGTCATTCACAAAAGACCAAAGGTGCAACCTACCGTGTGTTTGCAGCAAGTGTATGTTTGGGATCCCCTGAGGCACAGTCAAGGGAAAAGATGTCACTGAAATGTGTAGAGTCCTCATGTCCCCATGTCCAGCCACTATTGATGCATGTCCACATTATGGTGATATCTGTGATACACAAATGCTATTGCATAGTGGTCTGTCAGCACACAAGAAATAGGTCAGCCCACAACACACAACACATGTCCACAATATCTACAAGGTAAATAGCAGTAAGGTAGAGATAGCACAGTCACCACCGCTCCCCAGGTGTACAGAACCCTCACACCACATGATAATGCAAAATGCCTGCACACTGTATCATCACACAGCCAACCCAAAAGCACCCACCCACACAGTATGCTAAGGTGAGCGTGGCAGCAGTAGCATACGGCTTGTATGTGCAAAATTGGAGATTAGTGGAGATAAAGGCCTGTTAACTGCAATGATACCCTGCTTTTGGCTGATGCTACAATGTTAGGGAAGGGTGTATGTGCATTCCACCACACAAACACCTAGGACTTGCACACAAACACAGCTCTGTTGGACATGTCCCAGAGACAGTGTTGGAGAAGACAAACTGGCCAGGAACACAGGTGGATATGTGTGCCAACAGCAACATTCGGGGTATGGGGGTGCAGGGAAAAGAGGTGAACAACAACATATGTACGATATGATAGATCACTGCGGACATGTGCTCCCCCTGACTGTTGTCACAGACAAAGTAGCTGTAGGTCCACTTACCCCAGACCACTGCATGTTGGATGATGTACAGTCACCTGCAAATGCAACACAGCACCAGGAGGGTCATCAAGTATGTCCTGTGGATTGATAAACACAAGAGAAACATACATAAGTTAGGTTGGAGTTGTGCAACACACACTGCACGTTCACATCCTCAGTTCGCAGACCCCCCAAGATCCCTAACAGACTGACTGTTCCCCATCACACTGTACAGATCTTTTTGATGATAAAGTTTTCACTGAAGTGTGTGTGGCAAACAAGGGTCCGTACTCTGTCCGTCCCCTTCCACACCTCTCTGTTGCTGTAAAAACTGTGGAATGTGTCCCTGCTTGGCTCTAAGCACGCAGTACTATCCTGTTTCCCCCATATCGCTCCCAATGCCCCTTCAGTGTATGATCTGGTGTCTCAATGTTGTCTGCTACAGCACTGTCAGTTCCTGGAACACAGGGAAATATGCAGGGGCTCCATCCTTATCCTCTGTCCATATACATTTTCCTACTACACCCCCACCCCCTGCCAGGCACAGCACACTGTAGGCACCTGTGCTGTCCCTATTTTAGGCACACCAACAGCAGGAACAGGCGTACAACACATTGATTGTGGGGTAGATGTACTACACAGGAGTACATAGGTGCACTGTGCATACTTATCTGTGCTGTGTATGCTTTTCCACAACCCAGGTGACTACACGACCATGGAGGCACCTGAGGAGGAGGATGTGGCAGAGCCTCAGGATCTGGAGGAGCCAGAGGCCACAATGTCTGGGGGCATCACCAGCGATGATGAATGCACACCAGGAACCCATGGATTGGCTGAGGCAGAGGACACCCCCCCAGATGTCACCACCACAGTGGGGGCCACTGGCAGCCACACACCAGCTCAAGAGGGTTCTGAGATTGAGGGGAACCACCATCCCATGCAGGCACCAGGGACATCATCCACCCCTCCCACAAGCATGGCTACAATCCTTGTGGAGCTGCGGGCCCACAGTGCCTCAGTACGGCACAATGCCGAAGGTGGGTAACAGCATACATAACAATCCCCATGAAGTTTGTCGGAACATCCACAAGGAGATTGCAAGTTGCCCACATAGCAGAGTGATTCTTATGTTGGGGGGTGTTCTGTGCTTTGTGCGTTTCACCCTCCTGTGGCATGGCTTGTCAGGTGTCAGCATGTGTAAGGGGCTCAGACACATGCACACTGTCCACGGCCATATACCCCAGGTAAGCGCACAGTGGAAACCACCGATCCCAGGTCACCCAGACACCCTACTTGACAGACACCTCTCCATGGGTATTGTTATGCAGCATAGTTTGTCAACATAATCTGCACTGTGCACCAGCATTATAGAAAAGAGGGCCCCCCAGATATATGTATGTGTGTGCCATGACCCCTTACATCATCTGACCTATCTCAGATGACCAGTGTGCAGATCAAGCATTGACAGATTAAACTGCGACACTGTGCCATGTGTGAGATCTGTGTTTCTCATGACCCCTCATCAAGACCCCTTTCAGGCATGAGAATGGCTCATGGGATACACAGATCTAAACATGATCATGCATTGATAGTTGTTGCATGCATGATTGTTCTGCATACTGATCTGGTGGGATATGCCTGACGTGCATGTGTGACGGTTGGGTTTGAAAGAGGTATCTCACATATCACCTTGTGTCCCACCCACAGGCACTCGTCAGGCTCTGTTGGCCATTCACAATGATCTGCTGGCCACTAACCAGGGGATCCAACAGCTGCAGACAGCAGCAGACATTATAGCAGGGGCACTCCTCTGCATTGCCGATGCCCAGGAGGCCATAGCAGCACGGTTACAGCAGCCAGCACCGGCACCAGAGGCTGCACCAGCAGCCCCGCAACAGAGGGGTGGGTTGGGCCGTGGTCGTCATGGCCAGCCACGGAGAATGTGAGCAGTACAAATAAACCATCTTGAACTATTACATCCTATGTGTTTGTTTCCAATGTGTGGCACTGTGGCCCACTATGTACCCTGCACCTCCTGTTGTCTTCCTGCCCACATGTGCCTTACCCATGCCCCTCAGGGGTGGGGTGTCTGTACTGCCACATATCAGCACGCATAGGTCATACCATGCCTTGTGTGTCATGGACTGTGGCAGGTCGCCACCCCACTACCTATGAGTAGGGGTATACCCCGTCCCCTCCCGTTGCCCAGGAAGATGTTCACGGTGGTACATGTCTGGTGTAGGGATGTGTCACCCTCTCCCACCCCATATACTCTCCATCATTGGACACACATGTGTGACCATTCTCCCTGCCCACACCAGGGCCTACGTGGCTGTCTTCCCACATAGGCTTGCATGCGGCACAGGCAGACAAAGGTGGCTTGCTTCAGTCAGCTTATCACTCTTCAATAGCTCTTGTAGTCCCCCACCGCTCATCCTTGTGACATGCATTGACCTATGTCGCCCTCAACAGCTATCACCCTGTGCAGCTCCTGGGTACAGCATTCCATCTTACCCTCCATGCCACATACCTGCTGCTAGCCCTTTCCCCTAATGCCACACAAGCATAGTGCATCAGATATGGATCCCACACATTGCACACAGCATGCACGTGACCACAGATTTTGGGACACGCTCCACATTGGCACATCACAGGGACAACATGGGACTCAGATGCCTACGCACATGGGCAGCCCCCACAACTGTGTGTGGAGACGGTCCATGTATGATACCCATGTCTACCATGCATACACATAGTGATCTACACACATGTTCCATGCTTACGTCCACAGTCTGTCTGTAAGGGAGACACATGACCATGTGATGTAGTAACAAAACTGTATTCATGGCATATTTTATGTTCTTATTTACAAGGGGTATATGAACATAAGAACATAAAATATGCCATACTGGGTCAAACCAAGGTCCATCAAGCCCATTATCCTGTTTCCAACAGTGGCCAATCTAGGTCATATGTACCTAGCAGTTTGGTAAAGGGGATGGAAGGATACCAACATCCACATGTTGGGTCCCGGAAGACAGGACAGCACAGAGCACATGTGTGGGTGCCACAGGGGCCATCACACACTCCTGGGACGCCCATCAGTGGATGGCTGTCGAGATGCAGTGCCCCTACCCACCACACGCTCCATCTCAGCAGCCATCCACTGAATGGAACCTGCCAGCCACCGGATGGTGTGGTCCTGGGCCCACAGGTGTTGCACCATGCCATCCATTGCCACATACAGGTCCTGTACACACCTGCCACCACATACACACATGGTGCCAGGTGTCTGTGTGGTGGCATGTGCGTGGGACCTGTCTGTGGCAATGGGTGGCGTAGCTATACCCAGACAGGCACCATTGCCACACACATGCGGTGGCCGGCAGGGACCCACAGTGCTCTGTGCTGTCCTTTGTTCCCTCCCCTTCCCCCCATCCACACCCCCCTCCTCCCCTTCTTCCTCCCCCCCTGGCACCTTCCACCCACCCTCGCCACCCTCCATGCTCCCCTCCTCCTCCTCACCCCCCACACAACAGACACATTCTCACCCTCCCCTCCCACCCCACCCTCCACCCCCTCCATTTCCCCATTGTCCTCTTCAGCCTCCGGTGCCTCTGCCACCCCCTCCTCTGCCACCTCCTCCTCCTCCTCCTCCTCTGCTTCCTCCGCCTCCTCCTCCTCCTCTGCCCCTCCTCCTTCTCCTCCTCCTCTCTTTGGCGTTGGGCAGTGGGGCGTGTCGGTGATGTGGAGGGGCCCTCAGCAGCAGGAGCATCCTCTGTGGGGGATGATAGTCATCAGCACACTATTATGTGAGTCACATACCACATGTACATAGTTTGGCCGCGCACAGGCTGGTGGGTCACTGTGACATTTTCTGCTGAGCTGCAGAGACCGCAACACTCACCTCCATGTTCTGACATTGCCCGCCTCTGTAGGCGGGCAAGGACCTCCGGGCAGTGCAGCTGCAACTCCCGACCCTTTTCCCGTAGGTCCTCTACCTAGGGGGGAAAGCAATGGGAGGGTGCATTAATGACCATATATCTCTGGTGGGTGGCCAACACATATCACACATCTCTGTGCACAGCATCGTGCTGCTCCTTCTCCTCTGGTCAGTGTGTCATCTACTAACGGTTGCCAGTGCCACCTGCATGTGTGGCTGTGGGTCTGGGCATGTGTGCAGTGACACATATGTATACTGTGCGTAACACCCTGGACACACCATACCCTGTTCCTACACTCTCCTTGCATGACATGGCAGCAACATGCCATGTGTGGTTTGGCCATGCTGGTGTTTAGGGGAGGTCCTCCCTAACCCCCTGTGTTGTCTGGCAAACACATGTGTGTTTGCCTGACCTACACACATCAGCCGACACACCCGCCATGGCACCATGATATCCTACCACGCATGGGTGATGTGTTCTAACATAGAGCGGAAGGTGGTTGGCCCTGTGCACCTTGCCAGATGCCAATACCATGACACTTGGCTGTATATTATACCTTTATGGTTTTGACTAGGGCTTCCTGTGATTAGGGCAGTTATGGCTGACTATAACAGAAGCATGGCCCAACACACCTAGCTGGTCTATTAACATCTGTGCTTCTGTCTGGGGTTGTGGCAGAGCTGTGCAACCCCAACAGGTGCATGTACCCTTACACTAACATCTATAATGTTCCTATGCAATCAGGTACGGGGCTCCTGGGGAGTGGGCAGATGTGTGACCAGGAACTGCATACACTTCAATGATATATGGATTTGTTTCAGACCTTTGTAATCAGGTCTCAGGACACCTGGGGGTGGGATGGTTTACAGCACATCCACAGCTGCACCTACCATAACATCAGAATCCATAACAAACATGTGTAATGAGGTCTGGGCCTCTGTGGAATAGGGAAAATGTGTGTCTAAACCCGGCATACCCTACCACAATAGCTAGATGCCATACCCACCTTTGCAATCAGGTCTCAGGCCTCCTGGAGGTAGGGTGTCTTAGCACACATCATCAGCAACATATACCATATCACCAGGGTGACTGACAGAACACTTTCAGCAGGTCTCAGGACTCCTGGGGGTAGGGTGAATTATAACAAATCAACAGCAGCATAAACCATACCACCAGGGTGATTGACATCCCACTTTGGGCAGGTCTCAGGCCTCCTGGGGGTAGGGTGGATTGTAACACAGCAAAAGAAGCATAAACCATACCACCAGGGTGACTGACAGCCCACATTGATGGGGTGTCAGGCCTCCTGTGGGTAGGGTGGATTATAAAACAGCAACAGCAGCATAAACCATATCACCAGGGTGACTGACAGCCCACTTTGATGGGGTGTCAGGCCTCCTGGGGGTAGGGTGGATTATAACACAGCAACAGCAGCATAAACCATATCACCAGGGTGACTGACAGCCCAATTTGATGGGGTGTCAGGCCTCCTGGGGGTAGGGTGGATTATAACACAGCAACAGCAGCATAAACCATATCACCAGGGTGACTGATAGCCCACTTTGATGGAGTGTCAGGCCTCCTGGGGGTAGGGTAGATTATAACACAGCAACAGCAGCATAAACCATATCACCAGGGTGGCTGACAGCCCACTTTGATGGGGTGTCAGGCCTCCTGGGGGTAGGGTGGATTATAACACAGCAACAGCAGCATAAACCATATCACCATTTGGAGCAGGTCTCAGGACCCCTAGGGGTAGGGCAGATGTGTGACCCTGCACACATCTGCCCTACCCCTAGGGGGAGGGGGGAGGGGTGGAGGAGGGGGAAGGGGGGAGGGGGAGGAGGGGGGAGTGGGGGAGGGGGGAGAGGGGGAGGGGAGGAGGAAGGGGAGGGGGAGGAGGGGGAGGGGAGGGGAGAGTAGGGGAGGAGGGGGGGAAGGGGGAGGGGGAGGGGAGTAGGGGGGAGGGGGAGGGGGAGGGGAGGAGGAGGGGAGGAGGGGAGGGGTGGAGGGGGAGGAGGGGGGAGAGGGGGAGGGGAGGAGGGGGGAGGTGGGGAGGGGGAGGGGGAGGAGGAGGGGGATAAGGAGGGGGAGTAGGAGGGGGGAGGGGGGAGGGGAGGAGGAGGGGGAGGGGAGGGGAATAGGAAGAGGAGGAGGAGGAGGGGGGAGGGGTGGGAGGGGGAGGAGGGAGTTGGGAGGAGGAGGAGGAGGAGGAGGAGGAGGAGGAGGGGGAGGGGGAGTGTTTGGACCCATAGGCAGATCATGTAGCACCACCCAACCCACCTTCTGTGGCTCAGGGTGGGGAACAGGATCTCCCACCAACAGATCCACATTCTACATCTCTGCAATGGTGGCAGTAGAGAGGACCATCAACCCCAGTCCTGCTGGGGAACAGACACCCTACAGGGCAGTCCATGCAGCTCTGTATGTATCACATAAGGCAATAGCAGACAGACAGTAGGCCTGGAAATACTCACCTGCCCCCCACCACTATCTGAGTCTCCAGCTGCTGCACCCTGCAAGGTGTTCCAGCCATACACATATAACTGCAGACAGTCTGCTAGCTAATCCATGTTCCTGGAGGGGATGTGAGCACACCCGCCAAGCAGAAAAGTCAGTGACTAAACCCCAGAAAAAAAACAACCCATAAATATCACTTGGGAGAAATGCTATATATTACTATGGGGGAACCTAGCCATGCCGTGGTCACTGCTCAGTCAGGGTGAGAGTGTCCTCCCAGCAGGACATACTATGGCCACGCTGTCCATGCAGGTGGTGGCCAGGCACTACAATGTCAGCATTGCCCTAAGCCCTGTGCAGATGCATCCTGCCCAGGCCGCCCTGTGCAGGCTATACCCACAGTACCTTGCTGCTCATTATGCACATTGGCAGGCTAACACTGGAAACAGTGCAAGAAGTGTGGGCTGAGTAAGTGGTTGTCAGCCACCACACACTGGATAGACAGACACATACTCCCACACCTATGCCAGCATTGTGCAAATATAGAGGCTTTTGGCAGCCCTGGCCACCACACCAGTCCTGAGCACGGTGC
Organism: Ichthyophis bannanicus; assembly: GCA_033557465.1. NCBI lineage: Eukaryota > Metazoa > Chordata > Amphibia > Gymnophiona > Ichthyophiidae > Ichthyophis > Ichthyophis bannanicus. The sequence continues at coordinate 183,032,875 of CM066034.1, forward strand.
AGGCATGGCTATGGTACGCAATACTGTTGGGGTCACTCTACGGGGTGGTAAACACTGTCAGAAACCAGAAATGAAACACACTCCACAGATATCAGAAAGGTTGCTATGATGCAGCTCAATCAGCAAGTTGTGCTTAACTTAGGACTTGCTATCTGCCATTAATCACAGCAACCTTTTCATATTTGTGTAATGTATTCCCAGATTTAGGGCAGCATTGCTAAGGTATGCAAGTGCTAGTATTGGAAGATGCTGCTGCACGCAGGGCCAGACATCCTGCCTCTCCGTGAGGCGTTAGATAGTGGAGCCTGTGGGTGTGGGTGTTTGTACCCCTGATGGCCTCTGCTCTAGGGCAGGGGTTCCCAACTCCGGTCCTGGTGGGCCAAACACTGTTCAGGTTTTTATGCTGTCCCTAATGAATATGCATAAGATACATTTGCATACAATGGGGTGGCACATACTAATGCAGCACAGGCATATTTATTAGGGACAGCATGAATGGTGTTTGACCCTCCAGGACTGCAGTTGGGAAACTCTGCTCTAGGTATTGCACATGTTTATGGTGTCTGTGCTCTGTAGGTTAAAATATAGGTGTTTCAGGCATGTTTATGTTATCTGCAATAAAGTTTCCGTCGTTATTACCACGGTTTAGTGCTGGGTAAAATATGGGGAAAGGATTGGCAGGAGCCACAGCTGGGACTTGAACTTGTGACCTTCTGCTCCTGAACATACTGGCTGTGTGTACTGCACCACACTGTTGCCATAGGGGTGGTTCATTCCCTGGGGATACCAGGATTATTCGTCAGATAGACCCTGTCTGTTGCAGTGCATGGCACTCACCTAAACGGGGCTAGGCCATGGTCTGCTGTGGGCCCCCATGCTGCCATGCCATTATGCCGGTGGTGCTGGTGGTGCACAGTCTCAGGCCATCCAGTGTGCTGGTAGGCAGCTGCCTATGGTGTGGGGTCTGCGGTAGGGGTGCCTGCATAGATGTCTGTGCTCCCCCCCCCCCCCCCACCGCCTGCCAATGTTCTGTGCCCTTGGGGATACCTGCTGGGTACTATCCCCTGTGACACTGTGAGAAACACACTCATGCCCATGTTGGGCCCTCATCAGTTGCTGTCTGGCTGCTCTACAGTTTCAGCATTCCTATGTGCCACCTAGGCATCTGTCTAGTCCGCACTGTGCCACCAGCTGGACCACAGCATGTGCCACCTGCAGCCCTCTGTATCCCATTTCCGGCATCTGTACAGTTGCCCTTTCCTACATGCCCACCCTGCTGTTGCAGCATATGTGCACGCCATAAGAAAGCTGCCCAATATAAAGGGAAAACCCTGATCAGCGCTCTTTCAATGTGGGATCATTCACCTTGTAGGGGGACAGAGCATAGACTCTTCCAGACATGATATCTTTTTTTTTTTAGCTTTCTCATTAATATCACTATTGGCCAGCTTGGTTATGGGGATTTTAGATTTTGTTCAGGTCATTTTCTGTGTTTTTGTGCCTTTTTGTTCCGGGCAAATGTATCACAACTATCACTTTTTATAGGTTTCCCTGGCTTTGCTGTACATTGCTGACGCAAATGGTTTCTCTTTCCTGCAAATGTGCCTTAATGCGAGGGTTTCACTGGCGTTAGTTTTCAGTCCCGGATTCCACAGCATTAGTGTGCATGGAGCCTCTCCCCTCCCACTCTCCATCCATTGACCCCCCCCTCTCTCCGCCCTCTGGGAAGCCTTCCTCTGCCCTTTAGGGCCAGATTTCACGACGTTAGGTTGCCTTAATGCCGCAGGCGCATTATCGTGCGATAAGTGACGTTACCGTGCGATAAAGCGCCATTATCGCACGATAACACCACTTATCGCACGATAATACCGCCGCTGCGCCGTTAGCGCCGTTTAGTATACATACCCCTTAGTTTGCAATTTATTTTTTGTATCCTTTTCTTCTTCTAGAGAAAGTGCCTATAAAATTTTTAAAAGAAAGTAGGTTGCTAAAATGTACTTAATTTGCCATGATAGATTGAGTCCATGCTTCAGTGACTGTAATTGAATCTGTGACCTATTTCTTTAGCAAAGTAGAAATAGTCTCTTGGGGTTTCGTCACTACCATCTCTTAATGAAATTCAAAAAGACTGTCAAAATGTCTATACTTTTTCCATCAATTGTTAATATTATTATGCTACAATTTGTTACTTTTTAATTAATCTTAATAAATGTGTACATAGGCTAGTTGGCAGTTCAAAATGCTAGGCATCTATGCTGTCACACTTCCAAATTAAATTAGCAGAACTGAAAGGGCATACAAATTATAAAATGGCATCCTTTTATTTCCACTTAAATGTACATTCTTATTCAGTCTTTACTTTTTCCACAATGCATTGTGCAGCTAAAATATAGACAACAGAGATATATAGATACAGATAGATAGGCAGTGGTATAGATACAGAGAGATATAGATATAGGCCATTTTCAGCAGAACATCTGTCAAATCATTTAAAAAATCTACTTTAGATCTTTCAAATCAATTGTATATTCATTGGTACTATATATACAGTATAGTAAGTGTCACTGAATATACAACTAAATGTAGGCATTCCACTAAATGTAGTAATTATAAATATCTGAGCCAAATGGTGGCATTTCTATTTATAAATTACTTGTAGATGTACAAAATATTGGCATTGATACTGTATATATAGTCTATATGTTCTGCTTTCTGCCTGATTTATAACTGATGTTTCTGCAGTTGTAGACCAATGATTGATACCTGTCAAAGTCCCTGTAAGTAATTGGGATTAAATATTTGAGGGATTTTTCTCCTTCACTTTTGGTATTGTTTGGGAGTAAATGCTAAACCATACTGTGGATTGTGTAAACAGTAATCAGTAGGTTGGTTAAGTTAGTGTATTGTAAACTACTGATCCCATATTTTGGGTTCAGTTTTATGATGTGAGAAGGCTATTTTATCAAGATAAGCAGGCACCAAATGTATCTTTATAAAATACTAGCACAAATTTTGCAAAGCCACAAGAGAACAGATACCAGGACTGGCAGTGATTTCAGGTTTGAAAAAAAACTTTTATTGTCCCCTACGCATTTCGGCCTCCCGGTCTAACTCAAGGGGATATATATTGAGGGAGAAAACCTTGAGAAAACATAATCATAATTAAACCAAACATCAAAGAATTCATAAAAATAACAATAAATTAAAATAAAAAAATAATTAAAATAATTTAAAATGTGGACCAAAAAACACCGCTAACATATAAAGGGGCTTGTTTACAAAGCCGCGGGAGCAGTTTCCGCCTGATATCGGAGCCGCAGTCCCATTGAATTCATGTCCCGCAGTCCCATGTTCCCTATAAGGTACTCCATAGGGAACATTATAAAGTGCTCTGCCCACCAAGGCACCTTATAATGTGCCCTATAGGATGCCTTATGAGGCACCTTAGGCTATGGCACTGTGAGGGTGTTTCTGCTGGCAGCACTGATTTAAATTAAAAGGAAAAGCCTTTGACAACCTTATTAAATAACACCACTATGGGATCAAACCCATGACCTCTGCCTTCGCATCACTGAAGAAACCAGTGGGCCACATCTCTATAGCGTCTAACACACCGCTGGCTGGCTACAGAAAGACTGTAGGTCACCACACAAACTGTCTGCTGTGGTTACCAGGATAGGGTAAACCCACCCCCATGATGCACTGCACATGCAGATCAGCAGCCTAAATCTGCACACAAGATGGGGTATGCGCCACTATAGCACCCCGGCCTGGTAGGGGGAACTGACCGTGTGTGTTACTGGCACAGAGTACCTACAGACCGTGACATTGTGCGGTTCCTGTGCTCACCCTGAGGGTGAGGTGGGGCACCCAGCACCAGGTCCACAGCACCTGGCTTGACTGAGATAGGCTGTGCTGTAGGTCCCCATCAGTGCTAGTGTGTGGTAGGTAGTCCTTACAGACACACCTAGGATACACCTGTGTTTGTCTGTGTTTCCCAGTCACTTCTAGCCCTTGTGGACTATGATGCACCCAGAATTGTGTATATCCTATGTGGTTGCCATGGTCACATGTTTATAAGAGAAGGGTGGTGTTTGGACCCAAAAGCGGATTATGTAGCACCACCCAACCCGCCCTCTGTGGGTCAGGGTGGGGGACAGGATCTCCCACCAACAGATCCACATTCTATATCTCTGCAATGTTGGCAGTAGAGGAGACATCAACCCCAGACCTGCTGGGGAATAGCCACCATACAGGCAGTCAATGCAGATATGTATACATCACATAGGGCACTGGCAGACAGGCAGTATGCCTGGAAAAGTTCAGCTGCCCCCCACCACTATCTGACATTCATCAGCAGTGGGCACAGTCAGTCTCCACCCACTGCACCCTGCAAGGTGTTCCAGACACACACATGCTAACTGCAGACAGTCTGCTAACTAGTACATAGTGCATGTTCCTGGAGGAACCGTGTGCACCCAAAAATGGGATATGAGAGCACACGCGCACACACACACAAAGCAGGTATGTCAGTGATCAGGCCCCAGAAAAAAGAACTCATAGATATCACTTGCGAGAAATACTGTAGAGCGCTATGGGGGAACCTAGCCATGCCGTGGTCACTGCTCAGTCAGGGTGAGAGTGACCCCCCCCCCCCCAACAGGACATGCTGTGGCCACCCTGTCCGTGCAGGTGGTGGTCGGGCACTACAATGTCCCAGCCATTGCCCTATGCCCTGTGCAGATGCATCCTGCCCAGGCTGCCTGTCCGAGCCATACCCACAGTACCTTGCTCCTCATTATGCACATTGGCAGGCTAACACTGGAAACAGTGCAAGCATTGTGGGCTCAGTAAGGTGTAGGCAGCCATAAAACACTGAATAGATATACACACACTCCCACACCTATTTCAGCATTGTGCAAATATAGAGGTGGTTGGCAGCCCTGGCCGCCACACAAGTCCTGGGCACAGTGCAGGCATTGCTATGGTACTCAATACTGTTAGGGTCACTCCCCGGGGTGGTATATACTGTCAGAAACCAAAACTGAAACACACTCCACAGATATCAGAAAGGTTGCTATGATGAATCTCTGTCAACAAATTGTGTTTAATTTAGGATTTGTTATCTGACATTAATCATAGCAACCTTTTGATATATGTGGAAAGTGTTTCAAAAGTTTAAGACGGCATTGCTAAGGTATGCAGGTGCTAGTATTGGTAGATACTGCTCCGTGCAGGGCCCAACAGCCTGACTCTCCATGAGCCATTGGATAGTGGAGGCTGTAGGTGTGGGTGTTTGTGCCCCTGTTGGCCGCTGCTGTAGGGCAGAGGTTCCCCAGTCCGGTCCTGGTGGGCCAAACATGGTTCAGGTTTTCATGCTGTCCCTAATGAATATGCATGAGATACATTTCCATACAATGGGGGCGGTGCATACAAATGCATAACAGGCATATTTATTAGGGACAGCATGAAACTTGAATGGTGTTTGGCCCTCCAGGACTGCAGTTTGGAAACTCTGCTCTAGGGATTGCACATGTTTATGGTGTATGTGCTCTGTAGGGTAAAATATAGGCGTTTATGGCATGTATATTTTATCTGCAATAAAGGTTCCGTCTTTATTACCCTGGTTTAGTACTGGGTAAAATATAGGGACATGGTCCATAGGAGCCACAGCTGGGACTTGAACCTGTGACCTTCTGCCCCTGAATACACTGGCTGTGTGTACTGCACCAAACTGTTGTCACAGAGGGAGATCATTCCCTGGGGATACCATGACTGTTCGTCAGACAGACCTTGTCTTTTGCAGTGCACGGCACCCACCTAAACAGGGCTTGGCCTTGGTCTGCTGTGGGCAGATGCCACTGCCCCCTCCACCACCAGAACCCCTCCACCACCAGCACCCCTCCACCACCATGCTGACATGCCCTTATGCCGGTGGTGCTGGTGGTGCACAGTCCCAGGCAATCCAGTGTGCCGGTAGGCAGCTGCCTATGATGCATGATATGGGGTAAGGGTGCTTGCATAGACATCCACGCTTCCCCCCGACACCGCCTGCCAATGTTATGTGCCCTTTGTTGTACTTGCTAGATAATGTCCATTGTAGCACTGTGGGACACACACTCGTGGACATGTTTGCCCTCGGTCAGTTGCTGTTTTGCTGGTTTTCCATTTCTACATTTCTATGTGTCACCTAGGCATCTGCCTAGTCCACCCTGTGCCCCAGCTGCCCCACTGCATGTCCTGCCTGAAGCCCTCTGTACCCCATTTTCAGCCTCACCATAGTGCCCTTTCGTACTTTTTTGCTGTTGCTGCACATGTATCACTACTATCACTTTTCTTGGTCTCCCTGCCTTTGCTGTACATTGCTGACTGAAATGGTTTCTCTCTCCTGAAAATGTGCCTCTAATGCGAGGTTTTCACTGGCGTTAATTTTCAGACCCTAATTTCACAGTGTTAGTATGCCTGGATCCTCTCCCTGCCCACTCTCTGCCCATTGACACCTTATCTCTGCCCTCTGGGGATCCTTACTCCACCCTCTGTGCACCTTAACGCCGCCGGAGATGTTATCGCACGATAAGTGACTTTATCGCATGGTAATGTTGCATTATCATGCGATAACGTCACCGCTGCGATGTTAGCACTGTTTAGTAAACATACCCCTTAGAGTTTTCATCATTCACATTTTATATTCATAGGGGTATGTTTACTAAACCATCTTAATGTGCGCTCTGTGACGTTATCGCGCGATAAGGTACGTAATCACGCTATAAGCAGTGCAAACGAGCACTGAAGGCGGGGAAAGGCTCCCGGAGGGCGGAGAAAGGCTCCCCAGGGGCGGAGAGAAGGTGTCAATGGGTGGAGAGTGGGAGGGGAGAGGCTCCCTGCACACTAAGGCTGTGAAATCCGAGGCTGAAACCTAACGCCAGTGAAACCCTGGCGTTAGAGCTGATTTAAAGGGAAGAGAAACCATTTCTGTCGGCAATATACAGCAAAACCAGGGAAACCTACAAAAAAGTGATAAGTGTGATACATGTGCACGGAACAAAAGGGCAAATAAACAGTGAAAATGAACAGAAGAAAATGGAAAAATAAAATAACCAAGCTGGGCAATAGTGATCTCAATGGGAAACATCAAAAAACACTCCCAAGAAAGCACCAAAAAAAGGATATGAATTCTGGAAAGGTCCATGCTCCGTCCCATACAAGGTGAATGAGCCCACAGTGAAATTGCGCTGTGCAGGGTTTTCCTCTCCATCGGACAGGTTTCCTATGGCATGCACATATGTGGCAACAGCAGGGCAGGCATGTCGGAATGGCCAACTGGACAGATGGTTGAAAATGGGATGCAGAGGGCTGCAGGCGGCACATGCTTTGGTGCAGCTGGGGCACAGTGCGGACTAGGCAGATGCCTAGGTGGCACTTAGGAATGCTGAAACTGTACAGCAGCCAGACAGCAACTGATGAGGGCCCAACATGGACAAGAGTGTGTTTATCACAGTGTCACAGGGGATAGTACCCAGCAGGTACCTACAAGGGCACAGAACATTGGCAGGCGGTGTTGGGGGGGAAGCGTGGACGTCTATGCAGGTACCCTTACCCCAGAACATGCACCATAGGCAGCCGACTACCTGCACACTGGATGGCCTGAGACTGCGCACCACTAGAGGAAGGGCATGTCAGCATGGTGGCAGAGGGGTACTGGTGGTGGAGGGGAGCAGTGGCAGCTGCCCAGAGCAGACCATAGCCTAGCCCTGTGTAGGTGGGTGCCATGCACTGCAACAGACAGGTCCTGCCAGACGAACAGTCATGGTATCACCAGGGAATGCACTGTCTCTGTGGCAACACGGTGGTGCAGTGCACACAACCAGTGTATTCAGAGGCAGAAGGTCACAGGTTCAAGTCCCAGCTGTGGCTCCTGCCAACACAGTCCCCATATTTTACCCACTACTAAAACATGCTAATACAGACAGAACCTTTATTGCAGATGACATAAACATGCCCAAAACACCTACATTTTACCCTACAGAGCACAGACACCATAAACAGGCGCATTACCTAGAGCAGAGTCTCCCAAATGCAGTCCTGGAGGGCCAAACACCATTCAGGTTCCATGCTGCCTCTAATAAAGATGCCTGTGCTGCATTTCTATGCGCCGCCCCATGGTATGCAGATGTATCTCATGCATATTCATGAGGGACAGCATGAAAACCCAAACAGTGTTTGGCACACCAGGACTGGAGTTGGGAACCTCTGCCCTAAAGCAGCAGCCAACAGGGGCAGACACACCCGCACCCACAGGCTCCATTGTCCAATGCCTCCTGGAGAGGCAGGACATTGGGCCCTGCATGCATCTCCCAATACTAGCACTTGCATACCTTAGCAATGCCACCCTAAACCTGGGAATACAGTACACAGCTATCAAAAGGTTGCTATGATTACTGGCAGATAGCAATTCTGAAGTTAAGTACAATTTTCTGATTGAGCTGCATCATGGCAACCTTACTGATGTCTGTGGAGTGTGCTACAGGTCTTGTGTCTGACAGTGTTTACCACTCTGGGGAGTGACCCCAACAGTATTGCATACCATAGCCATGCCTGCACTGTGCCCAGGACTGGAGTGGTGGCCAGGGCTGCCAAACACCTCTATAGTTGTACAGTGCTGGCATAGGTGTGGGAGTGTGTGTCTGTCTATCCAGTGTGTGGTGGCTGGAAACACCCTCCACAGCCCACACCGCCAGCACTGTTGCCAGTATTGGCCTGCCAATGTGCATAATGAGAAGCAAGGTACCATGGGTATAGCCCGGATAGGGTGGCCTGGCCAGAATGCATCTGCACAGGGCATAGGGCAATGGCTGGGACATTGTGGTGCCCGGTCACCACCTGCACAGACTGAGCAGTGACCATGGCATGGCTAGGTTCCCCCACAGTGCTATATAGCATTTTTCTCATGTGATTATTATGGGTTTCCTTTTGGGGCCTAATCACTGACTTATCTGCTTCGTGTGTATGCTGACATCCCAGTTCTGGGTGCATACATCTCATCCAGGACCATGCACTATGGACTAGCTAGCAGACTGTCTGCAGCTAGTATGTGTTTTGCTGGAGCACCTTGCAAGGTGCAATGGCTGGATGCTTGCTGCAGGAGAATATCAGTTAGTGGTGGGGTGCAGCTGAGCATTTACAGGCCTAATGTCTTTCTGCTATTGCTTTATGGATGTGTACAGAACTACATTGACTGCTCTGTAGGGTGTCTATTCCCCAGCAGGACTGGGGTTGATGGTCCCCTCTACTGCCACCATTGGAGGGGGGTAGAATGTGGATCTGTTGGTGGGAGACCCTGTTTCTCACCCTCAGCCCCAGAGAGTGGGTTGGGTGGTCGTACATAATCTGCCTATGGGTCCATAAGGGCTAAACCTGACTGAGAAATACAGATGTATCCAAGGTGTGTCTGCAAGAACTATCTATTTCACACACTAGCACTGTTGGGGACCTGCAGTATGGCCTATTTCTGCCATGGAAGGTGCTGTGGACCTGGTGCTGGGCGCCCCACCTCACCCTCAGGGTGAGCACAGTACCCGCACAATGTGACGATGTGTAGCTACTCTGTGCCAGTAACACACACGGTCGGTTCCCCCTACCAGGCCGAGGTGCTGTGGGGGTGCATACCTCATCTTGTGATCATCTGTAGACTGCTGATTTGCATGTGCAGTGCATCATGGGTACGGGTGGGTTAACCCTATCCTGGTGATCACAGCAGACTGTTTGTGTGGTGACGTGCAGTCCTTCTACAGCCAGCCAGGGGTTTGTTAGCAGCTGTAGCCCACTGATTGATTCACTGTCTGTGGAGTCAGATATCATGGGTTCAAACCCACAGTGGGGTTATTTGATAGGGCTGTCCGAAGCATTGTCTATTTTTAATGTACTTTAGTGCTGCCAGCAAAAACACCCTCAGAGTACTGTAACCATAAGGTGCCTCATTAGGCGCTTTATAGGGCGCCCTATAAAGCGCCTTCTGAGGCAACTTATGGTTACAGTCCATATAAGGTGCCTTATAAGGTATCCTATGGAGCGCCTTATAGGGTGCCCTATAGGGGACATTATAGGGTGCCGTGGCAGACAGTGCACTTTATAATGTGCCCTATGGAGTGCCTTATAGCGTGCCTTATGCGGCACCTTAGGTTACGGCACGTGAAGGTGTGTTTGCTGGCAGCAATAATTAAAATACAAATAAAATGCCTCAAGAAACAATACTTACATGTCAAAGCTGATGCCTCAGCCAGCCTTATGCATTAGGCACACTGGGGGATCAAACTCATGACCGCTGTATTATCAGTCTGTGTATTAACCATTGTGCTACACCTCTGTTTCTATACTTGCATGTCTGGGCGCCTACTTAATATTACCGCGCGTTAACGCGCTTAGCGGTGCTTCACCCGATAATGTGCGCAGCAGCGTGCATTATCGCGTGATAATCCCGTTTTAAGACTGAAACGCCCACTCCTTTTATGGCAGCCTGCACACTATCGCCTGGCGCACGTTAAGATGGTTTAGTAAACCTACCCCATAGTTTTATTGTTGTGGATTATTTATTTTTTTTTTTTAATTAATAATTTTTATATATGTTTTTTAATATATACTTTTATCATATGTATGGTAACTATTTATTTAATTATTTATTTATGTGTATGAGTTATCAACAATACTTTAATTTATTTATTTATTTTTATTTATTTATTTTAGTGGCAATTGCCTTTCATTTGACAGAAGGTTCTTACAAAAAGGTATCAATTGATATATTTATATGTTCTATATATGTTTTCCTCATCTCAGTTTTATTTATATGTTTCATTTAAAAGGTATTGGATGATATCTATTTATATGTTTTTATATGTCCTCCTCATCTCAATTTTGATGTATATGTTTAAACATCATTTTTGATAAATGATTATACATTTTATAGTTATATATTTTTTGATAGATTTGTTTGTAGTTTTTAATTTTATGTTCTCATCTCAATTTGATTTATATGTTTTTCTATCATCTTTGATAGACAATTTTTTGATATATCTTTCATTTTGTTTGTAGTTTTTAACTTTTTTAACTTTATTGGTTTATTCATTACATTATATATGTTAGCGGTGTTTTTTGCACCACATTTTAAATAATTTTAATTATTTTTTTATTTAAATTTATTGTTATTGTTATGAATTCTTTGATGTTTAGTTTAATTATGATTATGTTTTCTCGAGGTTTGCTCCCTCAATATATATATCCCCCTGAGGAAGGCCGGGAGGCCGAAACTCGTAGGGGACAATAAAAGAGGTTTTTCAAACCTGACATCACTGCCAGTCCTGGTATCTGTTCTCTTGTTCTCTCATAAATTACATATACTTTTGTTGCTTTTTCTGGTTCTTTAAAAGGAACCCCCATACATATGTATTTCCTAACCAATGCATGTACATTACAACTGCCTGCTCTCCACCTCTGAATATCTCTAAAGTACTCACATTCTCGTCATCATGTGTATATTTCTGTCAGGTTGCAATAAGATTAAAATAACATAAAAAATAACACAATAATCTCAAAAAAAGCAAAATAAAAAAGCTAGAACCACTAGATAGAAACAAATGAAATTACAAGAAAAAGAGTACATGCAGCATCAAAATATCATTGACTCCTAACCACGCAAAAACAGGAAAGTACTCTTCATTTTTATTTCTGAAGGCAATTTGTTCCAGGGCAAAGGAAATGCCTCAGATAGTGCCTCTGTTGTTCTTAAAAAGCCATCATTTTTTTTTTTTTTAAATTCTTTATTTTCGTTTTATAACAACAAAGGAAAGGAAAACATACAACTAAAAGACAAATACATAACGTATAGTACATACACCAAAGTAAACCCCTACCACCCCCCTCCCCCCTGCTTCTTCTCTAGAAAACTAAGCATTCCAGAAACGGGCGTGTACTTACATTATTGTATTACAAAACATAACGGTGATCTAAAACATGATGAGTGCACATTATCCAGGCATGTTGGAGCAATGAGCAGATTGTACATAATCATTAAGCATCTGCCATTTAGACAAGCGAGAGTGAGTTTGGACATGGGGAATAGCTCTCCGAGGTATCTGCTCATATTTACTATATAAGCAGACAAGGTTCCACCATTCATTTACAGTAAGTCGAGAGCTATCCTTCCAAATCCTCGTGATTAAGCATATGGCTATACCTAGCATGAAATCAAGGAGAAAGCGACCCTTCTTAGGAAGAGAGGGGACCTCCGCCGCAGAGCGGAGTCCCACGACCTTCCAAGAAAGAGGTTCATGAAAGTGTAAGATAGATTGAATACGACCCCAGACCCGCCCCCAGTAGACCTGCAGTTGAGGACATTCATAAATAACATGAGCAAAGGATCCCACAGCCGTATGGCAAGACCAACACAGGTCCCTAGCATTTGGGTTCCATTTGGCTATTTTTTCTGGGGTATAAAAGCATCTGTGTGCAAAGAAGAAGAGAGTTTGGGTAACAGAGGCAGACCGGGAAACCCGCACTACTTTACTCCAAAAAACGCTCCATTGCACAGGGGTTAGAGTGGTTTGCAGTTCGCGCTCCCAGGCTTGTTGGGCTCTAAAAGTGTCCGTATCTGTACCCTGACAAAGTATTTTATAGAAATTAGAGGCTACCCCATGTGTACCACTAATGGAGTGAACTATCTCTAATAGCCCATCCTCAGTAGGGGCAGAGGGCGGCATGATTTGAGCACTTTTGAGGCAGTGTTGAAGCTGCATCAATTGAAAGTAGTGTTTCGCTGGTAACGCAAATTCCTTTTGTAAATCCGAAAAGGTTTTCCAACGAGCTGCAGAGAAAAGCTGTTGGGGTGTCCAGATCCCCCTGGAGTACCAGGGTTTCCAGGCTATTGTTCTATGTAGGACTTGAATTCTGGGATTATTCCATAGCGGGAGTCCGTCCTGAGGACATACATTCGGGCCCAGTGATAGAATGAGATTGTTAAAGGCCACAAGAGTATCGACAATCATTGGTGGATGGCGGGTGTCTACTTGGTAAGACATACCGGGGAGATGGGTCAACGGAATTGGGCTGCTAAGCTCCTCTTCTATGTCAAGCCAAACTGGTCGGCGGTCTGTTGAGGTATCTAGCCATCGGGCACCTTGCTTAAGTAGAAAGGCTTGATGATATCTAAGAAAATCAGGAAATCTGGTACCCCCTCGTTCCTTTGCAGACTGCAATTTATGTTTAGCTATCCTTGGTGGCTTACCCTGCCAAAGATAACGGACGAGAAGGCCCTCAATATCTTTATAAGTATGTAGCGGAAGTAAGCATGGCAGCATTTCTAAAATGTAGTTCACTTTGGGGACTATCATCATTTTCACAGTGTCTAAGCGGCCACACCATGTGAGAGATAAGGGAGACCAACGATTTGTGAGCTCACGGACTTTGGAGACTACCTCTTTGGCATTGAAACTGATAGTGTCTTCTAAAGGAGAACAGCAATGGACCCCGAGATACTTCACCATACGAGATTGCCAAAGGAAGGGAAAGGCCTGCATGTCAGCCTCATGTACCCAGCGGTTCAGTGGGAATGCTACAGATTTGGTCCAGTTAATTTTATAGCCCGATAATTGTGAGTATCCGTCAATCAGATCCAAGACAGCTGGAACCGAATCGAGGGAGACGAAGAGCATAAGGTCATCTGCGTATGCAGAGAGTTTAATCTCCCTATGTCTAAAGGGGACACCTCGAACACGTGTAGACTGTCTAATAAGAAGGGCTAGGGGTTCAAGAGCGAGATCAAAAAGCATTGGTGATAGGGGGCAACCTTGACGCGTGCCTCTTTGGAGGTTAAATGGCTGAGATTTGATGGCGTTTACACAAATACTGGCAACGGGCTGAGTGTACATAACTTGGAGATATCGGAGGAAGCCCTCTCCAAAGCCATACCATCGGAGAACTGCAAATAAGAAGGGCCATTCTAGACGATCAAAGGCTTTTTCAGCATCCAGGGATAGACCCACCCATTGATGGTCGAGATTGGCAGCACTAGATAACACATGGCACAAGGTCCGAGCATTGTCAGCAGTTGATCTGCCGGGTATAAAACCGCATTGGTCGGGGTGAATTAGGGTAGCCATCATGTCAGATAGCCGGGTGGCCAAGATCGTTGCGAAGATCTTATAGTCGGCATTAAGTAGGGAAATTGGACGGTAGTTGGCAGTCAGTAGCGGGTCTCTGCCTTCTTTCTCAAATACAACCACATTAGCTGCAGAAAAGGATCCCAAAGAGGATGTATCTACCGCAAGGGCAGTAAAATAGAGTTTTAAATAGGGAACTAAATCTGCACTGAACGTTCTGTAGAATTCGGTCGGGAGACCATCAGGCCCTGCGGCACGGCCCAAGGCTGTACGCTTTAGGGCAGATTGGATCTCTGAAGTAGAGAAGGGTTCATCGAGCGCATCTCTATCAGCTTTAGTGAGGGTCGGCCGCTGAATGCCAGAGAGCAATCGCTCGAATGTCTCTGACGAGAACTCACATTCAGATTGATATAGGCGGGTATAGAAATCCCGAAAGAGCTCTACAATATCGGAGTCTGTGGTCACTATGCCCCCTCCCTGTGGAGCTCGAAGGGCCGCAACGCGTTTGGCTTCTTTTTGACCTTTCAAGGCATTGGCTAAAAGTCGACCGGCTCGGTTACTTTCACGATAATATGTCCCTCGCTGAAGCTCAATACTCTTAGAAGCTGCAGTTGAGAGGATTGAATTATATTGAAAACGGAGACGCTGTAATCGAATTAATACACATGGGTCAGTGCGTGAAGTTAGAACTCGTTCGCCTGCTTTTATTTGTTGATCTAGTATGAGCAGCTGCTGTTTACGTTGTTTCCGCAGGCGGATTTGATAGCTAGTGATCGTTGCTCGAATGGCCGCTTTGAAGCCCTCCCACCAAGCCCAATTCGCAGTATCTTGGGGTAGATTAAAATGGAAGTAATCCTGTATGGCGACTCGAATTTCTGACTGGAACTCTGGCTGGGTTAACAGGGCTCTATCAAAGAACCAGGCTCCCGAGTTTCCCTGGGGTGCAGTAGTGTGTAATTGAAAGGAAATGGCAGCATGATCTGAAATATGTTGGGAGTGAATCTTTGCAGTGTCCACCTGAGGAACTAACAATTTTGAGATTAGAAAGAAGTCTATGCGAGATTGAGATTTATGAGGGGAGGAGAAGAAGGTGAAGTCAAGCTCATTGGGGTGTAGTAATCTCCATAGATCAACTAAAGCAAGATCCTTGATCAGGGAGGTAAGCGTAGCGTGACTCTTGGGGGGACCACTCGTCCTAGGCGGCTGTTTGTCAATCAGGGGATCAAGGACTAGATTGAAATCCCCCCCAATGATCAATGAAGTACTAGCAGAAGCCTGCGTAACCTGAGCAATGGTAGCAAAAAAGGCAGGGTCATCAACATTAGGAGCGTAAAGGCATATACATGTAACTTCTAGGCTACCTATCTTGAGGTGAGCCCTAGCCCATCTACCTTCTGTATCTGAGCTAGTCGCAATAACAGTAGCATGCAAAGATTTCCTAACCAGTATGGCAACCCCACATTTCTTAGAAACAGCTGGGGAATAAGCAGCCACCATGTAAGGTTTAATATTGAGTTTAAGAGTTTCCTTCGAATTTAAATGCGTTTCTTGGAGAAAAATCAGATCCGCTGCTTCCTGACTGAGGTAGCTTAGGATTTTCTTCCGTTTTATCGGATTATTGATGCCTTTTACGTTCAATGAAAAAATCTTACATGGTGCCATCAATCGGTAGTAGACATTTTAGGTAAGGGCGCTTGATAACATAGAACATAAGCAGAATCTGTACAACAATGTCATAATCACCAAGTAGTCTGGCTAATACACCCCATATTGAAAAGTATGTGTCAACGTATCTTAGAGAAGAAGCAAAACCCCCAAAGAATATGGCGACCATATGTCTGCGGGAGGAGGCCCTAGAGAGGAATAGAAGGCATGTAGAAGAAAAGAAAAGAAACACCAGAGTCCATAATAACACTGTCTCTGATACTCATCGAGGCTACTGTGGGTAGATGGAGCCGGGTCACAGATACCATCAAGAGTAAGGCAACAGACTGCCCACGCCAGACTCTTTGCTAGGCTGCGGCAGATCCAATATGGCCGGTACAGCGGATAGAAGGAGACTTGCAGGAATATTCTGGAAGTCAGCGCATCAAGTCGGCTTCTTTGGAATCCAAAAACTCCGCTAGTAGATCAGGGTCCTCAAATGTTCTTGTCTGATTGTGAAGCGTGACTCGGAGCTTGGCCGGGTACATCAGGCCATAGCGTGCTTGTAGTTGTTGAAGCCTCGGCCGGAATTCCAGAAAGCGCTTTCGGCGGTCTACTGTGGGTTTAGACAAGTCGGGAAAGAAGGAGATCTTGTGGCTCTCGAACTCCATATGGCCCTTTGCCCGAGAGGCACTTAGAATTTGCTCCACGTGTTGATATCTCAATAGTCGAAAAATGATAGGCCGCGGGGTCTTCCTGTTGAGCGTTATGCTGGTGGGTACTCGATGAGCGCGATCAATCTCCAAATCTTTGGCAAAAGTGATTTGGAGCAAGGAAGGGAGGATTTTGCATAAAAACTCTTTCATGTCTCCCGATTCCGCTCCCTCCGGCATGCCCACGAGTCGTATATTGTTGCGGCGCGTTCGATTATTGCCATCTTCCACCTCTTTCTGCAAGGCCCGCACCTGTCGTTCAACTTTGTCGAGTTTGGACAACCGGGCCGCATGGGAGTCCAATATGCCCTCCATTTTGTCCTGACGCGAAGAAAGCCCTTCTAGCTTGCTTTGCAGGACACCAAAATCGTCCCGCAGCGCTCGGAGTGCTTCACCGTTTGCCTGCACAAGGTTTTTGACCCCTCTAATCTCTACGAGGATTTCCTGCTGCATTTCGGGGCCCTCGCACAAGGCCGGCCCCTTCTGCGGGGACGGAGGTTCGGTTTTGGTCCGTTTGCCGTGAGAAGCCGCTGGAGACCCAAATTCCAGGCGCGTTGGTTTGGTCCCCGCCATCTCACCAATGTGCCCCGGCAAGATCAGAGTAGAAGTTCCAAAATGTGAGGTGTTAATTCAGGATTCTGAGTAGGCCTCTCGGGAGCCTCAGCGTTATGCGACCATCCCGCTGGACATCAGGCTCCGCCCCCAAAAAGCCATCATTTTTAAGCCAATACCCAGCCCTCATTTTTCAGCTTATTACCAGGTTTTACAATAATCCTCACAGTCACCAAAGTTACTTATGCTATTGTTAAAAAAAAATATCCATTCTCCTCATGCTCATTGAAACTAAGGTTTTAACCAGGATCGCTTTATGCAGGTCACCCCAACTTTTTTGAAAGCCCAGTGCTGCTGTTTCACTTTTGTTTATGGTTATAACAACTTCCTCATGGTGGTTACCCCAGTGCATTCCTGAGGGCCTGAAGAAATTACAGCGCTGTTCTAGGCTGAAATGTCATTCTGTACTGGTATGCTTCATTTCAATTCTTGGGGATCCAAGAGCTTCTGTGTTTATATCATTTTTTTTAATTACAATATTTTTATCTCAATTATCTCTACCAGAAGTACCGTATATTCCTGGCATCCACCATCTGCAAATATTGGGTTTAGGAGGCATAGCTTTAAATTAGTTGACATCCCTTCTTACAGATTGGTCTTTTTGGATTCAGTATATGATATCATAGTGACATAGTAAATGGCAGATAAAGACCAGTATGGTCCATCTAGTCTGCCCAGTAAGATGGCAAGAGTAGGTGCACCTGCTGCTCAGTGCGGGCCACCCCTTCCCATGTCTTTGTTTACGGGTGAACCCACCACTCCATGTAGGACACCTCTATTTGTTGAGAAATTAGATGGTTCAGTTTATTTTGTTTTTATCCTGTTGCTGTAAAGGGATCCACGGTGTCTGTCCCATGCCATTTTGAATTCCGTCACCGTGTTTGCCCCCACTTCCATCTGGAGGGCATTCCAAGCATCCACCACCCTTTCAGTAAAAATGTATTTCCTGACATTGCCCCTCAACCTACCACCTTGCAGCCTCATGTTATGCCCTCTAGTTTTACCGCTTCCCCGTCTTTGGAATAGGTTTGTTTGTTCATCATTTCTCTTTAAGTATTTAAAGGTCTGAATCATATCTCCACTGTCCCTCCTCTCCTCCAAAGTGTACATATTTAGGTCTTCAAGTCTCTTCTCATAAGGCTTCCGACGCAGGCTCCAAATTATTTTGGTCGCCTTCCTCTGAACAGTTTCCAGTCTCTTTACATCCTTTGCAAGATATGGTCTCCAAAACTGAACACAGTATTCCAAGTGAGGACTCACCAGTGACTTTTACAGTGGCATAAGTACCTCTTCCTTTCTGCTGGTAATCCCTCTTTGTATGCAGCCCAACATCCTCCTGGCTTTTGCCACCACCTTGTCGCACTGTTTTGCCACCTTGAGATCTTCAAAAATAATCACCAAAGGTCTTTCTCCTGATTCGTGCACACCAACCTCTCACCCCCTATCGCGTACCTTTCCCTTGGATTTCTACTACCCAAGTGCATGACATTGCAATTTTTGCATTAAATCTTAATTGCCAAGCATTAGACCATTCTTCCAACTTTTGTAGATCTTTCCTCATGTTAACCACTCCCTCGGGGGAGTCCACTCTGTTGCAAAATTTTGTGTCATCTGCAAAAAGACAGACTTTTCCATTTAGTCCTTCAGTAATATCATTCACAAATACATTGAACAGTGCCGAGCCCAGGAACGAACCCTGGGGCACCCCGCTAATCACCCTCCCTTCATCCGATTGAGCTCCATGTACCATCACCCTCTGTCATCTGTCCGTCAACCAATTTCTGATCCAGTTTACAATCTTAGGACCCATCCCCAAGCTACTGAGTTTATTGACAGGCCTCCTATGAGGAACAGTATCAAAGGATTTGCTGAAATCCAGATAGATGACATCCATTGCATGCCCTTGATCTAGTTCCTTGGTCACCCAGTCAAAGAACTCAATCAGATTTGTTTGGCAAGATCGTCCTTCGGTAAAACCATGTTGCCTCGGATCTTGCAACCTGTTGGTTTTGAGAAAGTTCACTATTCGCTTTTTCAGGAGCACCTCCATTACTTTTCCTGCCACTGAGGTAAGGCTTACGGGCCTGTAGTTTGACACTTCTTCCCTGTCACCACTTTTGTGTAGAGGTACATCAGCCATTCTCCAGTCCTGAGGAATCTCTCCTGTTTCCAAGGATCTGTTGAAGACATCCTTTAACAGCCCTGCAAGAAGCTCTCTGAGCTCTTTTGGTATCCTGGGATGTATCCCATCTGGTCCCATGGCCTTGTCCACTATCAGTTTAGCAAGTTGTTCTAACACCTCATCTTCAGTGAATGGTGTGGTATCTACTTCATTCCCATTTTTATATTTGGGAGTCACAGGTGGTCCATCTCCAGGATTTTCTTTAGCAAAAACAGAGCAGATGTATTTGTTTAGCAATTTTGTTTTTTCAATGTCTCTTTCCATGAGTCCGTTCCCAGCACTTCTGAGTCCTGAAATTCTACCTCTGATCTTCTTCCTTTCCCAAATATACCTAAAGAAAGTTTTGTCGCCACACTTAACATCTTTTCCTCTGCCTTTGATTTTGCTATCCTTATTTCTCTTTTTGTCTCTTTGAGTTTGAGCCTGTATTCATTTTTGTGATCCTCTGTTTGGAAGCTTTTGAGTTTTGCGAAAGATGTGTTTTTTGCCTTTATTTGAGCAGCCACTTCTTTGGAAAAAAATAGGTTTCCTTCTCCTCTTGTTTTTATTTACTTTTCTTACATATTTATCTGTTGCCCTTT
Source organism: Ichthyophis bannanicus (assembly GCA_033557465.1). Taxonomy (NCBI): domain Eukaryota; kingdom Metazoa; phylum Chordata; class Amphibia; order Gymnophiona; family Ichthyophiidae; genus Ichthyophis; species Ichthyophis bannanicus. Next base: position 183,052,754 of record CM066034.1, read on the forward strand.
TATTGCCACCTTTAGTTTAGCCCATTGCAATTCCACTTCCCTTATCTCCTTCCACCCTGTCAGCTCTTCCTTTAGGTACTCGGCCATTTTACTGAAGTCAGTGTTTTTGAAGTTTAGGACTTTGAGCTTGCTATGATTGACCTGTACCATGGCTTTTATCTCAAACCACTGTGTGATGATCGCTGTTGCTCACAGGGGCACTCACGCAGACATTCGACATGCTATCACCGTTGGTGAGCACTAAATCCAGTGTTGAGCTTTCCCTGGTTGGTTCAATCACCATTTGTCTAAGTAACACATCCAGGGGCAGCCCAAGGGGGGTGCGGGGCCATGTGCGGAGACTCGGTGCGGGGCCTCATTTGTATAAGAGGCCTCATTTGCATAAATATTTGTATAATGTTACCATATACTAACTTTTAGTAAACGTGCCTCTTAATGAGTGTATGGATAAAGAAAGACTAAAAGAGTTCTACATTACTATAATCCAGTGCCAACTGCCAGACACATTAGGAACTACTACAAACACTGCCCATTTAGAACCCATAGCAAACCCGTCGTATCCTAACAGCACTACCAGGACTCACAAAGCACCATACTCTACCAATCAAAAGGCAACACTGCAAATATTAAACCAATACATTTCAGAGAACAAGAATACATGACCTACTGGGGAAAGAGAACAAGTGGCAATGTCAAATAGGAATTATATAAACAGAACACCTCAGCTCAGTTACACATGCAGAACATAGACCATCACCAAACAAGTAATCACAATTTAGAAACAGGAAGACAATAATTAAACTGGGAATCCCAAAAGCCAAACTTGGAATGTACAACACTGTAGAAATAAAACTATACATTAATTTGCTCTTGTACTAAACAAAGCGCAGACGTTAATGATGCACATTTACCAGAGCTGACATATTCCAATTAATAAATTCAAAATAAAGAGATATTTTTCTACCTTTTGTGCATTTTTTTTCAGCTGCAATTGCTCCAGCCACTTTCTTCTGGTTTCTTCGTGTCTTCTGCTAACTCTCCATCGTCTGCTGTCCATTTGTCCTTTCTTCTCTCTTCTAGTTTTTTTCCATTCTCTCTCTACATCTGCTTTAACATACTAATCTTTCTCCTTTTGCTCTTTCCTCATTCCTATTTCATCCACTCAAATTTTACCCCTCCATCCTCAATCCCCACTTACTCTCCCAATACCCGGCCAATTGTAGATTTTTTATCCCTCCCACACAAAATATTTTTCCCTTCTCCATTTTACTCTTCCAGCCCCACCCCATTCTAATCCTCCCCCAACATCAGCTCCCTTCTAGTTCCAGCCTCACCCAGCATCCATTCCCTTCTAGTCCCTGCATCAGCCCATTTCCAGTCCTAGCCACCCATCAGCCCATTTCCAGTCCTAGCAACCCCCCAACCCAATACCAGTCCTAGCCCCCCATCAACCCACTTCCAGTCCTAACCCCCTATCACCCCATTTTCAGTTTAAGCCCCCCCTATAACCCATTACCAGTCCTAACCCCCATCAGCCCACTTCCAGTCCTAACCCCATCAACCCATTTCCAGTCAGCCCCCCATAGCCCATTGCCAGTCCTAACCCCCCCATCAGCCCACAGCCTATTACCAGTCCTAACCCCATCAGCCCACCTCAAGTCCTAACCCCTCCCCATCAGCCCATTTCCTGTCCTAGCCCCCCCAGCCTATTATCAGTCCTAACCCCCCCATAGCCCATTACCAGACAGCCCCCAACAGCCCACAGCCCATTACCAGTCTTAACCCCACCATAGCCCATTACCTGTCATAACCCCAATGCTCCGACAGTCGATTACATTTCCTATCCCCATCTGCCCACCTCCAGTCTTAAGCCCCCCAGCCCATTTCCAGTCCTAGCCCCCCCATAGCCCATTACCAGACAGCCCCCATCAGCCCACAGCCCATTACAAGTCTTAACCCCCCCATAGCCCATTACCAGTTCTAACCCCCCAACAGCCCATTACCAGTCCTCGCGTAATCCGTCCTTTCCTTTCTCCTTCTGCTATAACCACGCTATTACTGGCCCTAGTTATCTCTCGCCTTGATTTTTCTAACTCCATTCTTTCAGGTATCTCTAAACTACAACTCTCTCGACTCCAACGTATCCAAAACACTGCTGCCCGTCTCATCACACATTCCTCTTCTCGGGTTCATGTTACTCCTCTCCTTTTCCAACTTCACTGGCTCCCCATTTCCTTCCGTATCAAGTTTAAGCTTCTTACACTGGTTCATAAAGCGCTCCACACCTCTACCCCCCAATACCTGTCTGATCTTCTCCGCTTTCACACCCCCCGTCATACCCCTCGCTCCTTCCACCTCAACCGCCTAGTACTACCATCCCCTTCCAGTGCCCATTTACAGTCCACACGATCCTCAGCTTTTTTCTTTATCAGCCCTGCTCTATGGAACTCCCTTCCCCCCCCCCGCCGCCGCGAGCCTCCCGACCCCCCCGTCAAGCGTTCCCATAAAACTCATTTCTTCTCCCTTGCCTTTGACCTTTCCCCCCCGACCCTTAATCCTCTCACCCCTTCCTATATCCTTCTATTTCTTCTCTCGCTCCTCTTTCCTATCTAATATGTAACTTTCCGTCTCCTGGCCTTGTGCCTTCCTCTGTAATTTTATTGTAAACCGCTCTGCCTACCAATGAAGGGCGGTCTATCAAATAAATGAATATGAATATATGAATATAACCTCATCAGCCCACCTCCAGTCTAAACCCCCCCAGCCCATTTCCAGTCCTAGCCCCCCCAGCCCATTTCCAGTCCTAGCCCCCCCATAGCCCATTACCAGTCCTACCCCCCCCCCCATCGGCTCAAGTAAAATTAAATTAAAAAATAAAACGCTGGCTGCTACCACTGCCGCTGCCGCCGCGGCAGCAGCAGAATGGACTGTCCTGCGGGTCCCCCTCTGCCCGGCTGAATCCCTCCCCCCCTCCCTCCGTGCCGGCTGAGCCCCTCCGTATCGGCTTTGAGAGTCGCGAAGGGAGAGTGTCTCCCTCGCGTCTCTGTTAAGCCCGCAGGGGCTGATGGGAAATTTCCCCTTTTAGTTTTGCCCACTATTTTTCTACATCCCCCAGCTGTTCCCATCCCACTAACAACTCCCTGAGGTATTGGCCCATCTTGGCAAAGTTAGTCTTCCTAAAGTCTAAGACCTTCACCTTTGATTGGATTCTAACAGCCCTAGTCTTAATACTGAAACACCCCATCTGGTGATCACTGGATGCAAAATGATCTCCCACTACAACATCAGAAACACTTTCACCATTGGTAAGCACCAAGCCCAGTATGTCCCCTTCACGTGTGGGGTCTGTTACCAATTGCCTGAATAGTTCTCCCTGTAGAGAATCCAGGATCTCCTTACTTCTAGATGATACTGCAGCAGGAATGTGCCAATCAACATCTGGCATATTGAAATCTCCTATCAGTAGCACTTCCCCTTTCCTAGCAATGCTGCGTATGTCTTCAATTAACTCTTTGTCCACCTCTTCCTCTTGTGAGGGAGGTCTGTATATCACACCAATGCAAATAGATTTCTCTTTCCCTCTTTCTAGTTTAACCCACAATGCCTTCTCTCTCCTTTTTAAGCTCTGTAATTCCAAAGTTTTAATAGAAGTTTTTACATATAGTGCCACTCCTCCTCCCCTTCTTCCTACCCTGTCCTTTCTGAATAAAGTATATCCAGATATAATTACATCCCACTCATGTTTTTTCTGGGAACCATGTTTCTGTAACTGCCACTAAATCCAAGTCAGCCACTCCCACCAAATCTTCAACATCAGGGATCTTATTTCCCATGCTACGGCATTTATGCACACTGCTTTCCATATGTTACCCCTGTTAACCATTTCCATAAAGATATTTAATGTATCACCTACCTGGGGGCTTTCTTCACTCATCCCCAAAGAATCTAGTTTAAAGCCCTCTTCAGTAGATTAGCCAGTCTACTACCGAAGACGTGTTGACCTTTCTTGGACAAATGGATGCCATCTCTGCTCTGCAACCCTTGGAACAGCATCCCATGATCTAGGAAACCAAAACACTCTTGATGACACCTTTCTGGATTACGATAGATTACAGGATCCAGGACACCATTGCTTTACTAGAGGTTAGTCTTGCCAAACAAATATGATGTTTTTGACTGGGTGACCAGAGAATTGAATCAGTGGAGAGTGCTAGATGTGGCATACTTAGATTTAATCAAGGCCTTTGAAACCATTCCACATCAGTGACTTACCAGTACTGTAAACTGAATGCCCTTGGGCTGGACCCTAAAGTGACTGACTGTGTAAGAAACTGGTTGTGTGGGAAATGCCAGAGAGTAGTAAATGAAATTCACTCTGAAGATAGGGTTATTACCAGTTGCTTGCCTCAGGGATTTGTTATTGGTCCTGTTCTTTTTAACATTTTTGAAAACAATATTGGGGAAGGTCTGTCTGGCAAGGTATATGTTTTTGTGGATAATCCAAAATTTGTAACAGGGTAGACACACTAGAAGGTGTGAATAAAATGAGGGATCTAGCAAATCTTGAAACATTGTTGAGCATTTGGCAGCTAAGATTTAATGCTAAAAAAAAAAAGCAAGGATGCAAGCAATGTATTTCGGCTGCAAAATCCCAAGATAACAGTACAGTATAGAGAGTAAAGTACTTCAAGGCACAAAAAGAGAGTGGAACTTTGGGTCAATCATATCAGATGATCTTAAAGTGACTAAAGAGAAAGAAAAGGTGATGAGAAAAGACAGAAGGATGCTTGGATGCATAGGGAGAGGAATGTTCAGCAGGTGTGAATATTGGTGGAAGTCTCATCAACAACCACCACTATGCTGATGATACCACATTACTGGCTGAAAGTGAAGACAATTTGAAACATTTGCTTCTCAAGATAAAGGAATATAGTCTTAAAATGGGTCTGCACCTTAACGTTAAGAAGACAAAGATCTTGACAACTGGCAAAATGAATAAGTTCATCGTTGATGGAGAAGAAATTGAAATAGTTGATATCTTTAACCTACTTGGATCAACTATCAATAAAGAAGCAACAAGCAGTCAAGAAATCTGACAATGCATTGCTCTTGGCAGAATGGCTATAAAAGACCTAGATAAGATTCTCAAGAGCAGAGATGTCTCTCTCCATACAAAGATTCAACTTGTTCAAGCCATGGCATTTTCAATAACGTCATATGAATGTGAAAGTTGGACAGTGAAAAAGATAGACAGGAAGAAAATTGATGTTTTTGAATTATGATGCTGGCGACGAATACTGTGTATACCATGGACCGTCCAAAGAACAAACCAGTCAGTACTAGACAAGATCAAACCTAAGCTTTCTTTAGAAGCTTAGATGACAAGACCGACTTTCATACTTTGGACACATCATGCAAAGAGAAAGATCGTTAGAGAAAGACATCAAGTTTGTCAAGATAGAAGGTCAAGCAAAAGAGGAAGGCCAGCAATGAGATGGATCGATACAATAACAGCAGCTACGGGTGCCAGTCTGTCAACAATAAGCCACCTGACTGAAGACCGAACACAATTTAGGACAACTATCCAGAGGGTCGCCCTGAGTCAACACTGACTTGACGGCACTTAACAACAACATCACTTTTGTAAAATTTCATTTGGAGTATGGTGTACAATTCTGGAGACCACACCTTCAAAAGGATATAAAGAGAATTGAGTCAGTTTAGAGGGTGGCTACTAACATGGACAGTGGTCTTAATCATAAGGCATATGGAGATAGACTTAAAGGTCTCAATATGTATTCTTTGGAAGAAAGGCAGAAAAGGGGTGGTATGATAGAGACATTTAAATACCCCCATGGCCCTCTTCCAGTTGAAAGGAAGCTCTGGAACGAGGGGACATAGGAAGAGGGTGAAAGGGAATAGATTCAGGAATAATCTGAGGGAATATTTCTTTATGAAAAGGGTGGTATTGCATGGAACAGCCTCCCATTGGAGAAAGTGGATACAAAAACTGTACTGAATTCAAGAAAGCATGGAACAGTGATTTGCTGTCTTTTCTCTGTTTCTAATTAAGATACCAACAATTTGGTAAATTTATCTGTCAGTATGATACTAGCTATCAAAGTCTAAGGAGGTTCTTGGTCTTTATTTTAAGTGTGTTGATTAAAATTTGTGCTACGATCCTGGGGTCTGCTTATCCTGTACAGCTTGCCAAGCCCAGCAATATGTTTTTCACTGAGGTTAAATACTCGGCCAACTTGGAAAAGCTGACAATTATTTTTAGTTACTCCCTGTGAACACTGGAGGTTAGACTAAGGGTCCAATTCCCAGCCCCGCAAGCCGTCCGGACCCGATTCCCCCTCCGGCTCTCCCCATACATTCTGAGCATCAGGATGGGGAGAGCCAGCGAGGGGAGGGAGGAGGTGGGACCTGTGTGGAGTGGGGGTGAGCCAGCCCAGCAGGACGTACAGGGCCGATTCAGTTCATGGCCCTATAGGTCCTGCCAGGCCCATGGGGACGTGCTGTTAATTCCACTTCAAAGGTGGAATAAGTAGCAAAAACCTGACAATCGGGCCAAGGAATTCACCCCCCGGGGCCAAGTGCAAGGGGGGTTCCCACCACCGGATCCAGGCCACGGCAGGCCAGCCTTGGGTCAGGTGATAGGGAAAAGGAGGGCTGAAGATGTGGGAGTTGGTGGTGTCTGCAGGGAGGATGTCTCCGCAGGCTGCGGGGGCACGCCAGGCCATCCTTGGGCCTAATTCTGGTTACAATGGGAATGTTTTGTTCCCGTGATTCAGAATTGGGTCCAAATGGGACCATCCTGCTTGGGGTCATCCAGACAGTCTCAGATATGCCTCTATCTGAATTGGGCTCCACATGTTGAAAAAAGGTTTGATCTAATGGGTTGTACCTTTGGAACCTTCAGTCACTGAGTTTTCAGTTCGAGAAGGAAGTATTTTAATTTTAAAAGAACCTTCTGTTAATTATCATACCTATTCAGGGGCTATCGATTTAGAAAGGGGTCTTATTCTAGACAATTCCAGTCTGCCTCTTAGATTTATATTGTTCAGTGTCTTGAGACAGTGTGATCCTGTGCTACTCTTAAGGATCCTGTATGTTCACTGGTTAAGAAATGTAAAGATGAGAGTGGCTAGATCTGGTTGATGGGCCTGCTGATGTCACTGCTGGCCCTGGTAGGACCTTTAGAAACAAACGTGCAGCAGCGCATAATCATGGGCATGCCCAAAGGGGAACAACCCTTTGGACTACTAGCAGAGCTTCAGTGAGGATGAGTGGAAGATTCTTGGGGAAGATACTACATGGGTAAGAGAGAACCTAAATCTTTATCAAGATCTGCAGTAGTGTTATCTATGTTTAAGGGAGTGATGAATAGACATGTAATTGTGGGAAAGAGAAAGGAGCAAGCAGTCCATTTCCCCACATGAGGGCCCGTCTATAAGTTCCACTGAAAGATATCAACCTCTTTTTCCTATAGTCTCATTGATAAATATCAGTTTGGACCCACCTACCAATGTCTCTGTCACCAGTGGAGATTACATAACTAAGGATATTGTGCCCAGAGTGTATATTTATTGAAACTGGCTGCATTGTAAGATCAAGCTTCATCTGCTAAAGAGATTTCCTTGACAAATATTTGACTGATAGTAACTAGGATGGATGCCATGCTGCAGAACACTCTTTCTCAATTATGCAGTTCATCTCTGAATCATGTTTCTGGGTTTAACCATATCTGATACAATAGACTGTACATGTGTCCACAAATAAGAATTGTTTATGGATGCATTTTAATGTGGAAACTTTGGAAAATAAGGAAAAAAATAGTGGGCCTGATATTCTAAGGCATTTAAGAATAAAAGAAATGCCATACTGGGTCAGACCAAGGTCCATCAAGCCCAGTATTCTGTTTCCAACTGGCCAATCCAGGTCACAAGCATCTGGCAGGTACCCAAAGTCCACAACTTCCACAATTTCATGCTAACCTTGGGGCCAGTTTACTAAGCCCCACGCTAGTAATGAGGGTTTGGGCCACATTACTAGTGCGGGGCCCTGTGCTGAATGCAGGGAGGTGGGAAGACCCCCAAGCACTGGCAGCACCCTGTCCAAGTGCTGCCCAAAATCACACTGTCCTGGTAGGGTTTTTTTTTTTAGTGCAGAGTCTTGCGCTACTTTGTAGTCTGGTGCCAAAAATACACAGTACCCCCACACTATCAAGATAGCATGCTTTAGTAAACTGGCCCCTTTGAGTGCTACTTTCTGTAAATCAGGATTTCATGTAAATTAATGATTTCCTGTCAAGGATATAATTATATTCTTCTTGGAATTAAAGAAGTTTGTTAAAGAGAGGAAGAAGGAATGATTATATGTATATTTTCAGGAGCATGTCCAATTAAATCTTTATTGGGGTTAATTTAGAAGTAGCTGGTTAAGATTGAAATGGGTTAGTATCCCCTTTAATTAATTTTCTATTTTATTTCTTATTAAATATTTCCACTCACTCCCCTGAACATGGGCTTATTAAATGCTATAATGGTTCTTTTCTTTTTAATATGTGCTATAGTGTTCTTGGCATGCCATTTTTCTTTTGATGTGAAATGTTACATTTTATAAAACTAATTCAATAAAAGAAAGAAGTGAATAGTTGGCAAGTGCAAATTCTTAACACCTGCCTGCATAAGGATTTTCTCTTAGCCTCTGTGAAACATCACATTTTTCAAGAACTATTTAAAAAAAAAACCCCTTCTTATCTTCCAATATTGTAAAAACTTTAGACCAAATTCAAAGGTTGCATTCTAGGCCGTTCATCGAATGGGTTGTCCTCCTTCAATTATAACAATTTATTCAGGAAGTGTACATTCTGGAACATCTGCCATCAGGTTTAATCTATGGAATGAAGGTATTATTGGTTGCTCTATTAGACATATCTCTGAGGAGTACGATCAGCACTTCTCTGAGCTGCTTCTATATTCTTGACATCCTGTTTCCTGCCTCCATTACAAAATAGGTTCTTTCTTCTATATATACTGAAGAAAGCAACTTGTTTTAATAGCTTGCTATCTGATAGTCTCTGGGGAAATTTATCCAAAGGGGCTAGCTTTGCTCATACTATGGCTAGTGAACCTCACTCCAAGACCAGTATATGTGGTTACTATACTATACTCACTATCATCACTCATGTTTAACATCTATATACAACCCATTTGTAACATCATTAGATCATTCAATGTGTGTTGTATGATTTACGCAGATGATGTCTTAATGTACCTGCCAATATCCCTGGAATGCCCGGATCTCACCCCACTAACTAAGTGTTTCAACGCAATATCCGAATGGCTCCTCTCACAAATCTGCGCATCCAACATAAGAAAACTGAGGTCCTGTTCATCTCTAGAAATCCTGAGTTTACACCACCTAACCACCTGGAAGTAGACAACGCCAAGCTGCAAGTAAAATCAGCCATACGGTATCTTGGAGTCACATTGGATCAAAACCTCAACATGAAGCAGCACATTGCAAAAACAGTAAGAGCGATCTACTTCAAGATCAGATCCCTTAGACACATACGCCCCCTACTCGAACCGAGCGACTTCCGCACCATTTATCAAGCTCTCATTATCCCTCATTTTGATTACGCAAACGCCATCCTACAAGGACTCCCTCAGGCAACCTTACATCCCTTACAACTCGCAATGAACAGTGCAGCGCGAATCCTCTTCGGAGCACCAAGGAGAGAGCATATCACACCCCTACTGATTCAACTGCACTGGCTCCCCATCCAAGCCAGGATTAGCTTCAAGACCTTAGTGATGACATTCAAGGCTATCAACGGACTATCCGCCTCCTCAATAAGTGACCTCATACAACCACTCACACCCAACAGGACAAGAAGAACCGCTGCAGCCAACATGCTAGCAATACCAAAGGCTATGACAAGATGCTCCATAACAACTTCAAATAGAGCCTTCAGCTTGAGCGCCCCAAGCCTCTGGAACTCCCTACCACCACACATCAGAGCTATCCCCAACTTGAGCCAGTTCAGGAAGGCCTTAAAACACCTCCTCTTTACTAAGTACCTAATAGACTCCTCCGAACCACAGCCACCATGTATGACTAACACACAATAACTCCATCCCACATGCATACAATCACTTATTTCAATGTTCCACACATGTAGATAGTTTTCCCTGGTTAGCCAAGTTGATGCTCCTGTTCTTTGTAATGACCTGACTTTTGTTTTTTGTCGGAAACTGTTAGTTCTATGTAAACCGCGCTGATCGCAAATAGTGCGGTATAGAAGAAATGTAAATAAATAAATAAATAAATAAATGTGCTAATACTCACAGTAGTACTTGCATCATGCCAAAGAGATCCACCTCCTGGAGTTCATAAGATGTCCATTGCCTCAGAAAAAAACAAGTTGTCAATGTCCCTGTGTAATGTACATTACCAAATTTAAGTTACAACGTAAACCGCTTTGACTGAAATGATAAAGCAATATAAAAAAACATGCTAAATAAATAAATGCAACATATACAGGCGATTTATCAAGATATGCTTAATCGATCCTGCGACACGCAATTTGATGAGAAATATTTTCTTGTTCTTTGACTGCATTTCCTGGTACTTGAGGATCTTTTCCCTCTTCACAGGATTCACAGAGTTGCTTCGAACTGGCACCTCTATTATCAATGCCATTCTGGAGTTTTTCTCCTTAATTATTTTCCTTCCAGTTTCCTTGCATTCAATCTTTTATAGGTCAGAATGGGTATGTCCCAGGTGATTATAGCCTCTTTGTTCTCCATAATTCTGTTAAGGTCATGGTCCCAATACTTTTTACCTAAAACAATGTCATAGGGGTATGTTTACTAAACTGCGGTAACGGTACATAACGCACGTTATGATGCATTAACGATCGTAAAGCTCCGCGGCGCGGTAAAACACCGCAGAAGGTGGAGACAGGGCGGAGAGAAGGGGTCAATGGGCATAGTGTGGGCGGGGAAAGGCTCCCTGCAAACTAACGCGCTGGTCTGAAGAGCTGAATCCCAACACAAATGAAAACCTGCCGTAAAATGCACAGTTCAGGGGAGAGAAACCATTTAAGTGTCTGCAATGTACAGCATAGGCAGGGAAACCTAAAAAAAGTGATAAGTGTGATACATGTGCACAGAACAAAAGGGCACATAAATATTGAAAATGACCTCAACAAACTGGAAAAAAAACATAACCAAGCTGGCCAATAGTGATATTAATAGGTACCATCAACCCCCCCGGGAAAGCTCTAAAAAAACGGTATTAATCGTGGAAGGGTCTATGTTCCGTCCCCATTCAAAGTGAATGAGCCCACATTGAAATTGCACTGTGCAGGGTTTTCCTCTCCATTGGACAGATGTCCTATGGCGTGCACATGTGCGGTAGCAGCAGGGCGGGCATGTTGGAACGGCAACTGGACAGATGTCGGAAAAGGGGATACAGAGGGCCGCAGGCGGCACATGCTGTGGTGCAACTGGGCCACAGTTCGGACTAGGGTGATGCGTAGGTGGCCCATACGAATGCCGAAACAGCAGAGTAGCCAGACAGCAACTGCTGAAGGCCCAACATGGGCACGACTGTGTGTCCCACAGTGTCAAAGGGGATAGTACCCAGCAGCTACCCCCAAGGGCACGGAACATTGGCAGGCGGTGCTGGGGGGAAGCGTGGACACCTATGAAGGCACCTCTACCCCAGAACTCGCACCATAGGCAGCTGCCTACCCACACACCGGATGGCCTGAGACTGCGCTCCACCAGCACCACCTGCAGAAGGGAATGTCAGCATGGTGGCAGAGGGTTACTGGTGGTGGAGGGGGCAGTGCAGCTGCCCAGAGCAGACCGTGGCCTAGCCCTGTGTAGGTGGGTGCCATGCACTGCAACAGACAGGCCCTGTCTGACCAACAGTCATGGTATCACCAGGGAATGCACCATCTCTGTGAGAGCATGGTGGTGCAGTGCACAAAACCAGTGTATTCAGAAGCAGAAGGTCACAGGTTCAAGTCCCCGCTGTGGTTTCCGCCAACCCAGTCCTCATATCTTACCCACTACTATAAAGTGCTAATACAGACAGAACCTTTATTGCAGATGATGTAAACATGCCCAACACACCTACATTTTACCCTACAGAGCACAGACACCATAAACAGGTGCATGACCTAGAGCAGAGTCTCCCAAATGCAGTCCTGGAAGGCCAAACACCATTCAGGTTCCATGCTGCCTCTAATAAATGTGTCTGTGCTGTCTTGCTATGCACCGCCCCCATGGTATGTAGTTGTATCTCATGCATATTCATGAGGGACAGCATGAAAACCCGAACAGTGTTTGGCACACCAGGACTGGAGTTGGGAACCTCTGCCGTAAAGCAGCAGCCAACAGGGGCAGACACACCCGCACCCACAGGCTCCATTATCCAATGCCTCCTGGAGAGGCAGGACACTGGGCCCTGCGTGCATCTCCCAATACTAGCACTTGCATACCTTAGCAATGCCACCCTAAACCTGGGAATACGGTGCACAGCTATCACATGTTTGCTATGATTACTGGCAGATAGCAATTCCTAAGTTAAGCACAATTTGCTGATTGAGCTGCAGCATAGCAAACTATCTGATGTCTGTGGAGTGTGCTACAGGTCTTGTGTCTGACAGTGTTTACCACCCTGGGGAGTGACCCCAACAGTATTGCTTGCCATAGCCATGCCTGCACTCTGCCCAGGACTGGTGTGGTGGCCAGGGCTGCCAAACACCTCTATAGCTGCACAATGCTGGCATAGGTGTGGGGAGTGTGTGTCTGTCTATCCAGTGTGTGGTGTCTGCAAACACCCTCCACAGCCCACACTGCTAGCACTGTTGCCAGTAGTGGCCTGCCAATGTGCATAGTGAGGAGCAAGGTACCGTGGGAACAGCCAGGATAGGATGGCCTGGCCTGGGTCCATCTGTACATAGCATAGAGCAATGGCTCGGACATTGTAGTGGCCGGCCACCACCTGCACAGACAGAGTGGCCACAGCATGTCCTGCTGGGAGGTCACTCTCACCCTGACTGAGCAGTGACCACGGCATGGCTAGATTCCCCCATAGTGCTGTATAGTATTTTTCTCATGTCATATTTATGGGTTCTCTTTCTGGGGCCCGATCACTGACTTATCTGCTTGGTGTGTATGCTGACCTCTCAGTTTTGGGTACACCCATCTCCTCCAGGACCATGCATTATGGACTAGCTAGCAGACTGTTTGCAGCTAGTATGTGTGTTGCTGGAACACCTTGCAGGGTGCAGCGGCTGGAGGCTTGCTGCTGGAGAATGTCAGATGGGGGGGAGGGGCAGCTGTGCATTTCCAGGCCTTCTGTCTGCTATTGCTTTATGGATGTGTACAGCTCTGAAGTGCCTGCCCTGTAGGGTGCTTGATCCCTAGCACAACTGGGGTGATGGTCCCCTCTACTGCCACCATTGCAGGGGGGTAGAAAGTGGATCTGTTGGTGGGAGATCCTGTCCCCCACCCTGAGCCCCAGAGGGTGCATTGGGTGGTGGTATGTAATCTCCCTGTGGGTCCCAACACCCCCCTTCACTTACATCATGTGACCATGGCACCCACACAGGGTATGCACTTTTCTGGGTGCATCATAGTCCACAAGGGCTACATGTGACATACAGATGAACACAGGCATATCCTAGGGGTGTTTGCAAGGACTACCTATCACACATTGGCACTGATGGGGACCTGCAGCATAGCCTATCTCAGCAAAGCCAGGTGCTGTGAGAATGGTGCTGGGCACCATTCTTCTCCCTCAGGGTGAGCACAGGACCCGCACACTGTGACGGTCTGTAGCTACTCTGTGCCACTAACACACACCGTCGGCACCCCCTACCAGGCTGAGGTGCTGTGGGGTGCATACCCCATCTTGTGATCATCTATAGACTGCTGATTTACATGTCCACTACTGGACTTCTGCAATCCGATATACCTCGGCCTACCGAAACAAGCCCTCAAACCTCTACAACTAGCACAAAACACTGCTGCACGAATCATAAGAGGAACGGCAAGACAGGAGCACATCACACCCACCTTAAAGGACTTACACTGGCTTCCAATCGGTGCACGCATCAAATACAAAACTATCATAAACATATTCAAGATCAAACACCACACATCAGCCAACAGCCTACACACACTCATACAATCAGACACCAGTACGCGTCCCAGAAGAAAACAAACCCACAACAGAGTCAGCACCCCCAGTGAATACAAACACACACGCAAGGACACAACAGACAGAGCACTCTCAATGGCCGCTCCAACAATATGGAACAAACTCCCGGACAACTTGAGGGCCGCTACAGACCTAAAAGACTTCAGAAAACAGCTAAAAACCATACTGTTCATAGAACACTATGGACACATCACATAACTTCAGAGAATGAACAACAGCGCATGATCCCGCCTAACCAATGTATGCATGGAATTTGTTTTTGCACCACTGTATATAGCCCACTCTGTAAATAGCTCATACCAATCTAACACACAACACGACACACACTCAATTTCCCCCCACTGCATGTATAACACACTCACCTGACCTGATTGTTTGCCGTGATACCACCTTGATTATTAAGATAAGGCGGTTTAGAAATACTGTTAAATAAATAAATAAATAAAATAAATGTGCTGTGCATCCTGGGTATGGATGGGTTGACCCTATCCTGGTAACCACAGCAGAATGTGGGTGTGGTGCCGTGCAGTCCTCCTGTAGCCAGCCAGGTGTTTGTTAGCTGCTCTAGCCCATTGGTTACTTCACTGCCCATAGAGCCAGAAATGATGGGTTCAAAACCCACAGTGGGGTTCATCGATAGGGCTATCTTAGACATTGTCTATTTTTATTGTATATTAGTGCTGCCAGCAGAAACACCCTCAGAGTACTGTCACCTTAGGATGCCTCATAAGGCGCCCTATAAGGCGCCTTATACGGCGCCTTATAAGGTGCCTTATATGGTGTCCTATAGGGGACATTATAGGGTGCCTTGGCAGACAGCGCACTTTATAATGTGCCCTATGGAGTGCCTTCTAGGGTGCCTTATGTGGCACCTTAGGTTATGCCACTGTGAGGGTGTGTTTGCTGGCAGCACTATTAAAGTACAACTAAACTTCCTCACAGCTCAATACTTAACCCTTTCCAGGCCAAGCCCAAAACTTTCGGGATCCAAACTTCTGCCTAAATATTCCTATCAAATGGTATATAATACATGACCATGGCAGAGGGAACGTCACTATTGGAACATATTGAATAAGACGGGTACAATTTTCCTGACATAGGCAAACATTAACCCGACTGCAGATTAAAATATTAAATATTAAATATTAAAGCAGCTGCCTTCAGGCAAGTAAAGAGCTAACTGTCATCAGCTTCTGCTCCCTGATTGGGGTTACACAGCCCAGCAGAAATCCATCTGTCCTGCTTATTGAACTCCAGCCTAATTGGGGCTGTCTGAGAGGGGGAGGAGTCAGCTCCATTTGAAAAGCAGCTGCCTTCAGGCAAGAGCTAACTGTCATCAGCCTCTGCTCCCTGATTGGGGTTACACAGCCCAGCAGAAATCCATCTGTCCTGCTTGTTGAACTCCAGCCTAGTTGGGGCTGTCACTCTATAATCTGCAACTATCCAGCTATCACTGAAATACTGGTATTAATGTTATATCTTCTCATTCATCAAGTAAGCTGCAGTTACCCTGCTATCATTGAATTACTTGTATTAATGTTATAATCTCTTATTCACCCTGTAAGCTACTATTATACTGCTATCACTGGGACACTGGTATTAATATTATAGTTTCTCATTCTCCCTGTAAGCTACAGTTATCCTGCTATCTCTAAATAGCTTCTCATTCACAATATCATCTGCAGTTATACTGCTATCATTGTGACACTAGTATTAATGTTATAGTTACTCATTCTTCACGTAAGCCTCAATTATCCTACTATCACTGAAACACTAGTATTATCAGTAGTATCTCTACCACAGGTAATTATCACTGATATTAATCACTAGCACTATTCTATTTATTGAACCTATTACTAGTTAAAACATAAAAAGTAAATCTAAATACAAACCAAAAATGCATAAACAATTCCTTTCTCCCATCAATGCTATACTTATAAGTATCACAATCCTTACACTGATTAACCTAATAAAATCCATAGATAATAAGAATAATAGACCAATTCCCATAATACAAAGAATATCAAAACATGATAACTTAATACACCCATTCATAATAGGAACCAACCTTAGATCTAGACAATCTAGACTTTTATATATAACAACAACAAAAATAGGCAACACACCACACTCACCTCAGACACAGAAATACACAATTCTCACCTGCCAACTCATTAATGCAAGATCTATGAAAAACAAACTACCAATTTTTGTAGACATTATCAATGATGATAAACCTGATATCCTTTGTATAACAGAGACCTGGCTCAAAGATACTGACTCAGTATTCTTAAACCAATTAAAGACACCTGAATATGAGATCTTCCATACTCACAGAACACTAAAAAAAGGAGGAGGAGTACTTATAATAATAAAGAAAAACCTCAATGCAAAATTAATATCATCTAATAATATAGATAATGTTGACATACTCACCATAAAAATTAAAAACACAACTATATCATTAATATATCGACCGCCAGAATACAACATAGATAAAATTTACAATTTAATTGAATTACTAGCATCATCCACAGATACAAATCCTGTAATACTTATGGGAGACTTTAATCTTCCTTCAATACCCAACAATCACTCTAATCAATTCTTAGAAATGATAAATAATTTGGACTTTCACCAAATAATAACTGAACAAACACACAATAAAGGAAAAACTCTTGACATGGTCTTCCTACCAAACTCTCTACACAACCTATATAACTCTGAATCCCTCTCAAACATTCCAGTCCCCTGGTCTGACCACTATCTTCTAAAATTCAATATAACCATCACCTACAACAATCAAACTAAAAGACCACAACGTCCTCAAACTAATAGATTCAGAAAATTCAATGAAGAAGAATTTCTAGATCAAATAATACCACAACTAACACAAACACCCACAAATCTTGAAGAATCTATCAAAAACTGGAACAATATAATCTCTAAAGCAGCTGAAAGTAATCCAAAACAATCACACCAAAATATAAACAACAATAAAATTGAAAAAAGACATGCTCCATGGTTTAATATATCTATCAAAACATTAAAAAGACAACTAAGAAAAGAGGAAAGGAAATGGAGACAATCAAAATCATTAATAAATCATGAGAACTACACTAATACACTACAAATTTATAAACAAACAATAAACAACTCCAAACAAAATTATTATTCTAATATAATCTCAAGAGCCACTAATCGCCCAAGAGAACTATTCTGTATAGTACAAAAACTAACAAACAAAACACTAAATTCTGATGAAATATCAATTGATATCTCCCCACAAGAATTAGCTCAATACTATATCAATAAAACAAAGCTACAAATAACACCTCTACATATTACTCAACCACAAATTCAAACACAAACAAAGCAAGCTACATTTGATAACTGGACCAACTTCAACTTAATATCAAAATCTACTCTCAAAACTACAATAACTAACATTAATACAACAACCTCATACCTTGATCCATGCCCAGTTGATTGGATAAAGAAGACTTTCTCAATACTCTCTTCTTTCATTCTACCCTTAGTGAACCTATCCTTACAAAAAGGCTACTTACCACCATCTCTCAAACACGTTCAAATACGACCTATACTTAAAAATAACACATTAGATAAATTATCCCCAAAATCATACAGACCCATATCAAGTATTCCTTTTATGGCCAAACTTATTGAAAAAATTGTACAAATTCAACTACAAGACTTTATTGACACATTAAACCTCCTTGATGAACATCAATATGGCTTTAGACCCTTCCATGGAGTAGAAACCTTGCTAACGATCCTTTATGACACAATATTAAGAGGTATTGATAATCCTAAACAAGCCTTTATTCTTGTTTTCCTTGACATATCAGCTGCATTTGACAGTGTTAATCACTTAACAATGTTAAACAGACTTCAACAAATTGGAATTACATCTACTGTTTATAATTGGTTCAAATCATATCTATCAAACAGAACTCAAACAGTAAGAATCCACACCCAAATTTCTAACACCTTCAAACAAACTCAGGGTCTCCCGCAGGGTTCTGCATTATCTGCGCTATTATTTAATATTTACTTACAACCAGTTTGTAACATCTTTAAACGTCACAATGTTTATTATCATATCTACGCTGATGATATAATGTTCTACCTCCCATTTGAAATCCCACACCCACCTCTTCAAAAAATAACAGAATGTTTCAATGAACTAACTGAATGGCTCAAAGAACAAAATCTACTTATCAACTTTACTAAAACTGATATATTATTCATCACTAAAAATCAAACATACATACCCCCAAACACGATCACACTAGATACTCATGAAATAAATACAAAAAAGAAATAAAATATTTAGGTGTGATACTTGACAATAATCTAAATATGGATTCACATATAAAATATCTAACTAAAAAAATACATTACAAACTCAAAACACTAAAACAATTAAGACCATTGATTCATCTACAAGACTTTATTAATATAATTCATGCTATCATCACCCCACATTTTGATTATGCAAACACAATACTTAATGGCATTTCAAAACAAAATATTAAAAAGATACAAATAATTCAGAACATAGCTGCCAGGATGATTATGAATATAAGCCCACTTGAACATGTTACACCAATTTTGGCTGAACTTCATTGGCTACCTATTTACTCCCGAATCAAATATAAAATTCTTGTCACTACATTTAAACTTATAAATAATCTTGCACCATCGGCACTCAATACACTGATTAATATAGACATCGATAAACGATCCCAAAGAAGCAGAAACTTAAATACCTTAACAATACCAAAAGATTTCACAAAAGCCAGAAAAACAAACAAATAAGAGAGCTTTCTCACACTGCTCCAATTCTTTGGAATAATCTACCTGACAACATTCGCCTGCTATCTGATATAAAGGAATTTAGAAAAAAATTAAAAACTCACTTATTCATATTACACTACAATACACCCTCAGAACAGAATACTCAAATAGATACAGGCTAACATTTATACATTATTATTACATACTCTATTTTCAAAATAAATATCACTAATACACTATTAACCATACCACACTCTCATTCACATGATGATTATAGATTTAAACTAACAATGTATATATGTTCTAATATGTTATACCTTTAATGTTACAACATTCCTTGTAAATTATAATTATCTGTTCTATGTAAACTGACTTGGTATATTACATACCAATTAACCTACTGTTCCATGTAAACCGCACTTGATACTAGGGAAAGAGCGGTATATAAATAACTGTTAAATAAATAAATAAATAAATAAATTATAGTAGGCCTTCAAAGGGTTACATATGACACCTCAACCAGCCTTATTCATTAGGCACACTGGGGAATCAAACCCATGACCCTTGTACCATCACGCTGTGTAGTAACCATTGTGCTACTGCTCTGTTTCTGCATTTGGGTGTCTGCGCGCCTTCTTAAGCTTAATGCGCAGTAACGCGCCCTGTAACAATTGTTGCTGCGCGGCGCCTTATAACGCGCGTTATCGGTAATGATGTACCGCCCATGTCCTTATTTGGGGTTTCTGCCTCTAACGCTGATCCTAACGCGAATCACACTAACGCAGTTTAGTAAACATACCCCAAAGTGTTCACAGAGTTTCCAAAGGATGAGGCATGCCATTTTATTGTGCCTGTCTGTATAGAAATTTTCTATTATCAGATCTTTGCAACCAGCAAGGAGCTAAGTAACCATTTCCAGTTCTTTCTTACAGAATCTACATATATCATTTTTCCCATTTATTTTTCTGTGCATGCTGTAAACTATCTTGTCCATAATCCACTGTTTCGGACTACAACTATTAGGGGTATGTTTACTAAACCTTCTTAACGTGCGCGCCGTGTTAGTCTGCAGGATGCCATAAAAGGAGTGGGCGGTCCGGTCAAAAATAGCAAAACGGGATTAGCGCGCGCTGAGCTGCGTGCTCTTGTGTGCCACGCACATTAGCACATGAGTAACGCGCGCAGGAAGCATAAGCAGGCACGCTGATGTGCTAACAGAGGAACAAGTCTGCAGTACAATGGTAAAGACACTGACAGATGGTGCAGGGGTCATGGGTTCAATCCCCCACTGTGCCCAATGAAGAATGCTGGCTGAGGCACTACCATTTATGTGTAATATTGCATTATGAAGCTTTTTAATTTTATTTTAATTACTGCTGCTAGCAAACGCACTCTCAAAGTGCTGTAACACAAGGTGCTGCATAAGGCACCCCATAAGGTACCCCAGAGGGCACATTTTAAAGTGCACTGTCCGCCACGGCACCCTACAATGTTGCTTAAAGGGTGGCCTATAGGGCGCCATATAGGGTGCCCTATGAGGCACAGCAAGGTCATAGCACTGTTTGTGATGGCAGCAGTGTGCATTTAAACGCATGGAAATCTTAAGTAGGTGCGCTGACATGCAAGGAGGAACAGCAGTGTAGCATAATGGTTAAAGCACTGACTGATGATACAGGGGTCATGAGCTCAAACCCCAGTGTGCCTAATACTTAAGGCTGACTGAGGCATCAGCTTTGACATGTAAGTATTGTTTCCTGCGGCACTTTATTTGTATTTTATTAATTGCTGCCAGCAAACACACCCTCACGTGCCGTAACCTAAGGTGCCGCATAAGGCACCCTATAAGGCACTCCATAGGGCACATTATAAAGTGCACTGTCCACCATGGCACCCTATAATGTCCCCTATAGGGCACCCTATAAGTCGCTCCATAGGATACCGTATAGTGCACCTTATATGGATGGTAACCATAAGGTGCCCTATAGGGCGCCCTATAAAGCGCCCTCTGAGGCACCTTATAGGTACAGTACACTGAGGGTGTTTTTGCTGGCAGCAGTAATGTACATTAAAAATAGATAATGCTTTGGACAGCCCTATCAAATAACCCCACTGTGGGTTTGAACCCAAGACCTCCAGCTCTACAGGCAGTGAAGTAACCAGTGGGCTACAGCTGCTAGCAAGCCCCTGGCTGGTTGGCTGCAGAAGGACTGCATGTCACCACACAAACAGTCTGCTGTGGTCACCAGGATAGGGCTAGCCCACCCGTACCCATGATGCACTGCACATGCAAATCAGCCCTCTACAGATGAACACAAGATGGGGTATGCACCCCCACAGCACCTCGGCCTGGTAGGGGGAACTGACCGTGTGTGGCACTGGCACAGAGTAGCTACACACCATCACAGTGCAGGTACTGCACTCACCCTGAAGGTGAGGTGGGGTGCTGTCAGACGGCTGCCTGAGTGAGAATCTTCACAGTCTTGTCAAGTGCATATATCTATATGATTTGCAAGGTATTGTGGGCAATGTAGTTCATTCACACCAGACACAGCTGCTGACAATAATTTAGTTGTGCTCTTGGGTAAAGCCAATAAGATATTTATTTATGGGGTTATTTCTCCCAACACAGATATGCTTGGTAGCACATAAATTAGGTAACTTGCTTTCAGTGTTAACTTGGAAAAACAAAGTCAAAATCAGGAAAACAACAAATGAAAAGCCACAAAGCAAGAAACAAACTGTTCTTTTCAGGTTAACGTCTGATTACTTCCCACATAGATACAGAAGTGATTCTCTCCTAGCTCACAAGCAATTAGGTAAGGCTTAATTGCTAGCAGTTATCCAGCTGAAACCCCTTAGCTGGCTTGCTTTCTACTGTGTGGGTCAAATCCTGCTTCAGGAGCTTTTCTGAGTAGATTAAAGAACAAATTTGTATTTCTTTGTGATGGTTGCTGTACTTTATAACAGAAAGTTACCAACGGAGTTTAGACAGAGAACAGTCCATATAAACAGGATCCTCATCTGCTATTATTCCCCCTTGTTCAACAAGCATGGGTTCAATATCATGGATTGGCACAGATGAATCTCTCAATGGAGCATTTTCAGGAGAATACTTGTTTCCCTGCTGTCTTTCAAGGTTATAGCTAGGGCATAGATCAGTGTTCATACCTGAGCTTCCATTGCTGCTAGAGTTCCTCTCTATATAGCCTGGCCAGTATGTAGTCCAGTTCTTATGTCCAGCCTTCCAATCCAGATCCCTGGACACTGGATCTCTCTTCACATACCTTCTGGCACAGGTCTTAGGGTCCCTTCCACGTGCAGCTGTCTCCCTCACAGGTAGCCTCTGGTGATTCCTAGCTCTGCAGCACCATTCCTCTGGCTTTCCCCAGTCCAATGGTGTATGCTGGCCCTTGGAATACCTCCCAGTATACGTACTGCTTTGGACTCTTCTAGACCTCTCAAAGGCTTTTCTCTTCCTTCTTCCAAAGGGTCTCTTTCCCTCTCTGTCTGTCCGGTTTGGCTTCTGCTTCTGATGATCCTTCAGATGAAACTGATGATCAAACTCAAGCTGATTCTCAGGATACTGAGGACAATTCTCTGGATATCCAAGGTGATCATGAAGATGGTCATCTGTAGAATAAACTCTACTCTTATTCTGCTTGGATGAGTGCTCTTCCCTAACACAGCGCAGCTGTGCTGAATCAGGCCCTGCCCTTTGAGATGAGTGCTTAGGGATTACCTCATAGCCCTCCTGATTGAACACACGTTTCCCCACTTCAGCTCCTCTAATGGCTGTTGGAAACCTGGTGCATTCTGGGACTGGTAGTCTTTTATGGGAAAATTCTGTTTTCTTATTTCTACCAGAACTGACAGGTTGCTTGTTCAGAGTCACTTCACCTTTCCTATAGCTCCTTCCTGAGCTATGATAAGCTTCCTTATCACATACCCCCCTGCTTAAGTTATTACGGACTGGTGTAACTGGTGAAACTTCTTCTCTACAGTCCGTAATACGGGAAAGGGCATCCGCATTCTTGTGTAACTTCCCAGCACGATGTTCAACTTGAAAATCAAATGCCTGTAAGGCCATGTACCAGCGTGTCAACCTGGCATTGTGGTTCTTCATTTGCTGCAACCACTTAAGTGGGGCATGGTCCGTGACCAACTGGAACGTTCTCCCTGTAAGGTAAAACCTTAACGCCTCCACTGACCACTTGATAGCTAAACATTCTTTTTCTATTGTGGAATACTTTTGTTCAGTCGGTGACAACTTCCTGCTCAGGTACATCACAGGATGCTCCTCCCCATCATGACACTGGGATAGAACTGCTCCTAGCCCTACGTCCGATGCATCGGTTTGAACCAGAAAGGGTTTCTTGAAGTCCACCCCTTTCAGTACCGGTCCTGTACACAATTTTCCTTTTAAGGCTGAAAACGCTTTTTCAGCTTCAGGTGTCCACTTTAGCTGGTTTGGACAATTCTTCCGCAGCATATCCGTGAAAATTGCACTTTTCTCTGCGAATTGCGGTATAAACCTGCGGTAGTATCCAATAAGTCCTAAGAAACTTCTTAGTTGTTTCTTTGTTGTTGGAGGAGGAAAATTCTTGATGCTATCTACTTTACTCATTAGAGGTTTAATTTTTCCTCTTCCCACTAGGTGGCCCAGGTATTTTACCTCCCTATTTGCAAAGGCACACTTCTTCGGGTTTAAAGTGATTCCCGCTTGCTTCATGGAGCACAAGACTGCCCTGATCCT
Organism: Ichthyophis bannanicus; assembly: GCA_033557465.1. Classification (NCBI taxonomy): domain Eukaryota; kingdom Metazoa; phylum Chordata; class Amphibia; order Gymnophiona; family Ichthyophiidae; genus Ichthyophis; species Ichthyophis bannanicus. The sequence goes on from CM066034.1 coordinate 183,076,578, forward strand.
CTTTAGATGCTCCGCCCAGGTGTTACTATGGATTATGACATCATCCATATATGCAAAAGCATAATTTTGGTGGGGTCGAAGTACCTGATCCACTAACCTTTGGCAGGTAGCCGCTGCTCCATGCAGTCCGAAAGGCATCCTCTTGAACTGAAAAAGGCCAACGGGGGTGCTGAACGCAGTCTTCGGCTTCGACTCCCTGGTGAGAGGGATTTGCCAATATCCTTTTGTCATATCAAGGGTGGTTAAGTATTGAGCCTGTCCCAGCTGGTCCAACAGCTCTTCAATTCTTGGCATTGGATATGCATCAAAAACTGATATGGCGTTTACCTGCCGGAAGTCAATGCAAAATCTTAAAGATCCATCAGGCTTCGGCACCAGGACTATGGGGCTATTCCAGGGACTCTTTGACTCCTCTATTACTCCCATGTCCAACATCTCCTGGACTTGTGCCACTACTTCCTGTCTCTTGGCTTCAGGCAAGCGATATGGCCTTTGACAAACTAATTTCCCAGGTGGAGTTATTATTTCATGGGCAACCAAATGTGTCTCCCCAGGTATGGGTGTCAACACATCTGGGAATTCTTTAAGCAATTTCCTAATTTCTTCCTGTTGTACCACTGTCAGGTCCTCCCCTATTTGGGGCTCTGATTTTTCTTTACAATCAGATACCTGGGGTCCCAAATCTTCCTCTTCATTCACCTCCCTCTCTCGGGCACAGGTGGCAGCTAGGCTTTTAACCCCTTTGACATCAGTAGAACCAAAGCCTTTGGTTCCACGTTCAGAATTCTCCAGGGATGTGACCTCCTCCACAGGTGGAAAACCCAGCCTCTCACAGATCAATTGGGCAATTCTGTCTCCTGTCTTCACGTGATAATCATTCTGTCCAAAATTAAACAACAGAACTTTAATATTGCCCCTGTAATCGGGATCAATTACTCCCGCACCCACATCGATGAAATATTTAAGGGCTAATCCGGACCTTGGGGCTACTCTCCCATAGCATCCAATAGGTATTTCCACTTGGAGACCAGTGTCCACCAGGGCTCTCCCTTGGCTAGGTACAGTCACATTTTCTATGCTGCACAGGTCAAACCCAGCAGCTTGAGGGGTTGCCCGCTTAGGAGCTTGGGCCTTCTCTGTGACCCTATGGTACTTTAGGACGAATGTCTGCTTTGGGATAGCTTGGTCTTCTGGACGCTTAACCATCTTTTTAGCTGGGGTCTAAGGACTTCCAAATAAAGGCCCGGGAGCTATTACCATTAAACCTTCTCCCTCCTTCTTTCCTAGTCCTTCCACTAGACCCTGCTTAAATCTTGGCCAGTCTCTTCCTAGAACCAAATCAAAGGGTAGCCTAGGCACCACTGCTAACAGGACTTCCTCTTGTTCCCCCAGGTACTTAACCTTTAGCCTATAGGTGGGATATGATGTTGCAGCACCATGAATGCATCTGATGTGAACTTGGCTTTCAGGGGTTCTAGGCACAAATCCTTCTTGGGCCTCTATCCTCTTCCAAAGCCTTTTTGACATCATACTCTGGTCTGCCCCAGAGTCTAACAAAGCATTTGTGGTAATTCCTTGCACATCAACCATCAAAAGAAATCCTTCTTTGGGCTGTTTTAAATCCACACCCACTAAGCTAGTGTGTGTCTGGCATCTCTTTTCTAAATGTCACCATTTTCCACACTTGAAACATTTCTTTCTATTCCACTGTGTCATCTGATTTGATACAGTACATTCATTTTCAGAAACATTTTTAATTATTCTCTTTTCTGATACAGCACATCTAGCCTCAGCACCAATCTTCAGAGGGCCACCCATTCTATGGCAAGCCTGCGTGGCTTCCAAGAATCTCTCTGCTAGCATGGTTGCCTCTCCAAGATTTTGGCAATTTTGCTGTATAAGGAAAGTGTGCAAATCTTTAGGCACCCCAGACATAAATTGTTCAAGCATTATCATATCTAATAACATTTCTATCGTGTTTTGCTCAGGCTCCAACCATTTTACAGCTAAACCTCTGATTCTCTGACTCAGAGCCCTGGGTGTTTCACCCACTCTCAATGTAGTAGCTCTAAACATTCGCCTATACTCTGAAATAGACAACCCTAGGCGATCTCTAATAGCAGCCTTTACATCCTTATAATTCAAAGCCTGGGCTGCTGGCATTGCTCTATAAGCTGCAAGCGCCTCTCCAGTTAATGAGGCTGCCAGCCTTACTGCCCACTGGGTCTCTGGCCATGCTAATGCTTGTGCCACTCTTTCAAAAGACTCTAGAAAATCATCAACATTATCATCTGGAGTTAGCTTCCCAAAACTAAATGCCCCAATCCCTTGATTGAGTCTCACACTGTCCACATGTGGTGTACCAGTATTCACTGCTGGTCTTGCATCTGTTCCACTTTGGTTCTGCAGCTGAACTAGGGCTTGCACCAGATCAAGCACTGGCTTCTGCTGGTCCATTAAGGCTCTCATAGCAGTGTCCTGAGCCTGCTGTGCTAGCTCCTGCTGCCTGCTGAACTGGGCTGCCATCCACTGAGCTAGTTCCTTTGAATCCATCTTGAACCCTGTAAGAAAATACAAAGAAAAAAAACACAGTGCACCACCTTCCAAACAGGTGTTTTTTTCTACACTCTTTTTTTTTTCAATTACCCCTGTGCTTACTCCCATCCACCACTAGACATGCCCAGGTACTTATTACCTTGTGCTAGTGATGAATCCAGCTCTGCACAGGGTCTTTTCTTCCTGGGACAGCTTCCTGGAACAACCACTTCTCCTCCAAAATGTAGTTGAGGGAAAATCTTTTTTTTCCAGCTTTAAACTTGAACTGTAGTTGTAATCCTCAGCAAGTAAATCCCCTTTGTGCAAAAGCAATCCGAAAAACTATGACATTTGTCAGACGGCTGCCTGAGTGAGAATCTTCACAGTCTTGTCAAGTGCATATATCTATATGATTTGCAAGGTATTGTGGGCAATGTAGTTCATTCACACCAGACACAGCTGCTGACAATAATTTAGTTGTGCTCTTGGGTAAAGCCAATAAGATATTTATTTATGGGGTTATTTCTCCCAACACAGATATGCTTGGTAGCACATAAATTAGGTAACTTGCTTTCAGTGTTAACTTGGAAAAACAAAGTCAAAATCAGGAAAACAACAAATGAAAAGCCACAAAGCAAGAAACAAACTGTTCTTTTCAGGTTAACTTCTGATTACTTCCCACATAGATACAGAAGTGATTCTCTCCTAGCTCACAAGCAATTAGGTAAGGCTTAATTGCTAGCAGTTATCCAGCTGAAACCCCTTAGCTGGCTTGCTTTCTACTGTGTGGGTCAAATCCTGCTTCAGGAGCTTTTCTGAGTAGATTAAAGAACAAATTTGTATTTCTTTGTGATGGTTGCTGTACTTTATAACAGAAAGTTACCAACGGAGTTTAGACAGAGAACAGTCCATATAAACAGGATCCTCATCTGCTATTATTCCCCCTTGTTCAACAAGCATGGGTTCAATATCATGGATTGGCACAGATGAATCTCTCAATGGAGCATTTTCAGGAGAATACTTGTTTCCCTGCTGTCTTTCAAGGTTATAGCTAGGGCATAGATCAGTGTTCATACCTGAGCTTCCATTGCTGCTAGAGTTCCTCTCTATATAGCCTGGCCAGTATGTAGTCCAGTTCTTATGTCCAGCCTTCCAATCCAGATCCCTGGACACTGGATCTCTCTTCACATACCTTCTGGCACAGGTCTTAGGGTCCCTTCCACGTGCAGCTGTCTCCCTCACAGGTAGCCTCTGGTGATTCCTAGCTCTGCAGCACCATTCCTCTGGCTTTCCCCAGTCCAATGGTGTATGCTGGCCCTTGGAATACCTCCCAGTATACGTACTGCTTTGGACTCTTCTAGACCTCTCAAAGGCTTTTCTCTTCCTTCTTCCAAAGGGTCTCTTTCCCTCTCTGTCCGTCCGGTTTGGCTTCTGCTTCTGATGATCCTTCAGATGGAACTGATGATCAAACTCAAGCTGATTCTCAGGATACTGAGGACAATTCTCTGGATATCCAAGGTGATCATGAAGATGGTCATCTGTAGAATAAACTCTACTCTTATTCTGCTTGGATGAGTGCTCTTCCCTAACACAGCGCAGCTGTGCTGAATCAGGCCCTGCCCTTTGAGATGAGTGCTTAGGGATTACCTCATAGCCCTCCTGATTGAACACACGTTTCCCCACTTCAGCTCCTCTAATGGCTGTTGGAAACCTGATGCATTCTGGGACTGGTAGTCTTTTATGGGAAAATTCTGTTTTCTTATTTCTACCAGAACTGACAGGTTGCTTGTTCAGAGTCACTTCACCTTTCCTATAGCTCCTTCCTGAGCTATGATAAGCTTCCTTATCACAGTGCCCAGCACCAGGTCCACAGCAGAGATAGGCCATGCTGCAGGTCCCCAGCAGTGCTAATGTGTGAGATAGGTAGTTTTTGCAGACACACCTTGGATATATCTGTATGTCTCAGTCAGGTGTAGCCCCTATGGACCCCTAGGAGGATTATGTACCACCACCCTCCTCCTCCTCCTCCAGGGCTGAGGGTGGTAAACAGGGTCTCCCACCAACAGATCCACATTCTACGTCCCTGCAATGGTGGCAGTAGAGAGGACCATCAACCCCAGTCCTGCTGGGGAACAGACACCCTACAGGGCAGTCAATGCAGCTCTGTACACATTCATAACGCAATAGCAGACAGACATTAGGCCTGGATATGCTAAGCTGCACCCCACCACTATCTTATATTCTCATGCAGCAAGCCTTCAGTCGTTGCACCCTGCAAGGCGCTCCATCAAGACACATACCAGCTGCAGACAGTCTGCTAGCTAGTCCATAGTGCATGTTCCCAGTGGAGATGCGTGCACCCAGAACTATGATGTCAGCATACACAACAAGCAGATAAGTCAGTGACTGGGCCACAAAAGAAAACCCATAAATATCACATGAGAGAAATACTAGATAGCACTATGGGGGAGCCTAGCCATGCTGTGGTCACTGCACAATCAGGGTGAGAGTGATCTCCCAGCAGGACATGCTGTGGCCACCCTGTCTGTGCAGGTGGTGGCCGGGCACTACAATGTCCCAGCCAGTGCCCTATGCCCTGTGCAGATGCATCCTGGCCAGGCCACCCTGTCCGGGCTATACCCATGGTACCTTGCTCCTCATTATGCACATTGGCAGGCCAATACTGGCAACAGTGCTGGCAGTGTGGGCTGTGGAGGGTGTTTGCAGCCACCACACACTGGATAGACAGACACACACTCCCACACCTATGCCAGCATTGTGCTACTATAGAGGAGTTTAGCAGCCCTGGCCACCACACCAGTCCTGGGCACAGTGCAGGCATGGATATGGTACGCAATACTGTTGGGGGTCACTCCCCAGGGTGGTAAACACTGTCAGAGACCAGACCTGAAGCACACTCCACAGACATCAGAAAGGTTGCTATGATGGAGCTCAATCAGCAAACTGTGCTTAACGTAGGAATTGCTATCTGCCAGTAATCATAGCAAACGTTTGATAGCTGTGTACCGTATTCCCAGGTGTAGGGTGGCATTGCTAAGGTATGCAAGTGCTAGTATTGGGAGATGCACGCAGGGCCCAATGTCCTGCCTCTCCAGGAGGCATTGGCTAATGGAGCCTGTGGGTGTGGGTGTGTCTGCCCCTGTTAGCTGCTGCTTTACGGCAGAGGTTCCCAACTCCAGTCCTGGTGTGCCAAACACTGTTCGGATTTTCATGCTGTTCCTCATGAATATGCATGAGATACATCTGCATACCATGGGGGTGGTGCATAGATATGCAGCACAGGCATCTTTATTAGAGGTAGCATGGAACCTGAATGGTGTTTGGCCCTCCAGGACTGCATTTGGGAGACTCTGCTCTAGGTCATGCGCCTGTTTATGGTGTCTTTGCTCTGTAGGGTAAAATGTAGGTGTTTTGGGCATGTTTACGTCATCTGCAATAAACGTTCTGTCTATATTAGCACGTTGTAGTAGTGGGTAAAATATGGGGACTGGGTTGGCAGGCACCATAGCTGGGACTTGAACCTGTGACCTTCTGCCTCCAAACACACTGGTTGTGTGTACTGCACCACTGTGTTGCCACAGAAACAGTGCACTCCCTGGTGATACCATGACTGTTTGTCCAGCAGGACTTGTCTGTTGCAGTGCATGGCACCCACCTACACAGGGCTAGGCCATGGTCTGCTCTGGGCAGCTGCCACTGCCCCCTCCACCACCAGTACCCCTCTGCCACCATACTGACATGGCCTTATATTGGAGACAGCATAAAACCTGAATGATTTGTGGCCCTCCAGGACTGCATTTGGGGGTCTCTGCTCTAGGTAATGCGCATGTTTCTGGTGTCTGTGCTCGGTGGGGTAAAATATAGGCGTTTGAACCATGCGTATGTTCTCTGCAATAAAGGTTTGTCCTTACTATCACGGTTTAGTAGCGGGTAAAATATGGGGACTGGATTGGCAGCAGCCCCAGCTGTGACTTGAACTTGTGACCTTCTGCTCCTAAATACACTGGCTGTGTTCACTGCACCACACTGTGCTCACAGAGACAATGCAGTCCCTGGAGATACCATGGTTGTTTGTCAGACAGAGCCTGTCTGTTGCAGTGCATGGCACCCACCTACACAGGGCTAGGCCATGGTTGGCTCTGGGCAGCTGCCACTGCCCCCCTCCACCTCCAGTACCCCTGTGCCACCATGCTGACATGCTCTTCTGCTGGTGGTGCTGGTGGTGTGCAGTCTCAAACCATCCAGTGTGCAGGTAGGCGGCTGCCTATGGTGCGTGTTGTGGGGTAGGGGTGCCTGCATAAGCCTCCACGCTTCCCCCAACACCGCCTGCCAATGTTCTTTGCCCTTGGGGGTACCTGCTGGGTACTATCCCCTGTGACACTGTGATAAACACTCTCGTGCCCATGTTGGGCCCTCATCAGTTGCTGTCTGGCTGCTGTTCAGTTTCAGCATTCCTAAGTGCCACCTAGGCATCTGCCTAGTCCGCACTGTGCCCCAGCTGCACCACAGCATGTGCCGCCTGCAGCCCTCTGTATCCCCTTTCCCAGCATCTGTCCAGTTGCCCATTTGGACATGCCCGCCCTGCTGTTGTGGAACATGTGCATGCCATAGGTAACCTGTCCAATGGAGAGGGAAACCCTGATCAGTGCTATTTCACTGTGGGATCATTCACCTTGTATGGGGACGGAGCGTAGACCCTTCTAAAATTCATATTTATTTTTTGGGGCTTTCTTGGGAGTGTTTTTTGATGTTTCCCAATACTATCACTATTGCCCAGCTTGATTATGATTTTTTTTTTATTTTGTTGGGGTCATTTTCAATGTTTATTTGCACTTTTGTTCCGTGCACATGTATCACACTTATCACTTTTTTGTAGGTTTCCCTGGTTTTGCTGTACATTGCTGACAGAAATGGTTTCTTTTACCTTCAAATCAGCTCTAATGTGAGGTTTTCACTTGCGTTATTTTTGGCCTCGAATTTCACATCGTTAGTGTGCGGGGAGCCTGTCCCCTCCCACTCTCCACCCATTGACCCCTTCTCTCCGCCCCTGGGGAGCCTTCCTCCGCCCTCCGGGAGCCTTTCCACGCCTTCAGCGCTCGTTTGCGCCGCTGCGTGCGTGAGCGCGCACTAAAGCGCATTTTTGCCCCGTAAAGCATCATTAGCGCACGCTAAGGTACCTTAGCGCACGCTAATTGCACAGCGCACACGTTAAGAAGGTTTAGTAAACATACCCCTTAGTGTTTCATCCTTCGGTTTCAGTTCACTTCTCCTTATCCATTAATTTGTCTGGTTTTGATTGACAAATGGTTCTTGGAGTAACGCTTTTTATTTTCCTCTGTGATGCATTTGCCTCTTGTTGTTCCTCATTTGCTTATCTCATTCTTTGTAGAGTTTTTTCTCTTGTTTAATAATGGATTCTCATCCATTCCTTCTACTTGTCAGAATGCTTTCCCAAGTTTAATGATGGAGATGGATTCTGGAATTGTTTGTTTGGATCTCTTGGCACTATTAAGTAGGCCTGAAGGCCTATGATAGTAGCTCTCTATCTATAGTCTATTGTTGTAAGGCCCATTCTTCCTTTGGCTCGAAGAATGTAAAATCTTGTCATTCATTGGTTCTTATAGATTACCTCCTGGGCATGGAGGAATTTTCATTCATACATCAAGTTTTGCAAGATTTTTAAGTGACTAGTCTACAGTTCCAAAGTTATATGTAAATACAGAAAGTGCCATCTAATGAGTGACTTGTATCTTATTTCATGATATTGAAACACTTTTCAATAAGTTTTAATCTCCTGTAATATTCTTATCTCAATGAGCTTTTCTTGGTTGTTGCTCCTTCATCTACCCCAGGGTAATTATCTGCTCCTTCTGGCTTCATATTTTCATATCTTCCTATTTTTGGCATTCCCGCTGCTACTTTCAGTTTATTGTTAGAGCATATGAAATTAAGATCTTCTTCTGCTAAAGCAATGTGTTTCATTTTGATGTTCTGGATCTTCCTCATCTTTGATGATCTTAATCCTTTTGCGTACGACTTGTAGCACTATACAAATGATAAGTAGTAGTTAGACACCTGTCTATCAGGGATACTATTGCATGCAATTATTTTATTTTCACTGCAATGTATTTTTTTCCAAGGGAAAGTCATTATTGGTTCTCCTTTTCTTATGGCCCTGAAGTTTCATTAATTTGCTGCACAATATTTTATTTGATTTATTTCACTGATGCCAATAAGTGGTCCCTTTATACATGTTATGGCCTTATTTGTCTTAGCTATCATACTCTTTATTTTAGGTGTTAAATTCAATTTTGGCACTCTTTCCCCCACCTGGAGCCCAGCATACCTATCTCCACATAAACTAGAAGTACAACCATTAATTCCTCCACCTTGAGGCCTTTCTTCTTCCTCCTCATTTAACTTCTTGGTCTGTCCATTTATCTTGCCCTCCTACATTTCCAGATTTCCCATCTGTATCTCCATCTCAGCCTTCCTTCTAGTACTCCAGGTCCCCTTCTTCTCCATGTACATCATCCTGTATACCATCCTTTCTTCTTATGCTCATTTACGGACTCTCATTCTCTATCTGCACCAGCTTTTCTTCTGTCGTTCCTTTCTGAGGCTCTTCGTGCTCCCACCTACAGTAGGTCTTTTTTTTCTATTTCTTTTTCCACAGAAGCTCTCAATTATATTAAGATGTTATCACTCGTGAAATTAGCGATCTTAAATTTGCATCAGTTGCTTTTTGCAGTTTGTTTTGTAACACTGTTCCTCTTATTTTCTAGTTTTTGGTGGACTCTCATTGTATAGCTGAGTTAGAAATGGCTTACTTCCTATTTAGCTGGTAAATGACAACAAGTGGGAACCCAGATGAGTTCATCTAGATGGTTTGAGTTGGACTGAGGCGTACCTCAAGGATCTTCAGTGTCTGGCTCTTTCTTTGTCATTTATATGATTCTACTTTGAACGAAACTGTGTGAGCTGAATGTTCCTTTTCGCCTATTCTTCTATTATTTTGTCCACATAAAAACATAGCCTTTGTACAATCTTTAAAGCTTCTGTCTGATTTTAATACCGTGGTATGCTCATAATAGTCTCTCCATTAATTTCAATAAAACGAAAGCACTGGTTATCAGTAGAGATATTAAATAAAAGCCCCCTGAAATAATGTCTGGTAGGATATGATGTAACCAGGTAAGGCGGACATGTCGCCTCTCGCCCCTCCCCCCACCTCAATAACTTACCCTCAAAACCACAATATTCAGCACAAAACACATGACACACTCTTGGTCTTAACTGGTCGCAGCTTTAATAACCTTTTTCTTATAACAAACCAACCAATACAACTTAACGCATTATAACTCCCCCCCCCACCCCCAAAGCAGAGCGAGCCCTCACCAGCCATGTTAGTAGCAAGGTGACGCCGCTTCCGCTTCCCCGGGCACAGGCCCAACAAATTTTCCACGCCCTCCCTCTTCCGGCTTCGCCATATTATTAGCAAAAACCTGAGGGATTAACTGGGTCGGGGATACCCCACCCCCGCCCTCATGCTTGCCTCCGGCTCAGGACCCCGGAAAACTCTGGGATCCCGCCAAACCCCCCCCCCCAGCTGCAACAACCCACCACCCCCAAAAACACCTCGCGTCCCTCAGCAAGGGTGGGCGGGCGGGCGTCCGGCTCCTCCCGCCTCGACAAACGAAAAGGCAGGAGGACGCCGAGTCCCCGCACTACCCCCCCCCGCCCGAGGTCCCAGCTTCCCCATTGGCTCCCGCTCATTCAAAACGCCAGCGGGAGCCAATGAGGATGCCAGACGCCGCTCTCCTCCTGGTATCCCAATGCGCCGACGAAGCGCAGGGGCGCGAGCGAGCTGCCGCCCCCCCCCCCCCCGGTTACCGGCGGCCACGTGGACGGGGGCCCGCGGCCTTTCAATAACCGGGTAAGGCGGACATGTCACCTTTCGCCCCTCCCCCCACCTCAATAACTTACCCTCAAAACCACAATATTCAGCACAAAACACATGACACACTCTTGGTCTTAACTGGTCGCAGCTTTAATAACCTTTTTCTTATAACAAACCAACCAATACAACTTAACGCATTATAACTCCCCCCCCCCACCCCCAAAGCAGAGCGAGCCCTCACCAGCCATGTTAGTAGCAAGGTGACGCCGCTTCCGCTTCCCCGGGCACAGGCCCAACAAATTTTCCACGCCCTCCCTCTTCCGGCTTCGCCATATTATTAGCAAAAACCTGAGGGATTAACCGGGTCGGGGGTACCCCACCCTGCCCTCATGCTTGCCTCCGGCTCCGGACCCGGAAACCTCCGGGATCCCGCCACCGGCTCAAGTCAGCCATGACCTGAGCCGCCCCCAAAAGGTAAGCTGTGACCAGCCCCCGTCCGCAACCTAATACCTTCGAAGGCCTCCTGCCAATCATTAAGAAGTAAATCCAACCCAATCGGGGACAAATGCACCCCATCCGGCCTATAGAGGCCAGGGCAAGCCACGTCAACCCAAGAGTGAAGGATCTGACAGCCTCCCAGCTCCCCCATCCATCGACCGATTTGACGGTTAATCTTAGTCACCCCCCGTGACCACCATCGCTGAGCCCAGCAGGACGGCCTTGGAATGATAGCCGACCAAACCAAAATAATGCCTGCAAACATCCCCAACACCACCCCCAAGTCCCTCTGCACTGCTCGAATCCAGGGGCGACCCAAGGGGGGTGCGGGGCCATGTGCGGAGACTCGGTGCGGGGCCTCATTTGCATAAGTGGTCTTATTTGCATAAATATTTGCATAATGTTACCATTCACTAACTTTTAGTAAACATGTCTCTTAATGAGTGTATGGATAAAGAAAGACTAAAAGATTTCTACATTACTATAATCCAGTGCCAACCGCCAGGCACATTAGGAACTACTACAAACGCTGCCCATTTAGAACCCATAGCAAACCCGCTGTATCCTGACAGCATTACCAGGACTCACAAAGCACCAGACCCTACCTATCAAAAGGAAACACTGCAAATATTAAACCAGTACATTTCAGAGAATACTGGGGAAAGAGAACAAGTGGCAATGTCAAATAGGAATTACATAAACAGAATACCTCAGCTCAGTTACACATGCAGAACATAGACCATCACCAAACAAGGAATCGCAATTTAGAAACAGGAAGGCAATAATTAAACTGGGAACCCCAAAAGCCAAACTTGGAATGTACAACAACACTGTAGAAATAAAACTATAAATCAATTTCCTCTTGTACCAAACAAAGCGCAGACGTTAATGATGCACATTTCCCAGAGCTTTCATATTCCAGTTAATAAATTCAAAATAAAGAGATATCTTTTTACCTTTTGAGCATTTTTTTTCAGTTGCAATTGCTCCAGACACTTTCTTCTGGTTTCTTCATGTTTTCTGCTAACTCTCCATCGTCTGCTGTCCATTTGTCCTTTCTTCTCTCTTCTAGTTTTCTTTCCATCCTCTCTCTCTACATCTGCTTTAACATACTAATCTTTCTCCTTTTGCTCTTTCCTCATTCTTATTTCATCCACACAAATTTTACCCCTCCATCCTCAATCCCCACTTACTCTCCCAATACCCGGCCAATTGTAGATTTTTCATCCCTCCCACACAAAATATTTTTCCCCTCTCCATTTTACTCTCCCAGCCCCATCCCATTCTAATCCTCCCCCAACATCAGCTCCCTTCTAGTTCCAGTCTCACCCAGCATCCATTCCCTTCTAGTCCCTGCATTAGCCCATTTCCAGTCCTAGTCCCCCATCAACCCATTTCCAGTCCTAGCTCCCCCATCCATTTTCAGTCTGTCCCTTCATCAGCTCATTTCCAATCCTAGCCCCCCATCAGCCCATTTCTAGTCATTTCCTAGCCCCACCATGAGCCCATGTCAAATCCTAGCTCCCCTCCACTCAGCCCAATTCCAGTCCAAGCCCCCCCATGAGTCTACTTCCAGTTCTAGCCCCTCCATGAGTCCATTTCAATTCAAGCCCCCACCACAGCCCATTTCCAATCTTAGCTCCCCCCCAACAGCCCATTTCCAGTCCTATCCTAGCTGCTCCATCAGCCCATTTTCAGTCCTAGCTCCCTTCCCTCACAGCCCATTTCCATTCCAAGCTCCCTCCCTATCAGCTATTTGCAGTTCAAGCCTCCCCGTCCACTCAGTCCATTTCCAGTCATAGCAATCCCCCAACCCATTACCAGTCCTAGCCCCCCATCAACCCATTTTCAGTTTAAGCCCCCCCTATAACCCATTACCAGTCCTAACCCCCCCATCAGCCCACTTCCAGTCTTAACCCCATCAGCCCATTTCCAGTCAGCCCCCCATAGCCCATTGCCAGTCCTAACCCCCCATCAGCCCACAGCCCATTACCAGTCCTAACCACATCAGCCCAACTCAAGTCATAACCCCTCCCCCTCATCACATTTCATGTCCTAGCGCCCCCATAGCACATTAGCAGTCCTAACCCCACCATAGCCCATTAGCAATCCTAACCCCCCATCACCCTATTTCCAGACAGCCCCCATCAGCCCACAGCCCATTACCAGTCTTAACCACCCCCCCAGCCCATTTCCAGTCCAGCCCCCCATCACCCCATTTCCAGTCAGCCTCCATCAACCCCCAGCCCATTACCAGTCTTAAGCCCCCATAGCCCTTTTCCTGTCCTAACCCCCCCCCCGCCCATTTCCAGTCCTAACCCCCCACACCCCATTTCCAGTCAGCCTCCATCAGCCCCAGCCCATTAGCAGTCTTAACCCCCCCCTAGCCCATTTCCAGTCCTAACCCCCCAGCCCATTTCCAGTCCTAACCCCCCTAGCCCATTTCCAGTCCTAACCCCCCCCCACCCCATTTCCAGTCAGCCTCCATCAGCCCCAGCCTATTAGCAGTCCTAACCCCCCCACCCAGCACATTTCCAGTCCTAACCCCCCCCTAGCACATTTCCAGTCCTAACCCCCCCAGCACATTTCCAGTCCTAACCCCCCCCCAGCACATTTCCAGTCCTAACCCCCCATCACCCCATTTCCAGACAGCCTCCATCAGCCCCCCAGCCCATTACCAGTCTTAACCCCCCCTTCCCTTCCCTTCCCTTCCCTTCCCTTCTGGCAAATTAAAAAAAAACAAACCTGGCTCTAGCTGCTGCCGCTGCCGCGTCCGTCGCAGCAGCGGCAGAATGAAGTGTCCCGCGGGGCCCCCTCTCCTCGTTGAGGCCTCTGCAAGGGCTTTCAGATTCGCGAAGGGAGAGTGCTCCCTCGCGTCTCTGTAAAGCCCGCAGGGGCTAATGGGAAATTTCCCATCTGCCCCTTTAGACGCGAGGGGCTGATGGGAAATTTCCCATTAGCCCCTGCGGGCTTTACAGAGACGCGAGGGAGCACTCTCCCTTCGCGAATCTGAAAGCCCTTGCAGAGGGCTCAACGAGGAGAGGGGGCCCCGCGGGACACTCCATTCTGCCGCTGCTGCGACGGACGCGGCAGCGGCAGCAGCCAGAGACAGGTTTTTTTTTTTAATGTAATTTAAAAAAAAAAAAAGCAGAATGTTCTTTGCGCGGGGCCCCCTGAAACGCGGGGCCCTGTGCAAAAAACATTCTTGCTCAATGGACGAGCCGGCCCTGCTCGAATCAACTGTCGGCAAGTCCATGAAACCAGATCGTTGCCTCCTAAGTGTAGCAGCAAGATGTCCGGCACGCCTCTCGACCGCTGGTGGTGCCGAAGCAAAGGCAAGAGCTGGATCCACCGCAGTCCGCGCTCACCTAGCCATGTGACGGTCACCGCCAGCTCCGTAAGTCCCAGATTCAGCCCTATAGGCCTCGCCGCTGCTCGCCGACCAGCCCAGTACACATAGGAGTGGCCAATCGCCCAACAGCAACACGAGCCTTGCACTTTTCCTGCAACAGTAAGGATAAAATTAAGTTAGCGCCCCCCCCACCGCCCCTACAAACGCACGTAACTGCGGAAGGCCTGCGACCTCCATTTCCGAATCCGACGAATCTCCTGCTCCGGCAGACCCGCCGCTGCAGCACTAGTCGCTGCCCCAATCCGGAAGGAGTGAGGAGCGAATGCCCCCGGATCCTCGCCGATACAGCGTAACGACAGCCGCAGCACCGCCGAAAACTGGAAACGCGTAAGCACCCGCGCGTCCTGATGTATAAAAAGACTACCGGCAGTATCAGGCCGCATGCGTAAGTACGCTTTTAGTAGGGCAACAGGGCAAGAGGGAGAACCCCGTACCGCAGCCAATTCCACCCACGTGCCTCTCCCCGCCTGATCCGTCTTGGAACGGGCAAGGAGTATCTGAACCCCGCCCCCAGTCCATCGCACTTGATGTACTTGAACCTCTCTCCCATGGCAAATCCGACCCGATTCCGCCACTAATTCACCCACTTGAAACGTGCCGAAAAAGGCTACCAAAAAGACAGCCTGAAAAAGCACCCCTTCATAAGAGGACGAAACCACCCGAGGCAATGCGCCACACAAACGTCGCAGCAAGTCGTGCGTTATAGGGCGCCGCCAATCCCACGGCGAAGGGCAGGCCCGCTCCCAACCTTGCAGAAGTCTACGCATTAAAAATCCCCCGCCCGCCGCCCCCCACCCTACGGCCCGCGCAAAAAAGGAGAATCCTGCTAAATTCCCGCACAGTACGATTCCGAAGTTTATCAGGCCATAACGACAGCACACCAGAATGGGGAACAACTCCAGAAATGTAATATTATTCATAAGCCCGCCGTCCCGCCAGGACTGCGGCCATCCTGCCGCGCACCAAGAACCCCCAAAGTAAATACTCAAGCCAAGTTTATGTACCTTGTTCTATGTAAAAAACCAATGCTGCTTGTACCATTGTGTTTATATTTGTTCATATGTAAACCGCACTGAATTAAGAGCGCGGTATATAAGAGAAATAAATAAATAAATAAATAAATAAATAAAAACCCCTGCTGCATCCGTGTACAATTGCAAATCCGCAGAAGTCATCTCCTGGGCTCTCAAGACCGTAGTACCATTAAAGTCACTGAGAAAAGCGTCCCATATCCCCAAGTCTGCCCGCATGCTGCTTGACACCCGGATCCGATGATGGGGCTTAGCAACGCCGGCGGTAGCAGCGGCAAGCCGCCGCAAGAAGACTCTCCCCATAGGGATAACTCTGCAAGCAAAATTAAGTGAACCCAACAAAGACTGCATTTCCCGCAATGTCAGCTTGCGGGAAACCAACGCATTCGCAACCAACACCTGCAGCTTCGAGACCTTCTCTTGCGGCAGCCGAGCTACCATTGCCACGGAATCCAACTCAACACCCAAAAAGGTAAGGGTAGTCGCCGGGCCCTCAGTCTTACTAGCCGCTAAAGGAACACCCCACACCCGGGCCAACTGCACAAAGCCCTCCAACAACACCATGCACTGCCCCGTTTGCGCGGCACCAACAAAGAGAAAGTCGTCTAAGTAATGCACCACCGAGGCACACCCCACCCAGTCCACAAATGCCCAATGTAGAAACGAGCTAAACTGTTAGAAATAAGCACAGGAAATCGAACAATCCATAGGCATGCTCTTGTCAAAGTAAAATTTGTCTTTGAAGCAAAACCCCAACAAATGAAAAGCCGATGGGTGCACTGGTAACAAACGGAAGGCCGATTCAATATCCACCTTCGCCAGCAAGCACCCAGGCCCACACGCCCGCACCAGCTCAACTGCCTCATCAAAGGCATTGTGATCATTGACTGAGGAACCAATGGGGAAGGAAAGATTATGTATTAAGCGATACTTTCCAGGCTCCTTCTTCGGAATGATACCCAATGGAGATACCACGAATTCAGCAAAAGGCCGTTCCCCAAAAGGGCCCGCTACTCTGCCCAAAGCAATCTCGCTGGCCAATTTCTCCCGCACCACATGCGTAAACCGCCGAACGGAAGGCGAGTTCCGGGCCTGTTGCGCCACTACCCTGCCCACCATAGGGATTCAAAACCCCTCCCGAAACCCAGTCTCTAAAATGACGCCGATCTTTTTCTTAGGATACCTCTTAAACCACGGACTTAAAACACCAACCTCAACTGGAGTGGGAGCCACGCTCCACAAACCCCTCTTACTTGTGTGGCAGAACCGGGGCTCCCCCGACACTCTTTTTGACACATTTGAGTGCGGAGTGACCCCCATTACAGATGGAGCAAGCGTGCCGGAATTTACAATACGGAAAGGGGCATGAGGATTTGTTGAACCGCCAGCACAAGTCCCCAGTTCCCCCCCCCCCCCGTAGTCCTCTGCCCCACAGGGGGCACGCCTGATCGAAAGGGCCGGCCCGCACTCGATGGAACAGACAGCCCACCTCTTGGCCCGCTCGAACTTCCGCCTGCCGGTCTGATCGCCATCTGGGTCAGCCAAAGATTGATGTCTTGCGTTCTCCAGGAAAGCATTTGATTCTCTTCCATCTTATCACGAAATTTCTCATCATAGTTGAGCCAAGCCCAACCTTCATGAGTCTGAGACGCCTCTAAGATGGAATCCGCGTAAGCCAGAAGCATACCATACTGCTCCGGATGCAAATGCCCCCATACACTAGCCAATCGTAAGAAGGCCCGCGTCCAATTCACGATGTTCCGCGCCACTCTCCGGACCCTACCAGCCTTCTCATCCGCCTTATGCTTCCGCTGACTGTCCCCTGACCGCTTACGACCTTCCAGTAATCGGAAAATATCTAAAAAGCGACGCTTCTGAATTTTCCGCCGCAGATTTTTTGGCACTCCCTCCCACAACTCAGAGAAAGCCACCACCGTAGGCGCCGCTCCAACCTGTCCGGCACCACCCGCTTCCCCCCTGGCCTCTCGACCACGTCCCCGTTCTTCCGATAACGAACTCAACGAAGACTCAGTGGTTGAGGAAGAGGAGGATCGATAACGCCTACGCCGATGACAAGAATGCCTACTATGCTTTTTAGCCCGCTTCGTACTCCGAGCGGCCGACCGAGTATCTCTTTCTACCGCAGCACCAGCGTCCCGCATCGCAGCGCCAGCCTCCAACTCCAACTCACCTGCAGCCGTTGACGCCAACTCGGTAGCCACGCCGGTCTCCTGTCGCATCGACACCGCGCTCGTCTCCGGTCGCAGCATCGTCGAAGCTTCAGTTCCTCCCACCGTTCCGCCAGGCAAGGGAGTCCCGTCAATGCTCACCGTCATGCCGTCCCTCTGTCTGGAAGCACCCATCCAAGGATGCCCCCCGTAGGGCCCTCCGGTAGATACATGTGGAGAAAAAACAGGAAAAGGCGAAGGGACACTCGCCAGAGCCCACGGAGATCGCCACGCCCCTAGCCACTCCACACAGGAAGAGCCTTGACCCCCGCCCTGCCAGTGTTCCCAAGCTGGCGAATAACCACCCCCCATAGTACCCCATAAATCCCCTGGGCTGGCAGGCACAAACCCGGCACCCCCCCGTGCAGATGTTCCCCCTCCCCGCCCCCCGCAGGAACCATACCACCCCCGGGGTTCCTACATACCCATGAGCCTCCCCCAGCCCTGAGGAACCACTTGCCAGGCCCCTAGACCTGCCTTGCCTCCCTTGAACTACCGGGACACCCGAATCCCCCCGCAGCACCTGCCCCCCGCGTCCTAAACCTCCTGGAGAGCGAAAGCCCCGTCTGGGTTCTCTGCTATGGCTAGGAGCTCGGCCCCTGGCCCCCCCCCCGCCCCCTGGTGCCCGCAGCGAATGACCCAGGAAGCCCCCTGCCAGGCCCGGACACCCCTCCTCCCACATGAGCTTGAAGCCCATCCGGCCCTAAAGAATTAGCCTCACATACCCCTGCACTACTATCTGTGCCCTTGCCCGACCCTTTCCCCCTTCTTGGGCCCCCTCTTTTTCCCTTGCCCGACATCACTAACCTACAGGCTTAAAGTGCCTTCCAAAATGTGTTTTATTTATTTTATTTTATTTTTTTTTTATTATTAAGCCCTGCACGAAAACAGCACAACCAGCACCCCTCCAACTCACCGTTGGCACACACACCGACGCTGCTCAGGCCCGGAAAGCAGCTGACACTAGCACGTCCCTGCAGCCAACAGCCTCACCGCTGCCACGACGCTGTCCAACTCCTCCGCAGCTGACAGGCTCCCTGGGAAAACACCGGCCACCCCAATGCTGCCCAGACAGCAGCCAGCAGCAGAGCCAGGCAATTAATTTATTATTATTTTAAAATTATGAACGGTCTCTTCGTCCTGCCACACGTCCGGCTCCTCCCGCCTCGACAAACGAAAAGGCAGGAGGACGCCGAGTCCCTGCACTACCCCCCCCCCCCGCCCGAGGTCCCAGCTTCCCCATTGGCTCCCGCTCATTCAAAACGCCAGCGGGAGCCAATGAGGATGCCAGACGCCGCTCTCCTCCTGGCGTCCCAACGTGCCGATGAAGCACATGGGCGCGAGCGAGCTGCCGCCCCCCCGGTTACCGGCGGCCACGTGGACGGGGGCCCGCGGCCTTTCAATTCCAGTAAGGAAGAAATTCTTTACTTGGGAATAGTGTTATATCGGAGGTTAATGTTCATACCACAAGGGAAGAGAATTATGTGAAATATTTGCTGTAAACTCTGAACTGTTAGGAAATAGAGATATGTGCTTGATCAGGATTGTTTTCACAGTATTGTGCAATGTTTAGCATTGCCCAGTCTAGATTACTATAATGTAATTTGTTGTGAGTTACCTAATAATATCCTAAAGGCAATGCAGTTGCTGCAGAATGCTTAAGCAAGGTTAATTACTGGTTTAGACCAATATGACAAATAGCTCTCTGACACTGGCTGAGCTACATTGGCTTCCAGTGCAATATCATATTCAATTTAAGACTCTGCCTGATTTTACAGATGCTCATACTGTATATGGAATGGTATGGGTTTAGTTTTAACTACAGTCCTATGTTTGAAAGGACAATTACTGAGTTAAAACCTTTGAAATATGTAACAGTCAATAGCTGGTCAGAAAATGTGGAATAGTCATGCTATATTGCAAAAAGAATCAGACTCTTCAGCACACATGGCCTTCCGCTGACCCCACATGCCCAGCTGTGCCGCCCTACCCCCATACTATTCCAGTGGCAGACAGCTAGGCTTGACGGCAGCAGCCTGCGGCAGGTCATGTGCTTCAGCACATGGCTTGCCGCTGCCGGAGAGCCACCTACTGTTGGAATCAGTGGCATAGGGGCGAGGGTGGCATGGCTCAGCATGGGGGTGAAAGCAGCACAGTGCACGTGGAGGGGCGGCACATCTGGGGCTTCTGCCTAGGGTGGCAGAAACTCTTGGACCGCCCTGTTGGTAGATATAAATAATGAAATGAAATACCCTCTTGATTTAAATATACTATAGGGTTTGTAGCATGAAGGTAGCAGTAAATTATCTCTTTATCTGCAAGGGTCTACTAAATGATAGTTAATCCTCTTAACATTTTCACTAACTTCTGTAATTTATCTCATGCTGCAGTGGGTCCATTAACAAGGTCATTATGGCCTTTATCTGTTACAGGAGTGTATGCCCTATCACTTACAGGGACCTAGGCGTGGTTGTGTCTGATGATCTTAAAGTAGCTAAACAGGCAGAAAAGGCAACAGCAAAAGCTAGAAGGATGCTTGGGTGCATAGGGAGAGGAATGGCTAGCAGAAAAAAGGAGGTGATAGTGCCTCTGTATAAGTCTTTGGTGCAACCTCATTTGGAGTATTGTGTGCAATTCTGGAGACCGCACCTTCAAAAAGATGTGAACAGGATGGAGTCGGTGCAGAGGGTGGCTAGTAAAATGATTAGTGGTCTTCATTATAGAGCATATGAGGACAGACTTAAGGATCTTAATATGTACACCTTAGAGGTGATATGATTGAGACGTTTAAATACCTCTGTGGCATAAATGCACAGGAGGAGAGCCTCTTTCGATTGAAAGCAAGTTATGCTATGAGGGGACATGGGATGAGGGTGAAAGGGGATAGATTCAGGAGTGATATGCGGAAATATTTCTTTATGGAAAGAGTGATGGATCCGTGGAATAGTCTCCCAGTGGAGGTGGTAGAGATGAGGACAGTATCTGAATTCAAAAAAGCATGGAACAAACACAAAGGATCTCTAAAGGAAAAAAAGGGGACTGTTGTAGTTGTTGATATGGAAGGACAGACAAGATAGGCCATGTGGTCTTTTTCTGTCGTCATTTCTTTCTATAACAGTGCATATGCTACAGGTGGGCATCCTTTTTTCCCAGGACAATGTGCAGCCAATATGTATTTTCCTTTTCTTCCCTACCATACTTCATTATGTTGCCTTGCTGAGATTTGGTATAGATTTTATACAACAGGTCACCATGTGAAGATATTCAGCAAGACTTGAGGAGAAAAATGTATTCTCCCTCTGAGACATACCCAGTTATTCCCTTCTCCTTTGTTGTTAACTTCATTTTCTTTTTTAATCAATAATCTGCATTTATTTTGTTTTCCTCCCTAAAGGAATGCTATATTGTATACTTTTATTGATTGTTTTTCTCCTCTAGGTCTTTGTTCTTATGTCTTCCCTTGTTTTCATTGATAATTCTATGTGTCTTCCTCTTCCTATGACAGTTCTTGTCAGTAGTAAAAAAACTCGGGAATGTTGAGCAGGTGAGGCCCATGGACAGCTTCTTCACAAGGCGGGGAACCCCCGGTCCAGGGGTAGTTAGGACAGGGTCTTCTGCCTGCAATAGCCCTTTTGGGTTGAGCTCTTTGGGACTTGGGAAATTTTCCCTAGCAATTTCAAATTTACAGTATTCACAATAATCTTAGAAGAAGGTATAATGAGTCCTTTGATGACTGGATCTGAGCTCTCCTCAATGATGAATTGTCAAAGTGCATCAGCTTTGATGTTCTTTGAATAGGAGATGATGAAGTGGAATTGTGCAAGAAGCATGATCCAACAGGCCTGTCATGAATTCAAATGTCTGGTGACCTCAATATATAGTAAACTATAAAAATGGCACTATGTAACAAATGCGCGGCGTTCTGTGACCGGTTGATGAATGAGTTTCAAGAAGATATGTTGGAGAAGCCACAGAAAGTGAACATTCGCGCTTCATTTTAAGATCGTGCTATGAAGTAAAATATCCCCCCTGAGGAAGAGATACGAAACGCATTTTTGCGGTACCCTTTTGGTGGCGTCGGGGTGATTTAACAACTTCACGTTAAAAAGATAAGCACAATCTTTCATTACAAACAACATGTACAAATATAAGTTGAAAAAGATTGAAGAAAGTCTCTGATAGGACGTGTTGAGACAGCTGTTAATCTTTGCTGATTTTTTCCTGTTAGTAGACAAGTGCTGAGAAGGTCGTTGATGCGAGAAGGCATGCTGCTTTTTGATACATACAAATAAGCACTGCCAGTGTTAGTCTGAGACCTGCACTATATCTACTTTTATGAATGGTGATGCATGTTTATTAATATTGCAGTTTTTGTATTATAAACGGTACTACACAAAAAAAAGAGAAAAAAAGAGAAAAAAGAAAAATACCAGTTGACATTGCATTCTAGAGTACAGGCAACAACAAAATGAAATAGGACCTATTTAGGTAAACTTTCTTATCAATTTTTGAGGGCACCAGTTACAATATAGAACTATGTAACAAATGCCTTCATTCTTCTAAGACCCACATGATGGTGAGAAGTTCCTGGTTTCCTATATCATGATGTAACTGAGTGTTGGGTTAAGTCTTTGCGATAAAACTGCCTAGCTCAAACTCCTAATGTCTATCTCCAAAGTGAATAGTTTGGTTGGGTCTGGATGGCATAACACAGGTACAGAGACAAAAAGTTATTTCAACTTCTCAAAGGCTTCTTGAGCCTTGAAGTTGGATTTCTTAGTGTATCTCCATGTTAGTGCCACAAGAAGAGCTACTACTTTAGGAAAGTTCTAGATGAATCACCTATAATGGTTGGTGAAGCCCAAGAAACACTGAAGAGCCTTGAGGGCCACTGGTAGGGGCTACTTGAATATAGCAACGACTTTTCTGGGGTCCATCTCAGAACCTTTTTCAGAGATTAAGGCCCTCATTCAGGAATGCAGGTTGTGGGGCTGCCTGTCCCCATGGGACGTGCAGCCTGCAATCCATCAGATCCTTATTCCCCCTCCGGCTTTCCCCTGATCAGGCCCGGGGAGCCCCTATCAGGGCTAGATGCAGGGGGAGTCCCCACTGCCCGATCCAGGCTGTGGGAGGCCAGTCATGGGTCAGGTGGCGGGGATTTTTGGGGCTGGGAATGTGGCAGTCTGGGAGGGGAATGTTGGGCCATCCTCAGGCCTCATTCTGGCTCCCTCAGGAATGTTTTTTTCCTGCGGACGAGAATCGGGTCCTAATGGCCCTGTCTTCAGCGTGGATGTCCGGATGGCCCAGATGTCCCCCTCCTGGAATGAGGCTCCACATATCCTAGAGAATACATTTTCTTCTATGCATAAATGCATTTTCACAGTTTGGCAGAGTTAGTGCTAGTATAGTCAAGGAAAACCTCCTGGATATGCTATCTAACAGTAGTAAATTCGGGAGAGATCATCAAGACATCATCAAGATAGACTACCACATATTATGAAAGAAGGTCTTGGAAGATATCTTTGACACAGGTTTGGAAGATTACTGGGGTATTGCAAAGGACAAATGGCATCATGGTGTGCTCTTAATGGCCATTTATTATACCGAAGGCAGATTTCCATTCATCATCCTGTCTGATCCAAACAAAATTATAGACCCCAGGATGATCCAGCTTGGTGAAAATCTTGGCATCTTTGAGCCTTTTGAACAGCTCAGAGATCAATGGCAGGGGATACCTGTCCATCCCAATAATGTTATTAAGGTCTTTATAATTGATGCAGGCCTGAGAGAACCATCCTTGTTTTGCTCAAAATAAGAACCTCACCCCAGTGGAGGGCTTAGAGCAGGGGTTCTCAACCCTGTCCTTGGGACCGACCTAGCCAGTCGGGTTTTCAGGATAACCACAATGAATATGCATGGGAGAGATTTGCATATAATGGAGGCAGTGTATGCAAATCTCTCTCATACATATTCATTGTGGTTATCCTGAAAACCTGACTGGCTAGGTGGGTCCCGAGGACAGGGTTGAGAACCCCTGGCTTAGAGGGTCAGATAAAGACCTTGCGCAGGGTTTTCCAGTCCAGGAGTTAGATATGTATAACCATGAGATAGCATCATTCCCGGTAGTAATTCAATAGCAAAATCATATCCAGGATGTTTGAGTAGAGTCACAGATTGCTTCTTGCTGAAAGCATTGACAAACAAGTGGAATTCTGCTGGGACGTACAGAGTTACTTCAATGGCAGAGGCTATGCGCACCAGATGCATAGGTCTAGGTCAAGGATCTCCAACTCCAGTCCTGGAGGGCCACAAACCAGTCAGATATCCCTAATGATTATGGATATCCCTAATGAATATGTATGAGATAAATGTGAATACAATGAGGCAGTGCATGCAAATATATCTCATGCATATTCATTAGGGACATCCTGAAAACCTGACCTGTTTATGGCCCTCCAGGACTGGACTTTGGAGACCCCTGGTCTAGGGTATGGAAAACAGTATATAAGACAAGAAAGAGACCAAGAAATGATCTGCCCCTGTCACCAGTCAATAAAGGGGTTATGTTCCTGAAGCCAAGGTAGCCCTAACAGTACGATATAGGACAGTGCTCAATGTCCCATAGCACAATACTTCGAGTACAGATACCTAGTGATAAGTTCAAATCCATGGCAATCTCGTGCGCATCTCCCTAGGCCAGATGTCTACATCAATCACCACAATGGAAACAGGTGAGATATTCAGTTTCATAGGTATTCTATATAAACGGACAAAATCATGACTGATAATGTTTCCTTTAGCTGCTGAATCGATGAGACCAATGCCTCCACATGATCAGGCCTGCAGTGGCAGGAGTGGCATTGAAATCACAACACAGTACTTACCTAAACTCTCCAGTGCTGCATTGTGGTTCCTTCCCTCTTTGACTTGTCACTTCTGCTTCCCTCTGACACAGATTTCCAGTTTAGCTGCATCGGCGTCAAAAGGGATAGGGGATGGCACTGGGGTTGGGGGTCATGGCAGGATGGAAGGCTTGCCTAGATTACTTCTAATCCTTGTATCAGCCCTCTCAGGAAACCAACTCAAGGTGACAGAGACTGAGATTGTTGAGCTACAGGGTTTAGAGAGGTGCTGACCAAATTCAGGACCTGGCTTACAAATGACTTGGACATGCACAATAAAGAAAAGGCCCTGCCTCCTTCTCTGATCTTTTTTTGTGAAGAACGATCTAAGTCCACATAGACTACCTATATACCTATCTCTACCTATAAAGTGCAAAGGTACATGTAGGCTGCTCTTATCATTCACTCCCTATACCCCTCCTTGGGAACTCCACTCTTTGGGCAGATCCCTTTTATCTGTGCCCTTTTCTGCCACTGCCAACTACAGACTTCTTTCATTCCACCTTGCTCCTCCATTTGCATGGAACAAACTAACATAAGAACATAAGATATGCCATACTGGGTCAGACCAAGGTCCATCAAGCCCAGTATCCTGTTTCCAACAATGGCCAATCTAGGTCATACGTACCTAGCAGTTTTGCTAAAAGACACAGGTTCCACAATGCTTGTACTGGGTCAAGCATTGATATCCTGGGTCCCTTCTTAATAATGGTTTATGGACCTTTCCTCCAGGAACTTGTCCAAACCTTTTTTAAACCCAGCTACACTAACAGCCTTTACTACATCCTCCGGTAACACATTCCAGAGTTTGATTACATGTTGAGTGAACAAATATTTTCTTTAATTAGTCTTAAATAGTTTACCCTGTAGCTTCATTGCATGCCCCCTAGTCTTTCTATATTCTGATAACGTAAACAATCGATCTACGTTTACCCGTTCCACTCCGTTCATTAATTTATAGACTTCTATCATATCTCCCCTCAGCCGTCTCTTTTCCAGGTTAAAGAGCCCTAACCTTTTTAGCCTTTCTTCATAGGAGTATCCTTCCATCCCCTTTACCATTTTGGTGGCTCTTCTCTGAACCTTTTCTAATAACGCTATATCCTTTTTAAGCTATGGTGACCAGAATTGCACACAATATTCAAGGTGCGGTCTCACCATGGAACGATATAGAGGCATTATAATATCTTTTGTTTTATTTTCCATTTCTTTCCTTATGATACCTAGAATTCTATTTGCTCTCTTGGCCGCTGCTGCACACTGGGCCGAGGGTTTTAACATGTTATCCACAATGACGCCTAAATCATTTTCCTGGGTGGTGGTTCCTAATGTGGAACCTTGCATCATGTAACCATAGTTTGGGTTGTTCTTCCCTAGGTTCATAACTTTGCACTTGTCCACATTACATTTCATCTGCCATTTTGATGCCGAGTAGTCCAATTTATCAAGATCCTCTTGCAATTTTCCACAATCCTCTTGGGTTTTAACAACTTTAAATAGTTTTGTGTCATCTGCAAATTTGATAACCTCACTCGTTATACCCCTTTTGAAGTCATTTATGAATATGTCAAAAAGCAGCGGACCCAGCACAGATCCCTGGGGTACGCCACTATTCACCTTTCTCCATTGGGAAAAGTGGCCATTTAGCCCTAACCTCTACTTTCTATCTTTTAACCAGTTCCTGATCCACAATAGTACACTGCCTCCTATCCCATGACTCTAGTTTTGCCAAAAGTTTCTGATGAGGGACCTTGTCAGAGGCTTTTTGAAAGTCCAGATACACTATATTAACTGACTCACCTTTGTCCACCTGTTTATTCACACCTTCAAAAAAACATAACAGATTAGTAAGACAAGATCTTCCTTGTCTAAAGCCATGTTGGCTGTCTCCCATTAGGCCATGAATATCTACATGCTGAGTAATTTTGTTCTTTATGATGGTTTCTACCATTTTTCCCGGTACTGACGTCAGGCTCACCGGTCTGTTGTTTCCCGGATCACCCTTGGAATCCTTTTTAAAAATTGGTGTTACATTGGCAATCCTCCAATCTTCAGGTATTACAAATGATTTTAATGAAAATTCACAGATACTAATAGCAGGTCTGCAAACTACCTGAATTAGAACATCAGGATCCTTCTGTGGCCCTGTTCGATTGCAGGCTAAAAACTCACCTCTTCAAGGCTACGTTTGGATCCTGAATCTCTTATTCTCCAACTTAACACCTATCTGTATCTTGTTATTCCCCTTGATTTACCCTAGTCTCCAGTTATTGTGTGGTCTTTGATTAGATTGTAAGCGCTTATGAGCATGGACTCTCTTATTCAGGGCCAGGCCGTCCACTAGGCGGACTAGGCGACAGCCTAGGGCAGCAGACCTCAGTGGATAGTGCAGCAGGCCATATGCTTCAACACACATGACTTGCCACCCTCCTGCTGCTGATGATTCCAATGTCGGGGGTGGCTAGATTGGGCACATGCAATCAATTTGTATTAATTGAAAGTTCTAATGCACAATAAAAAATGTGTTAAACAGTTGGAGAGTGATTTATAATAGGCCACTTAGATTTAGTGGGCAAGAAGTATCTATTTTTGTCTAGATTCATAAAGACACACAGGTGTCTATTTATCCTTATAAATTATTAGCACAAATATAGTAGCAATTGCAGCTACATTGAGGTCATAGGCATTTACGCCTGCTTGTTAGGAGCAGCTCCAGCTCATGTCCCACTTCTAAAGTCTACTCAATTGCAAGCCTAAACTAAGTGGACAGCAGCAGTGGCACTATCCACAATATATGTATATACAGTGCCAATGACTATACATTGGGGGAGGGGGGATTTTATAAGGAGACGCCTACTTTTATGCACCAACTCAATGGAACGAACTACCATCAATGATACGCGCCATCCCGGATCTTATGTCTTTTAGAAAGGCCTTGAAGACACACCTCTTCCAGCTATCCTATAACCATCCACCTTAGACATCCGATAGATTAGCCGGACAGACAGCCGATACAGCCGAACACCAATTTAATCCTGTATTAATGTAAATAATGTAAACAATGTAAATAAGTTCTTGCAATGTAAGCATGTTGATAGGTAAATAAGGTAAATAGTAACAGTATCCATGTTAAATAGTTATATGTAAACCTAGTTCACACGTTTTATGTAAACCGCACTGTCCTGCGGTAAACCATGTTTTATGTAAACCGCATTGATCTGTAAGAGCACGGTATAGAAAAGCAAACAAATAAATAAATGCCTCAATGTAGACTCCCAAAAGGGGGTATTTTAGTTATTTGTGCACGTAAATGGGAGTTTACACATGTAAATGGACTCTTAGGGGTATGTTTACTAAACCGTCTTAACGTCACAGCAGTGGTATTATCACGTGATAAGTGACATTATCGTGTCAATTTTACATGCCCATCGTGTATCGTAACGCAAAATTATCACGCGATAACGTAAGATTATCAAGCGATAACATCACTTATCACGCGATAATGCAGCGGCAGCGTTAGGCACACTAACACTGTGAAATCCGGATCTGAAGGGTGGAGTAAGGCTTCCCAGAGGGCGGAGAGAAGGGGTCAATGGGCTGAGAGTGGGAGGGAAGAGGCTCCAGGCACACTAACGCTGTGAAATCCGGATCTGAACACTAACGCCAGTGAAACCCTCGCGTTAAGACACATTTACAGGAAAGAGAAACCATTTCAGTCAGCAATGTGCAGCAAAGGCAGGGAAACCCATAAAAGTGATAGTTGTGATAAATGTGCAGGGAACAAAAAGGCAAATAAACATATAAAAGGATCACAACCACATCTAAAATCCCAATAACCAAGCTGGCCAATAGTGATATTAATGATAAACATAAAGCAACACTAATGACAAAGTGTATAAATTAAGATATCATGTTTGGAAGGGTCTATGCTCTGTCCCCCTACAAAGTGTCTATGCTCTGTCCCCCTACAAAGTTTCCTAGACCATGGGATGCTGTTCCAAGGGTTGCAGAGCAGAGATGGCATCCATCTGTCCAAGAAAGGTCAACGCATCTTTGGTAGTAGACTGGCTAATCTACTGAAGAGGGCTTTAAACTAGATTTGTTGGGGATGGGTGAAGAAAGCCCCCAGGTAAGTGAAAGCCCCCAGGTAGGTGATACATTAAATACCTTTATGGAAATGGGTAACAGGGGTAACATATGGAAAGCAGTGTGTATTAATGCCCGTAGCATGGGAAATAAGATCCCTGAAGTTGAAGCTTTGGTAGGAGTGGCTGACTTGGATTTAGTGGCAGTTACAGAAACATGGTTCACAGAAAACCATGACTGGGATGTAACTATACCTGGCTATACTTTATTCAGAAAGGACAGGGTAAGAAGAAGGGGAGGAGGAGTGGCACTATATGTAAAAACTACTATTAAAGCTTTGGAATTACAGAGCTTAAAAGGGAGAGAGGAGGCATTGTGGGTTAAACTAGAAAGAGGGAAAAAGAAATCTATTTGCACTGGTGTGATATACAGACCTCCCTCACAAGAGGAAGAGGTGGACAGAGAGTTAATTGAAGACATACGCAGCATTGCTAGGAAAGGGGAAGTGCTACTGATAGGAGATTTCAATATGCCAGATGTTGATTGGCACATTCCTGCTGCAGTATCATCTAGAAGTAAGGAGATCCTGGATTCTCTACAGGGAGAACTATTCAGGCAATTGGTAACAGACCCCACACGTGAAGGGGCCATACTGGAGTTGGTGCTTACCAATGGTGAAAGTGTTTCTGATGTTGTAGTGGGAGATCATTTTGCATCCAGTGATCACCAGATGGTGTGGTTCAGTATTAGGACTAGGGCTGTTAGAATCCATTCCAAGGTGAGGATCTTAGACTTTAGGAAGACTAACTTTGCGAAGATGGGCCACTACCTCAGGGAGTTGTTAGTGGGATGGGAACAGCTGGGGGATGTAGAAAAACAGTGGGCAAAACTGAAAGGGGGTATTTTAAAGGCAACCAACCTTTTTGTTAAAATGGTAAATAAAGGCAAAAGGAACAGGAGACCGCTATGGTTTTCGAAGGAAGTAGCTGAAAAAGTGAAGAAAAAGAGGGAGGCCTTCATGAAATACAAGAGATCACAGAGAGAGGAAGACAGGCCTCTGTATTTGGAAAAACTTAGAGAAGCTAGCAAAGTAGTCAAGAAGGCAAAGATTCAAAAGGAGGAGGAAATAGCCAATGCAATAAAATGGGGGGATAAGACATTTTTCAGATATATTAGTGAGAAGAAGAAGGGCAAAAGTGGTATTGTCAGACTCAAGGGTGCAGGGGGGAATATGTAGAAGCTGATAAGGATAAAGCGGAATTGCTTAACAAATATTTTTCTTCTGTGTTCACAGATGAAGAACCAGGAGCAGGACCTCAGAAAACACCCACAAATAAGAACAGAAGCGAGGGACATCTTGAACAATTTTCAGAAGACTGTGTTCGTGAGAAACTAGCTCAACTTAAAGTAGACAAAGCGATGGGACCGGATGGGATATACCCTAGAATACTGAGGGAACTTGGGGACGTTCTAGCAGCTCCACTGACTGACCCTTTCAATGCCTCGTTGGAGTCAGGAGTGGTGCCAAAGGACTGGAGAGAGGCTCATGTGGTGCCTTTACACAAAAGCGGAAGTAAGGATGTGGTTGAAAACTACAGGCCGGTTAGTTTAACTTCGGTGGTGAGTAAATTATTGGAAATGCTGCTGAAAGAGAAAATAGTGAGGTTTCTGGAGTCCAGCGGGTTACAGGATCCGAGGCAGCATGGATTCACCAGAGGCAGGTCTTGTCAGACAAATCTGGTTGATTTCTTTGACTGGGTGACCAGGGAGTTGGACCGAGGGAGAGCTCTAGATGTGGTGTATTTAGATTTCAGTAAAGCCTTTGACACTGTTCCTCACAGGCGACTTATAAACAAACTGAGCACCCTAGGGATGGACCCTAAAGTTACTGCTTGGGTTAGAAATTGGTTGGGTGGGAGGCGACAAAGAGTACAAGTAAATGGAGCTCACTCTGAGGAGAAGGATGTTACCAGTGGTGTGCCCCAGGGATCTGTCCTTGGTCCGATTCTTTTTAACATCTTTGTTAGTGATATAGCGGAAGGGCTGTCGGGTAAGGTTTGCCTCTTTACGGATGATACCAAAATCTGCAATAGAGTAGACACCCAGGAAGGTGTAGATAACATGAGGAGGGATCTAGCTAAGCTTGAAGAATGGTCTAGAATTTGGCAGCTGGGATTTAATGTTAAAAAATGTATTGTCATGCATTTGGGCTGCAGCAATCCAAGGGAGCAATACAGTATAGGAGGTGAAGTACTTTTGTCCACTAAAGAAGAGCAGGACCTAGGCGTGGTTGTGTCTGATGATCTTAAAGTAGCTAAACAGGTAGAAAAGGCGACGGCAAAAGCTAGAAGGATGCTTGGGTGCATATGGAGAGGAATGGCTAGCAGAAAAAAGGAGGTGATAATGCCTCTGTATAAGTCTTTGGTGCGACCTCATTTGGAGTATGGTATGCAATTCTGGAGACCGCACCTTCAAAAGGATGTGAACAGGATGAAGTCGGTGCAGAGGGTTGCTACTAAAATGATTAATGGGCTTCATTATAAAGCATATGAGGACAGACTTAAGGATCTTAATATGTACACCTTAGAGGAAAGGCGGGATAGAGGTGATATGATTGAGATGTTTAAATACCTCCGTGGCATAAATGTTCAGGGAGAGAGCCTCTTTCAATTGAAAGCAAGTTCTGCTACGAGGGGACATGGGATGAGGGTGAAGGGAGATAGATTCAGGAGTGATATGCGGAAATATTTCTTTACAGAAAGAGTAGTGGATCCATGGAATAGTCTCCCAGTGGAGGTGGTAGAGATGAGGACAGTAACTGAATTCAAAAAAGCATGGGACCAACACAGAGGATCTCTAAAGGTAAAAAGTGGACTGTTGTAGTTGTTGTTATGGAAGGACAGACTAGATAGGCCATGTGGTCTTTTTCTGTCATCATGTTTCTATGTTTCTATGTTTCTAAAGTGAATAATCCCACAATGAAATAGCGCTGATCAGGGTTTCTGTCGTTTAGATTGGGCAGGTTTGTTATGGCATGCACATGTGCAGCAACAGCAGAGTGGGCATGTAGGCAAGGGCAACTGTACTGATGCTGTAAATGGGATACAGGTGGCTGCAGGCGGCACATGCTGTGGTCCAGCTGGGGCACAGTGCCGGCTAGGCAGATGCCTAGGTGGCACATAGGAATGCCGAAACTGTAAAGCAGCAAGACAGCAACTGATGAGGGTCCAACATGGGCATGAGTGTGTGTCCCACAGTGTCACAGGGGAGATTACCCAGCAGGTGCCCCCAAGGGCACATAACATTGGCAGGCGGGGCGGGGGGGAAGCGCGCATGTCCATGTAGGCACCCCTACCCAAGAACCCACACCACAGGCAGCTGCCTACCAGCATACTGGATGGCCTGGGACTACGCACCACCAGCATAATGGCATGGCAGCATGGTGGCAGAGGGGTGCTGGTGGCAGAGGCTAATACGCGTTAATGTGCCACGGCTCCCTCTATCGTGCGATAACGGACTTTATCTCGCGATAACCCGAAATGCTACCTTAAGACCGTAACACCCACTACCTTATATGGCATTTGTCACAGTAAGACTGCAACTAACGCCGGTAACATTAAGAAGGTTTAGTAAACATACCCCAGTGTAAAAGTGCACACACCACTTCCATTGTGGGCATACAAAGGGTGGAATATGAGAGGAACATAGGCAGAGTGCACAGCTACACAAATTGATTATAAAATACTATTAGTCACGCTCACACTTGCAAAATGTAGATGCAATCATTTAAACCAACTCTGTAGCTGGTAAAAATGATTGACCTTAAATTAAGGCACATTTTTGGGTTGGTAGCAATAGTGGGCATGGAGGATAAATAGTGACCAATGGTGTACATGAATGTCATTGGATAGGGTGTGGTGGGATGCATGTGTGTGTGTGTGTGTGTGTGTGTATCTGTCTCAGGAAATTGCATGTGTCTGAAGGTGTATCGGAAGACATGGGTAAAGGTGCATCAGGTGTGTGTCTGTGTGTCCCGGAGGGATGGGTATGGGTGAGAGTATATCAGAGTGTGTGTGCATTTGCTGAGGCTCAGGTTTGTGATGGATATGTAGGATTATTTTCCCAATGCACTTCCCCCTGCAGGCACCTCCATGTCTATACCACCCTCTTGCACTCTCCTCCTTTCCCTTGCTCTCATTCTCTTCCTCCCTTCCTTGTCATTCCCTTGTACTCTTACTTTCCTCCACTCCTTCCCTTTTGACTTCACCTTCTCCTCACCCACTTTAGCACACCTTCTTGCAGCAGCCAAGATCATTCTGCTGACAGGGGCCCAGTGCCCATCAGCATGCTTCTGGTTTCAATTTTAAATATGAATCAATTCATTCCTCCCTGTTGACTGTCTACCTCATACTGAAGCCAGCATCTTAAACTCCCAACCATACAATGACAACATTTCTCACAATTGGATACAAAAATACTATGTAACCAACATTCTTAATGACCCTGTTAATTCCAAGTTTATTGCCCTTGTTCTATGTAAAGTTCCTTGTTTATCATTCATTGTAAACTGCTTTGAATGTAAAAAAGCAGTATAGAAAAATTGTTAAATAAATAAATAAATTTGTGACAGTGTTGATAGCTTGATACTACCTGTTCTTCCTACACTGGGGAGATGGAGCCTGCTCTTCATGCTGCCCATGGCTCCTGCAGGTAGTGGTGCCTGGCCTCCCTGTCACCCAAAGCTCCTCTAGATTCCCCCCCCCCCCTCACTGCCTCTTCCTTTCTTTGAGTGGTAGGACCTGGCCTCCCCACCACCCATGCCTCCTGGATTTTCTCCCGCTATACTCTTTCCTTTTTTGGGTAGTAGGGCCTGGCCTTTCTGTCACCTGTGACTTCTTTATTTCTTGTCCCCCAGCTTGGACAAACAGACACATACAAATCAATGGACAAACAAAGAGAAAGACAGCAGAAGATCCTTCTCCAATGGGCTCTATCATGTAAGCAAAATGCACCTAAGAAGCCAATTTCCAAGCACGAAAAACTGTTGTTCCCTTGGAAATACTTCTGAAAATTGCCCTCTTAGCTGGTCCAACAGGAAAAGATTTTTAATGCTAGAAGAAGATTAACTTTTTAACTTCAGAGGTTTGCTGGGTAGCTCTTGAAAATTGACTCAATACTTTATAAACCTCATGAATGCAACATATATTAATAAAAAAAGTTTCAAAACACAGTCTCATAGGAAGATACTATTGTATTATGCTATCCTCTCTTAAACTAATATCCTTCATTCATAAATACTAATTGGAAATATCCAATTTAAATTAACTGAAGCCAAATAAATGATCTTTGAAAAGGAAATAATACAACATATGTTCCTACTCTGGATTTCAACCTTGTATTTTAACTCCTTTTCTTATCCTAACAACCAACTATTCACTATTTTGAACTCTGTAGAAGGTTAAACCATATTAAAGATAATTAGGATTTCGACTGAAGAATGAGGTATCCTTGAGAGTACGGGATAGATCATAATGCTTAACAGGTGGTTGTATCTGGGAAAAGCTCATATGGGGCAGAAAAAGAACAGAAGCTTCTGAATGGAACAGCATTTTAGTATTCTGCATTTTAGTTACTGCTGAAGAGACTCAAATTTTGCTGAAGTGTTTTGCCTTTATAGGATTAATAAATATGAGGCCAATCACAGCAATTCTGCTATTTTATTTAGCCATTTTATTGAAGGCATGTCTTATTGTCTCGCTTTTTTTGTTTGCCTTATTAAACACAAAATCTTAAAGCCCTAGCAATGTATATTGAGTCTTATTCCAAATTTAATATTTCTGAGAAACAGGTACCTTTCCATTTTTTAAAAGCACCAAGATGTTTGGTACTGTGCAAGATGTCTAGATGGGGCTTTTTTTGTTTTCAACAGTATTATGGATGACATTTAAATAGTCCACTCTGCTTAATGCTACTGTATGTGTTCTGTGGGGAATGTGTTTTAAGGGTATCAGAGGTAAGACAACAAAAGTGCACTGTCCACGTGCATACGAGCTGATTTTCAGTGCCTATGTGTTTAGACTATGGATTTGATTTAGACACAGAAAGGCAAGGCATAGCTGGGGCTTCTGCACCAAATGTATAGCCTATACATATAGGTGTCTATACTTAGCACCTGTGCATATAGAGTATGTGCATACCCATGTGCCTACATTCAGAAGCATTAAGAAAACACATAGGGCCCGATTCTGTCCCGCACGTAGATCCCCTCTGTGCGTCCGGTCTGAATCAGAATCCCTTGGGATCAGAATCACAAACAGTCCTGCACGTGCAGGCCAGGACTGTGATTCAGTCCGGCCTGCATGTGCAGGACTGCCCAGGGCTTTTAAATGGAGCCGTGGCACCATGGCATCATGTTGTCATGGCACCGTGGCTCCATTTAAAACAGTGGTTCTTAACCTGGGTTCGATCGAACCCTAGAGGTTCGGTGAGTCAGTCTCAGGAGTTCGGCGGAGGTCAAGACACAAGACACACACCCGACTCATATGATTCGTGATGACATGCCCCGCTTGGCCATCATTGGCTGCAGGTGATCATGCTACATTGCTTGGCCAATCTGTGCTGCAGGGAATTTGGTGCACTCAGTAGTCAACTTGTGACTGTCGTGATGGCATGTTGTGTGATTTCTTTCTTAATATTTTAATCCATACTAACTATGTCGAGCAAAAAAAGAAAGTGGTCGGACGAATATGTACAACATGGATTCGCATATATAACAGAACGTGATGGGAGTCAGCGTCCTATCTGCATGATTTGCAATGCCAAGTTAAGCAATTCTAGTCTAGTACCGGCAAAACTAAAGGAACACTTCCTTAACCTGCATGGAGATGGGGAATACAAGAACACAACGCTTGCTGAATTCAAGGTGAAGAGAGCCAGATTCGATGAAAAGGCTACTCTGCCTGCTCTCGGCTTTGTACCCATCAACAAACCGATCCTCACAGCATCGTACGAAGTTGCTTACCTGATCGCAAAGCAGGGCAAACCACACACCATTGGTGAAACACTCATAAAACCAGCTGTGTTGAAGTGATGTCAAAGCACGATTCATTTTGTGAACCAGTAAAACATATACCTATGTCTTGAATTTGAAAAAAAATCATATTTTATTTTTCAATAAAGAAGGGTTCGGTGAATGTGCATATGAAACTGGTAGGGTTCAGTACCTCCAACAAGGTTAAGAACCACTGATTTAAAAGCAGCGATGCCAGCCGCCTGAAAAGGAGTTTATTCCCCACAGGCCCCCTGCCCCATGCACACCCCTGGCAATTAAAAAAAAAACATGTCCAGGAAAGTTATTCCACCTTGGAGGTGGAATAACTTCCCCGGACATTTTGTCAGCCCTAGACATATAGGGACAACATTAGAATTGGCTCTGAATGTCCAGGGCCGGCGACCACCCACTGCCTGCCCAGACTCTGCCTGTGGGCTGCCCATTCCCCACCCCCTGCTGGATATCGGCATAAATTGCAGCATCTTGTTTACATCTTTCAATTTATACCCTAGACCGATGAATATGCATGAGATAGATTTGCAAGTGCTACCTTCATTGCATGCAAATTTATCTCATGCATATTCATTCTGGGAATTCTGAAAATCCAACTGGCCTAGATGGGCTCCAAGGACTGAGTTGAGAACCACTGCCCTGGACATTCTGCTCAAAATTGGGTCTATATTTTATAATAATTTATAGTAGTGCAATGAATTGCTAGTGTTAATAATTAGTAGAATATCAATCTTATTCATTGCAGAAATATATATCAAAGCTACATCCAATGTTACTAAAATATGAATACTTAGTAGTTAGAGCAGTGGCCCAATAGTTAAAGAGACCGCTGTTAAAATCTCACTAGCATTCCTTGGGTAAATCACTCTTTAAGGACCGATAACACTGGTCAACAATGAAATCGTTACTGACTTTAAAAGGCCCTAATCTGTAGTATCTTGGTGAGCTGAACACGAATATAACATTAAAAAAATCTTATTGGCTCTCGTTTTGAAGATATTGCATGTAGTTCATTTTTGACGTTTCACCGTGTAAATTTATCCAGTAGGACATCAACAACATCCCAAATAAGCCTTGAATGATGTAATATTGCATCATATTGCATAATACCAGCATGCACACATCATCCAGATTGATTGCATCATTTTCTGAAGCAATGCAATACTACTGCCAGATGGCTGCTGAATCCATCTGACGTCAGCAGTGTACTATACGCAGTCGGAAAGGAAAGTAATCTGGTATTCTGTTCCGATATTGAAAGCCTCATGAATGCCTTAAAAATCACTCATGACCCACAAAAGACTGGAGACTATTTATAGACTCTTTGAAACTGAGTCTGAAGGCTGTGCTTTTGAACAATGGAAACCGTCTTCCATCTATTCCAGTAGCGCATGCTGTCCACATGAAAGAGACATACGATAACTTAAAGTATCTACTGACTCCCACTCCTTTCACACTCAGTTTAAGTTACTTTCTCTAGTTCACAGGGCTCTTCATACTAGTACTCCACAATACCTGGCAGACCTTATTACATTTCACACCCCCAGACACACTCCCCGCTCCTTCCACCTTAACCGCCTTAATCTCCCTTCTCCCTCCCTCGCTCACCTTCAGTCCTCCCACTCCTCTGCTTTCTTTTTCATCGGCCCTGCACTCTGGAATTCACTCCCCACCTCCCTTCGGTTAGAACCCCATCACGCCACCTTCAAGGGAGACCTAAAAACCCACCTCTTTTCCTTGGCCTATGACCTTCCCTCCCCTCTTGTCTGATCCTGTCCCCTTCGTATAGTCCTGTATCCTTTCTCTCGTTCTATTATATCAACAATTGTAACTTCCTTTCCTCCTTTCTGGCCCTGTGCCTGCTTCTGATTGTTTGTGAATTGTAAACCGCTCAGATTGATAATGTAGGGCGGTATATCAAATACATAAACATAAACATACAGCTGGCACCTCTGTGGTGACTTGAAGGTAGTTGCCCTTTTAATGGGACTGCAGCAGGGATATATAAAATACATGTGTTTCTTATGTGAGTGGGATAGCCGAGCAAGGGATTGGCATTACTTGCGGAAGGAATGGAATCTCAGACAAAATGTAACAGTTGGAGAGAAGCATATCCAGCACCCAGCTCTGGTTGAGGCTCACAAAATCCTGCTACCACCCTTTCACATCAAACT
This sequence comes from Ichthyophis bannanicus, assembly GCA_033557465.1. Taxonomy (NCBI): domain Eukaryota; kingdom Metazoa; phylum Chordata; class Amphibia; order Gymnophiona; family Ichthyophiidae; genus Ichthyophis; species Ichthyophis bannanicus. The sequence continues at coordinate 183,114,428 of CM066034.1, forward strand.
AGGTTTGATGAAAAACTTTGTGAAAGCCATGGACCGTACTTCGCCAGCTTTCTGATACCTGCATGAAAAATTCCCTCGACTCAGCGAAGCAAAGATTAAAGAGGGAGTTTTTGTGGGTCCTCAGATTCAAGAGCTCTTCAAAGATGACCGGTTCAACAATTTGCTGCAGGGTGATGCGAAACAAGCACGGAATGCTTTTCGCCTAGTGTCAACAAACTTTCTCGGGAATGTTAGGGCAGAAAACTACAAGGAACTAGTAGAAGACATGCTGATGCAGTATCAGAAACTTGGCTGCAATATGTCTCTAAAGATCCATTTCCTTGATTCCCATCTCGATTTCTTTCCTGGCAACTGTGGTATGGTTAGTGATGAACAGGGCGAACGTTTTCACCAGGATATCGCAACGATGGAGCAAAGATACCAGGGAAAATGGCCCACTACAATGCTGGCTGACTACTGCTGGACACTCCCCAGAGAAGCTCCCGAACAGCTGTACAAGAGAAAGGTGAAAAAATCTAAGAAGTAGTCTATGACTTGGTTTTTTACAGGTATTAACCGAAGGCCTATTATATTTACTATTGACATGCATTTCATGATGTAAACATTAATTCTTGTAGATTACAAAAAAACTAGACCCAACTTTGCAATTTCACTGTCATATTTGTGTTCAGCATATAAAAATTGATAAGAAATGACTATTTTTATTTCAGTAACATGACTTTTGTAAAAATTTGTTGATCAGTGTAATCAGTGCTGGTGGCTAGTGCTGCTAAAACATGTAGCTGCTAGTGCTGAAATTAAAACTCAGTATTCAATGCCGGCTCCGGCATTGAATATCTGGGCTGCCAGTGCCCAGTTTGCTGTGAAGCAAACCAGGCAGTGGCGATATTCAGCTACTGCTCTGTTAGCTTCTGTGGCAAAAGTTAGGCCAGGGTTAACACTGGGGCGTGTAGCAGTGTCAACTGCAAATATTCAGCAGCACTAATCATAATATTCTGCATAGAAGTATTTATATGGTTTGCAGTTATGCAAACCATGTAAATGCCTTTAAATATGCCTCCTTAGATTGTAAGACCTCCAAGAAAACACGTACTATATCTGATTGTAACTCACATTGAGCTACTACTGGAGAGGCATGCACCAAATACTAAGGCTCCATATTGAATTAGACACGAGCACAGCACCTAGCCATCACCACCATCCTCTAACCCGGGATATTCAATGCCGGGGTCATATGCAGCCCTGGCATTGAATATCTGGGGTTGCCACACATGCTTGGAAGCTGCAGAGGCTACTGGGTAGCGGCAATATTGCACCGCTGCCCGGTTAGCTTCTACGAGTAAAAATAGGCAAGCTTTTGTAGCGCCTATCTTTTACCTGTCAAAGCTAACTGGGTAGTGGTGCAATATCTCTTCTACCTGGTTAGCCTCTGTTGCCGCTCACGACATGCCTCATGCTGGGCAGTGAGCATCGGGGCGTGTAGGGGAGAAGATAGGGGATATTCAGCGGCACTAACCGTGTTAATGCCGTTGAATATCCTGTTGAGTGGCATTTATATAGTTCACAGCCCTGTAAATTGTGTAAATGCCTTTCAAATATCAGGCCCTAATTAAATAAAATACAAGACTGAATAGAAAAAATAGAGATGATAGCAAGAAAATATCTGATTTTTCTCTAAATTTTGACAAAAAATAAGAAGTTATACTAAATTACAGATTTAGACTGCTAGCTTTCCTGCTCTTTCCCTCATTCTTGGGTATTTTAACATTCATGTTAATGAGCCCTCTGACGTTTATTCATTAAAGCTCCTTTCGCTAACCTTCCTCATGCAACCATTAGCTGTGTTGTACTGTCCCCACCCACCAGCATGGCCACTGCCTCAACCTTGTCTTTTTCTCCTAATGCTTGTCCAGAATACAACAATAACCTACTTATTTTCTACAAAAAATACTACTGACCCCAGCTTTATCGACTATAGCAAGGCTTTTGACTGTGTAAACCATGAGAAACTCTGGGCCACATTAAGAAGCATGGGTATACCAGAACACCTGATCGTTCTCTTGTGCAATCTGTACATTGATCAAGAAGCAACAGTTCGAACGGAACAAGGAGAAACAGAATGGTTTAAAATAAGCAAAGGTGTAAGACAAGGCTGCATACTTTCCCCCTATCTGTTTAATTTATATGCAGAACAAATCATCAGAGAAACAGGATTGTATGAAGACAACAGAGGTGTGAAGATTGGTGGAAGACTCATCAACAACCTTCACTATGCTGATTATACTACATTAGTGGCTGAAAGTGAAGATGATCTGAAACATTTGCTTCTCACAATCAAAGAACGTGGTCTCAAAATGGGCCTGCACCTTAATGTAAAGAAGACAAAGATCATGACAACTGGCATAATCAACAGGTTCATCGTTGAAGGAGAAGAAATTGAAATTGTGGATCAATTGTTTACGCTATCAGAGTATAGAAAGACTAGGGGACATGTAATGAAACTACAGGGTAAACTATTTAAGACAAATAAGAGAAAATATTTTTTCACTCAACGTGTAATCAAACTCTGGAATCTGTTACCGGAGGATGTAGTAAGGGCTGTTAGTATAGCTGGGTTTAAAAAAGGTTTGGACAAGTTCCTGGAGGAAAGGTCCATTAACCACTATTAAAAAGGGACCCAGGATATCAATGCTTGACCCAGTACAAGCATTGTGGAACCTGTCTTTTGGGGATATTGCTAGGTACGTATAACCTAGATTGGCCACTGTTGGAAACAGGATACTGGGCTTGATGGACCTCGGTCTGACCCAGTATGGCATGTCTTATGTTCTTATGTAACTTTAACCTACTCGGCTCAACTATCAATAAAGAAGCCACAAGCAGTCAAGAAATCAAACGACGCATTGCTCTTGGCAGAATGGCTATGAAAGACCTAGATAAGATTCTCAAGAGCAGAGATGTCTCTCTCCATACAAAGATTTGACTTGTTCAAGCCATGGTATTTTCAATAACATCATATGGATGTGAAAGCTGGACAGTGAAAAAGATAGACAGGGAGAAAATTAATGCCTTTGAATTATGGTGTTGGCTGTGAATACTGTGTATACCATGGACTGCCCGAAGAACAAACCAGTCGGTACTAGAGGAGATGGAAACCTAGGTTTTCTTTAGAAGCTCAGATGACAAGACTTTGACTTTCATACTTTGGACACATCATGCGAAGAGAGAGATCATTAGAGAAAGACATCATGCTTGGCAAGATAGAAGGTCAACGCAAAGGAGGAAGGCCAGCAATGAGATGGATCGATACAATAACAGCAGCTATGGGTACCAGTCTGTCAACAATGAGCCACCTGACTCAAGACCGAACACAATTTAGGATAGCTATCCAGAGGGTCGTCATGAGTCGACTCCGACTCGATGGCACTTAACAACAACAGCAGGCAATCAGCCACGCTAATGTTTTTACGAAATGTGGGCATTCAGGGGGAATTCAATAAATGGTAATAGTTACTGCGTAGTATGTTATCTATTACTGTGCATTGCAGGTTCCCATCTTTGTGCTACAGCAAGGGTTCTCAACCCAGTCCTCAGGACACATCTAGCCAGTCAGGTTTTCAGGATAGCCACAATGAATATGTATGAGAGAGATTTGCATGCACTGTCCCTACTGAATGCAAATCTCTCTCATGCATATTCATTGTGACTGGCTAGGTGTGTCCCAAGGACTGGGTTGAGAATCCCTGCTCTATAAAGACAGCTGTTCTTTGTATGATTGCCTGTGTTATAAGGAGGATAGAGAATATTTACCGATTGGAAGGCGCGGCAGAGCAGAATCGGTGACTGTAGTTCTGGATGTGGATGAAATGGGAGTTGGAGGTGCGATTGTTTAATAGTTTTAACATTTGTTTCTGCATTTTTTGGTTTGGTGGTGTTCTTTTCCATGTTCAAGGAGTGTGCTACAATGTGGAAGGGACATGTATGGATAGTTGAAGGTGTGACTAGATCTCCAGAGGACAGGACTAGGAAGTAAGGCTCCGATATTCAAAGACATTTACATGGTTTACAAACCTGTAAACTATGTAAATGCCACTTAGAAGGATATTTAGCAGCACTAATATGATAGTGCCGCTACATTCCGCAATGCTAACCGTGTAGCATTGTGGCATGTTGTGGGCATTCCCGGGTATAGCAGAGGTGGCATCCATTGCTAACCAGGCAGCAACAATATTGAACTGCTGCCTGATTAGTGACCCATGGGTAAAGATAGGCGTGGGGAAAAGCTAGCCTATCTTTACCCATGGGATCTAACCAGATAGCAGCTCAATATCGCATGTCGTGCAGTGACCTGGATATTCAATGACAGTGGCCAGATATGGGCCTAGAACTGAATATCTGGGGTTCGGGTTTAGCAGTAATGGCTATGTCTTTAGAAGTGCTAGCTGCCGCTGCTGAATACCGGGCCTTATAGGTCCAGGTGGAACGCATTCTAGAAGGTTCTACTGAGAAACTAGGAGCAAGAAATAGGGAGAGAAGAGGCCAGGCATGCCAAAGATGTGGCAGCATTCAGAGCAGAGTAGAGAGGGTAGATCAGGGACAAGGAAAGTCCCAGCGACAGACAGCAGTCAAGGCAGAGAAGAGGCAGAAGAGCAGGCCAAGTAAGGGGAAGGACCTGATACAAGTGGAAACCTTGGCGTACAGAAGAAGGTTAGGAGCATAGGGAGGAGATAAGTGGCCAGGTGGAGCCACTAGGGTTGGCCCGCACACATGCCAGCCAGGCAGCCTGCCAGCAAAGTGACCTACCCATTTTTATAGTACCAAAAAGAGCAAAAGGATCCGCACAACAATATGGAGAACAAAAAAGCAGAGCCTGGACTGACAAGAATTATAAACCTTGTTTATTATGCCCCAACGCGTTTCGGCTCACAGCCTTCCTCAGGGGGACTTGAAAAGAACACACCTCAAAGAGAAATGACAATAATAATGAGCATGAATATATATATATACAATTAAAACATAAAACCTAATATTGTATAATAATAAAAAAGAATTAAAAACATATTATGTAAATCATAAGTGTAAAGGACAATCAAATAACAAGTGAAACGTTGATGTTACAAAAAATTATTATTAATAAAAAAAAAACCTTGTAGACAGAATGTATCATTAACTTATTGAAAAGGAAACTACAACTAAAACATATTAAAAAGACACACATATTAAGAAACTCATATTAAAAAACTCATATTAAAAAACAGAGAGACGAGGAGGAACCAAGGAGTAAATAAATACCTTAACTTTGTCACATGGAACGTTACCATGAACCAGACATGTGAGATGCTAACAGCTGATAATAAATAAATAAATAAATAAATAAATAAATACATATACATATGTTAAACAACTATATATAATTCTAAAACTGACCATCAAATTAAAACTAATAAATAATAATTAATACATTAGCATAAAAAAGCAAAAAAAAAAGCCAAAAAAAAGCAAAGCAGTACTTCATATCTAAATATATAGAGAAAAAGGAAAAGCATGTAAACCAAAAGTATAAAAACCACCTTGCCAAATTTTTAGTAAAACATGAATGATGGGTGGAGACGCTCTTAAAAACAAAACGAAAATGAAATAATAAACAAATATACCGAGCACTCATTCAAACAATTTTAAAAAACACAATTTTAAAAAAAGGGGGGGAGGGGGGAACCCCACAACCGGAGCTGAAAAATGTGCTTTTAGATTCAAAACACTTACAATCTGAACATTATTTGAAAAAAACATTAACCGAGGCAGGCGGACCTGGTGCTACGGGCCCATTTCCTCCACCTCCCAACACCCCCAATCTCCCAACCCCATAAAAGACACCACACCAACATTTCATGGAACACCACTGATCGCAGCTTTATTAACCTTTAACAATTTCACAATATGCCAACATGCTACACCTTCTCAATCGATTAGCGGCACCCGGCCCGCACCAGCCATACCTTAGCAAAGTGCCTTGCCACCGCTAACGCTATAACTTGCCCCCCCGGCAAGTTACCTAACCCTTCCCCCGACTTCGCCATGCCATAGCAAAAGTCGACCAGGGTTTGACCGGGTCAGGGGCACCCCGCCCCCCCCCCAGTGTAGCCGGAGGCGCCGGGCCCCGGGAACCGCCGGGGTGCCGCCCACCCCCCCCCAAAGCTGCAACACCCCATAAACCACACCCTCATAATTATGTGTGGGCGGGCGGGCGGGTGGGAAGCCGGCACCCCCGAGCAGCCTCCGCCGTGAATAACCACGCGGAGGCTGCCCGCCAGCCCCCCACCACCCACCACACCGCCAGGAACACTCTGATTGGCTCCCGCGTGGCTGCCACCGCCGGGAGCCAATGAATTTAAAGCTAGCCGTGGCCGTGCGCAGGGTCCTCGCACCGGCCGCGCGCCCGGTTAGGGTCGGCCGCCGGGACCCTGCCCGCGGCCTCCTCATTAACCGAGGCAGGCGGACCTGGTGCTACGGGCCCATTTCCTCCACCTCCCAACACCCCCAATCTCCCAACCCCATAAAAGACACCACACCAACATTTCATGGAACACCACTGGTCGCAGCTTTATTAACCTTTAACAATTTCACAATATGCCAACATGCTACACCTTCTCAATCGATTAGCGGCACCCGGCCCGCACCAGCCATACCCTAGCAAAGTGCCTTGCCACCGCTAATGCTATAACTTGCCCCCCCCGGCAAGTTACCTAACCCTTCCCCCGACTTCGCCATGCCATAGCAAAAGTCGACCAGGGTTTGACCGGGTCAGGGGCACCCCGCCCCCTCCGGGATCCCGCCACCGGCACAGGTAACAACCTTGTTCCTGTGCCGCCCCCCCCCCCAAAGCCAAGCTGCGACCAGTGAGCAACCCCACCAATACACGTTCCAAGACCTCCCGCCAGTCCGAACAGCAGAGCCAGCACTACTGGCGATAACTGCCCCAGCACCCCCATACAGCCCCGGCCTATTCTCCACGGGTACCCTCATGTCGGCCAAGCCAGCTGATAGCCAGCCCCCACGATCCACGTCGCTGGCACCATCAGGGAGGCCTTGGAACAATGTCAGACCCCAGCAAAAGTACACCCAGAAACGCCTGCAAAACCCAGGGCGATGCCACCAACACTGCAGGCAGCCACGATATCCACCCGGGGCACTGTAGCAAAGGAAGCCGCCGTGACCCGCAGGGGCCCGCGCTCCCTAGCCATGAGATAGTCACCAAACCGGGCCGCTCCCCCATTGGCATTCAACCGCCTCACCAGAACCCACCGACGTGCTCATCGGACAAAGGCGGGAATGAACCCAAACCATCAGAAGGCTCCAGACCCCACCTGCAAAATAAATGAACAATGAAACTCCCCAACCCCACAACCCCCCTTAGCCAGCACAGCCGCACTTAACCCCTACACGCCCGAGAGCACCATCCCATGCTCTACAGGACCAGTGCAGCCACCCAGAAGGGAAAAGAGCGCAGCGCAAAATTACGTAGGCTCATCACCCACCCAACACAGCATCCCCCTGACCGCCCCGAGCGCCAGAATACCTCGAGCAGCTGAAACAGACCAACACTTCCTCACTCTAGAAGAAGCCCCCCCGCCGGCCGGGGCACCCGCAGTATCGGCGCAGGGGAGCCCCAGGGGGCGTCAAAAGCCTTCAGCCCACATAGATGCACCCTCGAGCATTGTCAGAACTTGCCCACACATCCCAAACCGTCCCGCCACGCTAACATGGGGCCGTTGAAGTTCTCCCCCGCCCCCAGTCCCGACCGAAGCCGCCGCCCCCTCCCCCATTCGCAAGACCCCGGAAACAAGACAAAACTGCCCAAGACATGGCTGCTTCAGACCCACATGCAGACCTCCGCCGGCTCGCCAAGAAGCCAGACCGGCACCGCCTGCACAGGGGCCGCCTCGCACGCAACCCCCCTGCACAGTAACCTGCGATTTACCAATCCCCCAACCAGCAATCTGCACCCCCACCTTCGCGAATATAAAAACCGTCCCAACCGCGCACCCACTCCGGTCTGGAAAACCCCCCCAGACCCATAAGCCACCACTAAACAATGCTTCTGGTTGCCGCCCCTGCGCGACCAACTTGGACCACCTAGTCACCGCCCTGATGACACCCAGACCACGGCCCCAGTGATTCCGAATTCAGCAGGAAACTCTGCATGTCGCCAAGGCCAGTGCTCCATAAGGTCCCCGGGCCCCGGATCCCTCCTTGTCCGCTTCTGGGCAAGAGCCCGAAACCGCCCCACCGGAAACGCAAAATAGCCTCGGCAATTCTGGCCACACGACCTGGAAAGGCCAAGTCTTCCGCCCCACCTGCAAGTGTAGAGATGCCAACAACCCCACCCTCGCTAACCCGCCACTGGCAAACCCCTGCGGGAGTAACGATGGACCACACTGCCCCCCCACCGCCTTGCCGCCCACCATACCACCTCACGGTAGCGAAGCCAATCGGGCCAGAACTCCAAAACCACCCTGAGCAGAAACCGCTACAGGAAGGAGATATCAGCAGCTGAACCAACACCAGCCAAGACAGCAGCCATCGGACCGCGCACCAAGCCCCCCGAGCTACACGCTCCCACCCGCAGCATCCGTATAGAGCTGCCACCCCTCGCGAGACAACTCCTACTCCATCAACCCCGATGCCCCTTCGAAATTGACCCAGAAGCGACTCAAGGGAGGTGAATCCGCCCTCACGACTCCACGGCCCCCATCCGATGGCACAGATTCGACTCCCCGCCCCGCGGAAACCACCGCGCTGGCAACCTATTCCCGCTGCAGGCGAGCTCCTACATCCACCAGCAGCTACTCCCTACCCAAAACACAGATGGAGGCATTGGCAACATGCGAAAAGGCCGAGGCAAGAGCGACCTCGGCCCTCAATGCTACCTGACCCACCTTCTCCGCCGCCCGAGCCAAATGACACGCACCCCCCCCCCCCCGCACCTCCCGCACACGGAATGTGCACCGGGCTGAAGGCGAATTCCGAGGACAAGGCACCACCACTACGCCCAGCACCTGCAAAACACCAAACCAAAACAGAACCCAGAGCCGCGGATACCGCTGAAGCCACCTTTGCAAGCCGTGACCCCTACGCGACCACACCTTATAGCAGCGCAGGCCGGACGCAGGCAGGTGAACTTATTAAACCCCCAACCCGCGGTACCAACCCCCCCCCCCACCCCCAGACCCCCGCCCCAGCTTCCTGCTGCCAACTGGCCGGTAGCCCCACGCACCCCTGCTCCAGCACCCGACCAAACGGACATTTGAGTCGGACATAGTTTAACCCTGCGTGCCCCAAGATTACCATCCATTCCCCTCCATCCTGTCCCGGACCAGTCCAACTGAGCCCAACCACGCACACCCATGGCGTGTCTGGGACGCCTCCAATACTGAATCCGCATCCCAATAGCAGCCCAGAATGCTCGAGTGTGAGATATCCCCACACCCCGTCTAAGCACTGAAGGATCAAGGCCAATGCACTACCTGGCGCGCAACCTCCTTAACCCACCCCACCTTATCATCCTCCATGCTCCCTTTCAGGCTCTCCCCCGAACGCTTGCTTCCCCCCCAACAGTCGCTAGACAGATATATATATAGCGCCATTGACATATCCTACGGCAAATCGGTCCGTACCCTTTCCGACAGCACCAAGAAAGCAACCCCGACGGGCCCTTCCCGCCCTAGGCCCCACCACCCCTGCACTATCCATCCCCTTACACGGCAGCATCACCACAGATACCCCCGACGAATCACCCACGCAATAGGAGGAGGACGAATCACCCACGTAGTAGGAGGAGGACGAATCACCCACGTAGTAGGAGGAGGCCAACTCCGAGCTCGCCGACAAGAATGCCGCCTGCGCATCTCCACCCTAACCCCCCCCCCACAGTCCCGGAGCGACCAGCCCATGCCATTCCGCGCCCGGTAAACCTGAACACTCACCTGCCTCTCGACCCCCAGCCACCGGCAGCTGCAGTCCCGGCATACAGCTGGCTGATGTCGCGGCAGGTCTGCGCCATTTCACCGCGCCTCACCGGATACCTCCGCTGCAGCACCTCACCTCGTGGCCGCTCCACCGCCCGGATCCATCCAGAGCTCCCGACCGCCAGCACCAGGCCTCCTAGACGACTTCACCAGCGCCGGCACCTGCGGAGACAGAAACGAAAACAGGGGGGGGGGAAGGGCTGCCGGAAACCACGCATGGTCAGGGCCCACCCCAAACAGATCCAGACATACCCAGACCCACCCCAAAGCCAATACGCCCCAGGCGAAAGCCCACCAGCACCAGCCTAGTGGTTGGGGCAAGGTACTTCAGGCCGGAAGGTCGGGGGTTCAAATCCCACTAGAGGACAGCAACCTTGGGCCGGAAGGACTGGGGTTTCTAGTCCCACAGGTGCTCCTTGTGGTCTTGGGCAAGCCACTTAACCCTCCATAGCCCATGTTCCCTGTAAAATAGTTATCTCCAAGTTATAATGCCCTGTTCAATGTAATTTCAGTTTGTTCAATGTAAACCGCACTGATGCAGAATAGCGCGGTATATAAGAGAATGTAAATAAATAAATAAATAATCACCGTAACCGTAGACCCGCCAGCAGGTGTCCCCCACCCCAATGCCCCCTACCCGGCTGCAACCCCCCTTTCCGACTATGGCACTGTACCTCACAAGCTGTGCGTGAGGGCGTGCGCACACACCCCGCCGAGCGAGCGCACACACATCACAACCGGGCGCACAAAAGCACAGCTATGCCTCTGAGAGAAAACAACACAGACATCCCAAAATTCAAAAGTAGTGGTGTATTGATGTTCTCAGAAGTTCCCAAAAATGTTCCAGTGCAATCAATGTGGTGTACATACGGCACTCCAACGGGTAGGCAAACCACAAAGCACAAAAAACTCCGAGCGCCAGCATGTGGCGCGTAAATCCCAACCCTCCTTCAAAACTGCCCAGCTGACACTCCATGCACACACAGCCCACTGAAAATTAGAGGGCACCCTGGCCGGCGACCCACTCGCTCCCCCCAGTGCCAACCAAAACACCCACACAATCGCCACCCGAACCCCCCCCACCCCCAACTGTCGCACCCCGACCACCCAACCCTCCGAGCAGCGCACCCCCAGCCCCCCGGGAGAGGCCCAGCACACAACAAGGGGGGGGGCCACTGGAGACCACACACGTGGCCAGCGCCCACCCCAAACCGATCCCGACCTATCCCGCCCACCCCCCAAGCCATTGCTCCCAAGGCCAAGTCCCACCAGTCACCACCTAACACCCTGCACCGGAGAGCAGGCCAGCAAGAGCCAGGTGTCCCCTACCTTACTGCCACCAACCCAGCAGCAAACCCACTCCCTGCCAGCGCTCCCCTTGCTCTCCCCCCCAATGCCCCTTCCAAACCCCCCCCACCATACCATCATCCTAACCCCCCATAGTCTCCCCCCCGACCAACCAACCCCCCGCAGCTGGGCACCCCTAGCCTCCATGCCCACTGAGGAAGGGCTTTCCGCGCACCACTCCCCCTCCCCCACCGCCGGCCCCCACCCCCAGCCCCGCCGCGACAACGGCACGGGGAGACAATTCCGCAGGTAGGGATGCCGTGCAGCCGCACTAGAACAAGCCGGCTGTCGGCCAATCCCCTCCTCCCCCAAGCCTAGCAGGCACACGCACGGCCCAGAAGCCGATGCCCGTCGAGCACACCGCCCTCCCCGACTACACCACCCCGACGGCCACCCCCGACTACCTGTAAAGCTGGGCAGATACAGGCCCAGGCATCGTGGCCCCGGCTCCTCACCGCACAGGGCCCCCGAAACTCCCAAACAGCTCGAAAGCAGCGGCGACGGCGGTGGCGGCGGCCCCCCCGGACGTTCAGCCAAGGCCTCATAGTCCTGCCCAAAGAGCAGAACGAGGCAGTCTCCGGCAGCCGCGGGAAGAGCGCGAATCCAGAAGAAGGGCATGGGAAGCCGGCACCCCTGAGCAGCCTCTGCCATGAATAACCACGCGGAGGCTGCCCGCCGGCCCCCCACCACCCACCACACCGCCAGGAACACTCTGATTGGCTCCCGCGTGGCTGCCACCGCCGGGAGCCAATGAATTTAAAGCTAGCCGTGGCCGCGCGCAGGGTCCTCGCACCGGCCGCGCGCCTGGTTAGGGTCGGCCGCCGGGACCCTGCCCGCGGCCTCCTCATATATTAATCAATTTCAAGAATACCCCCAGGCAGTGGACAACCCAACTACCTGTCAATTACCAGTCATACCGCTTGCGGTTCGAAAAAAAGGGGGGGAGAACAGGATGAATCCTTAAAATCATGCCATGCACTCTTGTAAAGGAGACATTTATAAAAAGTGCCCCAAACCAAAGAATGAAAAATGATGAATGATGAATGATGATTAAGGCTTATCATAAAATGCTCTAATAACGGTGCTTTAAAGATCTTCACATGACCCGACGTATATCGGGCACTACTAAGTATGTCAAAAATGTCATAACAAAAAGGAAAATCCCATAAAAAATGATGATATACAATAGGAGCTTATAAGTATACAGCTCACAACTACTCAACGTTTTATATCAAAACGAATTTGAAAAAATACAAGAGATGAGCAAATCTTAAAACAGGCTTACCATAAAATAGCGTTCTGCACAGCTAACTGCTCAAAGCTGCGGTGAAATTTACTGTGAATAAACACCTAAATACTGGCATTTTCCCGCCTCTGCGGGGTAAGGATCACCAACACAAACTTCGAGACTGTAAACAATGCGAGTGAGCGTTTAAAAGCTAGCGAAATTCACGGCTATGTAGATAAACCATCAGCCGATATCAGGAGCCATTTAACTTAAATAAACCATCCAACAGTCATGCTTAGAAATAATTGAACATGCAAAAAATTGCTCAGCTTTATTATAATAAGTGCTAAATTATATGGCAAAGATGAGATGCAACCCGTACTTATAATATGAATCAACTAGCCAAACTATCAGAGAAAATGTTTAAAAACCCCCCTAAAAGAAATAATGTTCTCCAATGAGAGCTTACAAATATACAGCTCGAAATTACTCAACACCTTATATCGAAACAAATTCGAAAAAATGCAAGAGATGGGAGAATCCTTAAAAACAGGCTTACCGTAAAATAGCGTTCTGTACAGCTAACTGCTCAATCACGCGATGAAATCCACTGCGACTAAACGCCTAAATACTGGCATTTTCCCGCCTATGCGGGTTAAGGGTCACTAACTTAAAATCTCGAGACCGTAGCCAATGCGCGTGAGCATTTTAAATGCCAATGGCATTCGCGTCTGTGTGAATAAACAATCAGCTAATTGCAGGAGCTATTGAACTCAAATAAACCATCCACCAGCTATACTTAAAACTAACTGAACATGCTAAGAATTTCTCAACTTTATTCTAATGAATGCTAAAATATATAAACTATAAGGTAGGAGGGGGAAGAAAGAAGGGGGGGAAGGAGGGGGAGGGAAGAGGGGGGGAGGGGGAGGAAGGGGAGGGGGGAGGGAAGGGGAGGGAAAAGGGGGGGGAGAGGGGAAGAGGGAGGGAGAGAGGGGGAGGGGGAAGGGGACGGGGAAGGGGAGGGGGAGGAGGGGAAGGGGGGAGGAGGAAGGGAAGGGGAAGGAGGGGGGGAGAAGAAGGGGGGAGGGGAAGGGGGGAAGAGGGGGATGGGGAAGGGAGGGGGGAGGAGGGGGGGAGAGAGAAGGGAGGGGGAGGGAGGGGGAGGGAGGGAGGAGGAGGGGGGAGGGTAAAGGGGGGAGGGGGAGAGAGAGAGGGGGGGAGGGGGAGGGGGAGGGGAGGGAGGAAGGGGGGGGAGAGAGGAGGGGGAGAGGGGGAGGAAGGGGGGAAGAGGGGGGAAAGGGGGGGGAGGGGGGAGGGGGAAGGGGAGGGAGAGGGGAGGGGGAAAGGAGGGGAGGGGGAAGAAGGGGGGAAGGGAATGGACAAAGAGAAAAAAAAACAGATTTACAAAAAAAAAAATTATAAAAAAACTGAAAAGTCAACTTCTTGATTTAAGCCCAATGGATGCAGAGTACGTAGTTCATAAATAAATCTCTGCTCAAGGCGTAGGAGGAGCTTATCTAAATTACCCCCCCGCCAATGAGGCCGTACTACTTTTAACACCAAAAATTTCAAGTCGGAAAGTGTATGATGAGCTGCCAACCAGTGATCTACCAAAGGTTTATCAACCACCTGCCTCCGAATGTTGCTCTTGTGCTCAATTATGCGTGTCTTAATGCACCTTTTGGTCTTTCCAATGTAACAAAGGTTACACGGACAAAGAACCAGATAGATGACATTCTGGGTATCACAATTAGAAAAATCTTTTAGCAATACTTTGTATGTTGAGTTTGGCTTAAGGAACTCCTTCTTAGTCACCAGAGCATTTTCACAAAAGCAACATCTCCCACATTTGAAATGTCCACATGCTTTTGGAATAAATCTAGGCTTACCTAGAGCAGATGGTACTAAAATATCCCTTATATTTGAATTTCTCTTATATGCGACTAAAAGTCTTGTCTCATTCAAGGAGGGCAGAGGGTCTAAAATATGCCATGCTCTCCTTAATATGCGGACAATTTCCTTTGAATGTTCTGAAAAAGTGATCGTACAAACAATATTATTGGATACATTAGGAACCCGTTTCTGTAAAAGCGTCATTCGATCAGCTGACCAGGCATGATGGCAGGCCTTTGTGACACAGGCATCTGGATACCCACGATCCTTGAATCTTTGACCTAGGATGCCAGCCTGGACTGTAAAATCCTCATCTGTAGTACAGAGTCTTCGAATTCGCAGGAATTGGCTCATAGGAAGATTTTCTTTTAATGACCGATTATGAAAACTCCAGAAAGTAGGAGAGAATTCCTATCAGTAGGTTTACGATACAATGTCGTGGTAAAACCTTCTGAAGTATTTTTAATTAATATATCCAGATACGCTATTTCATTTGAGCTATATAAGTATTCGAATTGTAAGTGTGGGTCGCAGGAGTTCAGCCACTGAATAAAAGATAACAACTGATTTTCACTGCCCTCCCATATAAGAAACACGTCGTCAATATAACGTTTCCACATCTTTACATTCAGCTTATAAGGGTGTGCATTCAAAAAGACTGATTCAAAATGAGAGACATAAAGGTTGGCCACATCTGGTGCTGCCGAGGAGCCCATCGCAACACCTTGTATTTGATGGTAATATAGATCCTGAAAACAAAAGAAATTGTTGCAGAATATTAAAGAAGCCAATTGAATAAGAAAACTGGTCGGAGTTCGAACAGGCGTAGTTCTAGTAATCAAATAACACAGGTACACTACCAAAAAACTGCCTCCAGTTTTGCAACTGATTCCTATAGATTTTGGGGTGCTGAATCCAGAAAAAATAGCCAAAATGTTCCATCACATCACGTTTTCTTGCAAAATTAGATTTCTTACCCATATAAGGATTGTTCACATAATTTCTTTTTAGCCGACTGCAGTTTATTTTCTTGGCCAAAAATAGAGGTTGTAATGGTTGACTAACTAGAAACACTCCCTCGTGATATTTTAGAGTGTTTTGTATTCATTTTATACATTAACAGGACAATTGGGAGGCGGGGGGCTAAATCCAGTAATCGCGCTGGCGCATGTTCTTTCCTGTTCGCCTCGCCTCGTTCGCTCGCTCGCTCGCTCAAACACGGTGGTTGCGACATGAACGTTCCTGTCAAATTTCAGTTTCTTGCAAGTTCATTATTACCTTTTGTTTGCTCAGTCGTAATCCAGCTTTATTCCGAAGTGGTTCACTACAGTTGTAGTTTGCAGTGCTGTGTATTTGTGATGGCTCACAGAGCCAGAGGTTGCGTCAACTCTCCGGACAGTTTTTGTTTTATTTGTGGGGAATATACCGTGAAAAAGCGGCAGAGGAACATTTCTGCATTTATTAAAAAAGTATATTTCGCCTATATCGGTTTGAAGTTAGGTGATCAAGACAAACCGTGGGCTCCTCACAAAGTGTGCAAGACATGTGAGGAAGATCTACGCTTATGGATGAAAGGTAAAAAACAAGCATTTCGTTTCGGAATACCTATGATGTGGCGTGAACAAAGAGACCACAGCAGTGACTGCTATTTTGCTCTTGCATTGTGAAGGGATACAACTTAAAAAATAAGAACGTAATAAGTTACCCCAACCTTCCCTCAGCAATTAGGCCTATGCCTCATAGCAACGAAGTACCTGTGCCTGAGCCACCAAAATCTTTGGATCATATTTTTGTGGACGGTTCTGATCATGATGAGACTCATCAGATGACTTTTCCCGATGAGTCCAGTACTTCCGAGTTTGAAACTGAACCAGATCCGAAACCTGAACTTTTCTCTCAAGCTGAATTGAATGATTTAGTCTGGGATTTAGGACTCCCAAAAGATGCTGTCCAACTGCTAGGTTCTCGGCTTAAACAGAAAAATCTATTGTCACCAGGAACAACTTTTTATTGGTACCGCAACCGTGAGACACAATTTTTGAAGTATTTCAGCAAAGAGGAAGATTTGGTATTTTGCAACGATATATACGGAGTGATGGAAATGTTTAAACTCAAATATGATCCTGCTGAATGGCGGCTGTTCATTGATTCGTCAAAAGACAGCATAAAAGGTGTTCTTCGTCATAATGGCAACACATTCGCTTCAGTTCCTATTGCTCACTCTGTTATTCTCCAAGAAAAATACGAGAATTTGGCCCTGATTCTTCAGAAGATTCGTTATGATGAGCATAAGTGGATGATTTGTGGAGACTTTAAAATTCTATCCATGCTATTAGGGCAGCAATCCGGTTTCACCAAATATCCCTGCTTCCTTTGCTTGTGGGATAGCCGGGCCCGCGACCTACACTGGGGAAAAAAAGACTGGCCAATTCGGGAGTATTTGAGACCCGGTGAGAAAAATGTTCTTCATCAGAGCTTGGTACCTCGTGATAAAATTCTATTACCACCTCTCCACATTAAGTTGGGTCTCATTAAGCAATTCATCAAGTCCCTTCCAAAAGATGGTGAGTGCTTTCGGTACCTTTGCTCAAAGTTCCCCCGACTTTCTGAAGCAAAGCTAAAGGAAGGAGTGTTTGTTGGCCCTGATATAAGGAAACTCATTTCAGATGGAGCATTCGCTGAAACGATGTCTGAGAAGGAAAATGAAGCCTGGGATTCCTTCAAGGATGTTGTTCTCAAATTCTTGGGGAACAGGCGGGATGAGAACTATAAGGATATTGTTGCCAGGATGCTCAATACCTTCAAAGAACAAGGCTGTAACATGAGCCTGAAAGTCCATTTCTTGCACTCCCATGTGAACTACTTTCCCGAAAACCTGGGGGCGTACAGTGAAGAACAAGGTGAAAGGTTTCACCAGGACATCAAGGACGCAGAGAGAAGGTACCAAGGAAGATGGAACACCACTATGATGGCTGATTTCTGCTGGTTGCTGCTGCGGGAAACCCCAGATGAAAAATACGCCAAGCAGCGCAACAAGAGAAGCATTCGGGGGAAGAAGAAACGGGCCCACCAGGAGATTGATTGACCCAAGAATGACTTTAAAATCTAAACTGTGTTGACAAATATTGTGTTTTTACTAAACTTTGAAATAAAAATTTGCTAGTTATTACCACAGTGTCGGATCTCATTTATTAGAATTTTATTTTCACACCATCGGGTGTTTGTCTTCATGTATTGCAATGGTGCGGTTTGCGTTTTCTATTCTTACATACATACCTGTACAACATTTTTTGCACATTTCTTTGCTTTGCTTTGTGTCTAACCTCGCTCTTATATGCTCAATGTTTGTGCACATGTATGTGGCTGTTTTAAGTGCAGACAATTTTGCTACCATCACAGTGTGTTTTGTTGACATTACTCTATTCTTATGTGCTGCCTTGTTACAATTTTCTTAATTCTTATTTGAATAACTACTAAACAATTAGTATAAAGAATTCATCCAAGAAACTTTTATCTCGATCGCACTCAATCTGAAACGTTCACCTCAAACTGCTAACCCAATGTAGCAAAAACTCTGTACGTGATGGAGCAAATTGGTTACCAGATTTGGATTCAGCGCACCAAAAAACGTAAAAATCAATCGAAACATTAGAGGCTGTTTAAAAAAAAATTTTTTTTAGTGTACCTGTGTAATCAGCTATAACATCAATTGCAGCTTTCTGGGGGATGTTGGTGTAAAGCGATTTTATATCCAAAGTGACAAGAAAAATACCATTATGTCCACCATCATAAACATTAAGTAATTGAATCATATGTGAAGAATCACGCACAAATGACGGAGTGAGTTGTACAAACGGACGGAGAAACACGTCCAAATATTTTGAAATGGGCTCAAATAAAGAACCTATAGCAGAAACAATGGGTCTGCCTGGGTTTTTTTTCTAAAGATTTGTGAATTTTGGGTAGAACATATATCGTGGGCATAACTGGATGAGACACTGTTAAAAATTGTGCTTCTTTAGATGTAAGATATCCAGCTTGTACACCAAGAAAGATCAATGTATCAGCCTGTTGTTTAAGAGCCGGAGTGGGATCTTCACGTAATCTTGTGTAATACTTTACATCCTTAATTTGTCGTAAAATTTCTTGGATATAATCGTCTCTATCTTGGATCACGAGCGCCCCACCTTTATCTGCTGGTTTAATAATGATGTTAAAATTTGTTTTAAGATTAGAAAGTGCATGCTTTTCCTCTTTACTCAAATTAAAATAAGTATGCGTCTTTTTTGTATCATACATCTTCTGTATTTCATAAAGTACTACTTGCTGAAAAGTATTAATGGTAGCATTATCAGTTTTTGGCATCCAAGTAGAATGTTTTTTAATAACAGAAGGATCTCTATTACCTTCTTCATGATTGTTAAAAAAATCTTTAATATGAAGTTTTCTAAAAAACTTAAGCAATTCTACTTGGGTATTAAACCGATCATGTCGAACTGAAGGTACAAAGGATAACCCCTTTTGTAAAACCGAAATCTCAATGGGACTGAGAACATATTTGGATAAATTAAAAATCCCCTCTAGGAGTCCCACTGTTGAGTCCCTTGTCCTCTCCCTCTGCCCCTGCCTCTGGAGTAGGTTCCGGACTGATGGTATGGAAGACCCTTGGACGTGGAGGGCTGCTCCTGAAGATGATTGGAACCCCCTCCCTTCCATAAGGCGTCCATGGAAAAACCCTGTTTAGTATTGAATAGTTGCTTTGGAGGTGCATCTCTGGAGGTAGCAAGGGGAGCCCCTGTATCAGCGGATTCAATATGGATACTCCTACTTCTTTTTCTAAAAGGTTCGGGGCTACCTGCAACAGAGGGAACTCTCTTATGCTGTTTCTCTGATTTAGAATCAAATTTGCGCTTTCTTGATACACTCCTAGAGGGATTCGTATTATTAGTCCAAAAATAAAACATTCCCAGTCTTATAATCCTCCTCGTCTCTCTTAAATTTCCTTAATTTTCTATCCTTAATAATTTTCTGATATTCTGATACATTCCTGT